>BQMB01001198.1:0-600000 GCA_027943415.1 Closterium sp. NIES-67 | reverse complement strand
GTCCGGCTTACGACCTGCGTCAGGTGCCCTGTGTGTGGCACGACACGCTGCATGCTACGTTAGCTGACCTGAAGTTCTTCCCGTCCTCTGCAGACCCTTCACTCTTCGTTCACTTAGGCCAGACTCTGTTCTACATCCTTGTCTACGTAGACTTCATGGTCTTTGCTACTGTAGACAGAGACGCACTGGACTCCGTGAAGGACGAGCTGCTGAGGAGACACACTTGCACTGACCTTGGAGAGCTGCGCAGCTACCTTGGCCTGCAGATATCCAGGGAAAGAGCAGAGCGCATCATCATTCTCACACAGTCACACTTGGTCCGCCTGGTCCTTCAGAGTTTCGGCCTTCAGATCTCCTCCACACAGCCCACACATCTGCCAGTAGACCATAGGCTCTCGACTCTAGTCCCTGACAAGTCAATAGACACTTGTGGTCCGTACGCTGAGCTAGTGGGCTGCCTCATGTACCTGATGACTTGCACGCGTCCAGATCTTGCTTACCCTCTCAGCATCCTGGCTCGCTTTGTGGCCATAGGCAGACACCGACCACAGCACTGGTCGGCCCCTAAGAGGGTTTTGCGTTATCTAGCAAGTACATCGGGCATGGGGCTAGTGCTAGGAGAACGCAGGCGAGTGGTCCTTACAGGACACACAGACGTTTTGTGGGCAGACAACGCTGAGACGCTCAGGTCCTCTTAGGGCTACTACTTTAGCCTTGGTGCAGGTGTCATCTCGAAAAGGTCCACCCGCTCGTCGTCTATTGTACAGTCTAGCTGTGAGGCTGAGATCTACGCTGGTGCCATGGCGGCACAGGAGCTCCGCTAGCTGACCTTCTTGCTCACAGACTTAGGTGAGCGGCCTAGCTCTGCCCCAGTCCTGTACGCTGACAATAGGGCCATGATCCTCCTATGTTAGGAGTTTCGACTCGAGGGCAGAGCGAAGCACATCCAGGTGCAGTACTTCCTCCAGCGCGAGCTACAGCAGCGTCGCCAGGCCCGCGTAGTACACTTGGCCTCCGGTGCCAACACACCTTATATCTTTACTAAGGCACTTGCAAATAAATATCATCAGCGGCACTGTGTACAGCTTGGTCTAGTTCCTAAAGCTTCTCACTTGCTAGGGCCTTGATTGTGTAATAATCTTTTATATATATTCTCCTGACTGGCCTTGTAGCTACTGTTCCAGTGGCCGAACAAGTAGTGCCGCCCTGGTTTGCTCTTGTCTTGTTTGTACCCTTGCTGACTGGTCTTTGAGCCCTTGCCTCAGAGGTTGGACTAGTAGTGCCATCCTTAGCTTCGTGTCTCTTGCCAAGCACTGCCCCTTGTCTAGCCTAGGGGGTGTGTCTACATATATATTTGTATATGTTTATAGGCTAGCTAGGAGCATACCATAGAGAGTACAACACTTTGAATAAAACTACCTTGTATGCCCTATTACTAGTCAGCTCGTTACCTTCAGATACAGGCCATCGCTCTACCTGGGTGGTTATGGGCGCACACACCCGCTAATTAACAAACCCTTTCAGCCCAATGGTTTGTGACTGATTTCTGACACCCCAAGCTTGGGTAGAGGCAGAGCCTAACAAGAAACAGTACCCGTAATCCCTTGCATAGGGCACCCTAGGGCATACTTTTTTTACACCGACAAAAAAAGTTACACCCAGTAGGTGTTATGAAATGGTTTTTACAGGTATAAAAAAAGAGTGCAGATCAGTAATCACCAGAAGGACGCAATTGCTATGTCCCGGTTCAAGCTCCGAAACGAGTACAATAATAGAGCCACAAATTGCGAGATATTTTCTGCAACTTCATTGGTCCTGGGGATCGGCAAGCTACGCTTTCCCCACGCGTTGACATCTCTTGAATGTAAAATTGGCCAGAATCAATTTTGTTGCCCTAGATTGCGCTAGGATTCGTTCGCGATGTTGAGTGATCCAGATGCAAATGTTTATGGTTGTATACTGTCGAGTTGAAAAAGGTGGGGGATGTTATAATTTTTTCAAAAATCTATTTGCCGGGTGTTCTCATTGGGGAATCTGGAATAACACCCACCGGAATAAAACACCCAGTGAGTGTTCAATTTTGGGGGGTGCACTATGCGGGGGATTATGGTAATCTAGGGCAGCACTACTAGTCTAGCCTCAGGAATATGTAACAAAACAGCTCAGGGCAGCACTACTAGTGTGACCACTGAAACAAGAGGCCACGAGGCCAGTCAGCAAATATAACACGACAGCCGGCATATGGTATCAAGTACAAAGCCGGTATAGCATAGATCAGAATACAAGCAAGGGAGAAGCAACTGAGACTAGACCAGACCCATAGCTATCAGGCTTTTTGCGCTGATTTTGCTTCTTCTTTTTTTAGGGTGTTCTCTTGAACCGACCCTGATGAATCAGCCTTGAAAACGAAAAATGCCTTGGCCAAACAGTAAGAAAGCCACTGCCAAAGACTGGTGTTCAGGGTATTTTTTGGGATTGACACTAATGGATCAGAATGGCCTAAAACAAATCTGAGGGCCTGGACTAGACCAAGCTACATACAGAACCGCTAATTGTCACAAGGCCTTAGAGCCTTTGTGAAGATATCAACAGTGTTGGCCGAGGCAGGGCCTATTTTTGGATTGTGTCACAAGTCCAGGATTTAGCGGAAGCTTGAATAATACTAATCAAGAATTGAATCGTCTGAACACAAGCAAAGAGGCAATGCTATTTATACGTATGAGAACTCTTGGGAAGGGTAACTAGGAGCTTCTTATCATAATTCAGTCACTAACCACTGAGTTAAAAGGGCTTGTTAAGTAGCGGGTAAGTGCGCCCATAACCCCCCAAGCTCTGCACCTGTGACCCTTCCCCAAGGACCAAGGGCAACCCCAACGTGTAACATGACACCCCCCCTCGATTGGGTAGGCAGAAGACACAAGCGCCTCTGCAGCGCTGCCACCTCTCCGGTGCACACTGGGAATTGAACCCGGAAGGTCACCCAGCTCCAATACCATATCAGAACTCAGTCACTTACCACTGAGGGCTTGTAAAGTGGTGGGTAAGTGCGCCCATAACCCCCCAGGCTCTGCACCTGTGATCCTTCCCTGAGGACCAAGGGCAACCCCACCATGTATCATGACACTTCTAAGAGAGTTCTAGAAATGAGTAGAACCGTTCGTAGGAACACCATCTAGAAGCACAGTAAGGATTCTAGAGATACGGTGATGGTGACGGAACACTCTACGCAATAGAAATCGTGTCACACAAGGAGATTCCGAAACACTCTAACACATATGATATATAATGTATCACTGTGTAGGAGAAGAGTGTAGGGATTTCCAAAAAAAGAAAAACACACAACATAATACACAATAAAAAAACAAATGGCAAATAGCAGTGATCAAGGATTCGACAAGCCTCATCCTCTCAATGATTGTTACTACTCTGGAATCAGGGAGTGATTTTTTTAATTACTCTGAAAACTAGAGTGCTTCCCAATGTTTTCTCTATTTTTTCAAGGTTTTATTTCATTTCTCAAACAATTACAGTGCACTGACAATGCAGAGGGGTTCTTTAAGTTACTCTCTGGAGCATGGTCATGTGTATGCGGGGGCAAGATCGGGAGATGGGGGGGAAATGAAGGGGAAGGATCGAGAGATTGCAGGGGCGTTGGAAACCGAGATTGCAAGGGCGGAGGAAATCGAGCTGGCAGGGGAGGTCGACACAGCAGGGGCGGGAAAGGGGAATCTTGCACTCCCCCCCCCCCCCCCCCCCCCCTGCGAGCACATGTTGGACCTAAATCTGGTGAAGGGCCCAAGACGCCCTCACACAGCCAACAATGCATCTCCCTCGAGCCCTAGATTTGGTGAAGGGCCACTCAGCGCCCTCACAAGCCTTCGAGCACAAATGCCGCAGTGAATTTGGTGAAGGGACAATTAGCCCCCTCACACAGCCTCAAGCACGGGCCAGGCGATGATTTCGCTGGAGCGCAAGACATGACCTATTCTGCGGGACACGAGGGCACGGTTAGGTACAGGGGGCGGGGACAATTTCATAGGTATCCCCCCTGTATACTGACCATCAAATTGGTATGAAGGTTTACTAGGATAAAATAATAGCAAAGAGTAAAATCATTATTTTTACTCAGGGCCCCTAAAGTAGTTTTCAAAAATGACTCGATTTTCAAAGAAACAGAGCCAATTACTTCGATCAAATAGGCCTTGTTCTGAAGCCAATTCTACTACACGAGCTTGAACGCACTATTGCAACTCACACAGTAGTAAGTATCGCAGCTGAATGTGCGTCGCTCTGCCCTCAATTCTAGTCTCCTGACACAGAAGGATCATGGCCATGTTATCAGCAAACAGGACCGGAGCAGACCTAGGCCGCTCACCTAAGTCGGTGAGCAAGAACGTCAGACAGCGGAGCTCCTGAGCGGCCATAGACCCAGCGTAGATCTCTGCCTCACAACTGGACTGAGCTACAGCAGAGGACCTAGTGGATCGCCACGAAACTGCACCCGCACCAAGACTAAAGCAGTAACCCTGTCAAGACCTGAGTGTCTCCAAGTCGTCAGCCCACGACATGCCTGTGTGTCCAGTTAGGACCACTGGCTGCCGTCCTCCCAGCACAAGCCCTAGTCATGATGGACTCGCCAGATATTGCAACACTCTCTTGGCAGTCGACCAGTGCTCTGGTCGGTGTCTGCCAGTCGCAACAAAGTGAGCAAGGATACTGAGAGGGTACGCTAGGTCGGGTCGAGTGCACATCATCAGGTACATGAGGGAACCCACCAAATCGGCGTATGGGCCACAAGACTCGACCTGCCTCAGCGGAAATAGAAGCTGAGAGCTTGTGGTCTACAGGCAAAGGGTTGGGCTATGCTGACTGGAGGATCTGCTACACCATATGGGACTGGGAGAGTGTAATCGTGCATGTTGCACGGTCACGAGAGATCTCCAAGCCTAGATAGAGCTGCAGCTCTCCTAGGTCTGTACGGGCGTGTTGCCTGAGCAGCTCAGCATTTACGAAGGCCAGTGCAACTCTGTCTGGTGTAGCAAAGATAATGTCATCTACGTACATAAGTATGTAGAACAGATTCTGACGAGCACGAACAAAGAGCGAGGGGTCAACAGAGGACGAGAAGAAGTGAAGAGCTGCGAGTGTAGTGCGGAGTGTGTCACGCCACTCACGGGGCGCCTGGCGCAGATCGGAGACAGGGCGGTGCAGGCTCTACTGGGTCCTAGGAGCAAAAGATCAAGTGAAGCCTAGTGGGCGCCGCAGGAAGATGTGCTATAGGAACGCTGTCAAGAAGTGGTGGGCTGCCCTGTAGGAACGCTGTCAAGAAGTACAGAGAGGTCCTAGTCACGCCGTGCGACTACAATATGTGGAGGATAAACTCGAAGAGTAGTCAACTCTAGGGTGGGCGAGGAAGTGTGGAAGAAGTCCACACCCTTGTGCTGAGTGAAGTCTTTAGCCACATACCGCACCTTGAACTACAACAGCTCTCCATGCGGGCACTTCACCTTATCAATCCACATGCCATCGATGATGTTCACTCCAGGTGGAGGAACTACGCCGACAAAAGTGCAGTGGATCTACAGTATAAGATGCCGTCTCTACCTCCATGTCCTGTATCCGCTGAGCGGCCCAGGCACCCAAGACCGCCTCAGCATAGGAGCGCGAGGTAGGGATGTCCACTTCATCCAAGTCACACTCAAGGGACACAAGCATGGCACACAGATTAGGTACAGCAACCACAATGAGAGCTAGCTTATACCGCCTATCCTCTAGAACGTTACTGCCAAGGGCAGGTGCACCCCGACGAACAGAGGACAGACAGGGTCAGAGACCATGGCAGAAGCGTAGTCAACGCGGTGGCTCGCAGCAAGGGCAAAGACAGTCTCAGGAGGAGCATCACGGTTAGTCACAAGCGAGGCAAGTAAGCGGGAGGCAACTGGACGAGCAGTGCGAGCAGAGTCAGAGAGAGGAGCAGAGGACAGGGACAGGGATGACAGGGGAGGGAGCGATAGGACGGGGACAGGAGGAGCACAAGAACGAGGAGAGACAGGACGACCACAAGGAGGACGATGCACCTAGTAGGGTAGGAGGGTAACGAGGGAAAGGATAGGGGACGGAAGGGAGCGAGGGGGGGAGCGAGCCAGAGAGGAGTCTTGGGAGGAGGGACAGCAGGCCGTAGACAGGGTCAGGCACGAGTGGAGGCATTGTAGAAGGGACGGGGAGGCAGTCAGCGGAATCGGAGGAAAGGCCAAGGAGATGAAGGGCAGACTGTGGCTGCTGCTGCTGCTGCTCCCGGCCCACACTAGAACCCCCAGCTCCACTACTGCTACCACCAGGACTCTCATAGCCAGCACCCCTAGGACAGGCACCCCCAATCCCACCCCCCCAGAACCAACACCCCCAGAGTCTAGAGTCCCTTGCTGCTATTGCTGCTGCAGCTACTGCTGTTGCTACTGCGGCAGGAGCGAGGGGGGCTGCTGATGTGCCTAGGGTACGGGGCTAGGGGGAGGGGCATCACAGCTTTGATAGGCACACCCCCAGCCATGGGGCCTCCAGAGTCAGCACACTCCCCCACAGGCCCAACCGAGGGGAGGGGAGTGGCGTCAGAGGCACTAGACAGGGCAGGGTGAAAAGGAGATGGACTCTTCGAACGTTACGTCACGGGAGCGAAAGAAACGGTGATGTCCCGGGTGGTAGAACAGCCTGTTAGGAGCACCAAGCGAGAAACGAAAGTAGACACAGGGAAGAGTGCGGGCTGACAGGTTGTCCGCGCCAGGGGCATAAACGTGAGCGAGGCAGCCCCAGACGTGGAACGCGTACATGTCTCCGGGAGACCCAGTCCAGAGGAGGGTCGGCGAAACCTGTGGCTGCGAGGAGCAAGACCACATGTTAAGCCGGTGAATAGCATAGTGCACCGCCGATGCGACGAGTCCGGAAGGGTGAACAGCTGGGTAATGCCCTCAGCACGACAGAACTGACCTAGACGACCAGAGGCAAACTCGCCACCACGATTGGAGTGAAGACGGAGCACATTCAGGGAGTGTCGGGTGCGGACGACATGGAGCTACGGGAGGAGGGCGTCAGGCATGTCGACCTTTTGCTCAAAAAAGAAAACCATGGTAAACTGTGTGAAGTAGTCGACCACCACCAGGAAGTAGCGCTCCCCACTAGGCCTCTGGACTGGGGCGGGCCCCAGACATCCATGTGCAAAGTCTGTAGGGGAGCAATAGTCGGAGGAAACGAGGAGGAGTGAGGGGCAGTGCGCTGCCATCCCTCAGCGCAGGGGGTGCACGCGGGAGCTAAGGAGGCGGGGAGGGCGGGGAGCAACGCGGGGAGACCAATGCATAGACCCTAGTATACCATGTAACGCTGATGCGGGAGAGCAGGGTGACCTAAGCGGTGGTGCTGAGGGAGCGACAAAAGCAGAACGCGGCAACCTGGGTGGACACAGCTACCTTGGAGGAATCTGTGTGCAGTGTGAAGAGACCGCACGCAGAGTCGTGGGCAAAAGTGGCAAGATGGGCGCCCATGGTGGTGTCCGTACAAGCTGCGTATCTCTCGTAAGTGGGGAACATGGTGGTGACTCCGAGGTCCTGGATATGACCGACACCAACTAAGTTCCTGGATATGAGCGATACCGACACTCCCAGGACCCCACCACGGCTGCTGCCGCTGCTGCTGCTCCTCCTGCCACTGAGGCTGTTGCGGTTGGTGCTGCTGCCACTTCCACTGAGGCTGTTGCGGCTGCTGCGACATGGGGCAGGCAGCACTGTATTGTACCTCGAGGTCGCGGAGATGTGCGACGAGGTGGGGGGTGGTGGAGAAGGAGGCCAGATCGGCGAGGAACGAGGGAGCAAAGACTGCCTGGCCTTCAGCGTCTAGCCAAAGGATATTTTCTGACGAGGTCGTCATGCTGGCAGGGGAGGCGGCAAGGAGACTAGTGGGAGGCACTAGTGGCTGCAGGAGCATAAGCGGCGGCAGCGGAAGTGGTGGTTGTGGCCGGAGCGGTGGTCTGGGAGCTGGCGGGCAGTTGGGAGGCAGCTGGAGGGCAGTTGGGAGGCAGCTGGCTGGCAGTTGGCGGTTGGAAGGCACAAGGTAATAGGCGCCCAGCGGCAGGCAAGCAGTAAGAGCTGGTGGCAGTAGCGAGCAGCAGGCAGGAGCGGCGAGCAGTAGGCATGCGGCAGCAGCAAACATGCGGCAGCGGTAGGCTTGGCGGCAGGCGGCAGCGGCAGGCGGTGGCGGCAGCTCATAGCTGGCGGCAAGGGGCCGGCGGTAGCCGACGGGTGGCTGCTGGCGGCTAGCAGCTGGCGGCTGGCTGCTGGCGGCTGGCGGCTAGTGGCTGGCGGCTAGCGGCTGGCGGCGGGCAGCTGTTGGCTGGTGGCTGGCTGCAGGCGGCTGGCGGCTGGCATCTGGCGGCTGGCAACTAGCGGCTGGAAGCTGGCGGGTTGGCGGTTGGCGGCCATCAGCTGGTGGCAAGCGGCTGGCGGCAGCTGGCGGCTGCTGGCTTGCTGCCGGCAGCTGGCGGCTAGCGGCTGGCGGTGGGCAGCTGGCGGCTGGCAGCTAGGGGCTGGCAGCTTACGGCAAGTGGCTGGCAGTAGTTGGCGGCTGGCAGCTGGCGGCTGGCTGCTGGTGGCCGGTGGCCGGCAGCTGGCGGCAAGCAGCTGGCAGCACCTGGCTGCTGGCAGCTGGATGCGGGCGGCTGGCGGTTGGCTGCTGGCGGCTAGCGGCTGACGATGGGTAGCTGGCAGCTGACGGCTGGCTGCTGGCGGCTGGCGGCCAGCAGCTGGCGGCAAGCGGCTGGCGGTAGCTGGCGGCTGGCTGCTGGCAACTAGCAGCTGGCGGCTGGCTGCTGGCAGTTTGCGGCTGGCGGCTGGCGGCTGGCTTCTGGCGGCTGGCGGCTGTCAGCTGGCAGCTGGTGGCTGGTGGCTGGCGGCCGGCAGCTGGCGGCAAGCGGTTGGCTGCAGCTGGCAGCTGGCGGCTGGCGGCTGCCTGCTGGCGGCTGGTGACCGGCAGCTGGCAGCAAGCGGCTGGCGGTAGCTGGCGGCTAGCTGCTGGCGGCTGGCTTGTGGTAGTGGCGGTTAGCGACAGGCTGGCGGCAGTGGCAGCGAGCGGCAGGCTGGTGGCAGCAGCGGCTAGCAGCAGGCTGGCGGCAGCAGGCAAGCAGGCAGGCTGGCAGGCTGGCAGCAGGCAGGTTGGCAGGCTGGCAGGGCGGCTAGCGGCAGCGGCAGGTTGACAGCAACGGTTAGCAGCAGGCAAGCTGGCAGGGACGAGTGGCTGGCGGCAAGCTGGCGCTATGCTGCTGGCAGCGAGCTAACGGTGAGCTGGTGGCAAGCTGGCAGCGAGGTGCTGGCTGCGAGCTGGCAGAGAGCTGGCGGCCGCAAGCGGACAGAGAGCTGGCAGCGGCACGCTGCTGGAGAGGTGCTAGCGAGCTGGCAGTGTGCTGCTGGCGGCGTGTAGGCGGCAAGCTGGCAGCCAGCCGGTGGCGGCAGGCTGGCAGCAATCTGTTAGCGGCAAGCTGGCAGCGGCGAGCTGGCGGTGAGCTGGCAGCGGCTAGTGCGCTGCTGACAGCAGTGGTGGTGGGCGGCAGGCTGACGGCAATGGTAGCGAGCAACTGGTGGCAACGGCAACGGGCGAGCGGGCTGGCAGCAAAATGCGGGCAGCAGCCTAGGACTAGAGCGTTGGCTATGGCGCAGGCTAGAGCTACAGGCTAAAGCATAAGCTACTCTAAGGAGGTGAGCGAGAGTGGGAAGGGAGTGGGTAGCCCCTACGGCAGAAGCGTGACGGCGAGGAATGAGACATAGCTCGATACCATGTCAAGAGGAGAATAGTTGACTAGAGAGGAAGGGGTACAGGAATATGTCTAACAGTTGTACCCCTATGTAAACTGCCTCCAGCTAGGCTACAGCATTTATATATATGTATACCTACTTTCACATGAATAAATATATATATATATATATATATATATATATATATTTATATATATATGAACGCTAACAGTTCTGCCATACCGGTATGCCTTTTCACACATGTTAGGAACGCCCTGACAAGTCAGCATACGAGGAATAGGCTTGGGGTGTGATGATGGTGATACGATTGAGTGACAGCAAACCTTCAGCTTCACTACTTTGCTTGCCCATCTCTGCGAGAAGATTCCGATGGTCCGGTACCCAAAAAATAAGGCAAGAACAAGGCTACAAGGCAGCAATGTAGTGCGGCATTCTAGCACTGAGCACAACCAGCAGAGAGACTCTGCTACGGTATCTAGTGTTGTACTAACGGAACTAATGCAAGCAATAAGCTATTTGGTGTTGCACTGCTGCTGCAGCAGCACTAGAAGGCCGCACTGCATTGACCTGCGAGTGCCCTGCTGAAGCAAGCAAGGACCACAACCTAACAGCCGTAGCCAACCCCCGTTGCAAGCAATGGTGCATCTCATGTACTTTGAAATGTAGGTTGCAATTATCGCTGCTTCCTTCTTT
The DNA here is from genome assembly GCA_027943415.1 of Closterium sp. NIES-67. Taxonomy (NCBI): domain Eukaryota; kingdom Viridiplantae; phylum Streptophyta; class Zygnematophyceae; order Desmidiales; family Closteriaceae; genus Closterium; species Closterium sp. NIES-67. Next base: position 589,516 of record BQMB01001198.1, on the reverse strand, counting down.
CTCGCAACCTTCAACATCTGCAGCATCCCCTCCCCTCCCCTCCCCTCCCATCCCCTTCCCCTTCCCCCCTCGACTATATCATCATATCTTGGTGTGAGTGGGGATGAGCACGCAGTCGACCCCATGGGCAATGAACCAGCGGCCCACATACAGATCACAGATCCAGATGGTGGTCCACTGCGCCTGCTTCAAGTACGGCCATTTGGCAACACCACGGCGCTACAGTTTGCCACCATCATTTTGACTGTGCCGCCATGGCACTAGCATAGATCTGGCCTCACAGCTAGACTGTGCAACGGACGACGAGCGGGTGGACCTCCACAAGATGGCGCCTACACCAAGGCTAAAGCAGTAGCCTGTGAGGACCTGAGCGTCTCAGCGTCTTCTGCCCACGAAACGTTTGTGTGCCCTGTAAGGACCACTGGCATGCGTCCCCCTAGCACTAGCCCCATGCCTGATGTACTTGCTAGATAATGCAAAACCCTCTTAGCGGCTGACCAGTGTTGTGGTCGGTGTCTGCCTGTGGCCACAAAGCGAGGTAGGACGTTGAGAGGGTATGCGAGATCTGGACGAGTGCAAGTCATCAGATAAATGAGGCAACCCACCAGCTCTACGTAAGGACCACTAGGCTCTATAGACTCCTCAGGGATTGGAGCCGAGAGCTTGTGATCTACTAGTAGAGGTGTGGGCTGTGCGGAGGAGAACTAAAAACCGAACCTCTGAAGGACCTAGCGCACCAAGTGTGACTGTGTAAGAGTGATGGTGCACACTGCTCTGTCCCTAGAGTAGAATGTAGACCAGGATGTAGAATGGGGTCTAGCCAGAACGAATGAAGAGCGAGGGGTCTCCAGACGATCGGAAGAACTGCAGGTCAGCTAGCGTAGCACGCAGCGTGTCGTGCCACTCACGGGGCGCCTGCCGCAGGCCGTAAACTGGGCGCCAGAGGAGCCACTTGGTACTAGGGGCGAAGATGCCGGTGAAGCCGAGTGGGCGGCGCTGGTAGACCTGCTCGTGCAGAGTGCCCTGGAGAAACGCTGCGGAGTAGTCGAGGGAGTGCAACTCATAGTCACGATGTGCTGTTACGTGTCGCAACGCCCGAATAGTGGTTATCTTCAGGGTCGGGGCGAAGGTCTGAAAGAAGTCAACACCCTCGCACTGACTGAAGCCTCTAGCAACGTAGCAGCTCTCCAGGAGGGCGCTTCACCTTGAAGAGCCACCAACCATCAACTACGTTCACCCTAGGTTGGGGAACTGCGTCGACGTAGTTGCCGGTGGATCTCGAAGATGCCATCTCCGCGACCATTACAGCTATCCACTGAAAGGCCAAGGGTCACGAGGTCGCCTCAGCGTAAGTGCGAGGGGTTGGGATGTCAAGGGCGTCTCGGTCACCCTCAGGGACTAGCAGCACGGAGCATAGATGAGGAGCAGCCTCAGACAGGAAAGCGAGCTCGCACTGCCGGTCCTGCAGGACGTCACTGCGAAGGGCAGCAGCACCCCCGATGGACAAAGGACGGGCAGGGTCAGAGACGAGAGCAGTGGCGTAGTCAAGACGGCGGGTAGAGGTAACGTCAGTGATGGCAGCGACAAGAGCAGAGAGACTAGAGACAGGAACAGACGGGTCCGTAACTAGGGAGGCAAGGACTCGTGGAATAAGAGAACTAGTGGCACAAATGAAGTCAGACAAAGGAGGCGGAGCGATAACAAGCGACGACGGAGGAGGCGACGGGAGGAGGGGAGGACGAGACATGTGGGAACAAAGCAACATAGGGTGAGAACATGGAGCAGGAGAGACAGGACGAGCACGAGAGGCACGGCGAGACCACCAGCGGAAGGGTGGGGTCGGGTCAGGAGAAAGGGTGGAGAAATAGGAGGAGAACAAAGAAGAAGCGAGTCGGAGACGAGTCCGACGGAGAGGAAACACAGGGTCGTAGACAGGCGGGGGAGGCAGCGGCGGGGGAGGCGCAGGCGGGTGGTCATGGGAGGGAAGACTGAGGAGGAGAAGGGCGGACACCGGCGGCGACTACTGCTTCTCCGCGCCGACACCAGAACCTCCAGCTGCAACACGGCTACCTCCGGGACGCTCCACGCCAACATCCCTAGAGAGAGAACCCTCTCCAGCACCGGGGCCATCCCCAGGACCGCCGGGACGAGCCACGATAGTAGCCCCAGGACTAGCACCCCCATAATGAGCTCCCTCTCCAGCACCAGTGCCACCCCCAAGACCGTCGGGACAAGCCATGACAGTAACCCCCCTTACTAACACCCTCCTCAACGCCCGCACCCCCAGAGCTCGCGGACCCCTGCGGTGGCTGCGTCAGCGGCGGCAGCGACTGCGGCTGCTAGTGCGTCTATAATAGCAACGACGACAGTTGCTGCTGCGGTGGTGACGGTGGCGGCTGCTGCGACGGCGGAGGAGGAGACACTAGGGCAGAGACAGGCGGCGAGAATGGAGCCGCAGGGCCCCCAGAGTCAGCCGACTCCTCTACCACAACAACCGACGGGAGGGGAGTGACGTGAGACACATCAGACGGGGAAGGACGGGAGGAAGAGGAGCAGGGGCTACTGGGGGAGTGGGAACCAAGCACAGGGGCTCGGTAACTAGGAGAACTCGGTGGGAAAAGCGGGTGTACAAGGAGACAGACTCGTGAAATTTGACGTCACGAGAGTGAAAGAAACGGTGAGACGGCGGGTGGTAAAAGTGCCTGTCAGACGCGTCAAGAGGGAAACCAAGGACGTCACAAGGGACGGTGCGGGCAGTGAGCTTGTCCTTGCCAAAGGCACGAACGTGAGCAAGGCAACCCCAGACGTGGAATGTAGACGCGTCACTAGCAGAATCGGTCCAGAGGAGGGTCGGCGAAACCTGCGGCCGCAGGGAGTGTGGCTACAGGATAAGCTGGTGAGCAGCGTAGCGAACAGTGAACGGCCACTGAAAATGGGGTGTACCGTCATGGATCATGGAGGTACGAGCCACCTCGATGACCAAACCGATGTGTCACTCAGCGACCCATTCTGTTGCGGGGAGTCTGGCAGGGTGTATGACTGGGTGATGCCCTCCGCACGACAAAACTCGCCAAGCCGACCGGAGGCGAACTCGCCACCACGGTCAGAGTGGAGATGCGGCACGGAAAGGCCGCGGTGGACTCGCGTAGCTATGAACTACGGGATAAGAACGTTAGGGACATCGGCCTTACGCTCCAGGGGAAACAGCGTGGTCTAGCGCGTGTTGTCGTCGACAAGCACTAGAAAGTAGCACTCTCGACACAACCCATGGACGGGGGCTGGGCCCCAGACGTCCAGGTGCAGGGTCTAGAGTGGCGCAATGGTAAGGGAAAGTGAGGAGGAGTGAGGAGCACGACGCAGTCGGCCTTCGATGCAGGGCGTGCACCGCAACTCAGGAGAGGGATGGAGGGCAGGGAGCGATGCAGGGAGACCTAAGACAAGACCATGATGGGACATGTGATGCAGACGGGGGAGTGCGGGGTGACCTAAGCGGTGGTGCCACAGCAATGACGGATGGGTGAGTGACCGACACGAGCAAGCCGCAGCAACCTGGAAGGGCGAGGCGACCTGGGGGGACGCTCCCTCCGGGGGGATGCTCCCTCCGGGGGGGACGCGGTGTCTAGGGTGAACAGGCCAGACAACGGGTCCCGGGGGAACGTGGTGAGAGGAGCCTCAGTGGCGGCCTCGGTACAAACTGTGTACCGCTCGTGTCCAAGAAAAGTAGTGGTGACGCCAAGGTGCTGAAGACAGCTGGCACCAACTAGGTTTCCTGGAGAACAAGGGGATGTGCAAGCCTGTAAGAGAGCCCGAGGGAACCGCCGGACAGGGAAGGGTAGTGGAGCTACGTGCAACAACTGGACCTGAGGAGGGGTCAGCAAGGGCTACAGTGGCAGGAGCGACAAGCGGTGTGAGTACAGTGTGGTTGCGAAAGAAGGAGGCGGACGCACCAGAGTCGAGCGTGAAAAAGAGAGCGCGGCAGTAGCGTCCGCAGGCGGAGGAGCTAGAGTCGAGCCGAGGCTAAACAAGGCAGGTGATCCTACGCCTAACGCAGAAGGGGAGCCTAGATTACACACAGGGGGCACACCTACACTAGGCAACATATGGTAATAAGGTCCAGTCATACTATAGTCATCCGCATACATGACATACGTAGCAGACCTAATCTGATCCATATCCAGCTCAAAGATAGGCACACGGCGTCGGGCGGCGGTGTGACCGGGACGGTCGAAGACGGTGCCGCGGCGGGGGCCGGACCGAAGCTGGTACTGGCAGGTGACCACACTAGAGCCGCAACCCGACACTGAGCTATGCGGCCCACCACCGCGACCACCACCACCAGCGCCGCCAGCCCACCACGGCAGTGGGGATCCCCATGGCTGCTGCTGCTGCTAAGGCTACTGCTGTTGCTCCAGGGCATCAGCCTTGGTCCCCTCGTCTGCACCACAGTCCCCGCCACCACCTGCGCCACCCCTAATGAGGTAAAGGGTAGCACAAAGCGGCGGCAGGAACGCAGTGAGCTGTGCCTCAGGGAATAGCATGGGGAGGATCAAACGGCCGACAGAGGTGGAGGAGGGAGTGGAATAGCGCGCAATGACCGTATCTAAGTACTCCTTCGCATTCGCTACAGCGGTAAAGTGGGAACACTCAGACAGTGGGAGGGCGTGACTACTGGCAAGTTGTGTGACAGCGTCGCGCGACTCCCAAACCGCGCGGGCAAGCTCAGCAGCGGCAAAGGCCTCACGCTCAGCAGACGTGGGGGCCTCAGTGAGGGCAGCAGGCGCGGCGGGGCAGGGGAGCTTACCGTCGACATGGACGGCCAAGGAGTAGTCGTCCTGGCGCTGACCGGCCAGCTGGCGGCGACGGTCGACGAGCCACGCCTCAAAATCAAGCGCCCGACCCTCCGCGTCTAGGCAGAGTACAGAGTCCGCCATCATTACGGCTGCAGCAGCTGACTGCCGCTGTAGGGGGAGGAAAGTGGCGAAGGGCGGTTGAGAGCGGTGGAAAGCGTTGGAGAGCGGTGGAATGCGGTGGAGAGCGGTGGAGTGCGGTGAAGAGCTGTGGAGTGCGGTGGAGTGCGGTGGAGTGCTGTGGAGAGTGGTGGAGTGTGGTGAAGAGCGGAGACAGCCGGCGAGAGCGTCGGCTTAGAGGGGGGCCAAGGCCGGCAGGTCGGGGCGGCAGAGCGGCGCGGCGGCTCAGCGACACGGCGTCACGGCGGCGCTGCGGCACGGCGGCGCGGCGACTCGGCAGCACGATGGCTCGGCGGCTCGACTGCACGGGGGCGGCGCGGGCTGGGGCCGGCGGAGCTGGGGACGGCGGAGTTGGGGGCCGGCGAGCAAGGGGTCGGCAAGCTAGGGACCAACGAGCGAGGGGCTGGCGAGCGTGGGGCCAGCGAGCGCGGTGCCAGCGAGTACGGGGCCGGCAAGCGCGGGACCAGCGAGCGCAGGGCTGGCGGGCGCGGGGCAAGCGAACGAGGGGCCGGAAAACTCAGGGCCAGCGGGCGCGGGGCTGGAGGGCGCGTGGCCAGCGAGTAGGGGCCAGCGAGCGGGGCCAGCGAGCTAGTAGGGGGCCGGCGAGCTAGGGCCGGCGGGCGCGGGGCTACGGGCGGCCGGCAGCAACGGGCAGCTGGCGGCTACGGGCGGCCAGCGGCTACAGGCGGCTGGGGGCTAAGGACGGCACGAGGCGACGGGCGGCCAGTGGTGGTGAGCGGCAAGTGGTTAGCAGAGGCAGCTAGCGACGTGCAGCTAGGAGCGGGCGGCTAGCGACGGGCGGCTAGGGCTAGGACTAGGACTAGAGCGGAAGCGCAGGTGGGCGGGGAGGACCTAACCTAGCGCATGATACCATCTCAGAGTAACGAATGAACTAGAATGAGTGATACATGGTGGTTTTGTCCTAAGGTGTTGTACTCTCTATGAGCATGCACCTATCTAGCCTATAACATACACAAATATATGTTGACAGAAAAATGTGCTCCTGCATAGTTGGCAATTGAAAATTTCACAACTAGCATGTTTCTTCTAACTTAGCCTCTAACATCTATGTCACTCACTCTAACCACACCAATATCATCGTAGCTGTAATCTTCACGAGTGTTTCTCTAACAGGCGTCAGTTCCGCTCTTCCAAGTCAATCAGCATTTGCTGCACTGGCGTGGAATCCCATCTTGCCACGCCAGATATTAAAAGATCCCCGCTGTTCTGGGTCAAGACTCGAGGACTCGTCCCACAGATCCATGTACAGTACCTTGCTGCTGCTCTGCCTGGGAGTATCTGCGACACACCGAGCATTTCCTGCTGGGATTTCAGGCTAAAGCCCTCAGTGCGGTGTCTTCGCGCCACGCGCCATCACAATCCACCACTTTGAGCTGCCACGCTACACGTCCAGCCTAAGGATAACATCGCGTCGTACGCGTAAAGATAGTGTCTATCGACCCACGTGGCCTCGGCGTCATGGCCGCGCCTCGCGAGGTATTCGTTATAGGCACCATGGATACTAAAGCGGACGAGCTGCTCTTCCTCGCGTCGCAGCTCAAGCACTCTCTTACCTCACTTTCCTCCTTAAACTCGCCGCACCCGCTGCCGCACCCACCGGAGCCGCCTTTCTCCATCGTTCTGGTCGACGTCTCCGCGTCGCCGACCTCCTCGCCTCCCGCTACAAGCACACCTCTCTCTACAATCACTGTCGCTGACCTCCTCGCGTCAGATTCCGGCGCCACCGCGAAATCCGCCGCGTCTCTTGCCGCGGATCGCGGAGAGGCGGTGCAGGCGGTGAGCGACGCGCTCAAGCGGTTCGTGCGGGGGAAGTGGGAGGGGGGCGCGCTGGCGGGCGCGGTGGGGATCGGGGGGAGCGGGGGAACCGCCATCATTGCGCCTGCCCTGCGCGCACTGCCGGTTGGCGCGCCCAAGATGATCGTCTCCACTGTCGCGAGGTGCGTCACTGTCGCGAGGTGCGTCACTGTCACGAGGTGCGTCACTGTCGCGAGGTGCGTCACTGTCGCGAGGTGCGTCACTGTCGCGAGGTGCGTCACTGCCGCGAGGTGCGTCACTGTCGCGAGGTGAGCCACTGTCGCGAGGTATTTTGCTGTATCGAGGCGAGACTGTAGCGAGGCGAGGTGACTGTAGCGAGGTGTGTAACTGTAGAGGGAGTGGAGAAGGGGCCCTTCCCCACCAGTGAAGCGCCCATACGCCAGACGCATCGTGTCCACCCCTTCCCCTTCTGCCTCTCGTACGCCTCGTCCCTTCATCACCTCTTTTTCGTTACTCGTGGCGCCCCAATCACCCTCCCCCCCCTCCCCGCTTCCTCTGCACGGCCCCCAGCCGCAACACGGCGCCGGGCATGGGCGTGTGGGACCTCGTTCTTGTGCGCCCAACATTCTCTCATCCACCGCTTTCTCTCATCCATCGCTTTCTCTAGTCGCCCTCGCCCTCCCTCCCTTCCCGTGTCACCACCCACCCACTGCCACCCTCCTCCCCCCCTCCTCTCCCCTTAGTGGCAACACAGCGCCCTACATCGACACGTCGGACCTGGTCTTGGTACCATCCATCGTGGACGTGGCGGGGCTCAACGCCATCCTGCGCGCCGTGCTCTCCTCCACCGCTGCTGCCCTCGCCGGCATGCTGACAGCGTGGGCAGCGCTGCCCACCCAGCAGGCGTCGGTCGCGGCGCCCGCTGCTTCTCCAGCTGGGTGTGCCCCTGTGACGGTGGGCGTCACCATGTTTGGGGTCACCACGCCGTGCGTCACGGAGGTGCAGCACCTGCTCACCAGCAAGGGCGGCACGGGAGGCGAGGGCGGTGCAGAGGGATTGGAAGTGGTGGTGTTCCACGCGACGGGCACAGGCGGGAGGGCCATGGAGGAGAACGTTGCCTCGGGACTCATTCAGGTGCGCCACTGGCTTTGGACTCATGCCACCGCAAACCCTCCTTACTCCCTCACTTTGCCTCTTGCTTTCGGCTCATCTAGGTGCTCCCCACTAACCCTCCTTACTCCCCGCCTCACCACTCTCCCTCTCTGCATTCCCTCTCCCCCCACTCCGCAGCCAGTGCCGGACTTCACCACGACAGAGGTGCCACACCTCATAGTGGGTGGCACCATGCCGTGTCCGCCCTCCAGATTCTACCATGCCCTCTCACAACATCCCTGGCTCTCTTCCCCTACCGGCTGACATCGCCAGGCAGTGTTGGACATCACCACAACGGAGGTGGCGGATTTCATAGTGGGCGGCACCATGCCGTGCCTGCCGTCCAGATTTGATGCCGCCATTCAGAAGCAAGTGCCCCTGGTACTGAGCCTGGGGGCGCTAGACATGGTGAACTTCGGAGCAGCTTCCTCTGTGCCCAAGGAGTTTGAGGGGCGCAAGTTGCACGTGCACAACCCGCAGGTGAGCTGATGCGGTGGTATGTGACGGGACAGGACAGGTGCGCAAGATGCACATGCTGATGCACTCTGACCCTCGAACACTTCGACCGTTAGCCACTTTGACCGTCAACCACTTTGACCGTCAGCCACTTTGACCGTCGCAAGTTGCACGTGCATAAAACCCAGGCGAGTTCGTCAAGTCCATGTGAAGTTTATGTCAGGTGTCTCAAGGCGTTGAAATGTTGCGCCTCCCAAACTTACGATTCCCCCAGGTCACCCTCATGCGCATTAGAGCCGACGAGAGCCGTCACTGTTGAGTTTGTCACGTGTCTGTCGGGTGAGTGTCAGGTGTCTGACAGGTGACTGTCAGGTGTCTGTCAGGTGACTGTCAGGTCTGTCAGGTCTGTCAGGTGACTGTCAGGTCTGTCAGGTCTGTCAGGTCTGTCAGGTCTGTCAGGTGACTGTCAGTTGTCTCACCCTTTCACCCTCTGCACGTCGCTCTCCTCCCTAACCCACTCTCCCCAGGTGACTCTCATGCGCACAACAGCCGACGAGAGCCGTCGGATCGCGCGCTTCATCGCGGGCAAGATGAACCAGTCGCAGGCGTCCGTCACTCTGCTCATTCCCGAGGGCGGGCTCTCTGCCCTGGACGCCCCTGGCATGCCCTTCTGGGACCCTGAGGCTGACGCGGCTCTGTTTGAGGAGCTGGAGAAGGAGGTGCAGCACACAGAGAGCAGGACGGTGAGTCGTTTCTGGGCCCCAGACCCCCTCCTGTGCTCTACATCCATCCTTACCGTGACTCCTGCAACATGCTCTCTTCTTGCGGCATACATTCCCCCCACCCCCGCACTTTGGAGAGGGGGATAGAGACGAGGAAGAGGCCAGGAGGAGAGCGGGAAGGCGAGTCATTTCTCGGCCCTTGACAGCCTCCTGCGCCGTACACTCGTCGCTCCTGTGGCTCTTGCGCCGTACACTCTCCTCCCACACACCTTCTGTGGCCCCCTTCCCCCCTTCCCCCCTTCTCCCCTTCCCCCTTCCCCTCTTCTCCCCTTCCCCCCTTCCCCCTTCTCCCCTTCCCCCTTCCCCCCTTCTCCCCTTCCCCCTTCCCCCCTTCCCCCTTCTCCCCTTCCCCCCTTCCCCCCTTCTCCCCTTCCCCCCTTCCCCCCTTCTCCCCTTCCCCCCTTCCCCCCTTCTCCCCTTCCCCCCTTCCCCCCTTCTCCCCTTCCCCCCTTCTCCCCTTCCCCCCTTCCCCCCTTCTCCCCTTCCCCCCTTCCCCCCTTCTCCCCTTCCCCCCTTCCCCCCTTCTCCCCTTCCCCCTTCCCCCATTCTCCCCTTCCCCCCTTCCCCCTTCTCCCCTTCCCCCCTTCCCCCCTTCTCCCCTTCCCCCCTTCTCCCCTTCCCCCTTCCCCCCTTCTCCCCTTCCCCCTTCCCCCCTTCTCCCCTTCCCCCCTTCCCCCCTTCTCCCCTTCCCCCTTCCCCCCTTCTCCCCTTCCCCCCTTCCCCCCTTCTCCCCTTCCCCCCTTCTCCCCTTCCCCCCTTCCCCCCTTCTCCCCTTCCCCCCTTCCCCCTTCTCCCCTTCCCCCTTCCCCCCTTCTCCCCTTCCCCCCTTCCCCTCTTCTCCCCTTCCCCCCTTCCCCCTTCTCCCATTCTCCCCTTCCCCCTTCCCCCTTCTCCCCTTCCCCCCTTCCCCCCTTCTCCCCTTCCCCCCTTCCCCCCTTCTCCCCTTCCCCCCTTCTCCCCTTCCCCCTTCCCCCCTTCCCCCCTTCTCCCCTTCCCCCCTTCCCCCTTCTCCCCTTCCCCCCTTCCCCCCTTCTCCCCTTCCCCCCTTCCCCCCTTCTCCCCTTCCCCCCTTCCCCCCTTCTCCCCTTCCCCCCTTCCCCCTTCTCCCCTTCCCCCCTTCCCCCCTTCTCCCCTTTCCCCCTTCCCCCCTTCTACCCTTCCACCCTTCCCCCCTTCCCCCCTTCTCCCCTTCCCCCCTTCCCCCCTTCTCCCCTTTCCCCCTTCCCCCCTTCTCCCCTTCCCCCCTTCCCCCATTCTCCCCTTCCCCCCTTCCCCCTTCTCCCCTTCCCCCCTTCCCCCCTTCCCCCCTTCTCCCCTTCCCCCCTTCCCCCCTTCTCCCCTTCCCCCCTTCCCCCCTTCTCCCCTTCCCACCCCCCACCCACCTCGTTCGCTATCAGGTGGTGCGCCTGCCCCACCACATCAACGACCCTGAGTTCGCTGCTGCCGTCGTCAGCACTCTCCTCCCGCTCCCTCCATCCCTGAGCCCCCCCCCCCCTGCTGCCGTTCCTCCTGCCGCCGCTCCCCCTGCTGCCGACCCTTCAGCCTCTGATGCTCGCCCTCCCCATCCCTCTGAACCAGCACCCGCCATCACACCAACCCCTGCCCCCTCCACTGCTCTCCACCCCTCTGTACCCCTCTCCTCCACTCTCGACCTGCCTCCTGCTCTTGACCTCTCCCCCATCCCCTGGCTGGTCAGCCGCCGCACCGCCATTCTCCACTCTCTGCGTGCGCAAGTGGTGGCGGGGCGGGCGATCATAGGCGGTGGGGCAGGCACGGGAATAAGCGCCAAGTGCGAGGAGATGGGCGGCGTGGATCTCATCGTGATCTACAACTCTGGGCGGTTCCGCATGGCGGGGAGGGGGTCCCTGGCGGGGCTGCTGCCGTTTGCTGATGCCAATGCTGTCGTGGTGGATATGGCAAAGGAGGTGCTGCCGGTGAGTGTGACTGTGATGTAAGTGTGCAGAGTGCGCTTACAGTGCGCAGTCTGGTAACTATGGTGTTTGTGAGTTCTCAGAGACCGCACTCACCAGCCTGCTGCTGGTTGCTCATGCAACACTGCAGTGGGGCACATGGCCAGTGGGGTGCTGCTGGTGAGTGTGACAATTATGGGTGCCACACACGCACGCACGCACTGTCTCTCACACATGCAATGTCTCCCCCCAACTGCCCCTCTGCCCATCCCCCCATCTCTGGTGTGTGACGCTAGAAAGCCTGTGCTAGCACGCGTGTGTGCCACGGACCCCTTCGCCAGGTGCCTCTCTTCCCACGCCCCTCCAACATCCAACGCCCCATTTCGCCTCTCTTCCTCCCTACCTCCCCACGGCCTCTCCCCTCCCTCCAGGTGGTCAAGTCCGTCCCCGTGCTAGCAGGCGTGTGCGCCACAGACCCCTTCCGCCAGATGCCTCTTTTCCTGCGCCACCTGGCCGCCCTTGGCTTCGCGGGCGTGCAGAACTTCCCCACAGTGGGGCTCTACGATGGTTCCTTCCGCACCAACCTCGAGGAGACCGGCATGGGCTACCCGCTCGAAGTCGCCATGATCAAAGCGGCTAATTCCCTGGGGTTCCTCACGACGCCGTACGCGTTCAACGAGGGGGAGGCGAGGGCCATGGCGGGGGCAGGGGCGGATGTGGTGGTGGCGCACATGGGGCTCACGGCCGCCGGGAGCATTGGGGCGCGCACAGTGTGCTCCTTGGAGGAGGCCGTGGGGAGGGTTCAACGCATGGCGGATGCTGCGAGGGCAGTCAAGCCTGATGTGCTTGTGCTGTGCCATGGAGGTGAGTGGTGGTGGGGCACATGGGATTGACGGCTACAGGGAGCATTGGCGTGAGGACGGTGTGCTCCTTGGAGGAGGCGGTGGGATGGGTGCAAGCGATGGTGGATGCTGCGAGAAGTGTGAAACCAGATGTGCTCGTGCTGTGCTATGGAGGTGAGAGTGGGATGAGAGGGCGGTAAATGCGCACATGGGGCTGACAGCAGCTGGCGCGAGGGCGGTGTGTTCCTCGGAGGAGATGGTGCGGCAGGTGCAAGCGATGGCGGATGCTGCTAGGGCAGTCAAGCCTGATGTGCTCGTGCTGTGTCATGGAGGTGGGTGCTGTAGGGTGCGGCAATGCATGCGCCCCTCCTGGATCGAGGACGGTTTGCTTTGTGGAGGAGGCAGTGGGGCGAGTGCAAGCCATGGCGGATGCTGCGAGGGGGGTTAAGGCCAATGATGGTGTGCCATGGAGCTGACTGATTCTCCCTGCAGCGCTGCATCCCAGCAGCGCTACATCCCAGCAGCGCGACATCCCAGCAGCGCTACATGCCTGCAGCGTGACATCCCAGCAGCGCTACATCCCAGCAACGCTACATCCCAGCAGTGCACCCAGCAAGAGCACTGCCTCTTTCAGCTTCCTCCCCTCCCCTGCCTGTTCCCCTACAACCCTTCTTTCCCCATCAGCTGGCCCAAAGAGACAGGCTACATCCTTGAGCTTCATGCACGCAGGGAAAGCATGGCTTCTTCAACTTCCTCCCCCCCCTGCACATCCCCCACGCCCCCAACACCCCTGGCAGGCCCCATCAGCGGCCCTGAGGAGGCGCGCTACATCCTGGAGCACACGCGGGGAGTGCACGGCTTCTATGGCGCGTCCAGCATGGAGCGCCTGCCAGTGGAGACGGCCATCACCGAGAACCTGCAGGCGTACAAGGCCATCCGGCTGCCGGCGTAGTCCACGTGGACCTACTTTGAGTCGACTCGCAATACGGCTGTTGGTTAGGATGGCATACGGTACAAGGCCTTACATCTGCCAGATCTGTCCACTGTCTCTAGGTGCACCTTGTACCTAGCTTAGCCAGTAGCACCAAGTAGCTATCGTTGCAGATGACGATGAATTATCCACTCCACATGAATAAGGTTCCCATATCCGCATAGCAACCCATGGATGTGTTAAATTGTCGAGAGAATGATGAACCAAGGGAAAATGTAGAGGGTTACAAAGGTAGGACTACCCTCTAAGACAGGACCCTAGATATCAGCCTTCTTACGCTGATTCAGGGTATTTTCAGACTTTTTTTTAGGGCATACTGATCACTCAGCCTTATTTGGAATAGTAACACTGAAAAATCAGCCTTTCTTTCGTAACGTATACTGATTTTTCAGCGTTTATTTGTACCTGAAGGCTGACAAAACAGTGTGACTCTAGGGGGGAACGCTGAAACCGAGTATAGTGTGTTTCCCTCCCCCCCGGAATTACCGGTACCTGACTGGGGAGGCTCCCGACAATCACGCTAGTTGGCCCACTGCGCCGCCCGACGGCGGCCCAGCAGAAACAGTCTGTTTGGTGACAGACTGTTCTGATTGGCACATTACGATTTTTTCCACCCCCGCTGGCGCCACCACATGGGTGACTGAGCGCTCCTATTGGCACTTGACCAAAATCTCGACAAGAGGTCCAATCCCAGCTATGCAGAGTAGGCGGCACAGCGCGTCATGCTGTAACAGCGCGGCGGCAGGGACTGGATGGCAACAACCGCCCACCTGCCTGTCCTGAACCGCGCATCACCCACCTTGCCGGGCATATTGGGCAAGGTGCGCGCGCCGCGTTCGTGGGACCCCTTGAACGAAGGCTTCTGCTGTCAAATTATATGTTTAGGCTTGGTAGACGTGCTACAATCCTGAATCCTACTATAGAGGGGACAACCCCTCCCTTCTTCCTAGTTGACTCTCTTTTCTCTCGTCAACTTTCTCCTACCCTAGCTAAACCTCTCGCTAGTCCTATGCCTGGTTCCTAAGCTCACTTAACATGGTTTCAGAGCAGGCCCTTTCGGTCGGGCCTTCTCCTCGCTTCCGCAGCGTCCTCTCCTCACTTCCGCACCGCTGTGGCAGCCATGTCGTGCTGCCATGGCGGCTTCGTGGTGCTGCCGTGGCAGCCTCGACGCGCTGCCGTGGCGTCGACGCCACGCCGTGGCGGCGTCGTCGTGCTGCTGTGGCAGCGTCGACGTGCCGCCGCGGCAGCAACGCCGCGCCGTGGCGGCGTCGTCAAGCTGCCGTGGTGTGATCAATGGGCGGCAGTGGGCCGCGCAATGTTTTAGCGCCGGCCAGCTCGCCCGCACGCCAGCCAGCGCCGCACTGCCATGGCGCCTCGCTGCAGATTCGCCCCCCCTCCTCTGCATTTCCCTTTCTCCCCGCTGCAGCCGATGGCTGTCTCGCGCTGTGCGGCCCCGTCGTTGCTGAGCCGGGCCACGTCGCCGGGTGCCACGGTCTCCGTCACCGCCGCCGCCGTCGTCGAAGCCGTCGCCGATGCCGCAAGTGCCACTGGCTCCGCCACCACCCGCTGTCGCAGCCGCCGCTGTCGTCGTACCGTCGTTGACGCCGCCACCGCCGTCGCCGCCGCCGCTGCCCCCGCCGCTGACGTCATCGCCTTGCACGTCGAGAGGACGACCGGGCTGACGAAGCCACCGCTGCTGCAGGGCATGGGGGTTCAAGGGTTTTGGGGGTGCTGCGTGTGTGGTGTGCTTTCGACTACCAAGCCTAGGGGGTGTGTCAAATTATATTATTTATATATGTATATTTGTTTAGCCTTGGTAGATGTGCTACAATCCTGAACCCTACAGTAGAGGGGACAACCCCCCCCTTCTTGTATCTCGTTCTCTTCTAGTCCACCTCTCTTTTCTCTCATCAACTTTCTCCTACCCAGGCTAAACCTCTCGCTAGTCCTATGCCTAGTTCCTAAGCTCACTTAACATCTGCCTCGTCTGTTTTATGAAAGCAGCCCATCACAAGTTCCCTCCAAGGCTCGTTAGCACCACCGTCCCACCCCTCACCAGTCTCGTTTGTTCCTCTATTAGAACTGTTTCTGCGTTGCTAGAGGACCTCCTTGCCACTGATTCGATCACGCTTGATTCTGCCGTCGCTCGTGATGGCAGAATCAGGTGGCGATAACAAGCTCGCCACAGAGGACGATGATTGCCACATCCTAGAGGGCAACATGCCCACAGGCCTAGACTTACTCCTAGCTTCTTTAGGTAGTATTCAAGGCCCGTCGCCCAGACCTGCCGAGCACGAGCCAACACCGCTGCCTGAGGGAACTTAGGGAGCCAGACAGCACGCTGCTGTCCCACCTATCGCTGGGCCATCTGGGTCGACTGCTACACGACGCGTCGCTTCTGCTATTGACTATCGAATGCCTAAGCCTACCCCGCCGAAGCGCTTCGGAAAGTACCGGCAATCATGACTCCCCTTCGCGCCACCTGTGAATCTGCCCGACCCGCCCTCGTCTTCCGAGTCCGAGGACGAAGGTGTTGAAGAGGACCTCCCAGGAAAGGCTGGTGGTAAGAGGTGCTTGACAATTGACGAGCAATACGGCAAGGCCCTAGACAAGTACAATTCACGCTGCTCAAGCTCATACCCTTGGCTCCTTCTCACAAAGACTGGCAGCGGCATGCCCGCCTGTTAAGTCTTTGTACCAAGCATGCAGGCTTGAAGGGCAAAATAGGCAGGCGCGGCAAAGGGGCAACCGATGTGCAAGTCCAAGCCTTCAAGAGACATGCTGCTACGACTCGCCATCACATTGCCGAGAAGAAGCAACATGATCTGGTGCAGATGGCGACGAATCAACAGAGGATCGACCTGCACCCGCTGGCAGAGAACTTGGAGAAAATGCACGACACTGCACTCTGCGATGCGCTCCACTTCAGGAGCTGGTGCAATGAGCCGAAGGAGACCAAGATCAATCTCGTCCGCTACTTGGCAGAACGCAAGATGAGGGGCTTCCCTGAGAAGGGATACGAGACGTATTACAACTCGTAAGCACCCATTACCTTCCGTGTTTCACTACTCTAGGGATTCGTTATATGATTCTAAGAATCGCTCTCTTGTTATTGATGTCATTTCATTTCGACCCTTATGCCTGAACTCTTGCCTCTTGTTTTATAGGTATGGCTTTGGACAGTTTACTCAAGCCATGGCAATCTAGCTCCAAACCACTCTGCTTGAGCATCTTCTTACAAGCCCCTTCATTGGCCTGAGCCTTGATGAGAGCACCGACCGCTGTCGTGCCAAACACATGATCGTGTTTGCCATGTTCATCCGCCAAGGGAGACTTGTGACTGAGTTCTTTACATTGCTGACAGTCGAGAAGGCTGATGCCACATCGCTTCTTGCCCTCCTCCTCTCCCACATCCGTGCCATTGGGGTTGACCTCCGTCGGATTTCAGGCATCAGCACCGACAGGGCTGCTGTCATGTTGGGTCCCAAGGGGGGGCTTGTAGCGCGCTTGTACGTCCACATCCCCTACCTCGTGTCGTGCCATTGCATCGCACATCGGTAAGTATTTGGTTTTTTCCACACTTTTTTGTACACACTGTATCTATGTACCGATCCTTATATTTTTTGTTCTTTTGTGTATCTAGGGAGGCACTGGCTGTCAAGGCGGCAGCGGAGAACATCCCTGCACTCTCCATGGTGGGTGATCTCATCCGCCAGCTCGCCGAGCTGCTTGGGCGATCGGGGCCTTGGCACCAACCTTCAGGAGCTCTTCACCTCAACCAACCTAGAGCTCCAGGGTATTCACGCCATCAGGTGGCTCTCACGCCGTCAGGCTATCCTCCATCTTCTTGATGTTCTCCCTGCAATGGTCGTCATGCTCTATGAGTTCCGTATCCACAACCCCAAGTTATACGCCATCGTCACTAGCTATCGCTTTTGGTTCGTCCTGGACTTTCTGGCTGATGTTCTTGAGCAGTTGAACATCTTGAACAAGACCTTTCAGCAGCGTGAGGTTAGTAGTTGTGCTTCAGCTTACCGTGCTCTCTTGCCTCCTCTACTCACCCATCTTCCCATCACTATTTCCTACAGCTGGACTACACGAGCGTCCAGCAACAGATCGCCCACACGACCGGCCTCATCGAGAGCTAGTACATCGACTGTGGCGACGACTTCAGAGGCGGCAAGAAGACCCGACTCCTGTAGTTCATCACCCGTCACGGCCCGGGCGGTTCGCCCAACGTCATCGTTGAGGGCGCAGATTCTGATGGTCGCCCTGCTCGCTTCACTATAAGTCTTCTTTTCAACGAGCTAGACGACTACCCAGGACGGGGGACACACAACACCTACGTCAACATCTGCACCGAGGTTGCCGAAGACATGGCCAGGAACCTGCAAGAGCGTCTTGGAGAATTGGATTCCTTGAGCGGCGTTCGCCTTTTCTCCGCCGACCAGTGGCCAGAGAAATAGGAGCGGGAAGCGAGGCTGGCTCAGTATGTTGAGTGGTTCCAATCACTCGTCACTCTGTACCGCGCGGAGGATGCCGACGAGAGGGGTAAAAGTGGTGGTGTGATGGGTGGTAGAACAGCCAGTCAGAGGCGTCAAGCGGAAACCCCAGGAAGACACAAGGAAGGGTGCGGGATGAGAGCTTGTCCGCGCGAGTGTCGCGGACGTGAGCAAGGCTGCCCTAGACGTGGAATGCAGACGCGTCACCAAGAGACGTGTCCAGAGGAGGGTCGGCAAAGCCTGTGGCTATTGGGAGCGCGACCACATGTTAAGCTGGTGAGCAGTGTAGCGCACGGCGAACGGGCACAGAAAATGGGGTGCACCGGCGTGGACCATGGAGGTGCGAGCTACCTCCACGATCAGACCGATGCGTTGCTCAACGACCCCATTCTGCTGTGGGGAGTTCGCCAATGTGTACGTCTGGCGGATGTCCTCCGCACGACAGAAATGTCATAGAGTGCTAGAGGTGAACTCGCCACCACGATCAGAGTGTAAGCGACCTATGGGCAGGCGGTGGTGGGTGCAAACGGTAAGAAGCCGAGGGAGGAGAATGGTGGGCACGTCGGCCTTCCGCTCCAATGGGAACACTGTGGTTAAGCGTGAGAAGTCGTCAACGAGGACTAGAAAGTAGCACTCTCGAAGACCAGGGACCGGGGCATGGCCCCAGACGTCCATGTGCAGCATCTGTAACGGTGCTGTGGTAGGGGGAAACGAGGAGGAGTGAGGGGCGGTGCGCTGTCGGCCCTCGACGCAGGACGTGCACAGTAGCGCTACCGACGTAGGTAGGGTGGGAAGCGACGCAGGGAGACCAGTGACTAGTCCGTGCTCGGATATGTGCCTAAGACGCGGAAGTTCAGGGTGACCTAAGCGGTGGTGCCACAGAAGGGTCGGGTGAGCTATGGAGCGACAGAATCAGGACGCGGCAACCGCGGCAGACGTAGCAGTCGGTGGGGACTCAGTGTGCAGTGTAAAGAGACCTGACGCTGGGTCACACTCAAATGTGGCTAAGTGCCAACCGGTGGCTATGTCTGTGCAAGCGGCGTGTCTCTCGGGGCTTGGGAACATAGTGGTGACGCCTCAGTCTTGAAGTTGACCGACACTCACTAGGTTCCTTGCAAACGAGGGGATGTGCAGACCGGTGTGGGAGCCAGAGGGGACAGCTGGACAAGGGAGAGTGGTGGTGCTACGCGCGTCAGCTGTGGCGGAAGAATCTGCTAGTGCGACAAAGATAGGCGCAAGAAGCAGGGTGAGAGCAGTATTGTCTCTAAAGAAGCAACGAGATGCGCCCGTGTCAAGGATAAAGGAGAGGGCCGCCGCAGGAGGGGCAAGGGAGGACCCTAGGGGACACGTAGTAGAGGCTCCTAGACTAGAGAGGATGGTGGGACCTAGACCCCTAGGCCCCAAGACCCCCGGTCCTTCAGAGAAACCACACTGGCCCCAAGGCAGTGACCGCCCTGGGGCCGCACATCTAGAGCCTCCACCTCGCCCAGCACCCCAAAGACCCCACTGCGGCTGCTGTTGCGGCTGCGGCACTTGCCAGAGAGCCCGAAAGCAGATGTCAAGGCCGTGGATCCAGAAGCTAATGAGGTAACTAATGTGATCCTCTAGGAGAGTGCAGCCTAGGTGCGGGCTCACCAGCTATAGACGGTGGGCGAGAAATCGGAGAGTGAAGGGAAGTGCCCGGCAATTTGGCCTAGGGACGGACCCGAACGAGGCCATCATGCCAACAGGAGAGGCATCGTGGAACTCTAGAAATGAGGAGGAGACTAATGGGAGGCACTAGGTGCTAGAGGAGTACAATCGGATGTAGTAGCAGTGGAGACTGTGGCCGGAGCAGTGGCGACTGTGGCCAGAGCAGTGGTAGCGAGAATGAGGCCAGTAGCAGCAGCGGCTAGTGATAGTAAGACGGCAATAGCGGTTGGCGGTAGGCTAGGAGGTGCTAGGAGGAGTGGGGAGAAAACAAGGAGGAAGTACGTGCGAGAGGAACTACTAGAAGCAGTACGTCGATGAGCTAGTTAGGAGGCACTAGGACTGGTGGCACAGGGTGAAGGACAGTCCACAGGGCTCGGGGGACTCACTGGGTAGGCGGCTGGCGGCTGGCGGCCGACTACCGCTGGTGGCTGGTGGTCGGAGGCTGGCCGCCAGTGGCAGCAGCTGGCGGCTGACGGCTGGGGGTCGGCCATCGGCTGCTGTTGGTTGCTGACGGTGGGCAACAGCGGCGGTTGCAGAGGCAGCGGCGGCTGTAGCGACAGCGACGACAGCGGCTGTAGTGGCGGCAGTAGTGGCTGCGGTAGTGGCGGCTGCAACAATAGTGGGCGGCAGCGGGCAGTAGTAGCTGCGGTAGTGGCAGTGGGCGGCAGCAGCCTCCGCTGGCTGTTGGCTGCTGGCTGCTAGCAGTGGGCTGTTGGCTGCTAGCGGCTGGCACTGGTGGCGCTGGTCAGCCAGCAAGCTGGCTGCTGGCGCTGCTGGTTGCTGGCGCTGCTGGCTGTTGGGGCTGGCTGCTGGCGCTGGCTGGTGCTGGCGAGCTAGCTGGTGCTGGCTGCTGGTGGCGCTGGTGAGCCAGTGAGCTGGCTGCTGGCAATGCTAGCAGGCAGGCGAGCACGCGGGCAGGCAGTAGGCGAGCAGGCAAGGGTGTGAGCTGGCGAGCAGGCGGGCTGGTGAGTAGATGAGCGGGCAAGCAGGCGGGCAGGTGAGCTAGCGAGCAGGCGTGCTGGCGAGCAGGTGGGATGGCGAGAAGCGTCGGCGAGCAAGCGGGCTGGCGAGCAAGCAAGCAGGCGAGTAGGCTGGCGGGCGAGCAGACAAGCAGGCGAGCGTGCGAGCTGGCGAGCAGGCGGGCTAGCGGGCAGATGAGCAGGCGAGTAGGCGGGCGGGCGAGCAGATGAGCAGGTGAGCTGGCGAGTAGGCGGACTGGCGTGCTGGTGAGCAGGCGAGCAGGCGGGCTGGCGGGCAGGCGTGCAAGCAAGCAGGTGGGCGGGCGAGCGTGCGAGCAGGCGGTCTGGCAGGCTAGCGAGCAGAAGAGCAGGCGGGCTGGCGAGCGTGCGAGCACGCGAGCGTGCGAGGTGGCGAGCATGCGGGCTGGCGGGACGGCTACGAACTAAGGCGCTGGCGGGCGCGGGCCAGTGGTGGCTTGCGTGAGCTACGTGACGAAGAGGAGAGGGTGGGGAGGGGACGAGCTACGAGGCGCGCAATTTGGGCCGAGGCGCGCTAGGCTAGGGTGTGATAGGGCGGAAGCGTGATGTAGAGGGCGAGACCTAGCTCTAATACTATGCTAGATTGTCGAGTGAATGATGAACTAAGGGAAAATGTCGAGGGTTACAAAGGTAGGACTGTACCCTCTAAGAATTGACCTAACTAAGGCTATAACGAATATAAACTAGCCAGCCTAGATAATTATATTTGTTGACAAGATGGACGATCTTGAAGGCGAATCATTTCTCGATGAGATAGAATACTTGCTTGATTGATGTTTTCATGTATTCAAGTCCAGAACGGTTTCAATACAAAGGGCCCACTCATATGGGGCACTGTATAGACTCCCGCGTCCTAATGGAGCGGTTCAGCACGGTGCAAATATTTGCGGCATGGGTTTATGCGACTTGCACTACCCATGGAGCTACTCATAGTCCACCACTACATTAGTGATGCTATACTGTGCTGTTATCGGAAATGATATAGTTTGCTTGTTATCTGAGGCCGTGTCATGCACTGTTGTGCCACAGCATTCCTTGTTATCTGAGGCCTTGCCTTGGTCACTAGTCCCCAATTATCCAATGCATATCTTCTCGTTGTAGAGATTTATACTCTTAGATCTTTGCTTGTTTGTATTTCGTTTTGACTTTTTTCTTTCGACTGTGGAGCTCTTGTCGCTGCGACTGTGTCCAGTCCAGATGGCTCTGTTTCGCACAGTCGAGCGTGACGCTAACGGATGTTTAGGCTGGGAGGGGGGGAACAAGGGAGGTGCCTTATGGCGAATGGAGGCGATGACTGAGGGCGGGGAGCACCTCATATCAAAAAAGACTTTTTGAAACTCGTGTTCTATATCCAGTACGGTACGAGACAGGACCAATAATTTTCAGAACGTTTTAGTACGCTGGTGTGGCGATACTCGTGCGGGTTCAAGATAACATCCTATCTTGATCTGTATGTACGCCCTGAGATTTCGCGCCGCTCTAAAGCTCTGGGATTTCACCCAGTCCTGAGAAAGCAAGGGGAAAAGGGGGGGTGTTTACCAATCTCGGGGCATCTCCCCTCTCGTGGCTGGTATTTCGCTTGAGTCACGGACCGCTGCCCCAGTAGTAGCGGCCTCAACCAATTGGACCTGGAAAAGTCGAACCGCTGCCCTTTCTCGAAATGCCGGCCCGACCGAAATCCATCAGTCGCCCCTCCTAGCATTCAGAATCGACGGAAGCAGAACATAAATTAGGCCCTCTGAGGAGAACAGAGCAAGTCAAGCAAGCTTTTCCTCTTCGACACAGGTGATCCATCTGAGTCACAGGCAGCACTCGTCCCCCCTGCTTCTGTCCAACCTTCTAGACCTCTTTTCCCTTCGCAAAGGCGTTGGCTGTTGAACCTCCCGACTAACATCTGCTGCATTCTTCCAGTCCGTTCTTCAATCTCGAAGATGTGGTTCCAACGTGCTGCCACGTTGGCCCTAGCGGGTGTGGGCGTGGCGCTCGCCATCGTGTCGTGCTGCTACATGGCCGACAACTACCTTGTCATCTCGCACCCCACGCTATGCGGTGGTGTCTCCAACACCACCCTCTGCTCCGACGAGTTCCGCGCCGCTCGTAGGCAGCTCGGCGTGCTGCCTCAGGCGGCGGACAGAGTCACTGCAGCAATGGTTTCCGCCGTGGCGCTTCAGGTCCGTGCGATAATCGCGGCCGCGGCGGAGATTAAGCGCGCCAACGTGCGGCAGAACCACTTCGTGAACGTCGTCGCGGACGACTGCAGCACGCAGGGCGGCATCGCGCTGCGGTACCTGGGCCGCACGATGGAAGCGATCAACTCCAACAGCCAGCACCATGACCGCGCGTTCTGGCTGTCCGCCGCCAGCACGCAAGTCGGTAACTGCGTCGACGGCTTCAAGTCGCTCGCTCCCGCCGCCACCTTCCAGCCCGCTTTCGTGCATCTCGAGGTGAGCCCACCCTTTCCACTTTGGATGCTTTTGCCCCACCTGTCAGTACAATAGCCCTCCATGGCTTCCAACGCTATTCCGCTTGAGTGGGGCACGGTATGAGCCAGCGAATAATTCTGAAACAGCTGCTGCCAGGCAAAGCAAGGCTTCCTTATTTTCCCAGCCCTATTTGCGGACGCTAGGGGATGAGGGCCAATGCTGCTGCCCTGAACCCAATGCTTTTTGATCCGCTTGGTGCTCGCCCTCAAAATTTGACCTGATCAGAATAAGGAGTTTTTCAGCACAATTATTTTTCTTGTGTGACTCTTTGGGTTTGGCAAGCGAATCGACCTTCTATTTCCGTCTCGTCCATCGCAGGCTATCGCCAACAAAGCCGACGACATTCTCGAAGCCGTTGTCGCCATCGCCAAGAAGGCTGCGACAGCCCCTGCGACGAACAACGGCCTCGGGGGACTTCTTCCTAAGTTTGGTCGCAAGCTCGCTTCTTCTGAGCCCATGGCTGGTGCGGGCGGCGTGAAGTGGCTGGATGAGGACTTTGTCGCACAGCTGCGACAGCTGCAGGCGGAGCTGAACGCCATGGGCGACGACGTCCATGAGCACGTCGCACGGCGACAGCTCGACGACGACGATGACGACGACGATGATGACGACGAGAACAAGAAGGACAAGAAGAAAAACAGGAAGAACAAGAACAAGGGTAGCAGCGGCAGCAGCAAGAGCAAGAGCAAGAGCAAGAACAAGGGGGGGAAGTCCAAGAACAGCAAGGGGAGCAGCGCCAAGCCCACTTCCGGCCCCATTCGCGCGAGCAAGGGATTGAGGGCCAACGCGGTCGTCAAGGGCTCCATTCAGGACGCCGTCGACGCCGCACCCGGCGGCAGCCGCTACGTGATCTACGTCCCCGCCGGCACCTACAACGAGCAGGTCGTTATAGACACCCCCGATATTATCCTTATCGGAGCCGGCGCCGGCAAGACGGTGGTGACTTACGACGAGAGCTACGGCAGCGGCTCGAGCACGTTCGACTCGGCTACAGTCGGCGTGAACAGTGACCGGTTTGTTGTGTTCGGGATGAAGTTCGTCAACACGGCCGGGCCCGAAAACCACCAGGCTGTCGCGTTCCGCGCTACAGGCGACCAGTCGGCGGCGATCGACTGCTCGTTCGAGGGGTCGCAAGATACCCTCTACGTGGACGCCGGCCGGCAGTACTACTCCAACTGCTACATCGGCGGTACGCAGGACTTCATTTTCGGCGACGCGGCGGCGGTGATCGAGAACGCCAAAATCCAGCTGCACCCCAGCAAGTCGTTCATCACCCTCACGGCGTCGGGGCGTGCCAAGGACACGCCGACGGGCATCGTGATCCGCAACTCCGTGGTCACCGCCGACAAGGGCGCGGCAAAGGCGTACCTGGGTCGGCCGTGGAAGAAGTGCGCCTTCACCGTCTTCGTCAACACTGTGCTGCCGTCGGTGAGTGCTTCATCTTAGCATGGTGCAGCCTGCCGTCACCGCTGTCCCTGCTCCCTCCTAGCTCCCTGCATGTTCCTCTGCTCCCTGTATGTTCCTCTGCTCCCTGCATGTTCCTCTGCTCCCTGCATGTTCCTCTGCTCCCTGCATGTTCCTCTGCTCCCTGCATGTTCCTCTGCTCCCTGCATGTTCCTCTGCTCCCTGCATGTTCCTCTGCTCCCTGCATGTTCCTCTGCTCCCTGCATGTTCCTCTGCTCCCTGCATGTTCCTCTGCTCCCTGCATGTTCCTCTGCTCCCTGCATGTTCCTCTGCTCCCTGCATGTTCCTCTGCTCCCTGCATGTTCCTCTGCTCCCTGCATGTTCCTCTGCTCCCTGCATGTTCCTCTGCTCCCTGCATGTTCCTCTGCTCCCTGCATGTTCCTCTGCTCCCTGCATGTTCCTCTGCTCCCTGCATGTTCCTCTGCTCCCTGCATGTTCCTCTGCTCCCTGCATGTTCCTCTGCTCCCTGCATGTTCCTCTGCTCCCTGCATGTTCCTCTGCTCCCTGCATGTTCCTCTGCTCCCTGCATGTTCCTCTGCTCCCTGCATGTTCCTCTGCTCCCTGCATGTTCCTCTGCTCCCTGCATGTTCCTCTGCTCCCTGCATGTTCCTCTGCTCCCTGCATGTTCCTCTGCTCCCTGCATGTTCCTCTGCTCCCTGCATGTTCCTCTGCTCCCTGCATGTTCCTCTGCTCCCTGCATGTTCCTCTGCTCCCTGCATGTTCCTCTGCTCCCTGCATGTTCCTCTGCTCCCTGCATGTTCCTCTGCTCCCTGCATGTTCCTCTGCTCCCTGCATGTTCCTCTGCTCCCTCCCTTGCCTGCTGCTCCTTGTCTCATTCTCTCGTCTCCTCGTCTCCTGCTCTCCCGTGCCGTCACATGCAGATCATAATGCCCGACGGCTGGCTGTCGTGGAACGAGGGCAGCTGCATGTATCTCGCCGAGGCGGGCAGCAAGGGCCCGGGCGCCAAGTCGTCGCGCGCGGACTGGGTCGACCCGGGGATCATTTCCAACGGCGCGCAGTACACGCCCAATGGCTTCGCGGAAGTGAACTCGTGGCTCGTGTTGGCGTGAATGCCGCGGGAGGGGGAGTGGCTCCATGAATGCTCCGGTTTCCGCTCCGCCTCCCCCGGTCCTCGTTCTTGGCGGGATGACTTGCGAGTAGGTAGGAAGAGATGCGATTCTCATCGACTAAGGCGTACGCGGCAACAGTAGAGAAATGCTTAGGGGCAACTTCCGGTTTTTCTACTGGTACTGGACGCCTAGGGGCGTACGCCCCTAGAGAAATGCATAGGCAACAGTAGGGGCAACTTCCGGTTTTTCTAGGCTAGATGGCTTCTCGCTAGTGCTTGTCCCTGTGTCCAGCGGCTAACTATGCTTGTTTGTTTCTCCTAATGAATTTCAATAATTGCAATTCAAAACCCTTGGAAACGTATGGGCTCCATACTAAGGAGTATGCCAACATGGTAGTAAAGCCTGTCATACTAAGAAATGCCGGTACTGGACTCTGGTTCTGGTACTGGACTCGGTAAGAAAATT
This sequence comes from Closterium sp. NIES-67, assembly GCA_027943415.1. Taxonomy (NCBI): domain Eukaryota; kingdom Viridiplantae; phylum Streptophyta; class Zygnematophyceae; order Desmidiales; family Closteriaceae; genus Closterium; species Closterium sp. NIES-67. Next base: position 563,966 of record BQMB01001198.1, on the reverse strand, counting down.
CATTGTGTTCAGGAACCCATTTCTGTTGCTGGTACTGAACACCACTCTGTAGGAGTACGCCCTAAATCTCTAGGTGAGCCCTCACAACAGCAGGGAGGTATTGGTCTAATCTCTATTCAATTCAACTGAAAAATCATTTCCTTCATTACCCTACAGCCAGCTTCCGATTTGACATGCGTCAGCAATACATATACACACTCCACCTAACAGCAGAAATGTTGCACAAATTACCAACACAGCAGCAAGTTGCAGGGGAGCTGTCTGTCACACTTGGCCACGTGCACGCCATGAGTCCTGTCCTGCCATCGCCACTCCCCTGCCAGCCTCTCTCTTGCTTGCCCTTGCCACAGCCGCTGTGGTCAGCCCAAGCCATGGTTCGAACGGCAGGACAATGCTCTTGGCTGGCAGCCCTGCTCGTCCGCTTCAAGAGCACCAACTCCCCCACCTCCCACCCTCTGCCCCACGCCTCACTTCTCCCCTCGTCTTCTCTTCCTCTCCACCTTCCTCAGCCGCTTGCTGCTCTGCTCACACCTCCACAGCCGTTGTGAGGCCAACCGGTACAATGACCAGCACCACAGCAGCAGTAACCATATCTCCTCATCCTGCTCCACAACCCCCCTTCACCACCCACCCACACCCCACCCCACACTGCACTTCTCCCCTCCTCTCCTCTTCCGCTCCACCTTCCTCGACCGCCTGCTGCCCGCCTCCACCGACTAATGTAAGTCAGTGTAAGCTTTCATTATTGCCCTACCCAACAGCCAGATTCCAATCAGGCATGCTTCAGCAATACATATACAGAAGACGCACTACAAGTGCTACACATACCACCGACAGAGCACTGACTTGCAGAGGGCCATCACATCCTTGCCTCACGCACCCCATGTATCCCTCCGTCTTTCTCCCTCCCTCTCCTCCGCCCTCCATCTCTCGGTCACCCCCCCCACACTGCCGTGAACCCATACCACGGCCAGCAAACCAGCGCTCTTGGCAACCCTGCTCGCCGCACACGTCCTGCGACGCAATCCCCCCCATCACAACCCCCCACCTTTACCCACACCTCACTTCTCCCACCCGCTCCTCTTCTTCGTCTCCACCTTCCTCGGTCGCTTGCTGACCGCCTTCACCGCGGCCATGAACCCAACCAGTGCAATCAGCAGCACCACAGCATTCTCAGCCGCCTCCTCTTGTCCACTTCCTCCCATGCTGGCAACTCGTTCATGCCCCACCCCACCCGAAACCTCACTTCTCCCCTCGTCTCCGCCTCTTCCTCTCCACCTTCCTCAGCCGCTTGCTGACCGCCTCCACTGCCGCCGTGAATCCAACGGGCGCCATGGGCGGCGCCACAGCTGCCTTAGCCGCCTCCTCGTCCTGGTTGAGGCGCACTATCTCCTGCACCACCTGCTGGTCAGGGGGCGCTATTTGCGACTCCACGCCGCGGAACACAAAGTACGGCAGCACCGCCATCACCGGGAGGAGGAGGAGACCTGTCAGCCAGTACAACGCACTGGGAGCCAGCACCTCCGAGAAAATGTAGTAGTAGTCCGTGGACCAATCCGGGCCGAAGTAGGAGTAGACCCCGAGAAAGAGGTACCAGACGGCGATACTGCCCCAGATGAAGAGGTGCGTGATCCACGTCCAGTGCTCCGTCTGCAGCGCAATCTGAATGTTCACCGCCACCACCACGGCCGTCATGAGCGTGGCGCTCAGCCCGTTCATCTCAAACAGCTTGCCCGAGGGGAGAGAGGCCTGCGGCAGCACGGCGGCGAGGCACGTCCAGAAGAGCAGGATGGACTGGTACACGGCGTACACGAGCCACAGCGCGATGGTGGTCCACCGGAAAAAGACGTTCTTGGGGCCCTGCTGGTACAGCGCTGGGAACTGCATGGGCCCGAATGGAGGGGGAGGGGGAGGAGGGAATAATGTGAGTGTGAGAGAGTGTGTGAGTAAGAGCTGTGGTTGACCAGTGGAAGAACGGCGTTCCTTGGCCTTGCTGGCAGAGTGCTGGGAAGTGAATGGGGGAATGAAGTGTCGGGGTGAGGGCGGAGATGTGGAGGAAAAACTAAGGGGGGGCGAGGGGAAGAGAGTGGGAACTGTGTTGGGGGCCACAAAGGAGCCGCAGAGGCAGTCGCTCTTCCGCCCTGCTGGTTCAGCGCCTGGGAACTGCGTTGGAGTTGAAAAGGAGGAAGGAGAAGGGGGAGAGGTAAGAGGGCAGCACTGGGCTTATTGAGGAATTCTTTGATGCGGCAGTGGGAGCTGAATGGACGAGGGTGAAGAGGTGGCGACGCGGAACAGGGAACCAGAGAGCGAGTGTGGTTTGGGTTAAGGAGCTCCAGGGTTTGGTGAGGAGCGAGATCAAGGAATGGGTTGAAAGAAGGACGTGGGGGGATGCGAGTGCATAGTGTTATCACGCGGTTCCATGAGCAGGCCAGCACGTTATGGCCAAAGATCATGCGGGGTTGATCCGGAAGGCCCTCCTCTGGTCCAGCACGCCACAGCCGATGGCATTGCAAACATCCCACACGGGCACGAGCAACACACCACGGCGTCGCATCAGACTTGGTCACTGATGGCTCACCATGAGCAGCTGCTTGTCCGACAAATCTTGCTCCAGCACGCCATAGCCGATGGCATTGCAAACATCCCACACGGGCACGAGCAACACACCACGGCGTCGCATCAGACTTGGTCACTGATGGCTCACCATGAGCAGCTGCCTGTCCGACAAATCTTGCTCCAGGGCGCCATAGCCGATGGCATTGCAACATCCCACACGGGCACGAGCAACGCACCACGGAGTTGCATCAGATTTGGTCACTGATGGCTCACCATGAGCAGCTGCTTGTCCGACAAATCTTGCTCCAGGACGCCATAGCCGATGACGGGCAGCGAGGTGAAGAAGACGTTGTACAGCGAGCACGCCCAGCTGTTGTACACGATCTGCCCGGAGAACACCGCGTACGCGTTGTAGTAGAAGATGGTCAGCCCGAACGCCACGTTCTTGTAGAAGAAGTAGGTCACCTGCAGGGGAGGGTGCATATGGGGTGGTGTGGTGTGGTGTGGGGGGAGTTGGGGACAGGTACCATACTGGTTGTGCCATAACAAACAGGTCACTTGGAGAGTATTATGGGGTGGAAGAGGGGAGGCAGATGGGAGCTAGGATCAAGCTAAGAAGGGAGGCAACATGCACGTAAAGAGGACAAAAGAAGGAGCAGGACAAGAGGTAGAGGAAAGTGCCGGGATGATTGGTTAAAGGTTGAGAGGAGGGAGAAGGCAGTAAGCTCCAGCGGGCGTGCACGAGTAGGAGGACAGTAAGGGGCAAGGAAGGAGGCAGGAAGGGAGGCAGGAAGGGAGGCAGGAAGGGAGGCAGGGAGGGGGAAAGGAGGGCAGTAGGGAGTAGGACGGGATGGCAAGGTACTGACGGCGTTGGCGATGCGCTTGTAGCTCCAGTGGCCGTGCACAAGCACTAGGCGCTCAAGATACTTGAACTGCGCAATGGCAAAGTCACTCGCCATCACGGCCTGGGAGGGGGGCGGAGGGGAGGGAGAGGGGGAGGGAAACGAGGAGATGAGAAAATGCTCCAAGGAAGAAAGTCGGGGAGAAAAGCGACTGAAACGTAGAAGCCTGCTGTGCTACAGTAGCACTTGATGTGGCTACCGCCTCTGTGGTGAGGGGCGGCTGGCCAATCATTGATGGTTCGCTTTCGCCTCCTCCCACCTCCTCTCCCCCTCTTGCCACATCCTGCCCCTCCTTTCCCACCTGCTGCCCTTCTCTCACCTGCTGCCCCTCGCTCACCTGCTGCCCCACTTACCTGCTGCCCCACTTACCTGCTGCCCCACTTACCTGCTGCCCCACTTACCTGCTGCCCCACTTACCTGCTGCCCCACTTACCTGCTGCCCCTCCACGCCGCTGATGCCCACACCGATGTCCGCCTCATGGATCATGCCCACATCGTTCGCCCCGTCCCCAATGCCCAGAGTCGTGCGCCCCGTGCCGTCCTTCACCAGCCGTGTCACCTGCAGGGGATTCAGATTGTGCCGAGCCACACATGAGGGCATCATGAGTGAGCATTCGCATGAGAATAGACCCCTGGCATGGCATGGCAAGTAGCGATAGCTTCCCTCCTCTCAACACGCCCATTTCCCCATCCCCCCTCCTTCCCCTTCACCCCACTACCCTTTCCAGCACCTTCAGCTTGGCCGAAGCGCGGCAGCATATCGCAGACGCGCCCTGCATGGCCAGCGCCAGCAGCAAGCTTTCAGACAGTCTCACCCCTCGACCTTGACACCACTCCTCAGACTCACCAGCGCCTTCTGCTTGGGCGACACGCGGCAGCAGATCACGGACGCGCACTGCATGGCCAGCGCCAGCAGCGGCGCCCGCAGCTCGGGCTCCAGGGCGAACGCCAGCGACTTGCCGTCGATCACTAGCGCAAACACCCGCGCGGAATCCCCCTCCCCCTCGCCCTCCCCGTCTCCCTCCTCCCCGACGCCATTGCCATCCGCCTCCCCATTACTGTCCTCCCCTGCACCCGGCCCCCCTGCCCCGCCACGGTCTATGAGTGCGGCTCCATCCTGCAGCAGGCGCTTGACCCTGTCCCTGCAGAACTGGGGGAGGGGAGAGAGTGAGGAAAAGGGAGAGGGGAAGGGGAAGGGGAGGGGGGAGGAGAGGGATAGGGAGGGAGAGGTACGTAAGGCAAGGAGGCGTCGCAAGAGCCATGGTGTATGAGCGAAGCACCCTCCTGCAGCAGGTGCTTCACGCTAGGGAGAGGGGAAGCGAAGCGGGGGGGGGGGGGGGGGGAGGGGAGGGATGTGAATGGGGCAAGCAAAGGCACGGCAAGGGCCATGGCCTGTGAGCGCGGCTCCCTCCTGCAGCCGCCGCATCACCCTGCGGGGCTCGTTGCAGATTTGGGGAGGAGGGCGGTGGGGCGAGGGAGGAGTGAACGAGGGGAGCAGTGGGGTGGGAAGGGGGACAAGGGGAGGGAAAGAGGGAAGGGGGGGGAAGGGGAGGCAGGAAGGAAGAGGTGTGAGAGGGTGAGGATGTGGATCCCGTGGTTGCATCTGCCCTGAACACTTCACCCCCACGCACGTCCATCACCTGCCCATCCATCCCCCCCCCTCTCCGCACGCAACCCGTGCCGCCCACACGTACCGCGGCGAGCTTTTTTAAATCCTGTTATGTGCCTGTGCCGATGTTAAATCGCTCACAGCGCCTCAAAGGAACTCCACAGCCCTGCCATCGCAGCACCTCATGCCCCCCATGCCACCCCATGCCCTCCCTGCCACCCCATGCCACCCCCTGCCACCCCTTGTCCGCCTCTGCCGCCCACACGTACCGCAGAGAGCTTCTCCTTGTCCCCCGCGTCCTCCAGCTTGCGAATGTCCGGCGAGTCGAGCGAAACGACGATCTGCTTCATGTCGTCGCGCAGGAGAGAGCACGCGAAGCTGGTGGGGGGGAGGACGAAGGAGAGAGGGAAATGGGGGGGAGGGGGGGGGAAAGGTCAGAATATACAAGGTAAGCGAAGGCATCGCTGTGAGGCGCTCACGCTAACCGCACTTTCACAATGCTCATCCATACATGACCATACTTTCACAATGCTCATCCATACATGACCATACTTTCACAATGCTCATCCATACATGACCATACTTTCACAATGCTCATCCATACATGACCATACTTTCACAATGCTCATCCATACATGACCATACTTTCACAATGCTCATCCATACATGACCATACTTTCACAATGCTCATCCATACATGACCATACTTTCACAATGCTCATCCATACATGACCATACTTTCACAATGCTCATCCATACATGACCATACTTTCACAATGCTCATCCATACATGACCATACTTTCACAATGCTCATCCATACATGACCATACTTTCACAATGCTCATCCATACATGACCATACTTTCACAATGCTCATCCATACATGACCATACTTTCACAATGCTCATCCATACATGACCATACTTTCATGCCATAATCAAACCATAGCGTCCAGGACATCGAAGCGTTGTGACTTTGGAGTCTCGGTTTTGAGTCCACCCAAACCATACCGTCCAGGACATCGAAGCATGGTCATGGCATGAAATGTGGCCGTGGTTCAGTTCAATGCGCTCATGACTGGTAGTTGTGGTGCTCATCATACCATGCACACAGCACCAAAGCGTGGCCACTGGTCCTAACATTCCTCTCGCCCCATGCCTCTGCCATGTCACCCGAATGTTAACAGCCGTCCCCAGCATGTCCCCCATGAGCACCCATATCTTGATGCCCGCCTGCGCTTGTCCCCAGTCAACGACCTTCTTGCTAGTTTCATGGCATCTCCCGCCTTCCCCCCCGCCATCTCACCCGATGTTGATGGCCGTCTCCAGCTTGTCGCCTGTGAGCACCCATATCTTGATGCCCGCCTGCGCCAGCCGGTCGATGGCCTCCGGCACCTGGTGGCGGGGCGATGAGGAGGGCGTGGGGGAGATGGAGAGCACAGGAGTGCACGGATGATTGAGGGTTGGGGGGAGGTGGGCTGAGGGGAGAGCATGCTCTGCCTGTGCTGGGGGGGAGGGGGGAAAGGGGGGGTGGGGCGGGAAAAAGAGGAGTGGAATAATGCATTGAGGGTGGGTCGACGGATGAGGCATGGCCCGGCAGAATGACGGTCAGATAAGGCAGCAGAGCGGGAGTAACGCCGTGGCAGCATTGACGTGGGCACGGTTTGCGATGCAGGATGAGAGTGTGAGGGATGTGGGGGGAGTGTGACGACGCGTTCGCAATCTCAAGGACGTAGGGCCCCCTTGGCATCAATCACCCACAAGCCCTTCCTGGCTCCTCAAGAACCCCCCCCCCTGCCTCCGTCTTCCCTGGTTCCTTTGTTTATCCCCCCCACCACCCCTAAAGCCCCTCCACACACTTCCCTTGCGCTTGTCTTCCAACCCTTGCAGGCCTCCACCCCCAACCCCTCTCCCTCTTCCCTCCCTCCCTCTCACCCCTTGCTGCAGCTTGTCCTCCACGGCCGTCGCCCCCACCAGCGTGAGCCCCTGCTCAATCTCCTCCGCAGCAGCATCCACCAGCGCCTCCCTCTCCGCGCTCAAACTCCTCCTCGCAGCCTCAAACCGCTCCAACCACGCGCCGCACTCCTCCTCACTCAGCTCCCTGTACGCCAGCGCGAGCGTCCTGAGCCCCGCCTCGCCGTACCGGTGCAGGTGGGCCCTGGTGGCCTCCAGGTACTCCCGGCCGGCGGGCGCGAGGCGCTCGTAGATGACGGAGTCAGCACCCTTGGTGAAGAGGAACACGCGGTTGGCGGGGTCGCGCACCACCACCGACATGCGCTTGCGCGTCGAGTTGAACTCTATTAGGGCCAGAATGGTGTACTCCCTGTGGTTGCGTTGGGGGCAGGTGCGGGCAGTAAGGTTGAAGGGAGGGCGGGTGGGGGGAGCAAGGTTGAGGATGGGGTTGGGGTTGCGCTCTGAGGACCGGGATGGTGTACACCCTGTGGTGAACGGGGAGTGAAGGCACGCATGGACCATCAGTAGGGGCAGCGAGGGGTGATGAGGGGCGTGGGGCTATGAGGGGAGACGAGGGGCAGCGAGGGGAGACGAGGGGCAGCGAGGGGAGACGAGGGGCAGCGAGGGGAGACGAGGGGCAGCGAGGGGAGACGAGGGGCAGCGAGGGGAGACGAGGGGCAGTGAGGGGAGACGAGGGGCAGTGAGGGGAGACGAGGGGCAGTGAGGGGAGACGAGGGGCAGTGAGGGGAGACGAGGGGCAGTGAGGGGAGACGAGGGGCAGGGAGGGGAGACGAGGGGCAGCGAGGGGAGACGAGGGGCAGCGAGGGGAGACGAGGGGCAGTGAGGGGAGACGAGGGGCAGTGAGGGGAGACGAGGGGCAGTGAGGGGAGACGAGGGGCAGTGAGGGGAGACGAGGGGCAGGGAGGGGAGACGAGGGGCAGCGAGGGGAGACGAGGGGCAGCGAGGGGAGACGAGGGGCAGTGAGGGGAGACGAGGGGCAGTGAGGGGAGACGAGGGGCAGTGAGGGGAGACGAGGGGCAGTGAGGGGAGACGAGGGGCAGCGAGGGGAGACGAGGGGCAGCGAGGGGAGACGAGGGGCAGTGAGGGGAGACGAGGGGCAGTGAGGGGAGACGAGGGGCAGTGAGGGGAGACGAGGGGCAGTGAGGGGAGACGAGGGGCAGGGAGGGGAGACGAGGGGCAGCGAGGGGAGACGAGGGGCAGCGAGGGGAGACGAGGGGCAGCGAGGGGAGACGAGGGGCAGTGAGGGGAGACGAGGGGCAGTGAGGGGAGACGAGGGGCAGTGAGGGGAGACGAGGGGCAGTGAGGGGAGACGAGGGGCAGTGAGGGGAGACGAGGGGCAGTGAGGGGAGACGAGGGGCAGTGAGGGGAGACGAGGGGCAGCGAGGGGAGACGAGGGGCAGTGAGGGGAGACGAGGGGCAGCGAGGGGAGACGAGGGGCAGTGAGGGGAGACGAGGGGCAGGGAGGGGAGACGAGGGCAGCGAGGGGAGACGAGGGGGAGGGAGACGAGGGGCAGCGAGGGGAGACGAGGGGCAGTGAGGGGAGACGAGGGGCAGCGAGGGGAGACGAGGGGCAGTGAGGGGAGACGAGGGGCAGTGAGGGGAGACGAGGGGCAGCGAGGGGAGACGAGGGGCAGTGAGGGAAGACGAGGGGCAGCGAGGGGAGACGAGGGGCAGTGAGGGGAGACGAGGGGCAGTGAGGGGAGACGAGGGGCAGTGAGGGGAGACGAGGGGCAGCGAGGGGAGACGAGGGGCAGCGAGGGAGACGAGGGGCAGTGAGGGGAGACGAGGGGCAGTGAGGGGAGACGAGGGGCAGTGAGGGGAGACGAGGGGCAGTGAGGGGAGACGAGGGGCAGGGAGGGGAGACGAGGGGCAGCGAGGGGAGACGAGGGGCAGGAGGGGAGACGAGGGGCAGTGAGGGGAGACGAGGGGCAGTGAGGGGAGACGAGGGGCAGTGAGGGGAGACGAGGGGCAGTGAGGGGAGACGAGGGGCAGCGAGGGGAGACGAGGGGCAGCGAGGGGAGACGAGGGGCAGTGAGGGGAGACGAGGGGCAGTGAGGGGAGACGAGGGGCAGTGAGGGGAGACGAGGGGCAGTGAGGGGAGACGAGGGGCAGTGAGGGGAGACGAGGGGCAGCGAGGGGAGACGAGGGGCAGCGAGGGGAGACGAGGGGCAGCGAGGGGAGACGAGGGGCAGTGAGGGGAGACGAGGGGCAGTGAGGGGAGACGAGGGGCAGTGAGGGGAGACGAGGGGCAGTGAGGGGAGACGAGGGGCAGTGAGGGGAGACGAGGGGCAGTGAGGGGAGACGAGGGGCAGTGAGGGGAGACGAGGGGCAGTGAGGGGAGACGAGGGGCAGCGAGGGGAGACGAGGGGCAGCGAGGGGAGACGAGGGGCAGTGAGGGGAAACGAGGGGCAGTGAGGGGAGACGAGGGGCAGTGAGGGGAGACGAGGGCCAGCGAGGGGAGACGAGGGGCAGTGAGGGGAGACGAGGGGCAGTGAGGGGAGACGAGGGGCAGCGAGGGGAGACGAGGGGCAGCGAGGGGAGACGAGGGGCAGCGAGGGGAGACGAGGGGCAGCGAGGGGAGACGAGGGGCAGCGAGGGGAGACGAGGGCAGCGAGGGGAGACGAGGGGCAGTGAGGGGAGACGAGGGGCAGTGAGGGGAGACGAGGGGCAGCGAGGGGAGACGAGGGGCAGTGAGGGAAGACGAGGGGCAGCGAGGGGAGACGAGGGGCAGTGAGGGGAGACGAGGGGCAGTGAGGGGAGACGAGGGGCAGTGAGGGGAGACGAGGGGCAGCGAGGGGAGACGAGGGGCAGCGAGGGGAGACGAGGGGCAGTGAGGGGAGACGAGGGGCAGTGAGGGGAGACGAGGGGCAGTGAGGGGAGACGAGGGGCAGTGAGGGGAGACGAGGGGCAGGGAGGGGAGACGAGGGGCAGCGAGGGGAGACGAGGGGCAGCGAGGGGAGACGAGGGGCAGCGAGGGGAGACGAGGGGCAGTGAGGGGAGACGAGGGGCAGCGAGGGGAGACGAGGGGCAGCGAGGGGAGACGAGGGGCAGTGAGGGGAGACGAGGGGCAGTGAGGGGAGACGAGGGGCAGTGAGGGGAGACGAGGGGCAGTGAGGGGAGACGAGGGGCAGGGAGGGGAGACGAGGGGCAGCGAGGGGAGACGAGGGGCAGCGAGGGGAGACGAGGGGCAGTGAGGGGAGACGAGGGGCAGTGAGGGGAGACGAGGGGCAGTGAGGGGAGACGAGGGGCAGTGAGGGGAGACGAGGGGCAGCGAGGGGAGACGAGGGGCAGCGAGGGGAGACGAGGGGCAGTGAGGGGAGACGAGGGGCAGTGAGGGGAGACGAGGGGCAGCGAGGGGAGACGAGGGGCAGCGAGGGGAGACGAGGGGCAGCGAGGGGAGACGAGGGGCAGCGAGGGGAGACGAGGGGCAGTGAGGGGAGACGAGGGGCAGTGAGGGGAGACGAGGGGCAGTGAGGGGAGACGAGGGGCAGTGAGGGGAGACGAGGGGCAGTGAGGGGAGACGAGGGGCAGTGAGGGGAGACGAGGGGCAGTGAGGGGAGACGAGGGGCAGCGAGGGGAGACGAGGGGCAGTGAGGGGAGACGAGGGGCAGCGAGGGGAGACGAGGGGCAGTGAGGGGAGACGAGGGGCAGGGAGGGGAGACGAGGGGCAGCGAGGGGAGACGAGGGGCAGCGAGGGGAGACGAGGGGCAGTGAGGGGAGACGAGGGGCAGCGAGGGGAGACGAGGGGCAGTGAGGGGAGACGAGGGGCAGTGAGGGGAGACGAGGGGCAGCGAGGGGAGACGAGGGGCAGTGAGGGAAGACGAGGGGCAGCGAGGGGAGACGAGGGGCAGTGAGGGGAGACGAGGGGCAGTGAGGGGAGACGAGGGGCAGTGAGGGGAGACGAGGGGCAGCGAGGGGAGACGAGGGGCAGCGAGGGGAGACGAGGGGCAGTGAGGGGAGACGAGGGGCAGTGAGGGGAGACGAGGGGCAGTGAGGGGAGACGAGGGGCAGTGAGGGGAGACGAGGGGCAGGGAGGGGAGACGAGGGGCAGCGAGGGGAGACGAGGGGCAGCGAGGGGAGACGAGGGGCAGTGAGGGGAGACGAGGGGCAGTGAGGGGAGACGAGGGGCAGTGAGGGGAGACGAGGGGCAGTGAGGGGAGACGAGGGGCAGCGAGGGGAGACGAGGGGCAGCGAGGGGAGACGAGGGGCAGTGAGGGGAGACGAGGGGCAGTGAGGGGAGACGAGGGGCAGTGAGGGGAGACGAGGGGCAGTGAGGGGAGACGAGGGGCAGTGAGGGGAGACGAGGGGCAGCGAGGGGAGACGAGGGGCAGCGAGGGGAGACGAGGGGCAGCGAGGGGAGACGAGGGGCAGTGAGGGGAGACGAGGGGCAGTGAGGGGAGACGAGGGGCAGTGAGGGGAGACGAGGGGCAGTGAGGGGAGACGAGGGGCAGTGAGGGGAGACGAGGGGCAGTGAGGGGAGACGAGGGGCAGTGAGGGGAGACGAGGGGCAGTGAGGGGAGACGAGGGGCAGCGAGGGGAGACGAGGGGCAGTGAGGGGAGACGAGGGGCAGTGAGGGGAGACGAGGGGCAGTGAGGGGAGACGAGGGCCAGCGAGGGGAGACGAGGGGCAGTGAGGGGAGACGAGGGGCAGTGAGGGGAGACGAGGGGCAGCGAGGGGAGACGAGGGGCAGCGAGGGGAGACGAGGGGCAGCGAGGGGAGACGAGGGGCAGCGAGGGGAGACGAGGGGCAGTGAGGGGAGACGAGGGGCAGCGAGGGGAGACGAGGGGCAGTGAGGGGAGACGAGGGGCAGTGAGGGGAGACGAGGGGCAGCGAGGGGAGACGAGGGGCAGTGAGGGAAGACGAGGGGCAGCGAGGGGAGACGAGGGGCAGTGAGGGGAGACGAGGGGCAGTGAGGGGAGACGAGGGGCAGTGAGGGGAGACGAGGGGCAGCGAGGGGAGACGAGGGGCAGCGAGGGGAGACGAGGGGCAGTGAGGGGAGACGAGGGGCAGTGAGGGGAGACGAGGGGCAGTGAGGGGAGACGAGGGGCAGTGAGGGGAGACGAGGGGCAGGGAGGGGAGACGAGGGGCAGCGAGGGGAGACGAGGGGCAGCGAGGGGAGACGAGGGGCAGCGAGGGGAGACGAGGGGCAGTGAGGGGAGACGAGGGGCAGCGAGGGGAGACGAGGGGCAGTGAGGGGAGACGAGGGGCAGTGAGGGGAGACGAGGGGCAGCGAGGGGAGACGAGGGGCAGTGAGGGAAGACGAGGGGCAGCGAGGGGAGACGAGGGGCAGTGAGGGGAGACGAGGGGCAGTGAGGGGAGACGAGGGGCAGTGAGGGGAGACGAGGGGCAGCGAGGGGAGACGAGGGGCAGCGAGGGGAGACGAGGGGCAGTGAGGGGAGACGAGGGGCAGTGAGGGGAGACGAGGGGCAGTGAGGGGAGACGAGGGGCAGTGAGGGGAGACGAGGGGCAGTGAGGGGAGACGAGGGGCAGGGAGGGGAGACGAGGGGCAGCGAGGGGAGACGAGGGGCAGCGAGGGGAGACGAGGGGCAGTGAGGGGAGACGAGGGGCAGTGAGGGGAGACGAGGGGCAGCGAGGGGAGACGAGGGGCAGTGAGGGGAGACGAGGGGCAGCGAGGGGAGACGAGGGGCAGCGAGGGGAGACGAGGGGCAGTGAGGGGAGACGAGGGGCAGTGAGGGGAGACGAGGGGCAGTGAGGGGAGACGAGGGGCAGTGAGGGGAGACGAGGGGCAGTGAGGGGAGACGAGGGGCAGCGAGGGGAGACGAGGGGCAGCGAGGGGAGACGAGGGGCAGCGAGGGGAGACGAGGGGCAGTGAGGGGAGACGAGGGGCAGTGAGGGGAGACGAGGGGCAGTGAGGGGAGACGAGGGGCAGTGAGGGGAGACGAGGGGCAGTGAGGGGAGACGAGGGGCAGTGAGGGGAGACGAGGGGCAGCGAGGGGAGACGAGGGGCAGTGAGGGGAGACGAGGGGCAGCGAGGGGAGACGAGGGGCAGTGAGGGGAGACGAGGGGCAGTGAGGGGAGACGAGGGGCAGTGAGGGGAGACGAGGGCCAGCGAGGGGAGACGAGGGGCAGTGAGGGGAGACGAGGGGCAGTGAGGGGAGACGAGGGGCAGTGAGGGGAGACGAGGGGCAGCGAGGGGAGACGAGGGGCAGCGAGGGGAGACGAGGGGCAGTGAGGGGAGACGAGGGGCAGTGAGGGGAGACGAGGGGCAGTGAGGGGAGACGAGGGGCAGTGAGGGGAGACGAGGGGCAGTGAGGGGAGACGAGGGGCAGTGAGGGGAGACGAGGGGCAGTGAGGGGAGACGAGGGGCAGTGAGGGGAGACGAGGGGCAGTGAGGGGAGACGAGGGGCAGTGAGGGGAGACGAGGGGCAGTGAGGGGAGACGAGGGGCAGTGAGGGGAGACGAGGGGCAGCGAGGGGAGACGAGGGGCAGCGAGGGATGATGAGCGAACCGGTCAGGAAATCCAGCACTCAAAGACGGTGTGCGCCTTGCTGGCATGGTAGCGGCGGGCGCAAAGGGAGGGCAGGGGGCATGGCATGAGGGGCAGAGGGGCGGCAGTGGTGGCATGGGCGGGATGAGATGCAAGAGATGGTTGGTGTACATGAGAGCCAGACGTCGAACCTCTCCTTCCATGACAAGGTGGCTCGGGAAGTAGGGTTGGGGGCGGGGGGGAGGGGGAGGAAGAGGGGAAGGGGAGATGGGGAGGGAAGGGTTTTAACGGGGATAAGCGTGGCTTTGGGTTGAAAGGGGGTAGCTGGATACGGGCAGGCGTGGTTTGGAACAAGCGGAGGGAAACGGCGCATGCGCTCGTGGGCGCATGTTCGCATGGATGGACTGGATAATGGGGGATGATGGGGGATGATGGGGGATGATGGGGGATAATGGGGGATGATGGGGGATAATGGGGGATGATGGGGGATAATGGGGGATAATGGGGGATGATGGGGGATGATGGGGGATAATGGGGGATAATGGGGGATGATGGGGGATAATGGGGGATGATGGGGGATGATGGGGGATGATGGGGGATGATGGGGGATAATGGGGGATGATGGGGGATGATGGGGGATGATGGGGGATGATGGGGGATAATGGGGGATAATGGGGGATGATGGGGGATAATGGGGGATAATGGGGGATAATGGGGGATAATGGGGGATGATGGGGGATAATGGGGGATGATGGGGAATGATGGGGAATGATGGGGGATAATGGGGGATGATGGGGAATGATGGGGAATGATGGGGGATAATGGGGGATGATGGGGAATGATGGGGGATAATGGGGGATGATGGGGAATGATGGGGGATAATGGGGGATGATGGGGAATGATGGGGGATAATGAGGGATGATGGGGGATGATGGGGGATGATGCACATGAGCGTTCCTTTGCCTGCCCTGTTTTGTGCTTTAGCTTCCCTCCCTATCTTTTCAAGTCTTCACTCTCTCACAGCCGCTCACGGCAATTCCACCCACGACACAGAGCCCTTCCCACCCACCCCGCGCCCCTCCCTCCCACATGCCCACTGCCCTTGGCTCTCACCTCTCCACGGTGGTGGCCCCCGTGTCGTCGGGCTCCCTAACGCACACCGTCGTCTGCGTCCTCTTAAAGAACGCCACGCCCATCTGCCGCGCAGCTTCCACGAACGCCGCCTCGTCGGGCGACTCCGCCTCGTACTCCACCTGCCCGGAAGCTTCGTCCACCTCGGGAATGACGGTGTGGCACACGGCCAGTATCCTTAAGAACATCCTAATCTCCTCGCGGTGCTCCTGCTGCAGCCACGCGCCCTCTAACAGCCTATTATCCCGCAGCGCAAACCCCTTAATTCCCGGCTTCGCGGTCCCGCTCGCCGCCGCCTCCGCCGCGGCGCGCTCCTCCTCCTCGTCGTAGTCCTCCAGCTCGCTCAAATCGCGCCCTAATCGCCGCGCCGTCGCGCGCTCCACCTCGGTAATGCCGCGCCCATACGCCACCCCCGCGATCGAGCACTTCAAGAAGTCCATCTGGTTACACGTCAGCGTACCAGTCTTATCACTAAGCACCGTGTCCACTTGCCCGAGCTCCTCGTTCAGGTTGCTGGTGCGCGCGCGCGCCGGCATGTCGGTGTCGGCGAAGTACATGGCGCGATCGGCGCTGATGAACCACGCCTGGAAGATCTTGACGATCTCGATGGACACGTAGAGCGAGATGGGGATGAGGTACCCGTACAGGATGATCGCCGTCAGACACTGCAGCGTCGACGACACCGCGGGCTTGGCGGGGTTGTAGTACGCGTCGGTGTTGGTGGGCGCGAGGTACCACCAGGAGGGCATCTGGTTCTTGGTGCGCACGCCGAAGACAATGCTGCCGACGACGGCCATGAGCAGCAGGCAGGCGAAGAGGAAGTAGATGATCTTGTCCATGCGCCGCTCGATGCTGCTCCGCTTGGACGGCGCCGCCGTGGAGTTCATCATCACCTTGCTGTCGTGCCCCGTGAATATCACCACGCCCACCACCCACGCCGTGTTTCTCAGCTTCGAGTCTCGCAGCAGCACCTGCGCTGCGGTGAGCGCCGTCGCCTCCCCGTCCCACTCCAGGTTCCCCACGAACGTGTACAGGCTCGGGTTCGGGTCCTCGCATTTGATCTCCGCCGCGAATTTCCCCAGCGCCGCGGGGTCTTCGAGCGGGAGCGTGCGCTCGAGCGCCTTGCGCAGCTTGAGGTTGGTCTCGCCGTCCAGGTTCATTGTTTCCACGTAGCACACGCCGTCCGGGTAGCTGGAGGCGAGCATTAGGAGGTCCGCGGGGAAGAACTCGTCCTTGACGACTTTGACCACGTCGCCCACGCGCACCGCCTTCCACTCGCACGCCTCGAAGCTCCCCTCGCCCACGTGGCGCAGCACCTTGCGCTTGTTCACCTCGTCGTCCTGGCGGAAGAGGGGGGAGGGGGAAGGGAGGAGGCAGAGAGTTGACGGGGAGGAGGAGCCGCGTGGGAGGGGGGGAGGGGGGGAGGGGGAAGAGGGGAGGATGAGTGCAAGGAGCAAGCTTGGAGGCGTTGCGGTAGGAGAGATGGTTACCCGAACATCCATTCTCTCCAATTCTGCTCTCCAAACCCACGACTACCCTCTCCTGGTGGCCCATGATGCCCTCAATCATCAGCCATGTTCCCGAGGGGTATCCGGTTTTTTCACATCCGTTGATTTCACAGAAACTGCCAGCACGTAAGGACTGACAGCAAGAAATACTCAAGAACTCACGGCGAGGAAGCGGCGCCAGTCCTCGATGGCCTCTTTGATCATGCTCACGCCAACCACCAGCACCAGCGGCGCGATCAGACTGTACGGCGCGTACGGCGTGAGGGGGGTGAGCGCGAGGATGGCGCAGAGTAGGAAGTAGAGATTGGCCACGCGGCGGAATTGCTCAAAGAGAGCCTTCGGAAGGAAGGAGAGGATCGAGTACTTAGTGGTCGAGATCGAATTGTTACAATAGTGAAGGTGGCTGCCTTTTTCCACGTGGCGCTGCGGCTCGTTGCAGTACACGTGGCGCTGAAAGCCTTTCTCTCCGAGAAGCTCGGTCTCGTCGCCACGTGGACGGATGCAGCCCGCGTATGAAAGGAGCCGCGAGAGGCGCACGCGCGTTTTAGACTTAGACTTAGACGACATGATGGCGACCTAGTTGATACTACCTTTAGAGAATGTTACGAGATGAGTAAATTGGCTACGGTCGCTAGGAGCGCGGTACGGCTAAGTTCCTGTGCGTTTTAGTGTCGTCCTCGTGTGTTCTAACCGAAAACAAGGATCCTACCTTGACGAATTGACTATTATAAAGCTTCTAACGACGCCATTGTTGGCGATCCCAGCTGGAGGAGGCGCGTCAAGTCTCATATGACTCCATGTGACTCGACGTGACTCTCCTAAATCCGATTCAGCTTGTCGACCAACAGTGACAGGAACAGCCCCTCGCACGTTACTCGCTGAGTGGCCGACGGGAGTGCAGTGGGGAAGACGGAATAGAAGCACGTGCTTGGAGTGCTGTTGTGTAATTGTGGGCTTGGTGTGCTCAGGTTGGGTTGGTTGGGTTCTTCACCAGCAGCTGAGTGCCATTGACTTGGGGCTGTGGCCCGAGGCGGAACAAAATAGGCGCGGGGGACTACCGCTCCGCCAATGTCTGCAATCCCCAAGCTATGCACTGCTGCAGCGCAGTGGTCCCCCGGGCGAATGGCGCAAGGCTTGGACGGACCAGGCGGCATTGGCATTCCCTCCCGAATCCCGAGACCAGACGACCGACTGGAAGGCCGAGTGTCACCGAGTGACAAAGCAGTGTAATTACCCTGACTTCCAGAGGCCTACTGCAAGTGCTTCGCTCGCGGGTGCAAGGGAGGGGAGAAGCCAGTCGCGAGCGCGGAGTAAGTTCCCGCCAGAAACAGTGCCGCGCACGCAACGCGCCTGCTGTCAAGCTCCGCTTCAAGGTTCTACCGTCCCGTTCCCGTTTCGTGTTCTGTTCTGGCTTGCCCTAGCTCGCCTCGCCGCCGCCTCTCAGACCGGATTTGCTGGAGGGACGGATCCTCCCCACCCGCAGCCCGTTCCTCAGTGTCGAAAACGGCGTTCCGTGGGAAGTGACGTCATGCAACACGTGGGAAGTATGTGGCTGTGTGAAGCTCTCTAGGTTCCGACTTGGCCGATTCGTGGCTTCGGTTTACGAGACAGAACATGTGTTCTGAGCGCAAAACAGCGAGAAACGAGAATTGTCTTAGCGAAGATTATTGCACAATTCGCAACATCTAATACTATGAAAGCGCGAAGGGGTTGTTTGCCCTAAGGGCGCCGAGCCCGGGAAATAGGCGAACTTTGATGTTTAACTAGGCGAAAACATTTGGGGCAGGGCCTCAGATAGGATTTTGGGCATCAGAGCATGCCCCCAAAGAAGCGTGCAGCAGTCAGGGCTGGACGCCATGGCTCACACTGATTAGTCAGGGTTGTTTTCTAGGTACAAACTGTCGCCTCAGGGTAAATTTATAAATTTCCTGAAATGTGGCTCAAGGTCACTTAGCTGCATCAGCAGCAGTAACAGCAATACAAAGCTCTAACACTAGAAGTTCCCATCATCATCATCACTGGAGGTAAACCCGCTGCTAGCACAGCTGTCCTCCTCTACCTTACGATCCTCCCCCTCAGACAGTTCTATCACATTCTCCTTGCCCTTGGCCGTCTTCTTGGGGCGTACTTCCTTCTGAAAGGCTCTCCTCGGTCTGCGTTTCTTGAGGCCACGCCACATGTCAATGACCTCATCCTAGTCCATCTCATAATCCAGCAAACTCATACGCATCAGATCCTCCAGCTTCCCATTGCAGAGACTCGTGCGATTCCAACTTTTGATGACATTCTGACGCGAGAATCCCCTCTCGCACTCGACAGTGCTTAGGGGAAGTACCGCCATAGCCACCCACAATCCCACAAGATTGGGATAGCTGCGCGGCCAGTCACTGGTCTCGAGGATGGCGGCGAGACCAGCATGGAAGGGCTGCTCGTCCTTTGGTACACCAGCAAGCACGGGAAGGAGGGTACCAAGCTCCTTTCGCGCCAGGCGCTTGTCGACACCTGCCACACATGAACAGTTTCACGGAAAACATAGAAATCCGTCAGTAACTCAGGCAAAAACATCAAGAGCACAGCAAAACACGCATACAGTGGTATGATACATGCACATGACCTTACCTGGCAGGATCTCTGCTCGGTCGGTGGCACGAAACAGCTCGACGACTCCGTCCAGGTGTTCGACACACTCCTCATTCCGCGCCTCCATGTTCCGCGGCCAGGAGCGAGGCATCCACAGCTTCGCCCCGTTGAGGCGCTCTAGATCGCCGAGCCGGAGCTGCACATTGTAGACGAGCTCCGTCGCATAGGAGCGGCAGGTTAGGTTGCACGACGCTTGGTCCCCGCGGGCAGTGGTGTATTTCGGGAGCGGCTCCTCGTGCAGCTCGAACTGATGCACACGCTCCACGCCCTCCGCATCGACGCCCGTCACGATGACCTCACGGCTGTTGTTGTGGCGCTCCAGAAACTGAGATAGTCGCACGCTGGTGGCGCCGAAGTTGGGCCCGCAGTTGATGTAGCGCGAACGAAGGAAGACGACGGTCCGTCGGACCTGAGATTGCACACCTGTCAGGTCCACCTGTGGGGGCGGGTGGGGGAAGAAGACATGCAGAAGCTGTAGGTTGGGGTTTAGGGGGGCAAGAGGGTAATATACACGGCGGGTAACGCACCTCTCGCTTTTGGAAAAGCTGGTTAAGCGTGTTCAGCTCCTCGTGCACGTTGGCCAGGAAGTATAGGAAGAAGTGGAATTTGTATGACGTGATGATGTGGTACATCGGCTTATCGTAGAGGTGAAGGAGGACGATGACGGCGGGAAGAACTGCGACCAGTCTGAGAATCGCTGCGCCCCGACTGAGCCAGCGAACGAGATATATCCCCTGCATCTCCAAATTTGTGGCGGTGAAGATCTTCTGTAACTCCTTGAACATGGCGTGCCAGTTGTGCGACCGCCCCAGTAGCTCAGCCACTGCTCGGATTATGGCGTCGACGATGCCAAGCTCCGGCAACGCGATGGCGGCATCCCTTGCTGCCAAAGCTTCCCTGATAGGGGGGAGGAAAGGAACAAGCATAAAGAGCATGAGTAAGTGTGGCCGAGATTCAATACGAGACGATGAGCAATCATTACGTCACGAACCGATGCGCAATGCAATGTATTGACACGATGTGCGGAATTCTCTGTCGCAGGCGTCCGACGACGCCATTGGTTGCTCTGACCATCACTGCTGCACAGTCGGTGCTGATGCCCGCCACTTTGTTCAAGGGGAGGCTGATGCTGTCAAGGAACGTGACCAGAGAAGCCTCCAACGAGGCCGCATCACACTTGTTGACAGGTAAAAGGGTTAGGAACTCTGTCACAACGACGCGCTCCCGTAGGAACGTGGCAAACACAATCATGTGTTTGCCACGAACCCTGTCCGTGCTCTCATTGCAGCTCAGACCGATGAAAAGGCTAGACTCGAGATACTCCCTCTTACGAGCTCGCAGGTAGATGGCAGTGGACTTGGTGAGCTCTTGAAATCCATACCTGCACAGGATGCAGACGCAAAACGCATGTCAGTAAGTGCCCGTGAAGAGCATACAGTGAGTTGCAGAAATAAGACGAAGGGAGTTACGTGGTGAAGTATGAGCCATAGCCGCGCTTGGGGAAACCCGGAGTTCGTCGCTTGGAGAGGTGGCGCACCAACTGGACCCACATCTCAATGGGCGCATCGCACTGACAAATGAACAAGAGCATCTCGAGCAGTGCCGTGACGCGTTCTCGCTAGATCCTGTTGGTCCTCGGCATGTCCTCCATGCGCAGCTGTCCCTCCGCAGTCGCAGTCACGATAACTTGCTTCCGCATCGCCCGCTTGTGCTTGCGTGTGCGCTGGTGGTTCTGCATGGCTTGAGTCTGCACATTAGTCGCCCCCTCCCCACCCTTGCCGTAATTTGTGCCCACGCTACCGTGTTCCATACAGATGCGACACTTCAGAGCCGGAAAACCTGCACGCGTCTGACAGAGGAAAAGCCACGGGAAGTCACTGCTCCAGCGTTTCTTGATACTTGCGCTCTGCAATATCTTCAAGCTCAGATTCGAAGGACGATGAGGGAGCGGGAGAAGGTTCTGGAATGACAGAGGGGACAACGTGGAGCGCGAGTGCAGTTGACTCTGGGGTGCGACCGAAGTTGAGCGTGGCCTGCCGATGTCGTGATGGCTCCAATTTCTTCGACCGTGGGCCGATGCGAGTTGATCCATGCGTTAGCAAAATCTCTGGCGAAGAACCGCGCCACGACGTCGACGCCACAGCGGGGCGAGATGCCTCTGCCACGGCCTTTACTGAGCGCGTACGAGGCGCTGATGCGGCAGCGGGAGGTGGCACTCCAGGGGCGGGTGTTAGGAATAGAGCGGCGAGAGAACGCGATGCAGCGGCGGGGGTACGCGATGCAGCAGCGCGATCTAGCACATCAACGACATGGGGACTCTTCCGAAGATAATCTAATCCAGTAACGCCGCTAGTGTGGTTTGCTGTAGCAGGCTTGGCGGGAGCCTCCCCGTCGTCATCGTCACTTCCTGTCGCATTCATCGTGCCCCCAACGCTAGGGGGATACGGACTGCGCAGAAACAGAGCTGCTAGGAGGAACTCACTACGGTAGCACGAGCAGTGTAAACAACTACAGAATCGACTTCAACCATGGCTGGAGAGGGAAGCTTGAGGAGGAAGGTCGGAACAGAGGCTGCTTAGTCGAGTTGCAGGACCACGGTCCATTGTTGCCCAGCCAGCCAACCACATGCAACCGTGGTTTGCTGCCAAACACTTTGATAGCACCACACTGCTTGTACAGCAACGCTGTATATCAAGTGTTGCGCTGGATGGTATACTTAGCCGCTATTGGCTCATTCCATTTGTTATCTGCAGCGCAGGCGGCAAACTCAGCGCGCTGTGACAGCTAAGGTAGCATAATACAGGGAAAATGTGTGCTGTCACGAAATTCTCGGCAGAATGGGCGAAAAACAGGGGGGTACCCCAGGGCGCGCATGTGCAGGCAAGATTCCATGTATCAGGGTCATCCCCGAAGGCATCCTGACTGCTCAGGGCTGGTACATGCACACCATACTGAGTTTTCAGGGTTGCACTATGAATCAAAAACTGAATTTACAGGGTGAAAATGGGCCTTAAACTGAATTTTCAGGACTGGCCCTAAACAAGCATCCCGAAGATCAGGAATTCAGGATAAAACATCATGATATTTGAGGGCCTGATTTGGGGGCTTCAATCACGGGAGGAAATTCAGAGGCGACGAACGAAACAGATACCAGGGATACAAAAATTGCGCGAGATCAGCCCTTAGCTACGCGTAATACCTGGAAAAAGAAGAAGAAGAAGAAGAAGAAGAAGAAGAAGAAGAAGAAGAAGAAGAAGAAGAAGAAGAAGAAGAAGAAGAAGAAGAAGAAGAAGAAGAAGAAGAAGAAGAAGAAGAAGAAGAAGAAGAAGAAGAAGAAGAAGAAGAAGAAGAAGAAGAAGAAGAAGAAGAAGAAGAAGAAGAAGAAGAAGAAGAAGAAGGATTTGCAAAACATGAGCACTCAACAAAGCACGAAGTCCACAGAAATGGAATGAAACAACGTTATGCTCAACAGAACTAGTATGAATTTTTCTACGTGCATGCGGGTACTGTCAAACATATCCTTATATGTAGTTATAGACTACACAAGGTTGTGCCTTAGAGAGTACAATCCACTAGGTTATATTCCCTTGTATGCCATGGTTCTAGTCATTCGTTAACTTTGATATGGTATCATGAGTAGGTTAGGTCCCACCCGCCCACCAGCGCTTCCGCCGTAGGTCCTAGCCGCCCCGTCGCCCTCCCGCCCGTGCTGGCCCGTCCCCTAGTGGCCCCCGTCACCTAGCGCCTAGCTGGCCCCGTCGCCTAGCTGACCCTATCGCTTAGCCGGCCCCGTAGCCCAGCCGGCCCCGTCGCCTAGCCCGACCCCGTCGCCTAGCTGGCCCCGTCGCGTAGCCGGCCCCGTAGCCCGGCCGGCCCCTTCGCCTAAACCGGCCCCATCGCCTAGCCGGCCCCGTCGCCTAGCCGGCCCCGTAACCCAGCCAGCCCCGTCACCTAGCTGGCCCCGTCGCCTAGTCGGCCCAGTCACCTAGCTGGCCTTGTCACCCTGCTGGCCCCGTTGCCCAGTCGGCCCCGTCGCCCAGCCTGCCCCGTTGCCCAGCCGGCCCCGCCGCCTAGCCGGGCCCGTCGCCCAGCTGGCCCCGTCACCTAGCCGCCTATCCTGTGAGAGAACGACCCCGTTACACCACTTGGCCTTTTCTTATTTCCTTCCTTTTTCATTTCTCTTTTATTCCATCTCATTTGGTTTCCTATTCTTCCTTTTCCATTAACCTTTGGTTTATCCTGCTATTATAATTATATCACCGACCAGGCTTGGGATGTACTGGTGCGCTCTATCTAGCGTAATCCTGCTGTAATCCCTTAAAGCCAATAGCCTCGCGTGGCTATACGCAGGGTGATTCTATCTTCTAGAAGGGTCTATTCCCCTAGGATAAGATAAACCTGGTTACCTGATGTACTCTGGAAGTATTTAGGCACCTTATACTGATCGATAGTGCAATCTTTCCTCGACACATTCGATCCTGTGACACTTGGTAATCAGAGCCTTTTCTCACTCGGCCGCGCTCAACAAAGCAGCAGCAGCAGGAAAACCTGCCTCGAAAAACCGCCGGGGGCGACCAATTCGACGCCGATTCTGGTAAGCACCAGCTCCGCGATTTTCGAATTACCCCCTCCGTGCGTGTTTTGAATAGGATGGCAACCTTCGACAACGCCGAGGTTACCCAGCAGCTCTTCGCGCGCATCGCAGCCCTTCAGGAGGAAATGCGAGCGGATCGCGAAGCGTGGCGAAACGAGTTCGAGCGAGTAACTCGACTCGCCGGCGCGCAGCACGAGACGACAACGGCGACGACGCAGCAGTCGCAGCAGTTTCTCGAGGCTCCGAAACCGCGCCCACCAGAGCTGTTCGATCCGAGCGATCGAAACTCCGACGCACGCAGATGGATCGCCGGGATGGAGATCTACTTCGCAGCCGTCGGATGGAGCTCGCCAGTCTGGGACGGTCAACGTGTATGACTCGCGGCGACACTGATGCGAGGGCCGGCACTCGAATGGATTGGCGGCAACAGTACCTTCATCCACGGTGAAGCCACGTGGCAGCAGTTCCGCGCCGACCTGCTGAAACGCTTCGAGCCGATAAATTCCAGTTTCCTTGCCCGGGAAAAAAATCATCGACACCGACAGTTCGGGAGTGTAGCGCAGTACACGCAGCAAATGGAGGAATTTTATAACCGCATCCCCGACCTGACCGAAGGGGAAAAAGTACAATCGTACCTCGCCGGGCTGAAGACCGAAGTCAAACGCAGGTAGCAGCGTCAAACTACGCGAGCTACAGTGACGTCGTTTCGGCAGCGGAGCGCTTCGACATGGTCAACGCCGGAACACGACGGACGCACGTCGGCAGTACGCGACAGGGCGACCGCTCGGCTCACCCTACGTTCGCCGACCCGATGGAAGTCGACAGATTCGAGGGGCGGCCACGTCCGAAAAACACCAATTACACGTGTGATTTTTGCGGGGTGCCGGGTCATCAAATCTTCGACTGCAGCAAAATGAAAGCCGCACGCGCAGAGTATCGGGCACGCAACAGTGGCGGAATTCCTTCAGCCAATCAGAAGCCAAAAAACGGGAGTCGCCAGTGATTGCGGATCTAGCTGGCGAAAATAAAAAGATCCGAAAACGGCCGCGGGATTCCGGGAAAATCAACTTCGACGAAGCTGATTCGACGCGAGAAGGAGGAAATGATGGGGGAAAATCTCCACCCCACGACCAGTCCTCGCCAGGGAAAATCGCCGAGGAAAAATACGACTCCGCGAAAAAGGACTCTGCCGAGACGGGGAAAATCCTTGAAGACCCAAGGAATTATAAGAATTCGTTAAAGTTATATTATAAAGATGCTTTAATGAAAACTTATGATGTTCGAGGGGCTAGAGCCTTGGAGAAAATTCGGGAAGGTCTCCAAAAGAAGCAGACAGCTGTGGAGATTTACCGGTATTGGACAACTTGGGGAAAAAATTAAGGAGTGTGGAAAGAAGCCGACCTTTCCACGGAGTCAACGTCCTCTGCCGACACCAGCCCACAATGACTACCTGTTCCCCAGGGAAGACGTCGGTGGAGCTGAAGCAGCTCAAGAGGAAGCTGGGGGTCTATAAGAAGCTGCACAAACCCTAAACTCCTCCTCCGGATGCATCCAGTTCTTCGGCATCAACGACGCGCACAGTCGTCAAGGAAACTCCGGGCCCTGGAGAAGAGCCGTTCTCCAAGCAGCCTCGGCCAGCTGCCAGCTCAGGGTTAGATAGAAACACAAAGGTGTGTACGGAATATTGGGATGTACCCTATGACCCAATCAATGAAACTATCTTTGGGTACTCCGAGCAACGACTGCCCCTCGTGCTCGAGGTCATCTGCAAAGGACGACGCCTCCAAGCACTCGTGGACAGCGGAGCATCACACACCGTCTGCGACAAGGCAGTAATCGACTGACTTCGGGAAGAGTACAAGCCTTCAGGATTCTCTGCAACGATGGTGGACGGAAGCAAGTTACCAGTACACGGCGAAGCAGTGCTACACCTACAAATTGGACCACTGCGCTGGAGACCTGGACTCCCCATCACCAACATCAAAGGGCTTGACTTGATCTTCGGGCGAGACTTCCGACAAAGATTCAACCCCGAGATCAACTGGGTGAATCGCACCGCAAGTATCTACAACAATGGACGGAGAGTACAGCTACCCAACGCATCAACACGAGATCGTGAAGGAACCGGGTTCGAAGCCGACCTTCCGAGCACCATATCGGCTCAGCCCTACGGAGCTGACCGACATGAAAAAACAAATCGAGTATCTCCTAGCCAAAGGACTCATCCGACCATCCACTTCGCCGTACGGTGCCCCAGTACTCTTCACACCGAAACCGGACCGAAGCCTGCGCATGTGCATCAACTACCGAGCTCTTAACAAGCAGACCATCAAGAATCAATATCCGATACCGCGAATCGATGACCTGCTTGACCAGCTTCGGGGAGCTACGGTATTTTCCAAACTGGATCTGCGATCTGGATACTGGCAGATACGCATGGCGGACAACTCTATCCACAAAACTGCTTTCCGAACTCGGTATGAACGTACGAGTATTTGGTAATGCCGTTCGGACTCACCAACGTACCGGCAACGTTCCAAGCCGAAATGAACCACATTCTACGACCACTTATGGACGAGTGCTTGGTGGTGTACCTGGACGACATACTCATCTACTCGCACGACATGAAGCAGCACGTCGAACACCTGCGACGCGTCTTCGAAATTCTTCGACGAGAACGATTCTACGTCAAACTGTCCAAGAGCGAATTCGCCCTTGAGAAGGTCCAGTTCCTAGGACACATGGTGAGCGCTCAAGGAGTTCACGTCGACCCCAAGAAAATCGAAGCCGTACGCACGTGGAAGACACCCGAGAACGTGAAGGAGTTGCAGCAGTTCCTAGGCTTCGCCAATTACTACAACAGGTTCGTGCCACAGTATGCGAAAATCGCAGCACCACTCACGAATCTGCTGAAGAAGAACACGCCCTACAAATGGGAGCCGAAGCACCAGGAAGCCGTGGAGCAGCTGAAGCAAGCACTTACGTCCGCACCGGTACTCATTTTGCCAGATCCCGAACGCGACTACGTCATCGAAGCTGACGCCAGCGACCAGGCAGTGGGAGCAGTCTTAATGCAAGATCAAGGGAATGGGCTGCAACCAATCGCCTACCTGAGTAAGAAACTACACGGGGCAGAACTCAACTACCTGATACACAACAAGGAGGCCCTGGCTATCATCATCGCCTTCAAAGCGTGGAGATGTTATCTCGAAGGACGAAGAACAACCGTCTACACCGACCACTGCAGCCTGAAATACTTGAAGACGCAACCCAACCTTTCCAGGAGGCAGGTCCGGTGGATCGACTTCCTCGAGACACACTTCCACTACGACATCGTGTACAAGCCCGGTCACAAGAACAAAGCAGACGCTCTCAGCCGGCTTGCACACGTTGCCGCTATTCAAGTCGAAGGGATGAATCCACTACTCAAGGGATTCTTCACACACGGGTACGCCACTGACCCCGAAATCCCCTTGGCAGAAAAGCGACATCTGCTACAGTGGGACAGTGACATCGCGTACCGGAAAGGATCAACAAAAATCTGGGTACCCAATTACCCTCCTTTGCGCCAGTTACTACTCGAAGAATACCACGACGTCCTCTACGCCGGACACTTCGGTAGCAACAAAACGCTCACCGGTATCGCCAAACACTACTACTGGCCCCACTTAGCAGAAGATGTCCAGAAATTCATCACCTCGTGTCATACATGTCAGCGGATGAAGAGTACCAAGCAGAAAAAGGCGGGACTACTGCAGCCTCTTCCTGTCCCAGAACAACCATGGCAAGTGGTTAGCCTGGACTTCATTACCGGGTTACCACCTACCTCCAGCGGTCATGACGCCATCCTTGTCGTCATCGACAAATTCTCCAAAATGGGACACTTTATCCCGACACACACGACAGCACGCACCGAAGAAACAGCACAACTCTTCGTTCGATACATCATCTCACAGCATGGCATTCCAACCACACTCATCTCCGACCGAGACCCTAAGTTCACCAGCAAGTTCTGGAAGGAACTTATGTCTCTCCTGGGGACCAAACTCGCCATGTCATCTGCTTACCATCCGCAGACAGACGGACAGACCGAGCGCCTCAACCAAATTGTTGAGCAACTCCTCCGAGCAGCCTGCAAGGACGAGATCTCCAAATGGGACTTGCACCTGCCCGTACTAGAGTTTGCTTACAACAATGCTACACATGCCGCTACTGGACAGACGCCGTTCTTCCTCTGCTACGGACGCCACTCACTCACACCACAAAAACCGACAGCATCAGCTACAGTCCAACCAGCACATGATTTCATCACAACCATGCATTAGCTTTGGGATCGGACCCACAAGCGCCTACTCGACATTGAACAGCAACAGAAGCGCCAGGCCGATCGCCGTCGCAACGACCACACCATCACAGTGGGAGACCAAGTGCTTCTTGACACCCGCAACCTGGACATCAGCCACCTTCCATCTAAACTTCGACCTCGCTTCTGCGGGCCTTTTCTCGTTGAAGCACAGGTCACTCCTGTTACCTTCCGCTTACGCCTGCCAGCTACCTGGAAGATTCACAATGCCTTCCACGTCCAACTTCTGAAGCCCTATCGGGACCCGAGCACGATTTTCGTCGGACGCCAACCGCCGCCGCCACCGCCCGTCCTCGTCCAGAATGAACCCGAGAACGAGGTCGAGTCCGTGCTCGCACACCGCCGTCGTCGGAATGGCACAGTGGAGCTTCTCATCCGTTGGAAGGGTTATGATCCTTCTGAGGACAGCTGGGTACCTGAGTCCGACATGGGTAACGCCCGTCGTCCTCTGCATGACTACCTTGTCAAGCAGGGTGTTACTTCTACCACCCAGCTTTGAGGGGGGGAAGTGTGAGAGAACGACCCGTTACACCACTTGGCCTTTTCTTACTTCCTTCCTTTTTCATTTCTCTTTTATTCCATCTCATTTGGTTTCCTATTCTTCCTTTTCCATTAACCTTTGGTTTATCCTGCTATTATAATTATATCACTGACCAGGCTTGGGATGTACTGGTGCGCTCTATCTAGCGTAATCCTGCTGTAATCCCTTAAAGCCAATAGCCTCGCGTGGCTATACGCAGGGTGATTCTATCTTCTAGAAGGGTCTATTCTCCTAGGATAAGATAAACCTGGTTACCTGATGTACTCTGGAAGTATAAAAGCGCCTTGTACTGATCGATAGTGCAATCTTTCCTCGACACATTCGATCCTGTGACATATCTGGCCCCGTCGCCTCGCCGCCCGTGGCCCTGTCTCCTAGCCGCCACTTCAGAGTTAACTGCTATAACGGGAGCTTCTGCGGAAGTTGTCAAACTAGAAACTAGGACGCCATGAAAGTGGCGTGAGGTTTTAGGAGCTAGGAGAACCAGGAGAGGGAGATTTGACGAGAGAAAAGAGAGCTGACTAGGAAGAGAGAGGGATACAAGGAGGGGTGTTGTACCCTGTACAGTAATGTTCAGTAACCGCTACCAAGCCTACAATTATATAGTAACATATATAATTTAACACACCCCCTAGGCTTGGTAGCAAGGACCCACACACCCCCACACCCCCTAACCTAGCACCCCCATTCCCATTAGCCACGTCTACTCCAACTGGGCCAACCCCAAGGCCCTGGAGATGGCGACGGCGGCAGTCCCGGCAGCGGCGACAGCGACGGTGACGACAGGCGTGCGGCGGCAACAGGCCTGCGACGACGACAGCGGCGACGGCGACGGCTTCGGCTTACGACGGCGGTAACGGCTGCGGCCCCCGCCCTTCCGGTGGCGTGTCCATACTCCGCGACAGGGGGACGACCGGCGAGAGGCAGGCGACGGCTGTGGCGAAGAGGAGGGGACGGAGGGAAGGGGAAAGGGGCGAGGCTTCGGATCTTCAGCGCGGTGCCATTGCAGGCGCGGCGCTTACTGGCGGGCGGGCGGGCGGGCTGCAATTCCAGCAGCGACGCAGGTCGTGCGCGACGGCAACAGGCCGACGTCACGGCTGAGGCACCACGACGACGCCACCATAGCGTGGCGTCAGAGCCGCGGTTGCTCGTCGACGCTGGGACGACAGCACACAAAGGCCGCAGCGGCATCTTGGAAAAACTGCCACGGCGGTAGGCAGTAGGAAAGCCGCGGCGGCGGCGAACAGGGAACGAGAACGCAGCGGAAGCGAGGAGGGGAGCAGGCCCAGGACGGGCGTCCTGCTCTGAAACCATGTCAAACTAGAAACTAGGACGCCATGAAAGTGGCGTGAGGTTTTAGGAGCGAGGAGAACTAGGAGAGGGAGATTTGACGAGAGAAAAGAGAGCTGACTAGGAAGAGAGAGGGATACAAGGAGGGGTGTTGTACCCTCTACAGTAATGTTTAGTAACCGCTACCAAGCCTACAATTATATACTAGCATATATAATTTAACAGAAGTGCCTGACGCAGATAGAGCACTCTAGCTTTGTGGTTCTCTTAGGAGAGAGTTACCTTCAGAATTGTGTGTTCCACTGAGTAGCTTGAGAAAGCTTGGGCACACAAATTCACTAGAATCAAGATGACAAAGTATGGTACACAAGGTAAACACTAGTTGTACCTCATTGAACACGAAGAGAATGTTCGTACGAGAACGTTTACATAACTACTCTAAGCTGCGCTTAGCCAAGTCAGCAATGGCAGGTGAAAATTACAGCACATGCCTAGTTGGTAATTTTTACCCACTTAGAAGTAGTTGTTTCAACAATTTCAGATATGAAACTGTCAGATGTTACGCACATTTCCACAGTTACGAAATGTGCGTCACGTGTTCAATTTCTCAATGTCGCAGGTAGATTTTGCCGTTTTCGGTCCAGATTGGTTCTGTGGTTAACTGACGAAATCGCAATTTTCTCACGATTTCGGAATGCTACCTACATCAGAAAAACTAAGTCCCCGTTTTTCTGTCGAAGGGGTCGCTCGCAGAAGCGAAGTCCGAGATGACTTTCTGCCGCGCTTCTGCCGAATTTCGTCTCTGCCGAGGGGGTCGACAACAGAAGTGATAGCCGAATTGTCTTTCTGCCGAACTTCGGCAGAACGCTATTCTGCGCGAACAGGTCCTTGCGCAACTGTGCCCGAGGTCCTGTTGGAACGCATTTCTGAGAGTCGATTCTGCCGAAAGGGTCGCCTGCAGAAATGTCTTCTGCGCGCTACTTCGGCAGAGGGTCTTGTACACTCTCGATTCTACCGAGACCGCTTCTACAAAAGAACATGTCGATGTAGAAGCCATATGCAGAAAAAGCGCTCTTGTTCTGCCACCAACGAAAAACTGCTCCTGTGCCACTTCCCGCAGAGCCTCGCCTTATCGACAAATCTCCTCTTCGTTGATGGGCCTTTCTGCAAGGCTCGTCTCCGCAGACTTCGTTGATGTCCCGCATCAGCAGACTTCTGCAACCTTCGCAGAATCAAGGCTATTCTCACTAGCCACGCGGCCCCTGTTGACCAGCCGCCCCTCGGCCTCACTGCACCGCACTGCACCGCATCGCACTGCACTGCACCGTACTGCACCGCACCCTACCGTACTGCACCTCACTCTACCGCAGTCTACCGCATTGCACCGCATTGCACCGGACACCACTGCTTCCCGCCGCACTCTGTCGCTCAGTACAGCCCGCTACCGCCTTTCTGCTCCTGAAGCGACCATGATGGTGGACTCTGTGCTGTGCTTTGACGCGGAGGGTCAGCCGGTTGAGTTCGACACGTGGCTCGTCGACCTCCGCCATCACCTCACTGGTCAGCGGCAGGACGGCCACTCCTTGGCCGTCCACATCGACGGTACGCTCCCCTGCCCTGACCCCCCTGCTGCTCTACCCGCTAACCCCACCTCTGCTGACCGTGAGTCCGCTGCCATTGCTGCCCTTGCCCGTGCTGTCTCGTTGTCGCGTGACGCTGTCGCACAACTCGCGATTAGTCATGCCCTCCCCCTGTCTGAGCGCCCCCGCTTTAGGTCGGTTAGGAATGCGCAGAAGTTCCTAGAGGCTATTGTCGCGCGCTATTCCATCCCGCCCTCTGCCACCGTCGGTCGCCTGATCCTGCCCATGTTCTTTCCTGATCTCGCGTCTTTCTCCACTGTCGCTGACCTGGCCGCCCACTTGCGGACGCCGAATGCGACCTGGCGCGCTGCCTGCACCGAGGCCCAACTTCGTGTGTTTCAGCCCCCCATCTGCACTGTTTCAGCTTCCCTGCCCCCGTCGGTCGCATCATAACGTCGGGTGGTGGTCCCAGTGACCGGCGCTGCTAGTACCAGCTCCTGACCAGCCCTCGCCGCGGCCTCATGTGCGGTAAGACCGGCCATACCCCTACTCGTTGTTTCAGTCGCCTGGACGACCTATTTCGTCTCCGCTTCGGCCCGACGCCAGACCTCCCCGACTGGCACAATCTGCTCCGCCGTAGTGTTAGGATCTTTGGTATGGACATGGATGAGATTAGCTCTGCTTTGTATATGCTGTATGTCGATGACTCTCGTATGACTAGTTCGTATTACCTCGTATTGCCTAGTGTAGGTGTGCCTAGTGTGCCCAGTTCAGACTCCCCTGCTGCGTCAGGCATAGGATCCCCTGCTTTGTTTAGCCTTGGCTCCACCCTTGCTCTTCAAACCCCTGCCACCACTGCTGTGGTGCACCCCATTTTCTGTGGCCGTTCGCTACGCCGCTCACCAGCTTAACCTGTGGCCGCACCCTCAGCGGCCGCAGGTTTCGCCGAGCCTCCTCTGGACCGGGTCTCCTGGTGACACGTCTGCATTCCACGCTTGGGGCTGCCTTGCTCACGTTCGTGCCTCCGGCACGGACAAGCTAACTGTGGGCACTTTCCCCTGTGTCTTCCTAGGTTTCCCCCTCGACTCATTGGACTGGCAGTTCTACCACCCGCCGTCTCACCGTTTCTTTCACTCTCGTGACGTCACCTTTGACGAGTCCGTCTCCTTCTACCACCGCATTCCCCACCGTGGTCCCCCAGTCACTCCCCCCCAGTTCCTGGTTCCCCCCCCTCCAGCGATTGCCCCTTCTCCTCCCCCTCCCCACCCTGTCCCGTCTGGTGTGTCTCACGTCACCCCCCTCTCGTCGGTTGTCCATGCTGAGGAGTCTGCTGACTCTCACGGCTCGGCAGAGTCCCTTCCCCTGCCTGTCCCCGCTTTGGTTTCTCCTCCCCTGTCACCGCCCTTGCTGTCACAGCCGCAGCCGCCCCCGCAGCTGCCGTCGCCACCGCAGCCGAAGCTGCCGTTGTCACTGCCGCTAGGGTTTGTGCGTTTTGGGGGTGCTGGGGAGCGTACTGGAGTGGGTACTGGAGCGGGTTCCCATTCTGGGGGTGTTGGCGTGGAGCTTCTCGGAGGGAGACATGCTGTCGCTGGAGGTTCTGGTGTTTGAGTCAGGCAGCAGTCGTAGTAGTCGCCGCCGGTGTCCGCCCCTTGCCTCCTCAGTCTTCCTTCCCCTGACTGCCTGCCGTTGCCTCCTTCGTCGCCGCCGCGTCCTCCTCCGCCGGTCTTCGGCCCAGTGTTTCCTCCCCCGGACTCCTCTCTGGCTCGTTTTCCTCCCCGTTCTCCTCCTTTGTCTCCTCCCCTCTCTACTGACCCGACTCCTCCGTCTCACGTCTGGTCTCGTCTTCCGTCTTGTGCTCGTCCTACCTCCCCTGTTCAGCGGTCTCACCCTATGTTGCTTCGCTCCCACGCATCTCGTGCTCCTCTGCTCCTCCTGTCTCCTCCTCCGTCGTCGCTTGCTGTCGCCCCACCCCCATTCTCTGACTTCCTCCGTGCTACGCGTCCCCTTGTTCCTCGCGTCCTTGCCTCTCTAGTTACCGATCCGTCCGTTCCTGTCTCGAGTCTGTCAGCCTTTGTCTCTGCTGTCACTGACTCTCCGCTACCCGCCGTCTTGACTACGCCATCGCTCTGGTCTCTGACCTTGCCTGCCCTCCGTCCATCGGGGGTGTGGCTGCCCTTGGTAGTGATGTTCTAGAGGACATACAGTACGAGCTTGCTTTCCTGTCAGAGGCCGCTCCCCATCTCTGTTCCATGCTACTAGTCCCTGAGGGTGACCCAGACGCCCTCGACATCACGACCCCTCGCACCTATGCTGAGGCCACCTCGGGACCCTGGGCCTCTCAGTGGATAGTTGCTATAGAGTAGGAGATGGCATCTTGGAGATCCACCGGTACCTTTGTCGACGCAGTGCCACGTAATCGATGGCCGATGGCTCTTCAAGGTGAAGCGCCCTCCTGAAGAGCCGCCTGTCTTCAAGGCACGCTACAATGCTCAAGGCTTCAGTCAGCGAGAGGGGGTGGACTTCTTTCAGACGTTCGCCCCGACCCCGAAGATGACTACTCTTTGAGCACTGCTACACGTAGCAGCACAGCGTGACTACGAGCTGCACTCCCTCGACTTCTCCTCGGTTTTCCTCCAAGGCAGCCTACACGAGCAGGTCTACCTGCGCCGCCCCCAGGGCTTCTCCGGTACCTTTCCCCCTGGTACCGAGTGGCTCCTCCAGCGCCCCATCTACGACTTGCGACATGCGCCCTGTGAGTGGCACGACACGCTGCATGCAACACTTGCTGACCTGCAGTTCTTCCCGTCATCTGCAGACTCCTCGCTCTTCGTTTATTACGGCCAGACTCCGTTCTACATCCTTGTCTACGTAGATGACTTGGTCTTTGCTACTGCAGACAGAGACGCGCTGGCCTCCGTGAAGGCCGAGCTGCTGAGGAGACACATCTGCACTGACCTAGGAGAGCTGCGCCGCTACCTTGGCTTGCAGATCTCTAGGGACAGAGCAGCGCGCACCATCACTCTCACACAATCACACTTGGTGCGCCAGGTCCTTCAAAGGTTCGGCCTTCAATTTTTCGCACAGCCCACCCCTCTGCCAGTAGACTATAGACTCTCTGCGCCTGTTCCGGAGGAGGCTGTAGAGCCTAGTGGTCCTTACGCAGAGCTAGTGGGTTGCCTCATGTACCTGATAATTTGCACTCGCCCAGATCTCGCATACCCTCTCAGCATCCTAACTCGTTTTGTGGCCCCTGGCAGACACTGACCACAGCACTGGTCGGCAGCTAAGAGGGTTTTGCGTTATCTAGCAAGTACATCGGGCATGGGGCTAGTGCTAGGAGGACGGAGACCAGTGGTCCTTACCGGGCACACAGACACTTCTTGGGCAGACGACGCCGAGACTCTCAGGTCCTCCCTGGGCTACTGCTTTAGCCCTGGTTCAGGTGCCATCTCGTGGAGGTCCACTTGCTCCTTGTCTATTGCCCAATCTAGTTGTGAGGCTGAGATCTACGCTGGTGCCATAGTGGCACAGGAGCTCCGTTGGCTGACCTTCTTGCTCACAGACTTAGGCGAGCGACCTAGCTCTGCCCCGGTTCTGTACGCTGACAACAGGGCCATGATCCTCCTGTGTCAAGAGCCTAGACTCAAGGGCAGAGCGAAGCACATCCAGCTGGTACTTCCTCCTGCGCGAGCTACAGCAGCGTTGCCAGGCCCTCATAGTACACTTTGCCTCCGGTGCCAACGCAACTGATACAGTATCTTTACGAAGGCGCTTGCGCCTAAAGATCATCAGCGGCACTGTGTACAGCAAGGTCTGTTGGTGCAACCCTATGGTTTGCACTCGGCTTGTCGTCCTTGTTTGTGTGTGTGCATGCATGGCATGGAATGAATTGTGAGTCTATGTCATTGCTATCCAGTGCTTGTGTGTGTGTTTGAATGGTGTATCACGATGTGGTTTGTGTCGGTCAAGACATTAGCGAGTTTTTACAACTCGCATGTCAAGTCGTCGTTTGTGTGTCGCATGTGTTTTTTCTATTTTGTCGAGTGTGAAGTGTCCATCGCGTCGCAGGTGTGTGCAGCAAGCCCCCATCAACTCAAGAAGAATTTATCTTGCAGATCCAAGACCAAGAGCTCAAGATTTCAAGCCCAAGGGACGCGGATAAATATTAAATAGTGAAAATTGTAACGCTACTTCGTGTAGTGTTACATTTCACTTGGTGTAGCCCCTTGGAGGGTTGGTTTTGAGACTCTTCGTGGTTGAGGACTCTGTGGTGGTGTACCACCAACCTGGACCTCGGCTCTTGGGGTATGTAGAGGCTGGGAACCATCTCCCTCTCGAATTCTTCTTCCTAAGTTTTTTTGTACTCCTAAGACTATAGTTGCTGCTGTACCTTCTGTCAGTAAAACCGCCATAGCGTCGTCAAATCTTCATGGAATTTCATGATTCAACTTGCTGCTGATAGACGACAGCAAAGAGCTCTAGATCCAACTTACAGATTGTCGTTTGAGTTAGCGAGCAGATCGTTATCAATATTTGAAGCCGTTTGACGGAAATCCGACTGTGCTCTCTATCTCTCATTATAGGCACATCTGAGCCTATTGTGATTATAACAAGGTCTTGTTCCTGTAGCCTCTCATTTGGTAGGACCTTGATTGTGTACATACCTTATATATATTACCGTGACTTGCCTTGTGGCCTCTTCCCAGTGGCTGGAATAGTAGTGCCGCCCTGGTCTTGCTCTTGCCTTGTTTGTACTCGTTCGACTGGTCTTTAGACCCTTGCCTCAAAGGCTGGACTTGTAGTGCCACCCTGAGCTGTTTGTCTCTCACCAGGCACTGCTCCTATCTTGTCTAGGGGGTGTGTCAAACATATCCTTGTCTGTTGTTATGGACTACGCAGGGTTTTGCCTTAGAGAGTACAACCCACTAGGTTATATTCTCTTGTATGCCATGGTTCTAGTCATTTGTTAACTTTGATAGGTACTGCATGCGAAGCAACACTAGTTGTAATGAGGGAAAGTATATCAGCATTCAGTATTAGGGGCCTCGCTAGTACGTACGGCCAGTAAGAAGATACAAACAATCAAAATTACCAAGTTCGCAACAAATTTTATCAGTCGAGTTCCACGGTTAATCAGTGAATGCGGTAAGCACGTTCCACGTAAAAAATTAGCCGTACGCATCTGGAAGCTCGGCAAAATATCGCGCCAACCACAATGATGATGAAATTGGTCTGGCGGGAGGGGGAAAACATTTGGATTCGGGTGGGGATAAATCTACTGACCGTTTGTGGAACCTTTTTTGCTGCAGTAACTGATTAACTGTGGAACCCGATTGATGAAACATGCTGCGAACTAGCTAATTTTGATTGTTATAATTCCATTGACTGTAAGTATTAGCGAGGCTAATAATCTTGAGCGTCGATATACTTTCCCTTATTATAAGTGCAAAATAGCTAGAAACGAGAGTTCTCTTAGCTAGGATGACTACATGATTGGCAACATCATGTAAGGAAAATCTTTTTCCTTAGCAAACCTTCGCTCACACTGCATACATCCATGAACTTCGGAAGTCCATACTCGGCCCGACAACCTAGGTCCCGAACTATGTTCGAGAGGCTCAAGCCTACATGTGGAGTCACGTCCGACACTTCCGAGCCCCGAGGCGCCCAAACCATCTCGCGTGTGTTTCATGACCCTCCTCGATGTTCCCTTGCTAGACTAGCTGTGCTTGTATTTTCTTCTGTGCCTCTTTTGTATTCGACACTCTTGAATAACTACCTCTCTCTTGCATTACTCGACTCCCATTCGAAGATTATCACAAACATCAAGCCCATTACTAGAATATAACCAGACAGGCACGACATGCGACGAAAAAATGGGCTCCTAACACATTCGACGAGCGCGGAGTGTAAAAAGCACACGAACGTGCATGCGGCTCGGAATAAGCCACATTTGGGTTACGCGGCTCGGATGAATGGGATAAAAAGCACGAGGACCCCTTTATAGTGGTGTACTATTTACAAAGTGGAACGCGAGATAAGGAAAATTCATTTCCTTACATTCTCCCCTCTCCTAAGTATGGTCCTAGTTAACACTGCCAGCCAACGACATGCAGATTGTAGAACGGGAGATGCAGCTGTAATACCAAGAAATTCTCGATGAGTGCTTAGGGCACATAGTTGTTGTCCAGGGAAGTTCAATCCTTCCAGGCAACGAGAAACACAATGGGGCGAGGGCCTCGCGAGTCGCGAATTCGATGGCTGAGGATTTTTCGCAGGTTCGATGGTAGGTTCGGCGAGCGGTCGGATTTGCAGGTTGGCTCAAAGACGAGGCAAGCGACTTGTGTTGGCAATGTAGGAATGCATAAGTTGTCCATAAAATGATTGGCCGATGGACCAAATGGTGGCCACGTGCGTAACTATGTGGCGCCAAAAGTTGCTGGTGAGTTTGTATTCGTGATATCATATAATGGCTGTCGGTACTCCGTATAGTCGTACGATCGTGCCGATGAACAGGTGAGCCCTTTTTTTGCCAGTGATATTTTTGTGCAAGCAACAAAATGCACCATCTTTGGTAGCTTATCAATGACCACTATGATCGCGACATTACAGTTCGACTTCATAGGTTACCTTGTTACGAAGTCTATCGTCGCTTACTGACAAGCTCGCTCGGGTAGCAGAACTGACTGGAGTTGGCCGGCGGGTCGCTGGTGGGAAAACTTCATATTATGATACAGTAGGCCTGACACGATGCCATGTGGCAATGAATGCCGTTCAACATGCCGGGCCAATGGCAGCACCGCTGCAATTGTGTTTCGTTTTTTCTACCCCGAAATGTTATGAAACTGTAGTGTTATGTGCCTCTTGTAGTAATAAGTCCTTCAACAAACTGTAATCGCGTACCCAAACGTGATCCGTCCTGCTCTTAGTACTCCATCTTTGCCGCTGCCAGCTGCTGGTAATCTCCCGACATAAAGAACCGGTCCGTCTGGTACCCATGGGTGAATAGTCCTATTGACAGTAGGGAAGTTTGGTTGAGGATGATGGAGTTGAGATTGTCATTGGGGCGAGTCAGTGGGTCGGCAATGTTGGATGCCCATTTTTTTGTACGTAACTGTGTAATGGAAATTTGATTCCATATAACCCGACTACTGTACCTGATTTGTCGTTGATTGAGCAATGGTTGGGCACGGATGTACTTAGGCTTTGACGGTCTATCCGTACTGTCTCGTCTACACTTGTTAGAAAGCAATGGCAAACCTTGAGCACGTGCACGATCGCTAGCACCTCTATGTTGTGTATCGATTAGTTGCGCTTGTTAGGTAGCAGCGGCAGACCTTGAGCGCGTGCACATCGCCAGAATCTCCCTGTCGTGTATCGATTAGTTGCGCTCGGGTAGGTGCATATTCCTTGACTCATACACGATTGGCATACTGCACAGTGCGAATGGCGATATCGCTCAAGCCAGTCACGACTCCGAATGGGCGGTGAGAGTTTGCTATGCGAACGACAGGGGGTGAACACAAAAATGATTTGAGAGAGGAAATATTAGCCTGCTCTTTCTCCCCCGACTTGTACTCCACCTTCTTTCAAAGTAGGTGAGTCAGCGGCCGGTACTTTTGCCATATTTGGGATCAACCACCGCACGTAATTTGCGAAGCCTAGAAAACTCTGCAGCTCCCCTAAATTTGTTGGTAAGTGCCATGCATGGACTGTTGCTATTGTAGAGGAGATTCAAAGATGGTTAGATTACCGCTTGAGAACATTCTTATCCGCCTAGCTTCTCTCTATTCGCAATACCGATTTGGTTCGCACCAAAGGACTGGTATTACAGGATGTGTACCATTAAGTCACGTTGCCCACGAAGTGATCGATCGTCGCATTACCAAGAGCCTACGAGCTGACAAATCAACTTCGCACAGACCGTGTATTTTCAAAGATCGACTTACGAGAGGGTTATTATCAGATTAGGGTCGTACATGAGAATAGTAACAAGATCACCTTTCAAACCTGCAACGGTAGCTACGAGAACAGTATGTCGTCACTGTAACTCCAGCTATGTTAGTCGAAATTGCCACTGAACGGTCAGTTAAGATCCCAGATCCAATCCTATCCGATGTTCAAATGGTGGCGGGTAATCCAGCATGCAGATCGTCTCAGAAAATGTATAGGAAGCATGAATTCTAATGGTTTCGGGGCCACATCTAAATCGTGTATGATGAGAACAAATATCTATGCGACGCTGGGTATCACCCATTTGATTATGGGCGTGTTCACCTGCGTCATCACTCATGTAGGCTGCTCCGTCTATTGTAGTACTGTAGCTCAACCCCTTTACGATTGATTGATACAGTAAAGATGCTCTTGGTCCAGTTGATTTTGCGATAAAATCTCGCCAACCAGTCCTGACCCAGTAATATATCTGTCCCGTTGACTGTAGTTCCCAGGCTTCCTATGAAAAAATAAAATCAGCTCCACTTTGTAAACGCAACCTCTCTAGAGACAGCTTCCGAAGTTTACTCTCCGTTTTAGGAACTATTTTGTCTGGATCCGCACTTGTATATTTTTACTAGTTTGGTTTTGATCCTTGTTACTAATCTGTATTTTGACATGCTAGAAACAAGGAGGATGTGTCCCTCCTTATCCCAGGACGCTGTGGAATAAATGCTTAATGTGTAAGGGTCTTACAACCCCTAAGAACATGATTAGCCCTCAACATCCAAGCAATTTTTTGTCACTGTAGTAGAGAATTGGTCAAGAAATCAGGGCCCATCTCTTCTGTTC
Source organism: Closterium sp. NIES-67 (assembly GCA_027943415.1). Lineage (NCBI taxonomy): Eukaryota > Viridiplantae > Streptophyta > Zygnematophyceae > Desmidiales > Closteriaceae > Closterium > Closterium sp. NIES-67. The sequence continues at coordinate 524,046 of BQMB01001198.1, read as the reverse complement.
GGCAGGAAGTGAGCTGAACCTTCCCATGGTTGATTTCGTGAAATACCGCATAAGCTGACGAAGAAGTACCGCATGGCGATGTACTTGATTCAGTCGATGAAACCGTACAGTACTTGTTCTCGGTGCAAATAACACTCTGGCTATCACATTGTAACTTGAAGGAGCTGGGTATATGGACTTGTATTTCTTGCACTAGTTTTCATACATACAGTACATGCCTTCACAAAAAGCTACACTTGTGAAGATGGACTCAACTTATGCTGATGAGAGATTGACGGGTTAAAGCTTCTTTGAGTTCAAAGCAATGGGTCCTGATGGTTCTTGTAGATAGAGAAAGCCCTTTCTTCTGCACCTGTTGACTGCACTTCCAGAGTGATCGGCGCTGACATAGCCCCTCAGATTAAAGGTAGTGGATAGAGCTGTAGAGAAGCTGAGGCCGATGCCAGCCATATTCGATAACGCGATGTAAATCCAGTAGGTTCTCCCTTTCGGTTTGCTTGAGATACTGAGTGAGCTGGTTAGCAACATTGAAGAGGTCGTGTGGCATGTGACAACAACGAACAGCATGTGCAGAGTTTACTGCAATAACGGGAGCTTCTGCGGAAGTGTGAGCTCTCTAGCTCTGTCGTTCTCTAAGGAGAAAGTTGCCTTCAGAATTGTGAGTTTCACAGAGTAGCTTTTGAGAAAGCTTAGGCACACAAATTCACTAGAATCAAGATTACAAAGTATAGTACACAAGGCAAACACTAGTACTACCCCATTGAACCTCATTGAACACGGCGAGAACGTTCGCACAAGAACGTTTACATAACTAATTTAAGTTGCGCTTAGCCAAGTCAGCAATGGCAGGTGAAAATTACAGCACATGCTTAGCTGGTAATTGTTACCCACTTAGAAGTAGTTGTTTTAACACTTTCAGATATGAAACTTGTTATGAATGGGACTGCCGAGTAGCGCGGAGGGCAATGGCGAAATTGTGAACGAGTGAATGACAATAAAATGAAAGACAATACAATATATAGAAAGCCTAGGGTGATCCTGGCCGTAGGATCGGAAGGTTCGGAAAAATTACCGAAGGGCCTCGATGTGTCGTAGCGAGGTCCGGAAAGGCCCATGAGGCTCGAACTGAAAGGTCTGGAACCCTGGCGATGGTTCGGGACTGTTCGAGTCGTACGCCCTGTAGCAAGCCTCAATAAGGAATTACGCATTCCTTACACTCTCCCCCCTTCTAGATTAGCACACAAATAAATAAAACTACACACACTCTAACTGAATCTCGTAGTAGTGAAGCCACCACTGTTGAGAATCTCGAGCTTCTTCAGGAAACTCCATCCAACGGTCGAAACGTGTCGAAACGATCGCGGTCGATCGTAGCCGTCGAACCTTGGTCGAATTACCCAGATAAACAAACGGGCAGTAGGGATACTACCGCACCACAGCTTCCATGTCTCCAGCGAATCCTTCGCCGAGAATTACAAACCCAATCGTCGTGTACTGTATCCGCACAGTAACACTACGATATTCATACTGCTGCAAGTTGGCGAGCCGAATCTTCTGCATAGCGCCAAACTTGTCCGTAATTCCGTCACTGTAGATCACTCCTCGTTTAATTCCACGTGAGTCATGACACTCGCAGAAACACGCATCCGTATTTCGCAAAGTAAACGAACTCTAGCGATTCGTCAAATGCGAGGTCATTCGCGACACATGCGAGAACACGCGTCCGCGTCTCACGAAAGTCAGCGAATTCCATCAGCACATGGACGAAAGCTCCACAAGTCCAGTAACCGTTGTCGATGTCAAATAAGGCGGTTAATTTAAACACGCCTTTACCTTTTGCGAACACCTGCGAAGTTTCCCGAAATGCCAACTCAAATCTGTCCGTCGATTCAGTCAGTCAGACAGCATCTGTCCGTCGATGCTCCTGCAGCGGATGTCAAACTGGTCGAGGGTAAATCCAAAAAACAACTGCTGCGCAGATGCTCTCTCCCCCCTCCATGAAAAGAAAATCTTCTGTCGTCGATGCCGAAAATTCCATGCTTCAAGTTACTTCAGACCTGAAAACTTGAAGTATCTTCAAATCCTGCTCGTCGGGACCAGTCTCAGTGCGACCCTATAACGCAGGGCAGCTGCGCCACATAGACTCTAGCTCCATCCGACGCCGTAGATCAATATTCTGCTTCTCAACTGCTGTCGATCTGCTTCGCGTTGTTACCCTCTGTAGAAAATTTCTCAACTCCACCTGACCGGTTCGGCGTGCAGACTTTCACCCATCGCGTGGCTACGGCAGGTACCCCAGAAAAACTCAGGTACAGTTCTCAGCTCCGAAAAACGCATTTTCTGCAATTTCACCGACTAACCATGCTGGTATTTAAACCATCACACAGCTCGGTACTGTAGGTACCCGTGACCCCAGCTACCGCTCCAGCCAAAAACTTGAAGAATTCCCACCCGAAAATAACCCGACGTTTAGCGACGCGCCGACGTTCACCCGTCCTTGCGCCCGTCCGGGTAAATCCACGAATGAGTCCTCGCAGCCAAGTCTTCGATTATAGCCCCGCAACTCAGGAATAATCCTCGAAGACTCCCGCGTGACTCCAAATTTTCCGTGACGGCAACACGCCTTTCCCACTGCAACAGTAACCCTTGTCGTCCTGAAGCTCCATTTGGTGAATACACTCCAGAGCAGGGTAGAATCCGCCGTGTGCCCGTACTCAGGTAAGCGCAAACGCTATCATAGTTGGGCGAATTAATCAGTCTAATTCGCGGGCAACCGCTTTGCAGCTTACGTGAGGGATTCTCCTTCCCCTCCCTGAAAAAACCCGTTAATGCAAAACTCTGCTCCGAACTGCTTCAAAATTTCTTCAACTGCAGCTTCCAGAGTAAAACCCCCCGCAGGCCGCTGCTCACCCAGCGCCCACGTTCGTCATTTCCCAAACAGTACCGCGCACGTTCTTTCGAAAGAGCCCAGCGGGTGAGGAAAGTGGCTCTGAATACCAAGTGTTATGAATGGGAATGCCGAGTAGCGCGGAGGGCAATGGCGAAACTGTGAACGAGTGAATGACAATAAAATAAAAGATAATACAATATATAGAAAGCCTAGGGTGATCCTGGCCGTAGGATCGGAAGGTTCGGGAAAAGTATCGAAGGGCCTCGATGTGTCGTATCGAGGTCCGAAAAGGCCCAGGAGGCTCGAACTGAAAGGTCTGGAACCCTGGCGATGGTTCGGGATTGTTCGAGTCGTACGCCCTGTAGCAAGCCTCAGTAAGGAATTACGCATTCCTTACAAAACTGTCAGATGTTACGCACATTTCCGCAGTTACGAAATGCGCGTCACGTGTTCAATTTCTCAATGTCGCAGGTAGATTTGCCGTTTTTCGGTCCAGATCGGTTCTGAGGTTAACTTACGAAATCGTGAATTTCTCGCGATTTCGGAACGCACCTTCATCAGAAAAACTAGGTCCTCGTTATTTCTGTCCAAGGGTCGCTCACAGAAGTGAAGTCCGAGATGACACTCTTGCTGCACTTCTGCCGAATTTTGTTTCTGCAGAGGGGGTCGTCACAGAAGAGATAGCCGAATTGCATTTCTGCCGAACCCCCGCAGAGTGCAATTCTGCGCGAACAGGTTCTTGCGTCACTCTGCCCGAAGTCCTATTGGAACGCATTTCTGCAGAGTCATTTCTGCCGGAATGGTCACCCGCAGAAATATGTTCTGCGCGATACTTCTGCAGAGGGCAACCCTTCTGCGAATGGCCCCTGGTGCCAATTCCGCAGAGGGTCTTGTACAATCTCGATTCTGCTGTGACCGCTTCTACAGAAGCCCAGAAATCTGTAGAAGCCATATGCAGAAAAAGCGCTCCTGTTCTGCCACTCCGACAGAACCGCTTTTCTGCCACCAACGAAAACTGCTCTTCTGCCACTTCCCGCAGAGCCTCGCCTTGTCGAAAAATCTGCTCTTCGTCGATGGGCCTTTCTGCAGGGCTCATGTCCGCATACTTCGTTGATACGCCGTTTCCGCAGACTTCTGCAACCTTCGCATGATCAGGCCTATTCTCAACAGCATGCAACCAAGTTGTTGCTGGAATGGCTGGCTTTCAGCAGCAGAGAGGAGTGTAGTATTATTTATGTGGGAGTGGCGACAGGGAGTGGAGATGTCGGTGGGTGCGATGTCGGGTTTCTCTGCGAGGGTCTCGACATACTGTACTTGGTGGCAAAGAGGTTAATGGACTGCGGGGATTAGGTGAGATTGAGGCCAAGGAGCTGAAGTTTCGTTGCAGGTGGTGTTAAGTGGGAGCATAGGCTGTTCTCAGAAGAGAGAAGGAGGTCGGGCAAAGGGCTCTAGCTAGCACGATAATTATCCATAATGACAAAGATTGAAGAGTGGTTTATGGTCTGATTTTGTTTTTTTGCAGAGTAAACATTTCCTGATTCCGTCCATATAATAGATTACCTTTTACGCGACTCCTTGATATTATGGGTTGCTTTTCTTTGATTCTATATGAAGTGCACTTGTGGGGGGGAATATGTCCATAGTGGTGTATTACAAACCCCCCACCCTCCCCACCTCCCCCCAAAATCCGCCACAAAGCAAATAGAGAAGGTTCTCTGCCTGACTATTGTTTCGAAGGAAGGTTAGCAGTAAGTTTTCTACTCTCCCCACCTTTGGAGGTTTAGAATAATTCCTATTGCCCTGGGGGCTCTAAGGCTCTACCTTTTCCATGACAAAGGCCATTTTTCTGTGAGGACAAAGGCCATTTGTCTGTTAGACGAATCCGTATGCTAACGGGGAGTTTTTCGATGATTCCGTTTGCTAACGGGTAATTCTTGGCCAATTCCATCACCTAACGAAATACTGTACCATAGGCCTAATTGAGAGCCCTGGTCAGGGAAGTTTCTGATGTATAGCAAATCATTGATGTAGACGACAAGGAGAATGTAGTCGGAGCGGTGAGAGAGCCGGTACATGCTTGGGTGTGTCTGATAATGAGAAGGATAATGTCAGAGATAGTGTGCCTGCTTGTACCGATTGAGGGTCTCTTGGAACTGACAATTGTGGTTGTCGCCATTCCCGTAAGTGTAGGGTTCCTTTACCAAATTGACGGTGTCTACATTGGCATAGAGAGATGTGTCACTGAGTAACTTTGCGTTGTCGCTGGCATCAATAGGATTGGGGTCCTTGAGATTGTGGTGTGTGCCCAAGTGAGAGAAGGATGAAGAGGATTTGGATGCTGCGAGGTTGGGTGAGCCGTACAGTGGCAGGAGCTAAATCAAATGCCTTGTCTGGATCAGGTTTGCTAAGAAACTCCCCATCTACTTTGTCTAGTAGATTCCCCTGAGGCTCGCCATGGGTAAGGCAGAAGTCCTTCTAAGTTGCCTCGGCATCCTGTGGGTTGGCCAAACAATGGTAGGCTTAAAAAATTCCAGGGGGCAGCAGGCAGCCGCACGGTGTTGACGGTAACAGTGTGAGGGTGAGTTGCTTGTACAGTAGAAGATAGAATGCACATTGTGTGTAAGTCAGTGAGAGTATTGATCAAGGATGTTCCACACTTTGTGGGCCCTCAAAATCCAAAGGTGTAGGCCCCACTTAGCACGATTTTAGATTTTCCCTATGGTGGTCGTGTGGTGGCTATCCACTATTCTTCTGGGCCAACACTATTCGGGTGAGGTGTTGTTTGCAGGTAGGGCTTAGGATGACAAAATGTTGTGGAGGAGAACCGTATGGTCTATCGCACGCAGCCAGTGCTCGATAGGCAACTGGGACATGCTTCATAAGTGTTCACATATTTGTCCAGATAGTGCGGTTGTCTCGCTTTGCCGTGCCTTACAGAGGGTATGTGTAGTGTAAGGAGACATGGTGCTTGATCTCTTTCTCAAGCATGTAGAATTCGAAAGCATTACTCATGTATTCTCTGGCACTGCCCATTTGAAATATTATCTTTTTAGTCCTAACTGCTGCTTTGTGCGTTTGAGCTACAGTAGATCTTAATTAGTTGTGGCACTTGTGTTCCACAAGTAGCATGAGTGAGCATTAATGAACGTGAGGGTGTAGAGTTTGAGACCAGTTCCGTCTTCCGTTAGGCAAAGAATATCGCCGTACATATTTTGGATGAGCATGTAGTGAAGCGGTCTAGGGTAACAAGACAAAAAGGGCGAGTGCGCAAGAGAGGCTTCTAGAGAGATGGTGCTGGTTGGAATGTCTTGCGTAGTGGGATCCGTGCCATTGGGTAGAAGAAATACATGGGGGAGAAAGGCGTTGGCTCGAAGCAAGCTGTCGAGGAAGGCTCGTGGTGGTGGTGGTGCTGCTACAGTATCATTGTAAGTGGGTAGGTAGTGGGGACTGAGCTAAAGACAAGGAGAGTAAAGCAGTGTGAAGGGTGCTCCCCAAGAGTGCTAGCCAATCCAGTCCCATCGCTTTTGTGTGTAGTTGATTCCCGCCAGGTGCCACCATGGCCTTAGCCTTATCCGCTGCCGGCTGCTGTTCCCTAGGTGTTGTTGACGGGGTTGTTTCATCTTGATTCCCCCCCTAAAGTCACTGCCCAGGATCTTTCCAGAGCTGTTGTGAGTTGGTGAGGTACAACAAGTCGGGGAGGATGTCAATGGTGGTGTAGTCAAGCTCTTTGTCGTGGCTGTAGAGTTCCTTGAGGAGGAGGAATTGGCCGCTATCCTCAACAATGGTTTGGTGATTGAATTCGAGGACGAAGGTATCCTTATGGTACAGGCAGATCTCCATGGTCTTCTTGTTTATGACTAGGCTGACGCCGTTTTGCATGAGCTGGGCTATGGATAGGAGGTTGGAATTGAATTTCAGAATGGTGAGGATATCAAAGATGTGCATTATCACCAGGGCGTCCTGAATCTGCCGAAGAAAACCATCAAAATCTATAACATCAATGGTGGCATTGTTCACCATAGTAGTCAAGCATGCCCCATGCATTGTCTACTGGTTTAGAATGTAGCAACTGGAGGCATACATGTGCTACCCACAGCAACTGTCAAGGTACAAGTTGTTGAGGTAGTTGATAGAGCAGCGAGCGAGATTTGAAATGACAGAGGCGATGAAGTAGCATAGGCCAGGATCCGGTTCGTTCTAACTAAATCATTGGTAGCAATTCGGTTGCATTGGTACTCCATTGGGACTTCCCAGCCATATGGTCTGGTTTGGCCATCAGGCTTGTCTTCCGCTTCCTCCATTTCCATCCGTTCTCTCCATTTGACTTCAAGCAGTGACGTGGTCATGTAACCGGTTTTTGTGACGAGGACAGCATGTGCATGCAATGCAGTTGAGGCTGTTGGAGCGACGAGGTGGTGGACCATGGCTAGATGGAGGCGGCATTTAATTTTGGCCACGGGGAGCACTGACTCCCCTTGATTGTCTGCTAGGTGCATAGTGTGTTGGGTGTAGGTCGGCAGACTGTGACTGGTCAACTTGGTGAGGTAGTGGACAAGCTTGTTCAGTGTGTGGACGAAGTTGGTACCAGGTTGAGGGGCTTTATAGTTGGGTTGGGCACAGCCATAGGCAAACGTACCAGTAGCTGCTGAGATTATGTCCAGTCTTTTTTGCACTCGTGGTGTTCGTCATCGCAACGGGTGACATCCTCCAGGTGAGTATAGAAGGCGCTTGACAGTTCGTTCGGTGAGAAGATCCACGCATTCTTGTTTGGAGATAAGGGTATTGCAAGCCAAAAAAATGATCCACGTAGGGGTGAGAGACATTGTCGCCACTCAGGTCCCACTACGTCGAGGGTGGTGGTGACGATTTCCACAGAGATAGATGTAAGATCTAGCCTTTTTTATCAGCAACATTCTGGTTGAGTCAAGTTGCAAAATGAGACCGCTTTGCGCCACTGCATTTCATGTCTGTTTGAGTGCATGCAGGTAGTTCCAGTTAAGCATCGTAGGGTTGTGCACATATTTAAAGGATCGAATTCCCAGAAGCTCAGAAGGTGAGAGGTTGTGAAGCAGCATTGTGTATGCTTACATGGATGTGTGATTATTCTAGAGAGTCAAGAAGATGTCTAGAGCGTAGGTAAAAGAGCTAGCTTTCAATACAATCGGCGACTGACCAATCGATCTAGATAAACTGCACTATAGGGAATACAGTAGAAGGCACAAAGATACGAATCACATTTTGCTCTTAGAGTTTATGCTCTTAGACTTAGCATACTAATTCCTGACCCGCACATGATATGAATGGGATTCGTTAACTACCTTGAAATTTGGTTCTTTTGCTTGAAAGAACGCAGGTTAACCATTGACTTTGCTTTGATTGGATAACAAAAGTGGCGACTTTCATTTCTCCGACTAAGGTTGGGTCAATATTTCAAGCCCCAAGCGATGCCTTATGATTGGTTCAGTTTTCCAGCTAGGACTGGAAATCCGAACTGGGTTTTGCAACGTTAAGTTACCCTTTCCCTAGGTTGCTCTTGCAAGTCAACTGTTGGTGCAACCCTATGGCTTGCACTCGGCTTGTCGTCCTTGTTTTTGTGTGTGCATGCATGGCATGGAATGAATTGTGAGTCTATGTCATTGCTATCTAGTGCTTGTGTGTGTTTTTGAATGGTGTGTCACAATGTGGTTTGTGTCGGTCAAGACATTAGCGAGTTTTTACAACTCGCATGTCAAGTCGTCGTTTGCGTGTCGCATGTGTTTTTTCTATTTTGTCGAGTGTGAAGTGTCCATCGCGTTGCAGGTGTGTGCAGCAAGCCCCCATCAACTCAAGAAGAATTTATCTTGCAGAACCAAGACCAAGAGCTCAAGATTTCAAGCCCAAGGGACACGGATAAATATTAAATAGTGAAAATAGTAACGCTACTTCGTGTAGTGTTACATTTCACTTGGTGTAGCCCCTTGGAGGGTTTGTTTCGAGACTCTTCATGGTTGGGGACTCTGTGGTAGTGTACCACCAACCTAGACCACGGCTCTTAGGGTATGTAGAGGCTGGGAACCATCTCCATCTCGAATTCTTCTTCCTAAGATTTTGTACTCCTAAGACTATAGAGGCTGCTGTACCTCCTGCCAGTCAAACAGCTATAGCGTCTTCAAATCTTCATGGAATTTCATGATTCAACTTGCTGCTTCTAGACGATAGTAACGCGCTCTAGATCCAATTTACAGATCCCCGTTTGACTAAGCAAGCAGATCGTTATCAATATTTGAAGCCGTCTGACGGAAATCCGACTGTGCTCTCTATCTCTCATTATAGACACATTTGAGCCTATTGTGTTTATAACAAGTGGTATCAGAGCCCCTAGGAGCCGTCTCGACCATGCCTAGACCTGAGGAAGGGGGTGGAAGAGGTGCTGGAGGCAGAGAAGACGCCCAAGCACAAGGTCAACACCAAGATCCACCCGTTGCTCCGGTGCAACCTAGCCTTGGACCCTCTAGGGATGAGCCTAGAGTGTTTGGCCTTGACAAGTTCAACGGTGACAACTTTGCTGAGTGGTCCTTCAATATGGAGAACATCTTTGACCACTATGATCTGCTGGAGGTGATGGAAGGAACGGAGAAGCGCCCCGAGAACGACCCGGAGAAGAGCCCGTGGGTGTGGAAGAGCGCACAAGGCTACCTTCTACTCGGGCAAGCGTTGGGGAGCAGCCAAATCTGTCACATCAAGCCTTTTCAGCGTGAACCAGCAAAGGGACCAAAGGCATGGGCTACTCTCAAGGGTGTACACGCTCCTGCAACAGCGGCGGTGGCTGTGGTTTTGGAGCGGCAAATGGCGGCACTTCGAATTGACGAAGGCGAACCGGTGGAGGAAGGAGTGCAGAAATTCTTCGACTTGTTGACACGGCTCGAAGGAGCTGACCTGAACTATAGTGACCTTCAAAAGAAGACCAAGCTGCTGGCCTTACTTCCGGACTCATGGTCCTCGCTCATCATCAACCTAAATCGAGATCTGCCCCGTCTCTCACTCGAAGATGTGAAGCGGGAAATCTTACAAGAAGATTTCCGCCGTCGCGAATTGGCGGGTCCCGATGGTGCCAGAGTTGCAAGCATGGGCCGTGGGCACGGCCGTGGAAACGGCAGAGGGCGAGGAGGCAGATTTGGCAGCCGTAACTTCAATGGAGGCCGTGGTAATGGAGGATATGGCAGCAACAACAATGGCTACGGGCGTGGGCGCGGTCGATTTGATGGCGAATGCCACTTTTGTCACAAGACCGGCCACATGTGGAGAGATTGCTGCAGATTGCCTGATGGATGGCCCCCTTCTCAAGGCTAAGAGGGCAGAGGAGCAAGAGGAGGAAGAGGCAGAGGTCTTTGAGGCCGTGGTGGTCGTGGAAGCGAAGCGGCAAGCATGAAAGGTGAAGACTACGACAAGGACTCGAGTGAAGATCGATACCCGGGCCAATTCTTCTTTGTCTCCACGCAAGCGGCAGCTGTAGCAAGAGGTGTGGAAGGCTTTGAGGAGCCAGCTACTATGGGAAAGGTCACCCTTCACTCTCTGGACTTTTGGGTGATCGATAGCGGCGCCACCTATAGCATGACACCTCGTGCGGACTTGCTCACCGAACTCGAACCGTCGCCGGTGAAGCATGTTACATCGGCTTTGGGGCAGCGAGCAGAGGTGAAAGGCATGGGCAAGGCCATGTTCAAGGGTGCTGATGGGAAGATGGTGGGCCTCAAGAACGTGCTTTGGGTGCCCAACCTTGCAGCCAACCTGATTTCCGTGCGGCGTTTGCAAAAGGCCGGCATGGACACATCTTCCAAGGGATCCAAAACCTATACCGCGAGGCTTGGAGAGCGGAAGCTTTGGGACCTTCATGAGGACAGGGACATCTACAATGAGATGTGGCAAATCCCAGTGGTCCCTATGCCTAAAAAAAGGCAAGTGGCAGCAAGCGTCAGCACCAAGAGTGAAGCGATTGGTGGCGGTGATCACGGAAAACAAAGTGACACCAAGAGTGACTCGAAGGAGTGCAATCTTGGAGAGACCAGCAAGGCATGTGAACCCAAGGAGAGTGGTGCAGCAGCCAAAGGTGGTGGAAATGAGGAGGAGAAGCCTAAGATTAGCAAAGCAGCAGCGGCAAAGGAGACAGGAGAGAGCTTGTGGGGCACGATTGCGAGTGCCGCTTTCTCCAACCCGACTTCCGCTACGGGAGAGTGTGATTGGCTGACCTTGCATCGGCGAATGGGGCATGTGGCATTGCCCATTTTGCAGTAGATAGTTAAGCAAGAGATAGTCAGTGGGATACGTGTCAAGGGGGAGCCCAATGAGGTGCTTGGCTGTCCAACATGCATGCAAACCAAGTTCACCCGCTACCCGTTCCATAGCTCGGAGACAACGGCGAAGGCACCACTTGATGAGGTGGTGATGGATGTGGTGGGCCCCTTGAAGCTTGGAGCTGCTGGAGCAGAGTACTTCCTCACCATTGTGGACATCTACACTCGCATGACCTGGGTGTATGTGCTACCCAAGAAGAGTGACGTAGCTGAGACGATGAAGACCGATTGGTTGCCGATGGTGGAACGGCAACAAGACCGGCTTGTGAAGGCGATTCGCACTGACCGTGGGGGAGAGTTCCTGAGCAAGGATTTCTCAACTTGGCTGAAGAAGCAGGGCATAAGGCACTCTCTTACCATGCCCTAATCTCCTGCAATGAACGGCATCGCCGAGCGTGCGAATCGGACACTCACGGAGACGGCTCGGGGACTACTCATTAAAGCCGGTCTACCCAATTACTTTTGGCCGGATGTGGTGCGGCATGCTTGTGTGGCCAAGAACAGAGCATTGAATCATGTGGGAGAAGACAAATGGGTGCCCTATGTGGAGTGGATTGGAAGGAAGCCGAAGGTGGATATGCTTCGGGTGTTCGGGTGCATGTGCATGGCACTTGTGCCTAAGAAACTTCGGCACAACAAGCTTGATGCCAAGGCAACATGGGCCGTGCACCTGGGCATGGCTCAAAATAGCAAGAGATGGCTTCTTTGGGACCCATTTACCAAGAAGTTCCTGGTGAGCAGAGATTGCAAGTTCATGGAGAACTTACCGTACAAGGAGTGGAAGGAGGAGAACCAAGCGAAGATTGGTGTGCGGCTTGGAGAGGTGAAGAGTACCGGCTTGGAGCATGTGGAGCTGCCCTTGGAGCTGAGTAGCAGCAGCAATATCACAAGGCAATCTCCTCAAGTGAATGGGGGAGAAGAGGAGGAGGAGGTGCAGCAAGGTGATGAGCGTGCATCGTCACTTCCACCTCGTGCTACAAGTGCTCGCGGCAATCGACCAGATTTGCAGCAACGCCATGAGGGCATCCATGTCCCTGCAGCAGAGAAGGAAGGAAGGGGGAGAAGGAAGACTCAGCCCCCAAATAGGTTGATCTATGACCGGCTTGGAGAACCAGCCAACTCAACCTTGACCGGCTCGGCTCTCATGCTAGGCGATGATGCGGAAGATGAAAGCGAGGAGTACGCTTTTGCCTTCTTCTCTCCGGTGGAGATGCCGGGGGAGCCTACAAATCCCAAGGAGGAATGGGAGGGCCCCAATGGGAAGGAGTGGAGAAAGGCTTCAGATGAAGAAATGGGGAGCATCATCGAGAACGACACATTTGACTTGGTGAATCTACCTCCGGGGCGGAAGGCGATCTCTTCCAAGTGGATCTTCAAGCGCAAGACCGACGCCGACGGCAACATTGAGCGCTACAAGAGCAGACTTGTAGCCAAGGGGTATCAGCAGTAAGAGAAGAAGGACTACAATGAAGTGTATGCCCCTGTGGTGAAGGGTACAACCCTTCGAACCCTCTTCGCCGTGGCGGCCATCAAAGGATGGGTGGTGAAGCAAATGGATATCATAACGGCCTTCCTCAACGGCGTTTTGGAGGAAGAGACCTACATGGAGCAGCCAGAGGGGTACAATGATGGGAGTGGCAGAGTGTGGAAGCTGAAGAAAGCACTCTATGGCCTCAAGCAAGCCCCTAGGCAATGGTACATCAAGCTGCGGGAAGTCTTGGAGGCGATCGGCTTCACTCCCTCAACGGCCGATCAATCATTGTTCATGCTTGGCGAGGGGGAGCAGAGGAGCTTCATGGTGGTTTATGTGGATGACATCCTCATATTCTCACCCTCCTCTGACCTTGTGAAGGAGGTGATGCTGAAGCTTCAAGACAAGTTCAAGTGCAAGACCCTTGGTGACGTCAACTACTACCTTGGGCTTCACATTGAGCGAGATGTGGAGAAGCGGTGGATGCGAGTGCATCAAAAGAAGTACTTGGAGGCCTTGGCTGCAAACTTTGGGAAGAGTGAAAGTCATGTGGCTACTCCTCTAACCCTCGGGGTTCAAGTGTGTGAAAGGACCAGTGGAGGAAAGTGTTGGTGAAGAGGAGAGGCGGCGTTTTCATTCCTTGGAGGGCAGCCTCATGTATGCGGCCGTTCACACAAGGCCGGATGCAGCCTTTGCTACCGGGCAGCTGGCTAGGGTTGTCCAATGCCCTAATGAAGAGCAGGTAGCAGCTGGAGAGAGGGTGGCCAAGTACCTTGGCCAAACAGCAACTGTTGGAGTGCAATACTCCGCGGCGGCACAAAGGCGTCAAAAGGGTGCTATTGCATTGGCTAAGAACCTGGTACTTCATGGCCTTACCAAGCACATGAAGGTGAAGTGGCATTGGGTGAGGAGCATGGTAACCTCGGGTGAAGTGGAGTTGCACTACGTGAAGACGACGGCACAGCCTGCTGATATGATGACTAAGAGGCTGGTTGAGCAGCAGCATTGGAAGTGTTTCAAGCTTGTTGGGATGGCTCTGAACTAAGACGAGCAGATTCTAAGGCCAACAATCCGAGGGGGAGTTTGTTGGTGCAACCCTATGGCTTGCACTCGGCTTGTCGTCCTTGTTTGTGTGTGTGCATGCATGGCATGGAATGAATTGTGAGTCTATGTCATTGCTATCTAGTGATTGTGTGTGTGTTTGAATGGTGTGTCACAATGTGGTTTGTGTCGGTCAAGACATTAGCAAGTTTTTACAACTCGCATGTCAAGTCGTCGTTTGCGTGTCGCATGTCTTTTTTCTATTTTGTCGAGTGTGAAGTGTCCATCGTGTCGCAGGTGTGTGCAGCAAGCCCCCATCAACTCAAGAAGAATTTATCTTGCAGATCCAAGACCAAGAGCTCAAGATTTCAAGCCCAAGGGACACGGATAAATATTAAATAGTGAAAATAGTAATGCTACTTCGTATAGTGTTACATTTCACTTGGTGTAGCCCCTTGGAGGGTTGGTTTCGAGACTCTTCATGGTTGGGGACTCTGTGGTGGTGTACCACCAACCTGGACCTCGGCTCTTGGGGTATGTAGAGGCTGGGAACCATCTCCATCTCGAATTCTTCTTCGTAAGTTTTTGTACTCCTAAGACTATAGAGGCTGCTGTACCTCCTGCCAGTCAAACCGGCATAGCGTCGTCAAATCTTCATGGAATTTCATGATTCAACTTGCTGCTGCTAGACAACAGCAACGCGCTCTAGATCCAATTTACAGATCACCGTTTGACTAAGCAAACAGATCGTTATCAATATTTGAAGCCGTCTGACGAAAATCCGACTGTGCTCTCTATCTCTCATTATAGGCACATTTGAGCCTATTGTGTTTATAACATCAACCCTAGGCATGGGGGCATTCCCCTATACATACTGTACCATCACTCCCCCTTACACCCATATCTCAAGGTACTAAGGCTTACATGAGCACAACAAGCATGGAACAGAGCATGATCAAGAGGCTTGGTAAAAAAAAACAATTGATCGGTGGTGTTTACAAGATGTAACTCACCTCTTTATCTTCCATGAGTTGACGGATGCAATATTGATGCATTTGTTGCCGAGCCAATTACTGATTTGTTGTCCACAGAGAGTCGGAGCTGGTCCATCTTGCTTGAGCTTGTTAGGATTAAGGACGGAGTCTAGGTGAACTTAGGAGCTAGAATTACTCAAAATATATATCCGAAATTCTGGACAGAAAAGTCGTCTTCACAAGAAACGACGTCGACGAAATACTAGCCTTTGGAATGTCGCGAAACTTGGATATGTTGTAGCTCTTAATCTCAGCTACCGTTCCCAATTTGAATCACGTTGATTGATGAAGTATTCGCGACGCTATGGCTTTCGACGAATTAGGGGGTAAGCTGTAGGAGGAGAACTTAACTCAATCTCAAAATGTCAATCAAAGTTCAAGAATCTCACAAGGAAATTAGAGGAGCAAGAGAAAGGTTGGGATAGAAGAGAGGGACGAGAGGGAAGGTCCCAAGAGAGTCCCCAACCAAGGAAACCCCATAAGCACAAAGATTCCCCCCCTATAGGAACCCCAACTTTGACATTTGTCCCTTCCCAACCAATCCATCCAAGCTGGCCACCCTTGCCAACCTAGCTTGGTTGTTCCCAACCAATTTGCAGCTGTTACAGTAGAGTGACAAATGTCCCCAACCCCAAAGGTCCCAACTCCATATAGAGTCACCCCACAACTTCACTTTGTAACCGCCGCAATTGTAACGCAAGCTCATGAACTTTGAATCTTCATAGCTTTCGCGTTCTTGCTCCGATTGAAGCGATTCTTGTTGCGTCGGAAAGATCTTCTCAAGACCTATCATAAAAAGATACCTGCTCAAACAAAATAATACAAAACACATTCCCAAACTCCAGAACACATCATACACAAATTCTTGCACACGTTCAAACCACACATGCAAGTTGAAAACATGGGATGGGAGGCAGACAGAATGTGATAGCATATGATGACATCACACAACAATCTCCCCCTCTGGCTGCCAACCATCATCCACCATACCAACATCTCAAGCATGCATACTCAATGCACACTCATCCCAACAAGCTTCATGCCCTTCCAATGATCCGCCTCCGCCAGACGCTTCGTGAAAATATGTGCTGCTTGCTGATGGGTCTTCACTATCTCCAGCCACACCTCCTCATCAAGGAGTCTCCTCACCCAATGCCACTTTGGCCTTATGTGTTTTGTCAGCCCATGCAGACAAGCATTCTTGGCGAGCTTCACAGCAGACTCATTGTCACAAAACACAACAGTCGGCGCCCCCTGACCAACTCCCAACTCCTCCAACAAACGCCTCAGCGACACCACTTCCTTGACCCCATGGTGTAAGGCCATGTACTCAGTCTCACATGAGGACAATCCCACCTCATTCTGCTTCTTGCTGCGCCAGCTCACAGCACCACCTCCTAGCAAGCACACATAACCCCCAATGTTGGTGCCAACCGCTTTCACTGAGTTGAAGCTAGCGTCAGTATAGCAACTCAAGAGCATCTCTCCACTCTTCACATCTGCAGCACCTCTGCAACCGCTGCCTCACTCCACTGTACTTCAATCCCACTGATGCCGTAGCGCTCACATAGCGGACCAACCTCTTGGCCGCTTCCAGCTGCTCATGACTAGGGCGTGAGACCACACTAGCCAACCGTGATATAGCAAATGCAATGTCAGGCCGTATATGATTTGCAGCATAATTCAGCGACCCAACCATCGAATGAAACAGCTTCCTGTCACTCTCACCCACTACCTCCTCATCAGCACATGGCTCCACAGTAAACCCTGAAGGTAGTGGTGTTGCTGGCTTTCCCCCATCTTGCAGCCCATACTTCTCAGCCAGCCCCTTACAGTACTTCCTCTGGTGCAACCTCAGCACACCCTTTTCCACATCTCTCTCCACATGCATCCCCAGGTAGTACTTCACCTCACCCATCTTGGAACACTTGAACTGCATCTCCAGCATCTGCTCTGCGCTGTCCAGCAAAGCAGTTGATGCAGAAAAGAGAAGGATATCATCCACATACACCAAGAGCATGAGGATTTCATCCTTCTCCTGCAGCAGGAACAGGCTGGGGTCACACTCACTCTTCTTGAAACCCCCAGCCAACAACGCCTCCTCCAACTTGTGATACCATGCACGAGGCGCCTGCTTAAGGCCATAGATGGCCTTCTTCAGCCTGCAGACCCTGCCGCTCCCATCATCCAGCCCCTCTGGCTGCTTCATGTACACCTCCTCCAGAATGATCCCATTCAGAAAGGCAGTCACAATGTCCATCTGCCGTATCTTCCATCCCAGGAGTGCAGCTATCGCCAACAGCACCCTCAATGTTGTTCCTTTCCCCACAGGAGCAAACACCTCATCATAGTCCTTCCCCTTTGTCTGCTGAAACCCCCGTGCCACAAGCCTAGACTTGTAGCGGGTCAGCTCCCCTTCAGGTCCATACTTGTGCCTGTAGATCATCTTGGAAGTGATTGCCTTCTTCCCAGGAGGCAAGTCACACAGGTCCCATGTCTCGTTCTCAATCAGGAACCCGAACTCCTCATCCTCACTCGCCTTCCACTTCTCCCCATTTGGTCCATTCAAGGCCTCCTCTCGAGTCTTGGGCTCAGGGATTGGTGCCCAGTAGCAGTGAGCGATCTCATCTTCCTCAATCTGCTCAACCACACTCCCAGCCTGCACCACATTCGGCTTGCCTCTTCCCCCATAGGTCAGCCTCACTGGAGGGCGCACATCCCTCCTAGGTCGCTCAGGTGGGTGTGGAACTCGAGATGGAGACTCATGCTGCTGCTGCTGCTCCACTTCAGCTGCTCCCCCTTCCTCAGTCACCCCAGACATCTCCTCCTCAGACACTGCAACCTCCACCTGTCTTGAAGGCCGCTGCACCTCATCTGCCTCCACAATGAGCGGTGTAGATGGAAGCTTCTGTTGCTGCTGCTTCCATTCCTTGTAGTACAGGGACTCAAGAAACTTCACATCCCTTGACACTGTCAGCTTCTGGGTGGTCAAGTCCCATAGCAGCCACCCCTTGTGATCCTTTGCAATCCCCAAGTGCACACCCCATCTTCCAGAAGCCTCCAACTTCCCCCTTTTCTCCTTGGGCACATGAAACACCACCATGCACCCAAATGCCCTCAGCATGTTCACAGCTGGAGCACTCCCATACCACTTGGTATATGGGATCCACTCCTTATCCCCAACTGTAGCCAGCACCCTGTTCTTCACAAGGGCGACCTGCCTCAGTGCAGACACCCAAAACGGATCAGGCAGCCCTGCACGCCCAAGGAGAGTGCGTGCCCCCTCCTGCAGGGTCCTGTTGAACCTCTCAGCCACGCCATTCTGCTGCGGGTTGTAGGGCACTGTCAGTTGATGCTGGATCCCCTTCCTCTTCAACTCCCCCTCAAAATCAGCTCCAATGAACTCCCCACCATTGTCACTGCGGATCACCTTCACCTTGTGTCCGCATTCCCCCTGAGCTCTAGGCATCCACTCCTTAAGGACAGCCACTGCCACCTCCCCCTTGCTCTTCAAAGGGTAAACCCACACTGCCCGAGTGTGGTCATCCACAATTGTCAAGAAATAGCGGCTGCCTGAGAGGGAAGGGGCTCTTGTGGGCCCCACCACATCCATGTGCACAAGTGCAAGTGGGGTCTTGGCTGGTCCTGTAGTGCTGTTGAAGGGGAACTTGGAGAACTTGATCTCCAAGCATGTAGGGCAGCTCCCAATCTCCTTCACTCCCCCTTTCACCTCCAAGCCCTTCAGGCTCCCATCCTTCACCAACTTCTGCAGCATAGGGAAGTTCACATGACACAGCCTCTCATGCCATGTCTCCCAATCGGCCTCTCTACTCCTTGATGAAGCCTTAGCCCATGCCGCACTCGCATCCACACCAGCAAGCACCTCACCATGTGTCTGCTGCTCTTTCTTGAATGCTTCTAGGACCCGATCAGTTGGTGCAGTTGCATCTCCTCCTGCTGTTGCCTTTGCCGCTGCTGCCGTTGCTGCTGTTGGAGTCTTCCCATTCCAAGGGATGATGGGCAGCTGCCACAGATCCTTGATGCAGCTGGTCTCCTCTTCCAGACTCCACAACACCTTCTTCCCAAGCTTAGCACGGCAGCTGGTTGGTCCAAAGGTCACTTCGGCCTTGCTCTTCTGCAGTCGTCGCACTGCGAGAAGGTTAGCAGACAAACCTTCAACTAGCAGAACATTCCCAAGCCCCACAAGCTCCCCATTAGCTCCCTTAACCTTGGCATTTCCAACACCAATCACAGGGAGCAAAGCACCTGACACTGCTGCCACATACTTAATCTTCCCAGGGGGTTTTACCTCATCAAGCAAATCTGCCCGTGGGGTCATGTGACTGGTGCAACCCGAATCAATCACCCAGTGCGTGAGAGGGTGCATCACAACCTTTCCCACAGATCCCACATCACCCTCATGCCCATGCACATCCTCAACCATGAGAAACATCCCAAGATAGGCATTACCTTGTGCACCTTCACCTTGTGCACCTGAGCCTTGCACAGCGCCACCTTGTGCGCGTTCACCATTGGGCGGCTTCATGCCTGGAGGTGCCCATCCCTCCGGCCTGCTGAAGCACTTGAACCAAGGATGCCCAACCTTCTTGCAGTACCAGCAGGTGCCCTCCATTCTGGTACTCCCCCTACCACTAGAGCTCCCATGCCCCTCATTATAGTCACTTTGGCCTCTACCTCTGCCAAAGCTCCTCCCACGGCCTCGGCCTCTCCAACCCCCTCTTCCTCTGCCGCGCCCTGCAGCTCCATACCCCTCAGCAGTCTTAGTAGAAGCACCACCTCCGACATGGCGTCTGCGGAAGTCCTCCTGCAGAATCTGCTGTCTTAGCCACTCAGGTGTCCATTGATCTTGCTGAGAGTTGAGGGTGGGGATGAGGTTGTCCCAAGATTTGTCCAACACCGAGATGATCTTGGTGCACTGCTGCAGCTGAGATACACTGCTGCCCGCTGCTGCCATCCTTGCATAGGTGTCCTTGATCTTGTCAAGGACCGGCTTCACATCGTCCCCTGGTCGCATGGAGATGGCAGCAAGTTCCTTCTCGAGCACGATCACCATAGGGAGAGTGTTGGGCTGAATCACATCACGTAATAGTTTCCACACCCTTGGACCCGAATCATCCGCTTCCACAAGATCCTTGATGTGCTCGAACATCTCCTTGTTGACCTATTGAAGGATGAGGTCGAAAAGCACCGCGTTTTTCTCAATCCACCGTTCGCGTGCTTCGCCTTCTTCCGGCATCTTCTCTTCCCCAACAGCAATCTTCAGTAGCTTGTAGCGTTTGAAGGCACTCCTCATCCGTCCAATCCATTCCTCATAGTTGGAGCCATCCAAAGCTTCAACTTTTGATGGCGGCGGCTCACTTGTCTTCTCAGGTACAGCTCCTCTTCCATTAGCATCTCCTCCTCTCTCATTCATCTTCTCCTTGAGAAATGACGAATTTCAGCTCCCCTTTGCTGTCCACACTCAGCTCCCTCGATATTTTCACAAGTGTCGGCGTCCACGAAATTTCGGCAGAGTTTCCCCTTAGCGGAAGACACGTCCAACCTTTAGAACACCACTTAGGCACACCCACAGGCCATGGTGGGTCTAGAAGGGTCTTCACACTTCTGTAGAATCCTCTCAATGTCCTTAATATCGCTCTGATACCACTTGTTAGGATTAAGGACGGAGTCTAGGTGAACTTAGGAGCTAGAATTACTCAAAATATAAATCCGAAATTCTGGACAGAAAAGTCGTCTTCACAAGAAACGACGTCGACGAAATACTAGCCTTTGGAATGTCGCGAAACTTGGATATGTTGTAGCTCTTAATTTCAGCTACCGTTCCCAATTTGAATCACGTTGATTGATGAAGTATTCGCGACGCTATGGCTTTCGACGAATTAGGGGGTAAGCTGTAGGAGGAGAACTTAACTCAATCTCAAAAGTTCAATCAAAGTTCAAGAATCTCACAAGGAAATTAGAGGAGCAAGAGAAAGGTTGGGATAGAAGAGAGGGACGAGAGGGAAGGTCCCAAGAGAGTCCCCAACCAAGGAAACCCCATAAGCACAAAGATTCCCCCCCTATAGGAACCCCAACTTTGACATTTGTCCCTTCCCAACCAATCCATCCAAGTTGGCCACCCTTGCCAACCTAGCTTGGTTGTTCCCAACCAATTTGCAGCTGTTACAGTAGAGTGACAAATGTCCCCAACCCCAAAGGTCCCAACTCCATATAGAGTCACCCCACAACTTCACTTTGTAACCGCCACAATTGTAACGCAAGCTCATGAACTTTGAATCTTCATAGCTTTCGCGTTCTTGCTCCGATTGAAGTGATTCTTGTTGCGTCGGAAAGATCTTCTCAAGATCTATCATAAAAAAATACCTTCTCAAACAAAATAATACAAAAAACATTCCCAAACTCCAGAACACATCACACACAAATTCTTGCACACGTTCAAACCACACATGCAAGTTGAAAACATGGGATGGGAGGCAGACAGAATGTGATAGCATATGATGACATCACACAACAGAGCTCAAGTTCCTTAAGGAGTTAGAGCCACACATCTTTAGTCCTACCTTGAGTGAGGGCCACATATTCGTCTTCGGTGGAGCTCCATGTGACTGCAAAATCCATGAGAGTAAACACATAGCCTGAGGTACTATGCCTTATAGTACGGTCATCGTCCAATCAACATTATGTTAGGCCACGGTTGGTTGTGTGCTCATGATACCTAGGTAAATGTCTCGAGAAACGAACGTGCTTGGATTGTAGGTTATTCACTCATCGCATGCCCAAGCATACCAACCACATAAGCAACGTATGGTCGGAGCTCACGGCTGTATACATGCAAGAACCTATCAAAGAATGATACTTCTCCAAAATAATATGATCCATGACAAGATCTTCATTTGTGCTGAGAGGTTGTGAGTTGACCTTGATGTACTAGGAGTGGGAGCACTATTCGCTATCCCATGTCATTCGATAAATTCTTTGAGGTATTTCCTTTGATTGAGGTTGAGGGAGCAATGTCATTGATCCCGTACGATATGCACTCCAAGATAGAATGCCACCGGACTGAGATCCATTGCAAATCAGCCATGAGTGTCTCTTTGCACTCTTAAAAATGAGCATTACATTCCAAAAACAAAAACATGTCATTGACATAGAGAAAAGAAGGGATGACCTCATTCTTTGTCAATGATATAGTGTGAAATGTTGTGTCTGCTCCATTTGAAGCCATGCTCAAAGAGATGCACACGCATCATTGTAGCAAAGAAAATGAAGTGAGGGTTATGGTGAGGGGCAGGACAAAGACAGGCGCTGACAAAGGACATGGAATTGGGGGGTGGAGTCGCAAGAGGAGGAGAGGGGAGAGGATAGGTGGGAGAAGCCATGAAAGAAGCCTCCTTCTCAACCAAAAGAGGGATGGGAGGAGGACGAGGTGAGAGAATATGGCAGCTCCACCTCATGGGGAGGGGAAGAGGGGGGGAGGGGGAGGAGAAAGCAGGGCCATACGATTTGTGGCAAGAAAGATAGTGACAATGGGAGGAGAGGGGAAGGGTGGTTGAAAACGCTCCTCAAGAAGGCCACATCACAAGCACTAATAGGATGAGTACGAGTAAACTCCCAAACATGCCAAGCCTTGTGAGGCAAGGCCAAGAAACATGGCAGGTTGGGCGCAAATGTCAAGCTTGTGATGGAGATGATCAGGGGTGTGAAAGTAGCAAACCACCCAAAGGTATGGAAGGTTGAGATGCCAGGCTTGGGACAATGCCAAGCTTCATAGGGGGTGGTGGAAGTGAGGCACTTGGTTGGGCACCGGTTGTGCACCCAGCAGCAAGTGCAAGGCTTCATCACACCATATCAAGAAGAGACTAATTCAAACACTTAGCGATACGATTGCTTTGAGGCAAACAAAAAGCACTATACTCATGTTTGATGCCAAAGTGAGTGAGCCAAAGATTGAGAAGCTGGCCCGTGTATTCACCGCCTCCATTGGAATGAAGGCACTTGAGTTGGAGAGTCTTGGTCTCAATCCCAAGGATCCAAGTCTTGAGAACGCCGGGTGCTTCGTCCTTGATACAAAGAGGATATACCCAAAATATGTGAGTGGCGTTATCAAGAAGCGTGAGAAAGCACCGGGTGCCACCCTTGGACGTTGATCACAATGATCCGTGTGGTGTGGACAAGGGTCAAGGTTGTGGAAGCAAAGGATGTAGAGCTTGGAGGAAATGGAGCCCGAGTCATCCTTCCCTCAACATGTGCAACACACTCAAGCTTGATGACTGGATTGGGAGTAAGGGAAACTCCATCGACAAGCTGTTTCGAAGACACCATGCAGAGCACCTTAGCATGGGGATGACCAAATATTTATGCCATGTCTCCACGGAGCATAGGTCGGATGGGAGTGACACAGCTTACGTATTGTTGACCTTCAAATGGACAGAGAAGAAACTGTGCCAAGCTTTCAACTTCCTATCAAGCAATTTTATCAAGCGAATCCTCTCGAGCCATGCCCATGCCTCCATGGTTACAGAAGCCAAGTAAACACAAGGGCGCACGATTGCCACTTGATTGATTGCCGATGTTGCTGAAAGAGACGAGAAGGTCTTCATGTCATGGCAATTCCATACGGCACAACTTCTGTTTTGTGGAGAAACCATCTCCCCCCCCCCCCCCCCCAAAAATATCCACAGTCCATCACCGAAACATTGAACTTGAAATGACACGCATGGTAGTTTGAGGTAGTAGTACTGCACTTCAGGCCCAAGTCCCAAATGATTCAAGCTGGGACTAAACTAGGCCCAGTTTGTCCCGGACCGCACTTTATGGCTACCCAGAAAAAAAAGGGCCCAACCCTCTCTTCGCTACAATCGAGAGAGAAAACCCTCATTGGGCCAAACCCTTAACGGTTGAAAGCGATTTGTAATGTGGCTCTTCTTGTGCCATTGAGTTCCTACCATCGGATCGACCTTCCCTACCCCAACCCCTCGATTCATTGAACCCCTGTCCCATTCTAGATATGCAACAGGGATTTTGCTTGCAATTTGGGACAACAAGTGCCACTTCATGCCAGCCGCCAAATCCCCCACAGTATTTTAACCCCCCGAAAACAGCTGGGTGACAAAACCACTCGCAATTTCCATACATGGAGTACACTGTCGCAAATTTCACACCCATGACCAGTTTTTTTTGGGTTGCGGAGCAACCTATTCCGATCGATCGGGCAAGATTTTTTTTCGAGTTTTAATAAAAATTTGGATACTAATTGAAGCAAAATGATGGGAAATATTGGCAATATATTGTGGATGGCTCATCTAAACTACATAGCTTCATTAGCTTCGCTTGGCAAATTATTGAAACATGTGTCATATCAATACTACGACACAGTACTTGAAACGAAACAATGATGGAAAAGAGTTCATGTTTTCCATCATTTCCCAATACGTGGAAGGGAGTAATCGAAACTGTCGAGACGCTAGGTTAGGAGAGAAGCCATGGAAATGGCGTAAGGGTTTTAGGTGCTAGGAGAAAGTAGACGAGAGAAAAAAAGAGACAATAGGAAAGAGGAGATACAAGAAGGGGGGGTTATCCCCTCTACAGTAGGATCCAGCAATGAAACACACATACCAAGCCTAAACAAAAACATATATAGAATATATCTAATTTGACACGCCCCCTAGGATTGGTAGCCGAAAGCCCACCCCACACACCACAACCCCAAACCCTTGCACCCCCATGCCCTGCAGCAGCGGTGGCTTCTTCAGCCCGGTCGACCTCTCGACGTGCGAGGCGACGACGTCGACGGCGGGGGCAGCTGCGGCGGCAACGTCGGCGGCGGCGTCGCGCTGGTACGACGACAGCGGCGGCTGCGACAGCGGGTGGCGGTGGAGCCAGCGGCACCTGCAGCATTGGCGGTGGCTTCGACAGCGGCGGTGGCTTCGACGGCGGCGGTGGCTTCGATGGCAGCGGCGGCGGTGACGGAGACCGCGGCACCCGGCGACGTGGCCCGGCTCAGCAGCGACGGGGCCGCACGGGGCGAGACAGCCATCGGCTGCAGCGGGGAGAAAGGGAAATGCAGAGGAAGGTGGGGGGGCGAATGGCGAATCTTCAGGGAGGCGCCATGGCTGGCGCGGCGCTTACTGGCGTGAGGGCGTCACAGCTGGTGCCTAGGACAGGGCGCTGGCCGCAGCCGTCTGTGCGCTGGCGCGGCAAAGCTGCCACGGCAATACGACGGCACGGCGGCACGGCGACCCTGCGGTACGGCGGCACGGCGGCACGGCGACCCTGCGGTACGGCAGCACGGCAGCACGGTGGCGTAGTGGCACCGTGGCACGGTGCCATGGCGGTGACGGAGACACTACGGCACGGCTCAGCGGCTCGGCAGCGCAGCGGCACGGCGGCGTGACGGGGCCGGCGCGGCGTGACGGGGCAGGCGCGGAGTGACGGGGCCGACGCTGAGTGACGGGGCCGCCGTGGAGTGACGGGGCCGGCGAGGCGTGACCGGGCCCGCGCGGAGTGACGGGGCCAGCGCGGAGTGACGGGGCCCGCGTGGAGTGCCGGGGCCGGCGCGGAGTGACGGGACCAGCACAGCGTGACGGGGCCAGCGCGGAGTGACGGGGCCAGCACAGCGTGACGGGGCCAGCACAGCGTGACGGGGCCAGAGCAGCATGACGGGGCCAGCGCGGAATGACGAGGCCAGCACGGCGTGACGGGGGGTGGGGGGGGGGGGGGGGGGAGTATGCTGTGGAAGCATGAGGAGAAGGTCCGAAGGAAAGGGGACTGCTCTGAAACCATGTCGAGACGCTAGGTTAGGAGAGAAGCCATGGAAATGGCGTGAGGGTTTAGGTGCTAGGAGAAAGTTGACGATAGAAAAAGAGAGACACTAGGAAAGAGAAGGAGATACAAGAAGGGGGGGTTATCCTCTCTACAGTAGGATCCAGCAATGTAACACACCTACCAAGCCTAGACAAATATATAAATATATATAGATATATACATAGATTCTATATAATGTATTATAATGTAATAATTGCACTATATTTTTGGAAAATAAAACAAAATGATGGAAAACAAGAGCAAAAATGTAAATGTTTTCCATCATTTCACGTGGTGTATTTTTGTCGACGACAAAAATAGGCAATCACTTCCACAGCTTAGTGGGGGGAGTTGAAAGCCTTATGGACAAATCAAACAACATTGGTTTAGGCAATGCACTTTGCCATTGCAAGAAAATAGATTGCACCTATCATCTCCAGTTCAACTGACTACACTCAAGGTGGAAAGTCAAAGAACCTTACTCAAGACGATCAATACAATCTTGTTTATTGCATACACAAAATGCACTTCCCCGTATCAAGCAAGCAGTAGCAGAATGGAGAAGGGTAGCAACGCAAAGCAAATGGCAGCGACACAACACTTGGACTCCAAAATGCATCACGACGAGAGAGAAAGGCAACAGTAAGTAGAAAGCAATTAAAACAGGTTATGTGATGTGACAGTCTACTATTGATAAATAACACCGTTGGAAACCACAGATCCTTTCTAACGGCATTCCAGAAGGACCAACACACGTGGCAAAAAAAAGAAATAACATGAAAAGAACAAAAGTTTAGTTGAGAAGATAATGCATGGTAGAACTCGAGAAATGGAAATGAGGATTGAAGAAATGAACGACATATGAGATAGAGGTTAAAAATGGGACGAGAGAGGTAGAGAGAGAGAGATAGGGAGAGAGAGAGAGAGAGAGAGAGAGAGAGAGAGAGAGAGAGAGAGAGAGAGAGAGAGAGAGAGAGAGAGAGAGAGAGAGAAAGAGAGAGAGAGAGAGAGAGAGAGAGAGAGAGAGAGAGAGAGAGAGAGAGAGAGAGAGAGAGGGAGAGAGAGGGGGGGGGGGCAGAGAGAGTGAGCAGTGAGAGAGAGAGAGGAATACGACGAGAGGGAGAAAGGTAGAGAGAAAGGGGTAAAGAGAGAGAGGGTGAGAAAGGTAAAGAAAGAGAGAGGTGGGAACAGAGGGGTGGATAAAGAGAGAGAGAGAAAGAGAGAGAGAGAGAGAGAGAGAGAGAGAGAGAGAGAGAGAGAGAGAGAGAGAGAGAGAGAGAGAGAGAGAGAGAGAGAGAGGAAGGGGCGGGTAGTAGGGAGAGGGGGGCGGTGTAGAGAGAGATAGATACCGAGAGAGAGAGAGAGAGAGAGAGAGAGAGAGAGAGAGAGAGAGAGAGAGAGAGAGAGAGAGAGAGAGAGAGAGAGAGAGAGAGAGGGGCAGGCAACGAGAGAGAGGGGGGGGGCAGAGAGAGAGAGAGAGAGAGAGAGAGAGAGAGAGAGAGAGAGAGAGAGAGAGAGAGAGAGAGAGAGGAAGCGGAAGAGAGGGAGGGTGTGAGAGAAAGAGAGAGGGGTAGAGAGAGATAGAGGGTGAGAGGTAGAGAGAGAAAATTACAGAGAGAGGGAGAGAGAGAAAGAGAGATAGGGGGAGAGAGAGGGAGAGAGAGAGAGAGAGAGAGAGAGAGAGAGAGAGAGAGAGAGAGAGAGAGAGAGAGAGAGAGAGAGAGAAAGAGAGAACAGAGGAGAGAGAGACAGAGCAAGAGAGAGAGAGAGAGAAAGAGACAGAGACACGCACACACACACACACACACACCCCTTGTTTTCTCGAAGGTAATGCCAATTCTAGGTGGCACCATTGTAGACTAGTATGGAATTGCAGCCAAGGAACAAGAACTTCAGCAACATTGACCTTCGAAAATATCGAGGGAAAATTGTTTGATTTGCATAAAAGTTACGCAGAAATCTTACCTTTTGTGGGTTGATGTTAGGTGCGGCAGACATGCAAGTGAGAACAGTCAATGAATGTGAGGGCACATGAAAGAGAAAGTCAAGGCAAGAAAATATTTGGTAGGAGAAACGAAGGAATAGCAAGTGTAAGGAAGGAGAGGGAACTACGGAGAATGGAAATGCGGCTTAACAATCAAGACGCAAGAATCTAAGACACGACCTAGCAGGCTAGACTGCTCTGGCTTGCACGAATGAGAAACAACATTGACATCTAGGTTGAAATCGCATGGACGAAAAAATGGGCTGCCCCACTAATTCGCGATGCCTAGGAAAGCTAGTGTCCACCCTACCAGACAAAAAACAAGATGAGCTTACAAAGGTCGAGAATGTCAATAGGATGTGGCAGCACTGTTGAAGAAAGGATCGAGAAGTTGAAAGAAACCGTAGGTCGCAAACATAACGGATTATTATTGACTGATTTCGACTTGAACATGTCTGATTAGCTGAACGAATTCGTGATTGCCCTCATGCGACAGATCACATGTTATGAATTAATAAGAGTAATAACAGCGAGTGTAATAAAGGAGTCGTGATTCAAGATTGTCGATACAAATGAGGGCCTAGGCATTTATAGGCATGAACAAAGCTAGCCGAGTACCATGCGAACAAGTTGAGGCGGTCCGGTTGGCGAAAGCTACGGAAGCGCCGCGTGTCTAGGTTTGGTTTCCCGAAGTGGTTCGGGACCGAAGAAGTTGGCCGGGCCTGGACTTCTAAGATTCGAGGGCGTACGCGCTATAGTCGAGCCCAGTAAGTAAAGGGGAATTTCCTTACACCACCACCCCTTCTGGGATGAGACTACCCACATCCGAGACTGGTCGTTGGTGTAAATAATCCCGGACAACTCTGTTTTCACCGAGCGTGGCTGCGGGAACCCAGAGGTCGTCGTCACGTAGAATGGGGTAGCAAGACTTGATGGTAACCCGATTCAAGGCGCGGTAGTCAATACACATACGTAGACCGCCATCTTTCTTCGGGGTGAACAGGATCGGAGCTGCACATGGTGATGTGCTGGGGCGGACGAAACCTTTCTCAAGCAGGTAATCTTGCTGGCGTCGAAGTTCATCTAACTTTGGCTGAGTCTGCCGCCATTGGGTCCGAACAGTAGGTTGCGCGCCGGGTTCGAGCTCGATTTTGTGGTCATCCGGCCGCTAAGGTGGCAAGCTCACCGGTAGGTCATCTGGAAAATTTTCGGCGTGCTTCCGAATCACAGTTGCCAAATCATCCGGTACAGCTGCGCACAGTTTGTCGATGTCGGTAGGCATGTCCACAGCCATTGATGCGATCCATCGGATGGCATACAGTTGCGCTCCTCGAATCATCGCGCGCTTTTTAGTCACTGTGCTGACCGTCGATGTTGTCGAGTCTTGACTGCTCCACTTGGGTAGCCGTAGCCACTCGCCACTCCACTTGATGCGACAATCGCTCGTCCGCCAGTCGATGCTCGGGTTGTATTCACGCAGCCAATCACATCCCAACAGCATGTGGTACCCATCTAAAGTTGTCGCCAACATCTTCGTCGTGAAACTGAAATTTTCGCCACAGGTGACTCGCACGTGAGGCACGCACTTCCAATTCGCCAGTGGGGTGCCGTCAACCAACCTTGCATCGATTTTGGACATGCAGCGTTCCAACTGCAATCGGAGTTTCTTCGCTTTTGTTACATCCATCAAACATTGGCTTGCCCCACCATTGACAAATATTTTGATGCGGGTGTCGCCATCTCTTCCTTCAACCAGCACAGGGTGATCAACCGGTTCACGCCCCTTATTCAGCCAGGAATGGTCGATAGCCCAAATCGGCACTATAACCTGGTGGGGGTGTTGGCATTTGGGCGACGCAGTCAAGTCCGTAGGTGGCCCATCTGCTACTGACGAACTCCGTTTCCCCACTGCTTCCCGTCATTAGCTAAGTTCTTCTTCAGCTGCGGGCACTGCTGGTTGGTTGCAGTGGAAACAGCACTTGGAAAATACCCGGACTGCAAACACGTCCACGCCGTTGATCAATGCGTGTAGGGGTTGGCCTCAAAAGCGATTTCCCTCCCGGAAACCCGCCCTCGCGAGTCCACGCCTTGCGTCCAGCGCATCCGCGATTTGGGCCATTTCGTTGAATGTTGCCGGGGCTCCCAGGACGATCTCTTGCTGAATCTCTAGCTTGAGACCACCCACGTAGCGATCGATCTTCTCGTCTTCGCTAAGCCCTCCGATTTGATCGCATAGTGCCAAGAAGCCATGTATTCTTGGACAGAGCCCAACTGTCTCCACATCCGAAGCCTTGTGCGAGCGTTTTTGCGCATCGATATGTGCTCGAATCGGCTCTTCAATGCTTCGCCCCACGCTTTCTACGTGCGGATCATGGCCGACCCAAAGATCGGTTCTGCTTGAGCCGTTGATGAACCGTGCTCCCCATCTACCGCCCGTTGATTCCCTGCTGGGGCTCCTCCCTCGTCCACATGCATGCGCCACCAGTCGAGTGCTGGTCCCCTCAGCAGCGACGCAGCCTAGTTGACACGTGACGCGTTGTCATTAATACTTGCTGTTGTGTAGAAGATTTCCATGGCGAACAGCCAACCGCTCACTGTAGTCGTTCTGCCGATCGGGTTGAATGGCGGTGGCATTGGAGGTTTGATTTTAATGGCCGCCCGCGGCTCGCTGTGGACTTCTTCAACTGCTTCATGTGTCACCGACGCCCTCGCTTTGCTCGCAACATCTTCGTCTCGTGTAACAGGCCACCTCTGGCGCATTTCACCCCGCGTCTGGCGAAGCGACGAGTTTTCGTTGCGCAGTGTCTGCACTTCGCTTCCCAGCAACTCAAACTTATCGCGAGTTGTTGAAGCTGGGCCTGTAGTATCGTCACTGTAGTCGCCCTGGCTTGCAACTCGTCAAACTCCTCCTGAGTCACGTTCCTAACACTACGACGGGCAGAGGTTTCCGGCGTGCTAGCCATGCTGGAAATTTTACCTGACAGATCTGAGGGTGCACATGCTTCTAGTTGGAGGAGAATTAACGAGCTCACTACCAACCGCAGGCCAACCCTCTATTATCTCGGGTCCTCTCCCGATATAATCGGACTACTCTACGGAAGACTAAGCGGGCGGGAACGGAGCTCTGATACCAGCTGTTATTAATTAATCAGAGTAACAAAAGGTAGTGTATTAAAGGAGTCGTGATTCAAGAGTGTCGATACAAATGAGGGCCTAGGCATTTATGGGCACGAACAGAGCTAGCCAAGAACCACGCGAACAGGTTGGGGCGGTCCGGTTGGCGAATGCTACAGAAGCGCCGTGTGTCTAGGTTTGGGTTCGCGAAGTGGTTCAAGACCGAAGAAGTTGGCCGGGCCTGGACTTCCGAGAGTCGAGGGCGTACGCGCTATAGTCAAGCCCAGTAAGGAATATGGATTTTCCTTACATTACATGATCGATTCCTGCTGTCGCCGTTTGAGTTGTAAATTTTTAAATTAGCATCAACTAGACGTTACAATATTAATTGTACTTTATCTTTTGTATAATATAATTTCGTTAAAACAATAAAGAGAAGTTGTATATTGAATGATGTTTGCATTAAGCTAATAATGCTATATATCAAGAGTAAAATACAAATGATTATTGCACAAGCCATTCTCATGCACACATTTGAAATGTGACGTACGGTACATGAAAAATGTTTCAAAATCGCATAAGATATCTCCACAACCCTAAGACGATTTAGTCGACCCTTGTTTTTTTTTTTTTCCCCCAAGTTGTGCAGAACCAAGCTATTACCTGTTGACTAGCGTTGTCTAATTTTGGATCTGGGCTCGATGACATTTCGAACAATATTTGCCATTTTGGCAACGAAAATGTCCACATAGCTAAAGTTGGAAGCCATGATGAGGAAAGAAGACTGCAAGGAAAAAACCACCTAGCTCTAGTACCACTATTGGAAAATTATATCCCAGAAACATTAATATTCTAAAAAGTGAAGGACCCGTTGGATGTTGAAAAAGAGCTGGCTTTCCAATGACGACAGCGGATAAATCAGACAAGAGGATGACATATTTCACTAAAAAAACAAGGATTCAAGTTGCATTTTGCGCTTTGAAATCCATACTCTTAGACGTAGCTTTCTAATTATTCGAGTCCCACACGATTTGGACAGCATTCATGATTTTTTAGTTTACTAAATTCTTCTTCACAAATTCAACCAATTTAAAAGTCGGAGCTTTTGCTTGAAATAGTTCCGTCGAATAAAAAAATGTAGGACTATTGACTACACTTTGATTGAACAAAAGTGGTAACTTTCATTTTCCCAACTAAAGTTGGGTCAACATTTTAAGCTCCAAGAGGGGGCTTATGCTCGGTTCGGTTTTCCAGCCATGACTGGAAATCCGAGTTGAGACTTCGCAAAGTTGCGAAGTCACCCTTTCCCTGGGTTGCTCTCGCGAGTCAATCCTACACATGGGGTCATTCCCCCATACCCACTAACAGTTTTCAATTTGGAAGCCTTCGGGAAATGCATCTGGATTCATATGATCTCCTTCATGTTGAGAGGGCAGAGCGTAGGGCCACCAAAGGTTCGATGAGGTGCGTTTCCCATGCGGCTGACTTTTGTTGCTGATGGTCGAATGCATGAGTTGATTCTGGTGGCAGGTTTTTCGTGTAGCTTGAGCCGCCTATGCTTATAGCTCGCACGCCTTGCTCGAGGGCACTCATTCGTAGTGACATATCGTGAATCAAAATAGCATGATGGGTTGTTTAGAAACAAAAAAAAAGTTATATAGAATTGTAGCACTTTCAATCTCTCATGCAATGGAATAGTTTTCAAGTGGGGCCACACAGAATATTCGAGTGGTACATCATCTAGAACCATCGAACACGCTAACCCGGCAAGGAAGTTATGATTCAGTCCAATCGGAGGCCGTGCACTGGTGTGTTTGGAACAGCACATGGTTAGGGTGGCCTAGTATTGCTCGTAAACAGAATCTTCTGGCCGTGCCAGCCACATTCGCTTCCAATGCACGAGCCATCTGTCTACTGTTGTGCAATCCAAGGACCAATCTACAGGAGTACTTCTAGTGGGCACCTGGCTGATAGAACCCTCGGGTAGGGTTAGTCTTGCATCGGAATCCTCTGCAATGCAGCACCCACAGAGGATTCGAGGTGGGGATAGGCCTCACACCTGCTCATTTTTAAAAAAGATTTCAAAAACCTCATGAGGCTCAACATAGAGGCTGCCATCATGGTTGGCCTTATGGCAACTAGCATTTCCATTATGTTTGGGCGTTCAGGTGTTTCGACCCATTTATCTAGACAGGACATGGCTGCAGCTAGAGCCTCGCGTTTTGATGACAGTATGAAGCTCCTGTCCCCCCTTCTTCTCCAGCTCCTCCTAATCCACCCGCTCTTCCAGCTCCCCCTTATGGTGTCCCTGTCCTCACTCTCCTCCCTACAACTACCACCGTGAGCTCGAAGGGAAATATCAGCATCATCCGTCTACTGTGAATCACGGTGCAAGCCCCCCTTCCCCCAGACACCATTGACTGAGCGCAAGCATCGGTCGTATACAACAGAGGAGAGAATCTAGTAGGTCAATTGGCTCGAGGAGGCGAAGATGAAGTGCGCCGTCACCCGTGAGTCCGGCATCTCTCGGCGGCGGTTTCGCAAGTGGGAGATGTACAGTAGAAGGAGGAACTTGAGGCTGCCGCTGGATGCCAGAAGCATCTTCTTGAAGTATGTGTGCATGGGCCGGTGCATGTGAGTCAGCTTCAAAAGTGGTTGCGCGAGTTGATGCACACTCTCCACCCTGAGGTCAAGTGGCAGTCTTCCTACGGGTGGTCCAGTTGGTTTCTCACCAGATGGGGACTCACCATTCCACAAGATCAAGGTTGGCCGATGGCAAGGCTCTGGCCCGTGCTGTGATATGTGTCAATATGTAAAGTCTAATCTATTTTGTACTTACAGGGTTCTATACTCTCTACTTTGTATGTTTCCCCCCATTCTTCCGATTTCAAGGACCAGGACGAGAGCTTCTAGCAATTTGTTCAACTCTTGCGGCGGGCCTATGGCATCAAAGATTGGTGGATTATCTATACCGATCAGATCCCACCGTGGCTGGAGATGCCTGTATAGATGACCATCGACCAAGTTGGCATGAAGTCGGTCCCCATCAAGTTGGCTAGGTACCAGAAGGAATGGGTTACAGTCATGCTTGCATGCACCACAGCTGGAGAGAAGCTCAAGCCATGGGCGTTCTTTAAGCGAATGTCAGTTCCAAAGGAAAACTTCCCTCCACGTATGGATTCAGCCATGTTTGTTTGTTTGTTTGTTTGTTGTTGTTGTTGTTGTTGTTGTTGTTGTTGTTGTTGTTGTTGTTGTTGTTGTTGTTGTTGTTGTTGTTGTTGTTGTTGTTGTTGTTGTTGTTGTTGTTGTTGTTGTTGTTGTTTGTTTGTTTGTTTTTTCTGTTGGTTTGTTTGCCATTTGAGCTCATCCACTTTGCCCATGCTTGCAGATGTCGTTGTTGCTGCCCAGCCAAATGGCTGGATGGACAGCGACGTTGTGAAGGACCAGCTCAATCGCGCTGTCTAGCCCTTCATCAAGCCGACCTTCGGAATGCGTGCATGCTTTGCTCTTCTCATACTTGACTCCTACTGCGGCCATCTCTGCCTCAATGCCTAGGAAGCTTACAAGGACCTCCACATCGAACCTGGCATCATCCCCACAAGGTGTGCTTCCGTCTTTCAACCACTAGACGTATGCATCAACAAAGCATTTAAGGCACTTGAGTATCAAGAGTGGTTCGACACCAAGGGATGCAGTAGCTTGACAAAGTAAGGTAGGCGATGCAACCGTTTCCCAGCGTTCGTGTAGTATTCTTTGCATTCTGGCATTTTTGCTTTTTATTCTTGGCACGCATCTTGAAGAAACCGCCACCGCAACAAAGATTGAAGTGGATCATCAAGGCTCAGAGGGTCGGCATTCCTCACCTCATCCAGAGGGCGTTCAAGACTTGGCAGAATTTCCGTGCTAATTCTGATGCTAAGGCGAAGGTAAACAGCTGCATTGATATTCTTGCTGCAGTGTTGGTTGAGCTGCTCATCAATGCTCTAGTTTATAGAGATAGGAGTATGGTAGGCTTTTATGTGCTTATGGAAATCGTTGCTTAGTTTGTAACATCTAACTATTTCACTATAACGACATGGTTAGCCTCAAATTGCACATAGTGCATGAGAAACGATGGGTGGGGGGTGGGGCGGGGGAGGGTGTCTACAGAGTTCACACTGCACGAAAAACGTGTGCATTGAATGAGATAATAGTTATTTGGCACCCTACTTGGGTAAACGCACCAGAGTGCAAACTAAACGTTGGGGCGTATATCAGGGGGAATACGGTAACCGAATAATAAAACACGTGCAATATTTGCTTGACAATTCAAGCCTTTGCTTGGAAAAGCGCACACATCATGAAGCGCATGTATATGTGGCATACTCTATGTGCCGCTAGCGAACAGAATAAAGAGGGCAAGCATAAAAATGGAAAGAGAATGGCTGGCGTACGACGAGATCATGCATGCTAGCTCGTGGATTTTCTAGCTCTTGTGCTAGTTGGCAGCTTGACAAAGGCGAGTAGTGCGATCCGGGCCGTTCATATGGTCGAGGGCACTGCCAATGTAAGGAGAAGGTGCACAAGGCACAAGTTATGTCTTCAATATCGAAAGCAATTGTGATGTACACAATCCAGGACTGTCATATAAAGGGTAGGAAATACGACCTATGATTCTTGCAGATCAGCGTGAACTTACCTTGGTCAAAAGTGTGGAGATTGCTTGGACACAACGCACAGCAGTGACACGAGAGGTTAAGCAGCTAAATTCTTGGATGCCTCTCACCCATATTATGACGCGCTGCTTCGTCGAGTCATCGAGCTCAGGCACAAAACTCCCTACATTTTGAGTATAAAAGCATATTGGCAAAGGGGTCATGCCACTGCTTGCAAGATACCGTGATGAGATTGCTAGACATTGCTGCAACCAGGCCTGTGGATAAGATTTGAGGTTCTCATTTTCATCAGTCCCCAAAGCCCCCCCCCCCCCCCCCTCTCCCTCCCTCCCCCTCAAAGCACTTGTAAGCCAAGCATTTTGGCCAAGGCTTACACTGAGGGAAAAAACCGTCCGGATGTTTGGCAATAAGTTGGGTTTTTAGGCTTTGAGACTACTGTATGGTAAACCTGCAAGATGCACGGTGGTACATGTTGGGAGAGGCACAAAGTGGATGCGTTCACTGCACTAAGAACTAGAATAGTACATTGGATCTAACTCATACTCCAAAAGATATACAACGAGTACATCCGGACAGTTTTTTCCCAGGACAAAGAGCAAACTTCCGAACAACGTTTCTAGTACCTAGTCCACCTACTCTTGGCGTTGATCACCATCCACACCCTCCTAGGCATGTTATCTATGTGGTTAGTGCAGACCTTTGCATGAAGCTTCTTGCACTCTTCCTTGACCCACCATTTTGCATAAGGGGGTGAGCACAAGGAAAATTGCGAAGTATTTGAGCGTATGCATAAGTATTGTGCACGAATTCAGATTGAATGTAATCTCTGAGACTAGCCAAGCCGAGGGGTGTCCAAAGATGCCATTACTTGAATGGTCCCGGCTTATCATGAGTTGTTTTCGTCGAATCAGAGTAGGGTGAAATCACGAATAGAGTGGCAAAATCTAGCATACCCGCCACGAAACTTAGGGTAACAGAGCACGGTCGATTGAGCATCCTTTCATTGTTAGAATCATGTTAAAATCCGCGAGTCTAGTGACAGTGCATCAGTTGAAGAAGTCTCGACTGTTTGGGAAGAATATCAGGGTTGAGGTCTGGTGAGGAAGAGGGGCACTCCAGAGCTACATATCCATGCTCTCCGAGCCATTCCAAGCCTAGGCAGGGAAAATGACATGGAATGCCTTGGAGAGCATAAGTATGTTGCGCTGGAGTGACCCTTTTTCTCACCAGACCTCAATCCAGATATTCTTCCCAAACAGTCGAGGTTTCTTCGACTGCTGCCCCGTCACTAGACCCGCGGATTTTAACATGGTTCACACAGTGAAAGGATGTTCAGTCGACCGTGCTCTGTTACCCTAAGATTCGTGGCGGGAATGCTAGATTTTGCCACTCTATTCGTGATTTTACCCTAGAACGATACAACGAAGACGACCCATGATAAGCCGGGACCATTTAACTAATGGCATCTTTGGCCACCCCTCGGCTTGGCTAGTCTCTGAGATAACATTCATTCAGAATTTGTGTACAATACTTATGCATACGCTCAAATACTTTGCAATTTTCCTTGTGCTCACCCCCTTATGCAAAATGGTGGGTCCAGGAAGAGTGCGAGAAGCTTCATGCAAAGGTCTGCACTAACCCCATAGATAACATGCCTAGGAGGGTGCGGATGGTGATCAACGCCAAGAGTAGGTGGACTAGGTACTAGAAACGTTGTTCGGAAGTTTGCTCTTTGTCCTGGGAAAAAACTGTCCGGATGTACTCGTTGTATATCTTTTGGAATATGAGTTGGATCCAATGTACTATTCTAGTTCTTAGTGCTGTGAACGCATCCACTTTGTGCCTCTCCCAACGCGTACCACCATGCATCTTGCAAATTTACCATACAGTAGTCTTAAAGCCTAAAAACCCAACTTCGTGCCAAACATCCGGACGGTTTTTTCCCTCAGTGTATGTATAAGGGTAGGATGCAATGGCAGGATTACATTGTGGAGCTTTATGGTTTCGATTAACCATAGGAAGCATAAACGATTGATAAGAAATCAGGAGCACAACACACATCCACGCTCCAACTCCCACTCCTACGCATGCTGATGCTTCCCAATGCTGAGGGATGTAACAGCTGCTACTTGTGCCCTCTGCGCTGCTGCTCCTGCTGCTGCTGTTAGTGATGCTATTGCTGCTAGTGATGCTGCTGCGTCTAGTGATGTTGTTGCTGTGAGTGCTCTCATGCTGCTGCCGCCTGGTACTCTCTCTACTCCGTCAGCCATTGTCAGGCTTAAATTCATTTACAGGGCGATGGTCCTTAATGGCGTTGAAGATTTCCACCATCTTCAGCCTCGCACTGGACGAGGGCGACGGTCATCAAATCGCCCAAGCGGGCATCCCCCAAATAGCTCCGCATCCAAGACTTGATGTGGTTCTGTTGGCTGAAGCCATGCTCGCACTCAACAGGGCTGAGGGGGGGCACAACGAAAGCTTGTCAGAGCCATACGAGGTTGGGTAGGCACCGGTGTAGTCCGTGCTCTTTGTTATAATCACAATAGGCTCAGATGTGCCTAAAATGAGAGAAATTGTGCATAGTCAGAATTCCGTTCGACAGCTTCAAATATTGATGCCGATCTTATCTGTGCCTCAAACGGTGATCTGTAAATTGGATCTGGAGCGCGTTGCTGTCGCCTATCAGCAGCAAGTTGAATCATAAAATTCCACGAAGATTTGACGACGCTATGGCAGTTTGACTGGCAGGAGGTTACTGTACCTCCTGCCAGTCAAACCGCCATACGTGGCTTGTATCAGAGGTTGCTATAGTGATACTACACAGGTTGAGCTTGATACAAGCCACACCTAAGTCTTGATACAAACATTCACATATTGAGCAGAGAGTGGTGGAAGAGCTTGTCAATTAGCTTGAGCCAGACGCAGCACATCCACACCAGTGTTGACCAGTCATTGGGGTAGATCCCCACGCGAAAGCGCTTGATACCGTCGAGTTCTTTGAGGTCATCCAGCCACGCCTCCAACCGTGCCTTTGCCTCTTTCCCGCACTCTCTGTATAGTTGCACGCAGGTGCCAGAGTCGCATTTGCCTTACCGTCCCTCCCACAGCTCCTCAGTTAGCTCGAAGGTGTGGACGGTGGGCTCGTCAAAGCCATTCTTGCACTCGATGTACCGCATATCGAGCTTCCGTGTTGCCCGCGACACTTCCCGCATGAAAATCTAGGAAACAATGCAGTGCATAAATCAGATGCAAATAAACAATGCAACCCTCCTACCGATAGGCGATGCAGTGTCACGACACTAGGTACGGGATTTGCACCCGCAACTGTGCGACCAAGTCACCGCGCTCGCCGGACATCACAGACGCCCCGCCGGTGCGGATGCCGGCGATACACTCTTGGTCGATGCCGACAGAGCAGAGATAAGACTGCAAGACCTCTAGGAGACTTGCATCGTCGCATTTCTCCAATGTGAGGAGCGCGATGAATTCTGTCTTGACCAAGCCGTCGTTGATGTAGGGTATCAAATGCTTGCCCCGCACACGGTCGTTGGACTCATTGATGGCGATGTTGATGTAGGAACTGGCGGCAATGTTCCATAGTTGCTCCTCTCGAAGGTACTTGGCGGGGGCCTCCAGCAGCTCATTGAAGCCAACCAATAAGTGCTCTTAGAAAAAGCATGATACAGTGAATGGAAAAGCAATGTCAATGTTGGGGAATGTAAAGAAACACGGTATTAAATATAAGCATGCAAGACATACTCTGAAAAGTAAGCCCCCTTTTGTTCGAGAGGCAGGTGGGGGATGTTGAGTGTAGCCATGAATTTTATGAAGCCGACGTAGAAGGTGATTGGTGCCTTCGACTGACAGGTGTAAACCGCAGTCTTCATCGCAGTGATAAGATGCAGTGTAGACTGGTCCAGCCCCTTTTACTCCTCCAGCAGCACCTACCGCAATCTCTTGAAATACTTGGCCTTCATTAGTCGAACAATGTCGCGGTGAGCGTTGGAGCGCTTGGTGTATGCGGATGGAGTTCTTCGCATCTGCACCCGTGATCATGTGCTCCATGCATACACTGCACTGCAAGAAAGGGAAACGTTCGTAAGATTTGTCACGCATAAGCCACGGGAAAGAAGCCTCCCATGATCCTTCAAACCGACGATTGTCTTTTTTGTCGTCAACCATCATCAGAGAAAACAGTAACAGGTCCGTGACCACCATTTTCTTCGCCGTCGGATTTGTCGTCGCTAGGGATGTCACGAAGCGAAGAGTTGGCGGCATCCTTTTGGGCAAAGTGTAGATGTTGCTGCACCCATTTCTGCGCCGACGTCGATGGGGCTTTGCGTTTTGCTGATGACGTGGTGAGACCTAGAGACAACGGGCTTTGCGCATGTGTGGCAACTGTTGCGGAAACATGGATGGATGCCATAGACAGCCTACTCTCGGTGATGGCAGTGATCGGTTCCATGTGCAGTGACGGTATGCATGGCGAGGATGGGGCATCGTTCTGTTCAGCGGGTTTCGTCGACGAGCGCGCGAGAAAACTAAGCGCTGTTCTTGGGTGTGACAGTGAGCGACGACGCTCACCATCTTCCTCCTCGCCACTCTCGAGGATGGGCATGGCTTCTGTCGAAAGGTAGGCAAGGAACTACCTAATCAAGAAACAAGCTTTCAGCATAATAATTCTATGCGAGCGAATTGCTGGTAAAAAACAGTGACGGAAGAAATGGGAGAACAAGAACTTGCAAAGGTAGGGAACTGGGTGGGCTTGATGGCAGGGGGCTTGCCCAACCACCAATCATAGTGCTTGCGGTGCTATTACATTAACGAAGGACCATGGGTGGCAGCTTCTGCCTCGTTGGCATGCGCGTTGTTCATGTTGTCTATATACGACACTACAAGTTAGGGAAGGGTGGTGGAAGAGGAGGAAGACTTGTCCTATCCTCTACCGCTGCATTCTGACAGGCACGCACTGTCACGGTGAGCCATGCCAACGTGATTCACGCGACGCCGCTGATTTCGGTGTGATTCGAGGCCGAGACATGGTACTGTAAGGGGGGGATTGCATGTGTGCCTGTAAAAGGGTCGGCCTTGGAGGCGCTTTTCCTCATCAGCATGCGCACAACCAAGCACTCTTATAATGCAGGGCCGTACAATTTTAAACTTTTCCTCCTAAGGGTGATGGCAAAAAGTACTCAAAAGATTGGGTCCAACCCAAACCCCACCTTTATAATAAGGGTCACCATCTTATTTTACCATGATATCGAGAGGCCTCGCTGTAACTGATTTGTGTTGTATAGAGAAAGCATCAAATATTTGTTAGTCAAATGTAGCACTTAGGCCGTTGGCAACACAACACGAACATTGTCGATCATGCATATATGAATGAAACGACATTGCATTCCAAATTCCATATTCTATCATTTCTGTGCATGATATGATACACAAAACATTCGAAATGCATGTAGATCATTTCCAACATAACAACTCATGCACATGATCAGCAAAGAGCATCAACAACATTAAGCCCACTACAGATGATGTGAAACCGAATGGCTCCTACATTCAAGTTCACTAAACTTTTTACCACCTAGCTTTTAAAGTGGACCGTAGTGTATCTGTTGGAAATACCTCGAAGACTTAAGCGTTTCTGAAGTGTAACACTACACTCGAGGAAAGTCGTATAGGGTGCGCGAGTCAACGGAGGTTACACGAGGAGGTTGAACGAAAGAACACGAAAGGACGAAGGGACTTGAAGGATCGCAACCGGAGGTTGCGATTGACCGTTGCGACTGCAAGGATGGTAACCGAACAGACAATCGAGTCGCTGTGCGACTCGATAACTGTTCCTTCAACTGTATTCTACAACTGCTTCATTTCCTATTTTCTATATATTGCTGTATGCTTGTTCTTTCAAATCAATCACTTGCTCTCACATACTAGTGCAAGGGTTCAACTACTCAACACTTCCCCTGCACTACTCAAGCATCTTGTACACGTGGAACTTAGTATCTGAAAAGATCCTAAGGGCTTTTCTCAGCCCAACATGGTATGAGAGCTGGTCAGAGACCAAACTCCCATCAACGACATCCTATCTACAGTCAGCACATCAAAACTTCATCGATTACAAGTCATGGACAACAAGGGCAAGAAGTCTTCTATGGGCTCACCCAGCGCCCAAGACACTCAACCTAGCACCTCGGGACTACACACTTCAGGACTACAAACTGAGATCGGCGCTGCTCAAGAAATGGTGACCCCTTCACCTTCTTCAGGCATGGACCCAAACCATATGGAAAGGTCCTTCAGCTTTATGTCGCACTTTGACCAGCAGCAGCAGACAAGGACACCTGCGCATTCAACACAGAACAACGGGGGAAATATGGGATTAGCACCAATGAGCCTCAACAACTCATCATTCGGGCGGCACAATCAGGCTCCTACCTTTGCGCCTTATCACTCTTCACCAAGGACGTTCGAGTTCATGCCGCCTTGTGCTCAACCGACAGCAGCTACATCACAAGAGACACCAAACGAGATATTGAGTCTCCAGGCGCAGTTTTCACATGTGATCAAACTGCAGACATCTTCACCGTTCAACGGGCACGACTTCTTTACCTGGAGTTTTGAGTTCGAGCTGCTGATGGAGGCCGCGCACCTCTTGGGATACTTCAACAGGTCCCTGCCAATTCCAAGCAATGGCACTACAAAGGAGCAGGAAATCTTCACTTATCAGTCACTGCTGGCGTACACAGTTCTCCTGCGAAATCTGTCACCACAAGAGCAACAGAGCATCAGAACGTATCGGAGCTACGGAAAGTCCGCGGAGCTCGCCTGGCATCATCTGAAGTGTCTCTATCAAGCAAACGACAGTGTGACACAAAGCAGGCTCATGCAGCAGTTGACAACAATACAAATGAAGACCGGGGAAAAGACGATGCAGTATATGAGTCGCTGCCAGACACTCCGCGACCGCCTGCTTCGGTGCGGAGGTACAATCACTGAGGAAAGCTTCGTGACACTTGTTCTCGCCGAGCTCGGGCTAGAATGGAGAACCACCCGCTCGCTCCTTCGCGCCCACGGACGAATTTCCGAGATGCACCTCTGCGCCGAACTTCATGCCGAACAACAGGAGATGGACCTGTTTGAAGAAAGACAACCAAGAAACAAGCTGCAACCGTTAGTCTTCTATACTCAACGAAGAAACGACAACAACTACAACCGACGTGATAAGCAGAACCGACACGACACCAGAGGACTCACCATCGTGCCGCCGTTCTGCCACAACTGTCAGACATCCGGGCACTCCAAAGTCAACTGCACACGCCCTCAAGTTTATCATCCAGCAGACCCGCAAGTCGCCTCCACTCAAGAGAATCCGCCAAGCCGCTCCTCTACACCTGCACAAGGCGCACCGAACATTATTAACTGCATGGTGCACATCGACAACTGCACACCCGGATCACCACCCACTTACGCTCCAGACGAAGAAGAACTACCGCCGCCGCGCTCACAAGGTCTTCAAGTCAACCCCACGTATGCTGCAGTCGCCAACGCCGAACCCACCGGGCGAAACACCTGGTTCTTGGACAGTTGTTGTGGCCAACACACGTGTTCCTCCGGGTGCTTCGTGCAACGAGAGCGATGCCTCAACTGCGACGTCATCATCACCGTCGCCAACAATGAGAACCAGAAAACAAACAGACAAGGAGTCGTTCAGCTTCAGTCAATGGAGAGAAACGTCATTCTGCAACTCAACAAAGTTCTCATCGTCGATAATTTGGGATACCATCTACTAAGCATCAGCCAGTAAATGGCGAAGGCAATTCACCTGGAATGCGACTCGGACGCCAACAAGTTTCGACTTTACCACGGGAAGGGCGACCTCTTCATCGGTCGCGTTCTCCTGAAGTCGGGCGTCTTCGTGCTGGACTTCGTTCCCGACCACGGAACTGCCGACAACGATGGCATCCTGTTGTTCACCGCCTGGACGCACCCGCCGGACCTTGACCCCGACTTCACTCCAGATGGATTCTGGTACTCCAACCACATCCCTGCAGCAGAAAGAACACGCACATTAGCAGTCATTTGTCAAGAACGACAAGTATCAGCAAGTACACCTTCCTCGATATCACCTGTAGTAACAACTGCAGGACCCAGCCGCGCGCCATCACCAGCAATCCGAGGACCGCCATCCGAAGCAGATGAATTCATGCCCATCACCCGAGGAATCTGCCGCAGTCCCACCACGGTCGTCGCGTTCTTCTCCAACACCGACATGTACCAGCGCTCACCCGGCCATCGCGCTCCCGACGACATCTGGCATCAACGCCTCGGACACCCTGCAAACATCACAGTACTACAAACCATACAAGCCAGAGAATTAGAAAAGGACGCTCTTCTCACAATGAGCGGCCAGGAGCTTCGACGACCCCGCGCACGATGCTTCACGTGTCCTGAAGCTGATCTTTCCTACCAACCTTTCCCGTCGCACCACAATCCAAGCGCACCTGCATACGCACCGATGGAAAAAGTTTACAGCGACATTTTAAATATGCCTCGAGATGACAGTGAAGTAGAAGACAACTATGTCATCACGTTCATCGACGCAGCAACACGATACGTCTGGCACTACAACCTCAAGACACGTGATCAATCGTTCGAAGCCTTCACGACGTGGCCCCCCATCGCTGAACGAGAATCGGGCTCCCAACTCAAGAGCTTTCAGTCCGACGGGGCACTGGAGTACCAGTCACGAAGGTTCAGGAGCTATTTGGGAGAAAGAGGCATCAAACGCCTGGTGTCTCAGCCCTACGCTCACCAGCAGCAGGGGGTCGCAGAGAGGATTAACCGGACCTCGCAGACGACGATGCGAAAGCTGCTCCTGGGGATGAGACTGTCCAACACACTGTGGCCTGACGTGATGACGCATGCAGTCCACCTCCACAACTTGATGTCCTCGTCATCACTTCCCAACTGCGCATCACCGCACCTGTTGTGGACAGGAAAACAGGGCAGCACAAAATTACTCCGAGTCTTTGGCTGCATGGTACAATACAGACCCCACACAACCCGAGCAGGACGATTCTCTCAACGAGCACGGTGGGGACTACACCTCGGTATCGCAAAACATTTCCAAGCATGGAAACTTCTCGACATTCAAGACAAAAGCACCGTGGCCTCACGTGATGTGATTTTCTACGAGAGACTGACGCTGCAGCATCACCTGGACAACATCGCCAACACAGCAGACCCCACTGACGGCTTCAAGGGCCATCGGTCCTTTGCCGACCGTGCTGCCGAAGCTGACACAGCAGAAGAAGACGTACCTGAAGCCTCGGAAGCTGCCGGTCCATTCCCTTACTGCTCTGTGCC
Source organism: Closterium sp. NIES-67 (assembly GCA_027943415.1). Taxonomy (NCBI): domain Eukaryota; kingdom Viridiplantae; phylum Streptophyta; class Zygnematophyceae; order Desmidiales; family Closteriaceae; genus Closterium; species Closterium sp. NIES-67. The sequence goes on along the minus strand of BQMB01001198.1, from coordinate 479,331 downwards.
AGTTCCACTCGACGACGACAACCCTCTCGATAGTAACAACCTCGACACTTATTACCACTTCGCTGACCAGGGTTACACTACACCTCAACCGGTCGACACAAATGTCTTTGAACGCATCGGACCAAACTTCTTACCTGACCCCGAAGATGGTGACGAAGCAGCTTATCCCGGGAATGAAAGTTCCCCTCGACACACACCCACGGGCCTGCAAATACTTGGACTCAAGGTCGCCGTCCAGAGCCCACCGTCGCCGTCGCCGCGCGAGCCAAGGACTCTGTCGCAGGCTCTAAACGGGGAACACAAGGCGAAATGGAAGGAGGCAATGGAAAAGGAACTGAAGGCCCTACAAGACCGAAACACATGGAAACTGGTATCTGCAACAAAGACCAACGGGAAGAATGTGCTCTCGGGGAAATGGGTGTACCGCATCAACACTAATGGGGATGGCTCCATCGACCGCTTCAAGGCTCGCTGGGTCGTACGAGGATTCGACCAGCGATACGGAACCGACTACACGGAGACATTCGCCCCAGCGCATTTTGCTCGCCGTCGCGGCCACGAAAAAGCTACCACTGCGCCAGATCGATGTCGCCAACGCCTTCCTGTACGCACCTGTGGACGCCGAAATCTTTGTCGAGCAGCCCCACGGATTCATCGATGATCCCACAAAAGTGTGCCAGCTGGTAAAATCCCTCTACGGAATCAAACAAGCCCTGCGGCTCTAGCAGCAACACCTTCACGGCAGCCTCATCAGGATCGGCTTCTTGCAGCTGCTGCACGATCAAGGGATGTAGCGACTACAGAAGGGGGGGGGTTCGTCCTTCTCATCATCTACGTCGATGACCTGCTCTACGTCGGCTCCACTACCGACGTCCTCACCTGGTTCGAAGGGAAGCTGAGTGACTTAACACTCACGGTGTCAGACACCGTGAGCCAGTACCTAGGTCTGAACGTCGTCGAAGACGATTCGGCGTTCTACCTACACGCCGGAAAGTATGCAGGCGTTGTCGCGAAGAAATTCGGACTAACGCCGGTCGCAGTCGCGACTCCCTATCGCTACGGGAACAACAGCGACACCTCCGTAAAGCTCCCCGCGAAGCAAATCCAGGAATATCAACAGAAGCTCGGCTGTCTACTGTTCGCAGCAGTAACCTGCCGACCAGATATGTCCTACAGCACAAGCCAACTGGCGACACACCTGAAGCAGCCGGAGCAAGAGGATCTCGAGGAGCTAAATCGGGCACTGCTCTACTTCGTCTCTACGCCGACGACCGGACTTACCTACAGCAAAGTAACACCATCGTCCGTACAACTACTCGGCTATGTCGACGCCGACCACGCGGGAGATAAGGAGAATCGGCGCTCCAGAACGAGCTACATCTACGGACTAGAGCCTATCGGGACTATTTCCTGGCAATCGAGCAAGCATGAACTAATCGCACTATCCTCGGCTGAAGCGGAATACATCGCCCTCTGCTCTGCGACCAAAGAAGGACCTTACCTGCGGGGGCTGCTCGAGGAAGCGAAAATTGCGACCATGCCCGCCTTCTCGTAATTCTGTGACAACCAAGCCGCGATCAAAATCACGAACAAAGACGGGTTCGCCAATCGAACCAAGCACATCGCTCTGCGGTATTTCTTCGTCAAGGATGAGATCGCGAAGGGGAGACTTCAACTCAGTTACTGCCCCACGACAGAAATGGCTGCAGATTACCTGACGAAGAAACTGGCAAAGGCAAAGTTAGATTACTGCATGCTGCTGATCGGGCAGATAAGCGTCACCGAATCCGGACACGTCAGCACTCCAGAAACGAAAGGGAGTGTTGGAAATACCTCGAAGACTTAAGCGTTTCTGAAGTGTAACACTACACTCGAGGAAATTCGTATAGGGTACGCGAGTCAACGGAGGTTACACGAGGAGGTTGAACGAAAGAACATGAAAGGACGAAGGGACTCGAAGGACCGCAACCGGAGGTTGCGATTGACCGTTGCGACTGCAAGGATGGTGACCGAACAGACAATCGAGTCGCTGTGCGACTCGATAACTGTTTCTTCAACTGTATTCTACAACTGCTTCATTTCCTATTTTCTATATATTGCTGTATGCTTGTTCTTTCAAATCAATCACTTGCTCTCACATGCTAGTGCAAGGGTTCAACTACTCAACACTTCCGCTGCACTACGCAAGCATCTTGTACAAGTGGAACTTTAGTCTCTGAAAAGATCCTAAGGGCTTTTCTCAGCCCAACAGTGTTGTATAGAGAAAGCATCTGTTGGGCTGAGAAAAGCCCTTAGGATCTTTCCAGAGACTAAGTCCCAGTTGAGGATTGAGACTTGAGTAGTGCAGCGGAAGTTGAGTAGTTGAACCCTTGTACTAGTATATGAGATCAAGTGATTGATTAAAGAAACAAGCATACAGCAATATATAGAAAATAAGAAAGCAGTTGTAGAATACAGTTGCAGGAGCGGCTATCGAGTCGCACAGCGACTCGATTGTCGCTTCGGTTACCATCCGCGCTGTTGTAACGGTCAGTCGCAACCTCCAGTTGCGACCCTTCGAGTCCCTTCGCGTTCTTTGTCTGTCCCCTCGTGTAACCTCCGTTGACTCGCGTACCCGTTGCGATCTTCCTCGAGTGTAGTGTTACACTTCAGAAACGCTTAAGTCCTTTGAGATATTTCCAACACTCCCCTTCGTTTCTGGAGTGCTGACGTGTTCAGATCCGGTGACGTTTGTCTGCCCGGTCAGCAGCGTGCAGTAATCGAATTTTGCCTTCGCCAATTTCTTCGTCAGATAGTCTGCGGCCATTTCTGTCGTCGGGCAGTAACTGAGTTGAAGTCTCCCCTTCGCGATTTCATCCTTGACGAAGAAGTACCGCAGGGCGATGTGCTTGGTTCGGTTGGCGAAGCCGTCCTTGTTTACGATTTTGATCGCAGATTGGTTGTCGCAGAGGAGTGAGAAGGCGGGCAGGGTCGCAATCTTCGCTTCCTCGAGCAACTCTCGTAGGTAGAGTCCTTCCTTGGTCGCAGTACAGAGGGCGATATACTCTGCTTCAGCCGAAGATAGTGCGATTAGTTCCTGTTTGCTCGACTGCCAGGAGATAGTCCCGATAGGTTCTAGTCGGTAGATATAGCCCGTTCTCGATCGTCGATTTTCCCTGTCTCCCGCGTGGTCGGCGTCGACGTATCCGAGAAGTTGTACGGACGATGTCGTTACTTTACTGTAGGTAAGCCCGGTCGTCGGCGTGGAGACGAAGTAGAGTAGTGCCCGATTAAGTTCCTCGAGATTTTCTTGTTCCGGCTGCTTCAGATGCGTCGCCAGTTGGCTCGCGCTGTAAGATAGATCGGGTCAGCAGGTTACTGCTGCGAATAGTAGGCAGCCGAGCTTCTGCTGATACTCCTGGATTTGCTTTGCGGGGAGTTTTGCGGAGGTGTTGCTGTTGTTCCCGTAGCGGTAGGGAGTCGGGACCGTAGTCGGCGTTAGACCGAATTTCTTCGCGACAGTGCCTGCGTATTTTCTAGCGTGTAGGTAGAACGCCGAGTTGTCTTCGACGACATTCGGTCCCAGGTACTGGGTCACTGAGTCAGACACCGTGAGTGTCAAGTCCCCTTTCAGCTCCCCTTCGAACCAAGTGGCGATGTCGATGGTGGAACCGATGTAGAGCAGGTCGTCGACGTAAACGATGAGTAGGATATACTCTCTTCCCTTCTACAGTCGGTACATGCCTTGGTCATGCGGCAGCTGTAGGAATCCGATTTTTACGAGGCGACCGTGAAGATGCTGCTGCCAGAGCCGCGGGGCTTGCTTGATCCCGTAAAGGGATTTTATCAGCTGGCATACTTTTGTAGGGTCGTCGATGAATCTGTGGGGCTGCTCGACGAAGATCTCGGCGTCCACAGGTGCGTACAGGAAAGCATTTGCGACGTCGATTTGGCGCAGTGGTGGTTTCTTCGTGGCCGCGACGGCGAGTAGGATGCGCAGGGAGGTGTGACGAGAGACTGGGGCAAAGGTTTCTGTGTAGTCGGTTCCGTATCGTTGATCGAAGCCTCGTACGACCCATCGAGCTTTGAATCGTTCGATGGAGCCGTCCGCGTTGGTCTTGATGCGGTACACCCACTTTCCCGAGAGGACGTTCTTCCCGTTGATGTTAGTTGTAGGTACCAACTTCCATGTATTTCGGTCTTGAAGAGCTTTTAGTTCCTTTTCCATCGCCTCCTTCCATTTCGCCTTATGTTCCCCCCCCCAGAGCCTGCGACAGAGTCAAGGGCTCGCGCGGAGATGGCGGCGGCGGGTGCTGGACGGAGACCCATAGGCCGAGGATCTGCAGTCCCGTGGGTGTGTGTCGAGGGGAATTTTCATTCCCGGAATAAGCTGCTTCGTCACCATCTTCTGGATCAGGTAAGAAGTTTGGGCCGATGCGTTCTGAAACATTCGTGTCGACGGGGTGGGGTGTAACGTAACCTTGGTCAGCGAAGTGGTAAAACGTGTCGAGGTTGTTGCTATCGAGGGGATTGTCTTCATCGAGTGGAACAGGTACGGAATAGAAAGGGAGTGGTCCGGCAGCTTCCGAGGCTCCAGGTATGTCTTCTTCTGCTGCGTCAGTCTCGGCAGCACGGTCGGCAAAGGAACGAAGGCCCGCGAGGCCGTCTGTGGGGTCGTGTGTGTTGGCAATGTTGTCTAGGTAATGCTGCAAGATAACATCACGTGATGCCACCGTATTTTTGTCTTGTATGTCGAGGATTTTCCATGCGTGAAAATGTTTGGCGATGCCGAGGTGTAGTCCCCACCGAGCTCGTTGAGTGAAGCGTCCTGCTCGGGCTGTGTGGGGTCTGTACTGTACCATGCAGCCGAAAACTCGAAGTAATTTTGTGCTGCCCCTTTTTCGTGTCCACAGCAGGTGCGGTGATGCGTTGTTGGGAAGCGATGACGAGGACAACAGATTGTGCAGGTGGACTGCATGTGTCATCGCGTCTGGCCACAGTGTGTTGAGCAGTCTCATCCCCAGGAGCAGCTTTCGCATCGTCGTCTGCAAGGTCCGGTTCATGCGTTCTGCGACCCCCTGCTGCTGGTGAGCGTAGGGCAGAGACACCAGACGTCTGATTCCTCTTTCCGCCAGATAGGTCCTGAAGCGTTGTGACTGGTATTCCAGTGCACCGTCTGACTGGAAGCTTTTGAGCTTGGTTCCTGATTCTCGTTCGGCGATTGGGAGCCATGTCGTGCAGGCGTCGAAGGCTTGATCGCGCGTGTTGAGGTTGTAGTGCCAGACGTATCTTGTTGCTTCGTCGATAAACGTGATGACATAGTTGAAGTCGGCTTCAGTGTCTTCTCGAGGCATGTTTAAAATGTCGCTGTAGACTTTTTCCATCGGTGCGTATGCAGGTGCGCTTGGGTTATGATGGGATGGGAAAGGCTGGTGGGGAAGATCGGCTTCGGGGCACGTAAAGCACCGTGCGCGTGGTCGCCGAAGCTCTTGGCCGCTCGTTGTAAGGAGAGCGTTTCGTTCTAACACTTCGGCTTGGATGGTTTGCAGTATTGTACTGTTTGCAGGATGTCCGAGACGTTGGTGCCAGATGTCGTCGGGAGCGCGATGGCCAGGCGAGCGGTGATATATGTCGGCGTTGGAGAAGAACGCGACGACCGTGGCGGGACTTCGGCAGACTTCGCGTGTGATGGGTATAAGTTGATCTGCTTCGGTTGGCGGTCCACGGATCGTTGGCGATGGTACTTGGCTGTTCCTGCTGCTGTTACTGTAGGTGATGTGTGGGAAGAGATGCTTGCTGGTACTTGTCTTTCTTGTCTGATGACTGCTTACACTCGTGTTCTCTCTGCTGCAGGTATGGTGTTGGAGTACCAGAATCCGTCGGGGTTGAAGTCGGGGTCAAGATCCGGCGGGTGTGTCCAGGCGGCGAACGACACGATGCCATCACTGTCGGCAGTACCGCGGTCGGGGACGAAGTCCAACACGAAGACGCCTGACTTCAGGAGAGCACGACCGATGAAGAGGCCGCCCTTCCCGTGGTAAAGGCGAAACTCGTTGGAGTCCGAGTCGCACTCCATGTGAATTCCTTTTGCCATTAGCTGGCTGACGCTTAGCAGATTGTATCCCAAGTTGTCGACGATTAGAACCTTGTTGAGTTGCAGGATGACATTTGTTTCCATGGACTGTAACTGAACGACTCCTTGTTTGTTTGTTTTCAGGTTCTCGTTGTTGGCGACAGTGATGATGACGTCGCGGTTGAGGCGTCGCTCTCGTTGCACGAAGCGTCTGGAAGAACACATGTGTTGACCGCAGCAGCTGTCCAAGAACCAGGTGTTTCGCCCGGTGGGTTCGGCGTTGGCGACCGCAGCGTATGTCGGGTTGACCTGAAGTCCTTGTGAGCGCGGCGGCGGGAATTCTTCTTCGTCTGGTGCGTAAGTGGGTGGTGATCCGGGTGCGCAGTTGTCGATGTGTACCATGCAGTTGATGATGTTCGGTGTCCCTTGTGCAGATGTGGAAGAACGTCTTGGAGGGCTTTCTTGAGTTGAGGCGACTTGTGGGTCTACTGGACGATAGACACGAGGACGTGTGCAGTTGACTTTGGAATGTCCGGATGTTTGACAGTTGTGGCAGAACGGCGGCACGATGGTGAGTCCTCTGTTGTCGCGTTGATCTTGCTTGCCGCGTCGATTGTAGTTGTTGTCGTTCCTTCGTTGAGTGTAGAAAACTAACTGCTGCTGCTTCCTTGGTTGTCTTTCTTCGAACAGGTCCATCTCCTGTTGTTCAGCATGAAGCTCGGCGCAGAGGTGCATCTCCGAGATCCTTCCGTGGGCGCGAAGAAGCGAGCGTGTGGTTCTCCATTCTGGCCCGAGCCCGGCGAGGACAAGCGTCACGAAGCTTTCTTCTGTGATTGTTCCTCCGCACCGAAGCAGGCGGTCGCGGAGGGTCTGGCATCGACTCATATACTGCTCATATGGAGTCACCATTTCCGGTGCTCTTCCTGTTGTTTCTTGAGCAGCGCCGGTCTCGGTTTGCAGTCCTGAAATGTGCAATCGAGAGTTGCCGGGTTGAGTGTCTTGGGTGCTGGGTGAGCCCGTAGAGATTTTCTTGCCCTTGCTGTCCATGACTTGTAATCAATGAAGTCGTTGAATTGCAGATTGTAGATAGAGCGTAGTTGCTGGGAGTTTGGTCTCTGGCCAGCTCTCATACCATGTTGGGCTGAGAAAAGCCCTTAGGATCTTTCCAGAGACTAAGTCCCAGTTGAAGATTGAGACTTGAGTAGTGCAGCGGAAGTTGAGTAGTTGAACCCTTGTACTAGTATATGAGAACAAGTGATTGATTAAAGAAACAAGCATACAGCAATATATAGAAAATAAGAAAGCAGTTGTAGAATACAGTTGCAGGAGCGGTTATCGAGTCGCACAGCGACTCGATTGTCGCTTCGGTTACCATCCGCGCTGTTGTAACGGTCAGTCGCAACCTCCAGTTGCGACCCTTCGAGTCCCTTCGCGTTCTTTGTCCGTCCCCTCGTGTAACCTCCGTTGACTCGCGTACCCGTTGCGATCTTCCTCAAGTGTAGTGTTACACTTCAGAAACGCTTAAGCCCTTTGAGATATTTCCAACAGCATCAAATATTTGTTAGTAAAATGTAGCACTTAGGCCGTTGGCAATACAACACGAACATCGCCGATCATGCATATATGAATGAAACGACATTGCATTCCAAATTCCATATTCTATCATTTCTGTGCATGATATGATACACAAAACATTCGAAATGCATGTAGATCATTTCCAACATAACAACTCATGCACATGATCAGCAAAGAGCATCAACAACATTAAGCCCTCTACAGATGTGAAACAGAATGGTTCCTACATTGAAGTTCACAACTTTTTACCACCTAGCTTTCAAAGTGGACCGTAGTGTATCTGCTGAATCTTTCCCCTTGGGGCGGGCGTGGCTGGGTTGCTGCTGCCGCTGGATGGATGGAGGCTAGCAGCTGCTGCAGTTGGAAGCTGTCGTTTCCCAGTGCCGCCTGCTATGAGACTCTTCAGACAGTGATGCGCATGGCGATACACCAAGCCGCCCCTCCACCGCCCGTGCGGGCGGGCGATCGCGTGAGCATTGTGGCGCCGGCGGGAGCGGTGGATGACCAGCTGTTGAGGGAAGGGTGCGAGGTTCTGGCGTCGTGGTGAGAGACGCTTAGCTTGGAATTTGCTGAGCGATTGGGGCAGTGTACTGTACTGGGGATTTCGGATTAGAGCGCTAAGTAAACTACTTAGAGGGTTGTCCAAAGTTTGATGTCGGATGTCGACGACGTCGGACTGCGGTGCAGAGCAGTATGGGGCTTATCGTCACGATTTTGTGCGTTTCAGTGCGGTGAGACGACGTGGACGTCGTCGACAGGCATCTGACAACCTCTCACACCGAGTGAAATCCGCTCGTAGGCTCATTCGATCAGGTATCCCGAGCGACGATAAAGTACTTACAAGCTGTCGTTCAACCGGTGGACGCGGAGAGGCGGGGCGAGCAGTGCAGCGCGTGAGAGGCGAGGAGAGGCGGCTGCGGCCGTGAGCTTTTCCAGCAGTGCGTTCGTGCGTCTGTGCCCCAGCCTCGCCGTCCGTCTCCCTGCCGAGCGCTTACACACTCCAGCCCTGCTTCCCGCTGCTACCTCGACACCCATTTCCAGCCGTCCGACGGAGGTAGTAGCAGCCCCTAGAAGCCCACGGAGCGACCCGTAGCGGCGGAGCCATGAATCCCCGTGAAGCATCTTCAACGGCGCCGAGGCCCTCCGAGTCCTAGCTGTCGCGCAGGCAGCCACGCGCAGTCCCCTCTCCCCTCTCCCCACTCCCCTCTCCCCTCTCCCCTCTCCCCACTCCCCTCTCCCCTCTCCCCTCTCCCCGCTCCCCTCCCTCTCACCGCCTCCTACCTCCCTCTCAGGGACCTCGTTCCCGTCGTGCATCCGCAAGTCGCGCAGCGCCGAGCCTACCTCGCAGGCTCGGACCAAGCCAGAGCTGCAGCTCTGGTGGAGGCGTTTCTGGACCCGACCACGCGCGCGGTGGTGTGCGCCAGAGGCGGGTATGGCTGCGCGCGTCTGCTGCCCCTGCTGGCGGACGCCCTCAGGGCGCAAGGAGAGGGGGAATGGGAGGGCGGGGATGAGAAGGCGGAATGGGAGAGATGCGCGGAGGCAGTGTTTGGGGAAGGAGGGGCGGAGGACCAGGGCAAGGGGGATGAGAGCAGGGGGGATGAGGGCAGGGGGGAGGCAGGCGAGTGGGTGCTGGTGGGTGAAGGATTGGCGGGATGTAGGGGTATGTGTGGTGGCATTAGAGGGAGCGCGATTGTACAAGGAGGTCACGCAGTGATGGGGTGTTCAGAAGCAGGGAGTGGCGGAGGGGGAGCAAGGGCAGGGATAGCCGCATGCCATGGTGCTTGCAGACGCGGGGATCACACAGCTTGCTGCACTGCTGACGTGGCACAATGCCGTGGTACTGATGTGGCTTCCTGTTGCAGTGCTGACGTGGCAGCATGTGACATGTCATCCCTAAACTGCCGCCATGCCAGCAATTGGCATCACGCCAGCAGCAGCCGCTCGGTGCTCTCCTGGCAAATCCGCGAAAAGAGATCCTTTGGCTTCAGCGATATCACTGCACTGCACAGGTGAAGATTAAGCGCGCACAGGTGAGGGTGAAAAGATGCGTTCACTCTTTTGAAACTCAACAGAGCTCTCTACCTTTCTCATCAGGTTATGTCAACCTCACATCATCAGGCCTTCTTTTTTCCATCCCCCCCCCCATCCCCCCTGCCTCCCCCTTCTTCTCCACTTTTGTCTCCTCGCCGCTCCTCTCCCTCCCCCCCCCCGGTCAGTTTCTTCCAGGCGGAGCTCGCAGCGCCCTTCGTGTCCTTCCATGCGCCCATGCCAGCCACGCCTTTCTTCACCCACCAATCAGCAATTGCCAGCAGAGCAGCCCTCCGTGCGGCTCTTTTCGAACCCTCCCTGGCTTTCGCCTGCCCCCCCCTTCAGGTGATCGTCAGGTGCCCTACAGGTGAGATCAGTCAGGTGCCCATCAGGTGCTCTTTAGGTGCCGCCAGGTGCCCTCCCCTTCTGTCCCTCTAGGTGTGCCCCCCTTGCAATTCCCTTCAGGTGCTTACCATAATTTCTGGCGATGTCCCCTGGGTTGTGCACGTCTTGGTCCTTGCCCCGTGTTTTCCTCTCACGGCCTCTCTTCAGCCTGCCCTCTCTCCTTGCTGCGGCGCATCAGCTGGGCGTCATGGCTGATGGCTACAGAGTGCACTGGACTTGCTCATGCTCTGCAGTGCAACGCCACCAGTTCCCCACCTGCCCGGACTTTACACAGATTGGACATCCGTTAGAATTCCGAGAGCAGTACCTCAACCCCACTTCCCTGCGCTCTGCCCTTCAACCCCGTCACACCCCCACCCACCCCCACCGAACCCCACCCCCACGGCCACCCCCACCCCCTTTTCCTTCCTCCTGCCTTCCTACGACCCAGGGCCGCTCTCTGCAGCGTGGCTCGCTGGGCAGCTCCTCTCCCTGCCACCCAAACCGAGTGCGAGGCCAGCTACTGGGTGGCAATTTGTCTGTTCTGGCGGCTCTGGTGGGGTCCAGATGGGCGATGGGCCGGCAAGGCACGCGCTGTTGCTGCAGTGGTGGCTGCATGGGGGGCAGTGATGCAGTGATTCTGATGCTTGAGGATGGTGAGGTGGGTGATGGGATGCCATGCAACCGGATGGGATGCGGTGGGGTGGGGTGGCACAGCATGGCATGATGTGAGCCTTGCTCTTGTTTGCCTCTTTCTACTCCCTGACTCTCACATTCATCTCTCTGCCCTGCAAGGTCGCCCGTTCATTTCCAGTTGGCGCCTGCGTTTGCACGAAAGCGCATCATCCATTTTCTGGCATGAGCGCGCAATCTCAAGGCATCCGTTGGCATGGCAATCCCTGTCTGTATCCCCATCCGTCACTCCTCCAATCTGCTCTCCATGCTCCGTGTGCCGCGTTGCAGTGAACGAGGAGGAGTACCGCGTGGATCGCATGGTGCACCAGCTGTTGCCCTCGCTGCTGCCACCCCCGCCGCCTGCGTGCCATGCCACCGTGCACAGCAACTCCGATGCTGCGTCATTGAGACACGTGGGCCCACACCAGCCTGCATGTGCTGCTACTTGTTACGGCGCACGCCATGGCACAGGGGAGCACATGACTGCCATCTCGGGGCTGGTTCTGGGAAGCTTCACTAACTTTCATGGCATGAGTCGCGAGGCCAGAGGTAAGAAGAGGCTGCATGGCTTACTGTTGCAGATGCTTCAGCGGTGCATGCAAATGACCAGCCTAAAGCCTCTGGTGGTGCTGCTGATTCTGCTGTGAGGTTGTGCTGCCAGTCTTGTCTGTGGAGTGGAGGGGGCTGGGTCCGAGGAACGACCGGCATGAAGGCACACTTGTTCTGCCTTGCTCTCACTCGCTGCCTCCATGCCCACAGCACCTTTCCTCACACCCCATGCAACTTCGTCTGCACCTCTCACCACCATCCAGGTACACCGGTTGGAGTTGTGTTTCGCTAGGTATGTCTAACTGCGTTTCTCTTGCTGCATGCTGTTGCTACTGCGCTGGTCGGATCTGCATATTCTTACAGGATTGCCTATTCATGTGCCCCATCCCATCCCATCCCATCCCAGACAGTGTGCGGCCGGTTGTGATGGAGCAATACGGAGGCGACTGGGAGCAGTGGTTCTGGCTGGGCCAGATGGAGCTTCCTCATTGGCTGCCTGTGCTCTCAGGGCTGCCCATCGGTCATACGGAGGACAACAGAGTGGCGGCTATTGGGGCTCTGGTTGAGATAGATGTGGACAATGGAACGTTGACAACGTTGTAGCAGTGAAGTTTTAATGTTTGAAGTGCATAAAGGTAATAACAAGGCTCGACGCCAATGCGTCGTTAGGGTTGCGTAGCAGCTTAATAGAATCCTGAAATGAAAGAGCAATTCTCTCATGCGAATAAATAGGTAAGAGAGTTCGTTTGTAAGGTAAGCTATGTGCAATTGTTTTTCAGATTGGATATGAGCGTGAACGTGATTTGAAGCCATTAGGGGATTTTGATGAGAAATGTATAAACGAGAACAATGCCATGGGTTTTCTACAAATCTCCACATGAAAAAAAGGTTTGGTTGAAAAACAACATCAAATGGTGATTATGGATGCAAGGCGTGTACTTGTCTGTAGCTATTAGAACTTATGCATTTTTGTAGAGACGAGAGGAAAAATATATTTACTGTTGTGGCTTTTTATTCAAGCTTGACTTTTTAGTTGCAGTGTTTCACGTGGGATGATGGTACATTATGGCACACCGTCAAGACGATTGGTTCGTTTTGACGTTGACAGTCAAATTGCAGTGTGACTCCATCTCTTCTCGAAATTTATTGGAACCGTGAGTTTTTAGTTGCATGAGTTCACTATCAGCCGAAGGCGGACTGTAGAGTCGTTTGCTGAATTCCTAAGCAAACTTGGGCAGTTTTTTTTTTGGGTTGCGTATTAGTTTGTTTAGATCTTGACTGTCAAGTTGCAGTTTGACTGTGCTGTTTGCCGGAACCACAGGCAAAGAACGTTCACTGTAGTCGAAATTTGCTAAACATTGACTGTTTATTTGCATGCTGTCAAGCGAAGGCAAGAACGTTCGCTGTACACTTTTTATTCTATTTGGTCTCACAGTTTTTGCACGCGACTCAAACCTGTAAGCAGGAAATAGTAAAACACAAGGCTCGACGTGAATCGTCGGATGGCGTATGCCTAAAATTTTCCCGTTCACAACTCAAGTTAGTATTTCCCCCCCACCCTTTTCTTTTCATTTGGGTTGTGCATAAAGCTTTTGTGAGTAAAATACTACAAGATTAATGTAGCATGTAACATTAATAACTACTGCAATAATTTACGGTTTCATATAAAAGAAGTGTTGTATTTCTGAAGTATTCGTTTAGATCGGCGGTTTCGTTTCGGGCGGGAACGATTGATTTATCTGCTTCGTGACTGTAACGCTGTACAGTCTCTCACGTTCGACGGGACTCGCTCTCCGTGCGAGAATACAAACCTGAACCAAACTTGAGGTGAGTGTAACAGAAATTAGACTGTAATACATGCTATTTAATAGAATACTTGGGTGTAGTAACTTTGCTGAATTGTACTTGGTTTAGCTTTCTGGGGCAAAGCGAATACGCCCCTGGTAGGGCTTGTTGGAGCTTCTTGCTTCTGCTCGTCCTTCCCACTTACTGTACTGTACCTAGTTCTTGCTCTTTCGTTCGTGCCTAGTTCTTGCTCGTGTAGGTCAGTCCTCACCTAGTTGCTTACACCTAGTTCTTGCTTACTCCTTGTACTTGCTCACGCCTAGTACTTGCTCACGCCTAGTCCTTGCTCACACTGACTTCCTTGCTCACACCTAGTCCTAACTCAAAACTAACTCTTTTCCCTTATCATGCCTAACTGCCACCTGGCGCGGAGCCCGTAACCCGTTTCGCGCTGGCCCGTTTTGCGCTGGCGACTTGCGCGCTGGCGCGTTCCTCACTGTCGCCTTGCACGCTAGCACCTTCCACGCTGGCGCGTCTCGCGCTGGCGCCTTGCGCGCTGGCGCGTTTCGCGCTGGCGCCTTGCGCGCTGGCGCCTTGCGCGCTGGCGCGTTTCGCGCTGGCGCGTTTCGCGCTGGCGCCTTGCGCGCTGGCGCGTTTCGCGCTTGCGCCTTGCGCGCTGGCGCCGTGCGTGCTGCCACCGTGCGCGCCGGGGCTGCCGCCGTGCTCGCCGGCGCCGTGCGCGCTAGTGCCGTGCGCTCTCTCCTCTCTCCTCTCTCCTCTCTCCTATCTCCTCTCTCCTATCTCCTCTCTCCTCTCTCCTCTCTCCTCTCTCCAATCTCCTCTCTCCTCTCTCCTATCTCCTCTCTCCTCTCTCCAATCTCCTCTCTCCTATCTCCTATCTTCTCTCTCCTATCTCCTCTCTCCTATCTCCTCTCTCCTATCTCCTCTCTCCTATCTCCTATCTCCTATCTCCTCTCTCCTCTCACCTCTCTCCTCTCTCCTATCTCCTCTCTCCTATCTCCTATCTCCTATCTCCTCTCTCCTCTCACCTCTCTCCTCTCTCCTATCTCCTCTCTCGTATCTCCTATCTCCTATCTCCTCTCTCCTCTCACCTCTCTCCTCTCTCCTATCTCCGCTCTCCTATCTCCTATCTCCTATCTCCTCTCTCCTCTCTCCTATCTCCTCTCTCCGCCCCACACCTCCCTCCTTCCCCGATTCTGCCCCTACCGTGTCTCACCTCACCCTCTCAGGTCAATGCTTTCAACCTCGCAGCAGCCAGCAGTGTGACTCGGTGCAACACTCTGTGCCTCGCCTTTTCTCCGCCCCACACCCTCCTTTCCTTACCCTGCCTGTCCCTACCGTGTCTCTCCTCACCCCCTCAGGTGAATGCGTTCAACCCAGCAGTAGTGGGCAACGTGATGTGCCGCAACCTTATCAACATTAACTGGTGCGTGTGTATGGGCATGGCATGCCCGGCTGTATGTGTGTATGGGGATGGCATGCCTAGCTGTATGTGTGTATGGGCATAGCATGCCTGGCTGTATGTGTGTATGGGCATAGCATGCATGGCTGTATGCATGTATGGGCATAGCATGCATGGCTGTATGCATGTATGGGCATAGCATGCATGCCTGTATGCATGTACGGGCATAGCATGCCTAGTTGTATGCGTGTATGTGAATAACGTGCCTGGCTGTACGCATGTAGGGGCATAGCATGCCAGGCTGTTTTGTGTGTATGGGCATACCATGCCGGGCTGTATGTGTGTATGGGCATAGCATACCTAGTTGTATTGTATGCATGTATGGGCGTAGCATGCATGGCTGTATGCATGTATGGGCATAGCATGCTTGGCTGTATGTGTGTATGGGCATGGCATGCTTGACTGTATGTGTGTATGGGCATAGCATGCCTGGCTGTGTGTGTGTATGGGCATGGTAGGCCTGGCTGTATGTGTGTATTTGGATGGGATGCCTAGCTGTATGTGTGTATGGGCATAGCATGCATGGCTGTATGCATGTATGGGCATAGCATGCATGGCTGTATGCATGTATGGGCATAGAATGCCTGGCTGTATGTGTGTATGGGCATAGCATGCCTAGCTGTATGCGTGTATGTGCATAACGTGCCTGGCTGTATGCATGTATGGTCATAGCATGCCAAGCTGTACGCGTGTATGGGCATGACATGCCAGGCTGTGTGTGTGTACGGGCATGGCATGCCTGACTGTATGTGTATATGGGCATAGCATGCCTGGCTGTGTGTGTGTATGGGCATGGTATGCCTGGCTGTATGTGTGTAAGGGGATGGCCTAGCTGCATGTATGTATGGGCATGGCATGCCTGGCTGTATGTGTGTATGGGCATAGCATACCTAGTTGTATGCATGTATGGGCATAGCATGCATGGCTGTATGCATGTATGGGCATAGCATGCTTGGCTGTATGTGTGTATGGGCATAGCATACCTAGTTGTATGCATGTATGGGAATTGCATGCATGGATGTATGCATGTATGGGCATAGCATGCATGGCTGTATGCATGTATGGGCATAGCATGCATGGCTGTATGCATGTATGGGCATAGAATGCCTGGCTGTATTTGTGTATGGGCATAGCATGCCTAGCTGTATGCGTGTATGTGCATAACGTGCCTGGCTGTATGCATGTATGGGCATAGCATGCCAAGCTGTACGCGTGTATGGGCATGGCATGCCTGGCTGTGTGTGTGTATGGGCATGGTATGCCTGGCTGTATGTGTGTAAGGGGATGGCCTAGCTGCATGTATGTATGGGCATGGCATGCCTGGCTGTATGTGTGTATGGGCATAGCATACCTAGTTGTATGCATGTATGGGCATAGCATGCATGGCTGTATGCATGTATGGGCATAGCATGCTTGCCTGTATGTGTGTATGGGCATAGCATACCTAGTTGTATGCATGTATGGGCATAGCATCCATGGCTGTATGCATGTATGGGCATAGCGTGCAGGGCTGTATGTGTGTATGGGCATAGCATGCCTAGTTGTATGCGTGTATGTGCATAACGTGCCTAGCTGTATGCATGTATGGGCACAGCATGCCAGGCTGTACGCGTGTATGGGCATGGCATGCCAGGCTGTGTGTGTGTATGGGCATGGAATGCTTGGCTGTATGTGTGTATGGGCATAGCATGCCTAGCTGTATGTGTGTATGGGCATGGTATGCCTGGCTGTATGTGTGTATGGGGATGGCATGCCTAGGTGTATGCGTGTATGGGCATAGCATGCCTGGCTGTATGTGTGTATGGCGAAGCATACCTAGTTGTATGCATGTATGGGCATAGCATGCATGGCTGTATGCATGTATGGGCATGGCAGGCATGGCTGTATGTGTGTATGGGCATAGCATGCCTAGTTGTATGCATGAATGTGCATAACGTGCCTGGCTGTACGCATGTATGGGCATAGCATGCCAGGCTGTATGTGTGTATGGGCATAGCATGCCTGGCTGTATGTATGTATGGGCATAGCATGCCTAGTTGTATGCGTGTATGTGCATAACGTGCCTGGCTGTATTCATGTATGGGCATATCATGCCAGGCTGTATGTGTGTATGGGCAGGGCCTGCCTGGCTGTGTGTGTGTACGGGCATGGCATGCCTGACTGTATGTGTATATGGGCATAGCATGCCTGGCTGTGTGTGTGTATGGACATGGTATGCCTGGCTGTATGTGTGTATGGGGATGGCATGCCTAGCTGTATGTGTGTTGTATGGGCATAGCATGCCTGGCTGCATGTGTGTATGGGCATAGCATACCTAGTTGTATGCATGTATGGGCAAAGCATGCATGGCTGTATGCATGTATGGGCATAGCATGCATGGCTGTATGCATGTACGGGCATAGCATGCATGGCTGTATGCATGTACAGGCATAGCATGCATGCCTGTATGCATGTACGGGCATAGTATGCCTAGTTGTATGCGTGTATGGGCATAACGTGCCTGGCTGTACGCATGTAGGGGCATAGCATGCCAGGCTGTTTGTGTGTATGGGCATGGCATGCCTGGCTGTATGTGTGTATGGGCATAGCATACCTAGTTGTATTGTATGCATGTATGGGCGTAGCATGCATGGCTGTATGCATGTATGGGCAAAGAATGCCTGGCTGTATGTGTGTATGGGCATAGCATGCCTAGTTGTATGCGTGTATGTGCATAACGTGCCTGGCTGTATGCATGTATTGGCATAGCATGCCAGGCTGTATGTGTGTATGGGCATAGCATGCCTGGCTGTGTGTGTGTGTGGGCATGGTATGCCTGGCTGTATGTGTGTATGGGGATGGCATGCCTAGGTGTATGTGTGTATGGCGAAGCATACCTAGTTGTATGCATGTATGGGCATAGCATGCATGGCTGTATGCATGTATGGGCATAGTATGCATGGCTGTATGCATGTATGGGCATAGCGTGCATGGATGTATGCATGTATGGGCATAGAATGCCTGGCTGTATGTGTGTATGGGCATAGCATGCCTGGCTGTATGCGTGTATGTGCATAACGTGCTTGGCTGTATGCATGTATGGGCATAGCATGCCAGGCTGTACGCGTGTATGGGCATGGCATGCCTGGCTGTGTGTGTGTATGGGCATGGTATGCCTGGCTGTATGTGTGTAAGGGGATGGCCCAGCTGCATGTATGTATGGGCATGGCATGCCTGGCTGTATGTGTGTATGGGCATAGCATACCTAGTTGTATGCATGTATGGGCATAGCATGCATGGCTGTATGCATGTATGGTTATAGCATCCTTGCCGGTATGTGTGTATGGGCATAGCATACCTAGTTGTATGCATGTATGGGCATAGCATCCATGGCTGTATGCATGTATGGGCATAGTTTGCAGGGCTGTATGTGTGTATGGGCATAGCATGCCTAGTTGTATGCGTGTATGTGCATAACGTGCCTAGCTGTATGCATGTATGGGCACAGCATGCCAGGCTGTACGCGTGTATGGGCATGGCATGCCAGGCTGTGTGTGTGTATGGGCATGGCATGCCTGGCTGTATGTGTGTATGGCGAAGCATACCTAGTTGTATGCATGTATGGGCATAGCATGCATGGCTGTATGCATGTATGGGCATAGCATGCATGGCTGTATGCATGTATGGGCATAGCATGCATGGATGTATGCATTTATGGGCATAGCATGCCTGGCTGTATGTGTGTATGGGCATAACGTGCCTGGCTGTACGCATGTAGGGGCATAGCATGCCTGGCTGTATGCATGTATGGGCATAGCATGCCTGGCTGTATGTGTGTATGGGCATAGCATACCTAGTTGTATTGTATGCATGTATGGGCGTAGCATGCATGGCTGTATGCATGTATGGGCATAGCATGCTTGGCTGTATGTGTGTATGGGCATGGCATGCTTGACTGTATGTGTATATGGGCATAGCATGCCTGGCTGTGTGGGTGTATGGGCATGGTAGGCCTGGCTTCATGTGTGTATTTGGATGGGATGCCTAGCTGTATGTGTGTATGGGCATAGCATGCCTGACTGTATGTGTGTATAGGCATGGCATACCTAGTTGTATGCATGTATGGGCATAGCATGCATGGCTGTATGCATGTATGGGCAGAGCATGCATGCCCGTACGGCATAGCATGCCTAGTTGTATGCGTGTATGTGCATAACGTGCCTGGCTGTACGCATGTAGGGGCATAGCATGCCAGGCTGTTTGGTGTGTATGGGCATACCATGCCGGGCTGTATGTGTGTATGGGCATACCATACCTAGTTGTATTGTATGCATGTATAGGCGTAGCATGCATGGCTGTATGCATGTATGGGCATAGCATGCTTGGCTGTATGTGTGTATGGGCATGGCATGCTTGACTGTATGTGTGTATGGGCATAGCATGCCTGGCTGTGTGTGTGTATGGGCATGGTAGGCCTGGCTGTATGTGTGTATTTGGATGGGATGCCTAGCTGTATGTGTGTATGGGCATAGCATGCATGGCTGTATGCATGTATGGGCATAGCATCCATGGCTGTATGCATGTATGGGCATAGAATGCCTGGCTGTATGTGTGTATGGGCATAGCATGCCTAGTTGTCTGCGTGTATGTGCATAACGTGCCTGGCTGTATGCATGTATGGGCATGGCATGCCAGGCTGTGTGTGTGTACGGGCATGGCATGCCTGACTGTATTTGTATACGGGCATAGCATGCCTGGCTGTGTGTGTGTATGGGCATGGTATGCCTGGCTGTATGTGTGTAAGGGGATGGCCTAGCTGTATGTATGTATGGGCATGGCATGCCTGGCTGTATGTGTGTATGGGCATCGCATACCTAGTTGTATGCATATATGGGCATAGCATGCATGGCTGTATGCATGTATGGGCATAGCATGCTTGGCTGTATGTGTGTATGGGCATAGCATACCTAGTTGTATGCATGTATGGGCATAGCATGCATGGCTGTATGCATGCATGGACATAGAATGCCTGGCTGTATGTGTGTATGGGCATAGCATGCCTAGTTGTATGCGTGTATGTGCATAACGTGCCTAGCTGTATGCATGTATGGGCACAGCATGCCAGGCTGTACGCGTGTATGGGCATGGCATGCCAGGCTGTGTGTGTGTATGGTCATGGCATGCCTGGTTGTATGTGTGTATGGGCATAGCATGCCTAGCTGTATGTGTGTATTGGCATGGTATGCCTGGCTGTATGTGTGTATGGGGATGGCATGCCTAGTTGTATGTGTGTATGGGCATAGCATGCCTGGCTGTATGTGTGTATGGCCATAGCATACCTAGTTGTATGCATGTATGGGCATAGCATGTATGGCTGTATGCATGTATGGGTATAGCATGCCTGTGTGTGTGTGTGTATGGGCATGGCATGCCTGACTGTAAGTGTATATGGGCATAGCATGCCTAGCTGTGTGTGTGTATGGGCATGGTATGCCTGGCTGTATGTGTGTATGGGGATGGCATGCCTAGCTGTATGTGTGTATGGGCATAGCATGCCTGGCTGTGTGTGTGTATGGGAATGGCATGCCTGACTGTATGTGTATATGAGCATAGCATGCCTATCTGTGTGTGTATATGGGCATGGTATGCCTGGCTGGCTGTATGTGTGTATGGGGATGGCATGCCTAGCTGTATGTGTGTATGGGGATAGCATGCCTGGCTGTATGTGTGTATGGACATAGCATACCTAGTTGTATGCATGTATGCGCATAACATGCATGGCTGTATGCATGTATGGGCATAGAATGCCTTGCTGTATGCGTGTATGGGCATAGCATGCCTGGCTGTGTGTGTGTATGGGCATCGCATGCCTAGTTGTATGCGTGTATGTGCATAACGTGCCTGGCTGTACGCATGTATGGGCATAGCATGCCAGGCTGTGTGTGTGTATGGGCATGGCTTGCCTGGCTGTGTGTGTGTATGGGCATGGCATGCCTGACTGTATGTGTGTATGGACATGGTATGCCTGGCTGTATGCGTGTATGGGGATGGCATGCCTAGCTGTATGTGTGTTGTATGGGCATAGCATGCCTGGCTGCATGTGTGTATGGGCATAGCATACCTAGTTGTATGCATGTATGGGCATAGCATGCATGGCTGTATGCATGTATGGGCCTAGCATGCATGGCTGTATGCATGTACGGGCATAGCATTCCTGGATGTATGTGTGTATGGGCATGGCATGCCTGGCTGTATGTGTGTATGGCGAAGCATACCTAGTTGTATGCATGTATGGGCATAGCATGCATGGCTGTATGCATGTATGGGCATAGCATGCATGGCTGTATGCATGTATGGGCATAGCATGCATGGATGTATGCATTTATGGGCATAGCATGCCTGGCTGTATGTGTGTGTGGGCATAACGTGTCTGGCTGTACGCATGTAGGGGCATAGCATGCCTGGCTGTATGCATGTATGGGCATAGCATGCCTGGCTGTATGTGTGTATGGGCATAGCATACCTAGTTGTATTGTATGCATGTATGGGCATAGCATGCATGGCTGTATGCATGTATGGGCATAGCATGCTTGGCTGTATGTGTGTATGGGCATGGCATGCTTGACTGTATGTGTATATGGGCATAGCATGCCTGGTTGTGTGGGTGTATGTATGGGCATGGTAGGCCTGGCTTCATGTGTGTATTTGGATGGGATGCCTAGCTGTATGTGTGTATGGGCATAGCATGCCTGACTGTATGTGTGTATAGGCATAGCATACCTAGTTGTATGCATGTATGGGCATAGCATGCATGGCTGTATGCATGTAGGGGCATAGCATGCCAGGCTGTTTGTGTGTATGGGCATACCATGCCTGGCTGTATGTGTGTATGGGCATAGCATACCTAGTTGTATGCATGTATGGGCATAGCATGCATGGATGTATGCATGTATGGGCGTAGAATGCCTGGCTGTGTGTGTGTATGGGCATGGCATGCCTAGTTGTATGCGTGTATGTGCATAACGTGCCTGGCCGTATGCATGTATGGGGATAGCATGCCAGGCTGATTGTGTGTATGGGGATGGCATGGCTAGCTGTATGTGTGTATGGGCATAGCATGCCTGGCTGCATGTGTGTATGGGCATAGCATACCTAGTTGTATGCATGTATGGGCATAGCATGCATGGCTGTATGCATGTATGGGCATAGAATGTCTGGCTGTTTACTGTCTTATTTACTGTCGTAAGAAATCAATGTGGTCGGCGTGAGTTTTGCCTACTCTCGTTTTTTTATATTTCTGAGTTTCATCCCATGTTCCGCACCAAACCTGAAACCCCAAACGCAATATCCAACACCATAAGTGCATATAAACAAATTTTGTGGTCCACTTTTGAACGTATGTTGTGTTTCTATGATTCACTGGTGTACTGTGCAGGTCGTACAGCACGCGCTGTCTGTTGCAGCCGCAAGACGAAGAACATCTTCCAACACCAATTTCTATTGCTTGTTGGAACATCTTGCAGGGACAGATTTCCGATTGCACGGCGTTACCACTGTTCTCTAATTTGGATATTGGGAACTCCAACTATTAGGCTATTTGCGATGGTGCATGTGTTTGTTTGATTGTTGTTTGCATTTGAGGGGTGTGTATGGGTTTGATAAATACTGTCTGTTTCGGGGTGTGCCTGCTG
The DNA here is from genome assembly GCA_027943415.1 of Closterium sp. NIES-67. NCBI lineage: Eukaryota > Viridiplantae > Streptophyta > Zygnematophyceae > Desmidiales > Closteriaceae > Closterium > Closterium sp. NIES-67. Next base: position 457,130 of record BQMB01001198.1, on the reverse strand, counting down.
CTCCTAGTCCCCATGTGCATAGTGCGTGTGGCAGCAAATGTGATAAGGCGTGGATTGTGTCTGCTTCGGATGTGCTGCTTATATGCAAGGTGTTGCAATTTGAGGTTGTCATCGTGCGTGGGGCAACTCTGTTGTCATTGCGCACCCCATCAATCTCTGTTGCAGCATTGACGCATATATGCAAACGTTTCGTTGCACTCACAATCCTATCGTACTTGCATGTTCACTCCATCACTGTATGTATCGACGAGATGTGGTGGCTGGCACGAGGTGTGTTTGGATTGCGTTTGCCCCGAGCGTGCTGCTTATTGGCTAGTTGTTGCAATTAGAGATTGTCATCGTGTTCGGGGCAGTTCCGCTGTCATCGTGCACCCCATCAATCTCTACTGCAACACTATTAATGCCTATATGCACTCGTTTCCTGTCATTTGCAATCCTACAGAATGTTTAATTATACATAATAATTTGTTGAAATGTGTCATGCGGTCTGATTGTTGTCAAACATGTGTAGTTATCATGTTTGTATAGACTGTATAGGGTCACTTTCTAGAGAGTACAACATTTAGGTATATGTTTGTGTACTCTCTCTCTCACATTATTCAATTCTAGGTTTGATATGGTATCACGAGTAGGTTTCGACCCCCCCCCCCCCCCCCCCCCCCCACCTACCGCTTCCGCTCCTCCCGTCGCGTCTCCTAGCCTCGCCTCGCCCCTCCTGAGCCCAGTCGCGAGCCCTCCCCCTAGTCCCGTCGCGCCCCTTCCAGGGCCTCGTAGCGCCCCTCCAGGCCCCGTCGTGCCCCCCTTCCAGGGCTTCGTAACGCCCCTCCAGGCCCCCGTCGCGCCCCTCCAGGGCTCTGTAGCGCCCCTCCTGGGCCCCGTCGCGCCCCCTAGCGCCCCTCCTGGGCCCCGTAGCGCCCCTCCAGGGCCCCGTCGCGCCCCTTCGCGCCCCTCCTGGGCCCCGTAGCGCCCCTCCAGGGCCCCGTCGCGCCCCTTAGCGCCCCTCCTGGGCCCCGTCGCGCTCCTCACAGGCCCCGTAGCGCCCCGTAGCGCCCCTCCTGGGCCTCGTCGCGCCCCTCCTGGGCTTCGTAGCGCCCCTCCTGGTCTTCGTAACGCCCCTCCCAGGCCCCGTCGCGCCCCTCCTGGGCTCCGTAGCGCCCCTACTGGGACCCGTCGCGCCCTCCCTGGGCCCTGTAGCGCCCCTCCTGGGCCCCGTCGTGCCCCTCCCAGGCCCCGTCGCGCCCCTCCTAGGCCCGTAGTGCCCCTCCTGGGCCCGTAGCGCCCCTCCTGGGCCCCCATTGCGCCCCTCCTGGGCCCCTCCGCCCCTGCGCCTGTTCCTCCCCGGCCGTCTCCCCCTCTTCCCGTCTACGGCCCTGTGTTCCCTCCGCCGGGCTCGTCCCCGGCTCGTTTTCCCCCTCGTTCCCCACCCGTGTCCCCTCCTCTGTCTCCTGACCCGACGCCGCCCTCTCACGTCTGGTCTCGCCGCCCCTCCCGTGCTCGTCCTGTCTCCCCCGTCCCGCGCACTCACCCTATGTTGCTCCGCTCCCACGCGTCTCGTCCTCCCCTCCTCCCGTCTCCTCCTCCGTCCTCTCTTGTCGTTGCGTCTCCTCCTCTGTCTGACTACTTTCGTGCCGCTCGTCCTCTTGTTCCTCGGGTCCTTGCCTCTCTCGTTACCGACCCGTCTGTTCCAGTGTCGAGTCTTGACGCCCTTGTCGCTGCGGTCGCTGACTTCGCCTCTACCCGCCGCCTTGACTACGCCTCCGCTCTGGTCTCTGACCCTGCCTGTCCTCCGTCTGTCGGGGGTGCTCCTGCCCTCGGCAGTGACGTCCTGGAGGACCGCCAGTTCGAGCTTGCTTTCCTGTCCGAGGCTGCTCCCCATCTCTGTTCCATGCTGCTAGTCCCTGAGGGTGACCCAGACGCTTTTGACATCCCGACCCCTCGTACTTACGCTGAGGCGGTTTCGGGACCTTGGGCCTCTCAGTGGATAGCTGCCATGGAGCAGGAGATGGCATCTTGGAGATCCACCGGCACCTTCGTCGACGCAGTTCCCCCACCTGGGGTGAACGTGGTCGATGGCCGTTGGCTTTTCAAGGTGAAGCGCCCTCCTGGAGAGCCGCCTGTGTTCAAGGCGCGTTACGTGGCTAGAGGCTTCAGTCAGCGCGAGGGGGTGGACTTCTTTCAGACTTTCGCTCCTACCCCGAAGATGACTACTCTTCGGGTTCTGCTACACGTAGCGGCTCAGCGTGACTACGAGCTTCACTCCCTCGACTTCTCCACTGCCTTTCTTCAGGGCAGCCTTCACGAGCAGGTCTACCTGCGTCGTCCTCAGGGCTTTACTGGCACCTTCCCCCCTGGGACCCAGTGGCTTCTGCGGCGCCCAGTCTACGGCCTGCGCCAGGCGCCTCGTGAGTGGCACGACACGCTGCGTGCTACTCTTGCTGACCTGCCGTTCTTTCCGTCCTCTGCAGACCCCTCGCTCTTCGTTCGTGCTGGCTCGACTCCGTTCTACATCCTCGTCTACGTAGACGACCTGGTCTTTGCCACAGCTGACAGGGACGCACTGGCCTCCGTGAAGGCAGAGCTGCTGAAGAGACACACCTGCACTGACCTTGGAGAGCTGCGCCGTTACCTTGGCTTGCAGATCTCTAGGGACAGAGCCGCGCGCACCATCACCCTGACTCAGTCACACTTGGTGCGCCAGGTCCTTCAGAGGTTCGGCCTTCAGTTCTCCTCCGCACAGCCCACCCCTCTTCCTCTGGACCACAGACTCTCCGCTCCAGTTCCTGAGGAGTCGGTAGATCCCAGTGGTCCTTACGCTGAGCTAGTGGGTTGCCTCATGTACCTGATGACTTGCACTCGCCCAGATCTCGCATACCCTCTCAGCATCCTGGCTCGTTTTGTGGCCACAGGCAGACACCGACCTCAGCACTGGTCTGCCGCTAAGAGGGTTTTGCGTTATCTTGTAAGTACATCGGGCATGGGGTTAGTGCTAGGCGGACGCAGGCCAGTGGTCCTTACTGGACACACAGACGCTTCTTGGGCAGACGACGCCGAGACGCTCAGGTCTTCCCAGGGCTACTGCTTTAGCCTTGGCTCAGGTGCTGTCTCGTGGAGAGCTACCCGCTCCTCGTCGGTTGCCCAGTCCAGCTGTGAGGCTGAGATCTACGCCGGTGCCATGGCGGCACAGGAGCTCCGCTGGCTGACCTTCTTGCTCACTGACTTAGGTGAGCGGCCTAGCTCTGCCCCGGTCCTGTACGCTGACAATAGGGCCATGATTCTCCTGTGTCAGGAGCCTCGACTCGAGGGCAGAGCGAAGCACATCCAGCTGCGGTACTTCCTCCTGCGCGAGCTACAGCAGCGGCGCCAGGCTCGCGTAGTACACTTGGCCTCCGGTGCCAACACAGCTGATATCTTTACGAAGGCGCTTGCGCCTCAAGATCATCAGCGGCACTGTTTACAGCTTGGTCTGGTTCCTGTAGTCTCTCACTTACTCGGGCCTTGACTTTGTACTGTCGTATATATATATATGTATACACTCAGACTGGACTTGTGTCCTCTCACAGTGGTTGGACTAGTAGTGCCGCCCTGTACTCGTTCTTGCCTTGTCTGTACTCCTTCTGACTGGTCTTTTAGACCCTTGTCTCAGAGGCTGGACTAGTAGTGCCACCCTGAGCTACTTGTCTAGAACATTCCCCTATGCAGTCCAGGGGGTGTGTCAAACATGTGTAGTTATCATGTTTGTATAGACTGTATAGGGTCACCTTCTAGAGAGTACAACATTTAGGTATATGTTTGTGTACTCTCTCTCTCACATCGCGCCCCTCCTGGGCCTCTAGGTTTGATAATTGTTCCATCCGCCGCACTTATCGACGCGATGGAGCACTTTGGACATTTCGGATTCATATTTTGGAGTTGCATCGAACAGTTAACTAAATTCTTAAAATTTACTGTTCATATTAATGCTCCGAAATGTGAAACCGATTTTATAGGGTTGCTACGCAACCCAAAAAATCATCATCCTATTGAACATTCTGAATAAGCTGGAAATCAGTTACGATTATCATACACTTTATGATTGGAGGTTCGCTTCCGCTTCACCACCCCCAACCCCGCTACAAGCACGACACCAACCAGCCTAGCTGCTGTCCCCACCCTCGAGTGGGATTTGCTGCCAATTCCGACAACCCAACCATTTCCACCATCCTCCCGCCACTCCCGCCCCGCGCACCACCCCATCGCCATACCCGCCGCGCCTTCAATCCCGCTACTGCGGGCGCCGTTCCCGCGCCCGCTGCGCGCCGCCACCTGACGTCTTCCGTCAGACAAGCGCCGTCAGAATCCGACGGAAGACGCCGCTCCGTCAACCGGCGCGGCGATGGCGCCTGGGGGGTTCGCGGCGATGGAGATCGACGGGGAGAGCTCGCGCGCGGCCCCCGCGGGGCGGCGCGAGATTTGGGCGTGGTACGGCTACGACGCGGCGGTCGCCGCCTTTTATTCCGCCGCGCTCCCCATCTTCTTCCCGCTGCTGCTCGTCGCGCTCGGGTCCGAGTTCGCGTGGCAGCAGTCCGGGTCGCAGCAGCCCCCCGCGTGCGGCGGGGAGGTCACGAGCGACTGCCTGCAGTGCGTGCCGGGGAAAGGCACGCAGCTGCTGACGTCAGCGGGGTAAGGAATTGGGAAGCAGGGGAGCGGGTGAGGGCGAGCGAGGTGGGGGGCGAGAGGGCGTGCGGTTTCCCTCCCCCGCGCGTGGAACTCATTGGAGTGATGGGTGCGGGCGCTGGCATGAGCGCCGTGAGGGTGGGCGTTGGTGAGGTAGGCCAGGGGGGGGTTGAGTCACGAGGTGGTGGGCGGGCCTGGCTGGCGCTGCACGGAGAATGAGCGCAAGGGGCATTGCAGCGGAATCATGGTTGGAGGGACATGAGCGGGCTGCCTCTGTTGAAGCACCCGGTTGACCTGGACGCGTGCGCCGCTGGGCCGCTTTCCCCCCAGCACCCGCAGCATCGCGCTGCGTCTCTTTGATGGTAGGACCGTCGATCCCTGTGACAATAGAATGATACTTCTCTCACTCCGCTTCCCACGCGTCTCTTTAGATTCGCAACAGCCCTCTCTCGCTCGCACCCCACATGTCAACAGAGGCACCACACCACCTGCCAACACCCCTGGTGGGCCACAGCAGCAGCAACCCCCTGTCATTCGCTACAGCCCTCCCCCCGCAACCACTCGCCCCCCACATGCCGCTGCACTGAAGTGCAGCACCCAGGCGGGCTGCCCCCCATTGGGAGGCACCGGAATCAACCGCGTGTTGTCCGCCACGGCCGTGCCGGGCGTGTCCGTCATCTTCAACACCCCCTCCCTTCACGACCATGCTGGGCCTGTCGGAAAACTGGACCCCCTTCTCCCCCCCCACCACTCCCCCTACATCCCCCCCTGCTCCCACCTTATCCCCTCAGCTACACCGAGGCTCCGCTCCCAGACATCCCTCTGGCAGGCGGCGCGAGCATCAACCCGGTGTCGTTCGCGACGGCCATGCTGGGCGTGTCCGTGATCTTCGAAGTCGTTGCTTTCGTCAGCGTGGGACCGCTGGCAGACTTTGGGAGAGGCAGGAAGGAGGTGAGACTGGGCAAAGGGAGGAGAGGATGGGCAAAGGGAGGAGAGGATGGGCAAAGGGAGGAGAGGATAGGCAAAGGGAGGAGAGGATGGGCAAAGGGAGGAGAGGATAGGCAAAGGGAGGAGAGGATGGGCAAAGGGAGGAGAGGATGGGCGATGGGGAGAGGGGGAAGGGGGGATCGGGGGGGTTGAGAAGCAGGAAGTATTTGAAAGGGGGTGGGAGGAAAGGGTGTGCGGGAAGAAGGGGATGGGAAGGTGGCGGTGAGGCTGGGAATGAGGCACGACCGCTGCCGTCCCCTGCTGTCTTCCCTGTCGCTCTGTGCTGTCCCCACCATATCATGCCATGCCATGCCATGCCATTCCGTACCGTACCGATGCCATGCCATACAGTGTGTGGTCTGTCATGGTGTACCATCACGACCTCCGCAGTGGCAGGGGGAGCATGCCTGCACCACAGGTTTCTTCGGTTCTGCACGCAGTTAGTCTAGCCCATTCTATCTCTCTTTCCCTTTTCTCGCAGCGTACTCGCTTTCCTGCACCCCTCCCAGCTGCTGCAAGTGGGCTCACATATATCGCCGCCACTGTTTCGTCCGATGCCTCACTCTCGCTCCTCGCTCGTCGCCCACTACCAGTCCACATTCCTCCCTCCCCTGGCAGCTGCTGCAAGTGTGCGCGCACATGGGGGCAGGGGCGTGCCTGCTCTGCCTGGCCTGCTGGATCCCCCATTCTTCCTGCCATGCCCGTTTCATCGCCCCTCCCAACCCCCCCCCAGCTGCTGCAAGTGGGCACGTACATGGGGGCAGCAGCCTGCGTGCTGTGCCTGGCCCTCGCCTCGCCGGCGCTCTGGTGGCTCGCAGCGCTGCTGCTCATCCTCGCCAACGTGGGCTACGGCATCGCCACCGTCGCATATTACAGGTAACCTCCTATGCTTGACGTGCCTAAAACATTTACCCGCCTCTGCTTCCCCCTGGTTGCTTGCAGCCCTGCTGCCAATCGTATCCACTGTGGGCTACGGCATGGCCGCCGTTGCCTACTACAGGTGAGTGCAACACGAATACTCCACTCACTCACCCCAAATGCCCTAGTTGCTCACAACGCCCGCCCTCTCTTAGCTGCTCCCACAATCAACCCCAGCGGCCCATCCTCCGCCGCTCTTCTCCCTCCCATCCTCTTCTCCCCCATGCTGCTGGACGCGTCTCCTGACGTGCCACACTCTCCACCTCTTCTCCCCTCCCCATTCCAACCCTCCCACCTTATCCCCCTCTTCTCCCCCCCTCTCCCTCCTGTGCGTGTCCCCCAGCTACCTGGCGGTGCTGGTGGACGCGTCGCCCGAGGTGCAGCAGGCAGAGGCGGCGGGGCTGCCCGTGCAGGCCGTGGTGGAGATGCGCGAGCAGGTGGGGGGGAGGAGGGGGACATGCGGTGATGCCACGGGGTGATGTCATGGGGTGATATTATGGGGTGAGGGGAGGTTCAAGCACATGGAGTGAGGTGGCATGGCTCCATGCCAGTGCAGGCAGTGGTGGAGATGAGAGAGCAGGTGGGGTGACAGCAGGTGGAGTCCCCTGTGGCATCGCATGTCCTGTGGGTCATCGTGTTTCTGCTGTGTCATCGCATGCGCCCATCCATGATCCTCAACCCCACCGCTCGCACTGCCATCCCATCACCAGGTGGAGAACCGTCTGTCCCTCACAGCGGTGGCGTGTGCCAGCGTGGCGTCCATCGTGGTCACGCTGCTCGCCCTCGCCGCCACGCTCCTCTCCTCCTCGCCCGACCTCAAACTCCGCCTTGCGCTCTTCCTCTGCGGCGCCTGGTGGCTGCTCCTCGCGCTGCCCACCTTCGTCTTCCTCAAGGCCCGCCCTGGCCCCGCGCTCCCCCCAGGCTCTCCCTTCCGCCTGCTCTCCGGCTGGCACCACCTTGCTGCTCTGCTCTCAGAAGCCCGCCGCTACCGCAACGCGTTCGCATTTCTCGTGTGCTACTTCGTGTACGCAGACGGGTACACCACCATCATGCAGATCGGGGTGCTGTTCGGCCAGCGAAACCTCTGCCTCTCCACGCCTGCCACTGTCCTCCTCGCCTGCTGCGTCTTCCTCTTCGCTGTGGCCGGCACGCCGCTTGCCTTCTGGCTGCAGCGCGCCACCAACCTGCACAACAAGGCCATGGTGTGCCTGCTTATAGCGGGGATGCTGCCGCTGCCCCTCTGGGGGCTTATCGGCTACCTCACCCCGGACGGGGGCTTCGGGCTCAAGTCCACGTGGGAGCTGTACGTGTTTGCAGGGTGGTTCGGGGTGCTGCTGGGGCCGCTGTCGTCGTACTCGCGCACGCTCTTCATCGACATGATCCCAGTGGGCCGCGAGGGCGCCTTCTTCTCGCTCTACTCTGTCAGCGACAAGGGCTCCTCGTGGCTCGGGCCCTTCATTGTGGCCGTCATTGTGCAGGTGGGCGTGGGGATGGGTGTGGGGGTGTGTGTACAGGTGTGTGTATGTCGGTGGGTGTGTGGTTGTGTGTATGTGGGGATGTGCGGGGGGGAGGGGTGCGTGTGTGTGTGTGAAAAGGTGTGCTTGTGTCTGTGTCTGTGTGTGTGTGTGTGTGAGTGTGTGTGTGGAGGTGTATGTGGGTGGGTGTGTGTGTGGTGGTGTGTGAGGGGTGGGGGGTATGTGTGTGTGTGTGTGGTTGTGTGTGTGGTGGAGTGTGTCGGGTGGGGGAGTGTGGGCGTGTGTGTGTGTGGTTGTGAGTGTGGTGGTGTGTGTGGGGTGGAGGGGTGTGGGTGTGTGTGTGTGGTTGTGTGTGGTGATGTGTGTGGGATGGTGGGGTGTGGGTGTGTGTGTGTGGTGGTTTGTGTGGGGTGGGGGGGTGTGGGTGTGTGTGTCCTGCTGACCTCTCACATCCCACCTCCCTCTCACATGCCAACTCCCTCTCACATGCCAACTCCCTCTCACATGCCAACTCCCTCTCACATGCCAAATCCCTCTCACATGCCAACTCCCTCTCACATGCCAACTCCCTCTCACATGCCACCTCCCTCTCACATGCCAACTCCCTCTCACATGCCAACTCCCTCTCACATGCCAACTCCCTCTCACATGCCAACTCCCTCTAACGTGCCAACTCCCTCTCACGTGCCAATTCCCTCTCACATGCCAACTCCCTCTCACATGCCACCTCCCTCTCACATGCCAACTCCCTCTCACATGCCAACTCCCTCTCACATGCCAACTCCCTCTCACATGCCAACTCCCTCTCACATGCCAACTCCCTCTCACATGCCAACTCCCTCTCACATGCCAACTCCCTCTCACGTGCCAACTCCCTCTCACGTGCCAACTCCCTCTCACATGCCAACTCCCTCTCACATCCCACCTCCCTCTCAGATGCCAACTCCCTCTCACATGCCAACTCCCTCTCACATGCCAACTCCCTCTCACATCCCAACTCCCTCTCACATGCCAACTCCCTCTCACATGCCAACTCCCTCTCACGTGCCAACTCCCTCTCACATGCCAACTCCCTCTCACATGCCACCTCCCTCTCACATGCCAACTCCCTCTCACATGCCAACTCCCTCTCACATGCCAACTCCCTCTCACGTGCCAACTCCCTCTCACATGCCAACTCCCTCTCACATGCCAACTCCCTCTCACGTGCCAACTCCCTCTCACGTGCCAACTCCCTCTCACATGCCAACTCCCTCTCACATCCCACCTCCCTCTCAGATGCCAACTCCCTCTCACATGCCAACTCCCTCTCACATGCCAACTCCCTCTCACATGCCAACTCCCTCACATGCCAACTCCCTCTCACATGCCAACTCCCTCTCACATGCCAACTCCCTCTCACATGCCAACTCCCTCTCACATGCCAACTCCCTCTCACATGCCACCTCCCTCTCACATGCCAACTCCCTCTCACATGCCAACTCCCTCTCACATGCCAACTCCCTCTCACATGCCAACTCCCTCTCACATGCCAACTCCCTCTAACGTGCCAACTCCCTCTCACGTGCCAATTCCCTCTCACATGCCAACTCCCTCTCACATGCCACCTCCCTCTCACATGCCAACTCCCTCTCACATGCCAACTCCCTCTCACATGCCAACTCCCTCTCACATGCCAACTCCCTCTCACATGCCAACTCCCTCTCACATGCCAACTCCCTCTCACATGCCAACTCCCTCTCACGTGCCAACTCCCTCTCACGTGCCAACTCCCTCTCACATGCCAACTCCCTCTCACATCCCACCTCCCTCTCAGATGCCAACTCCCTCTCACATGCCAACTCCCTCTCACATGCCAACTCCCTCTCACATCCCAACTCCCTCTCACATGCCAACTCCCTCTCACATGCCAACTCCCTCTCACATGCCAACTCCCTCTCACGTGCCAACTCCCTCTCACATGCCAACTCCCTCTCACATGCCACCTCCCTCTCACATGCCAACTCCCTCTCACATGCCAACTCCCTCTCACGTGCCAACTCCCTCTCACATGCCAACTCCCTCTCACATGCCACCTCCCTCTCACATGCCAACTCCCTCTCACATGCCAACTCCCTCTCACATGCCAACTCCCTCTCACGTGCCAACTCCCTCTCACATGCCAACTCCCTCTCACATGCCAACTCCCTCTCACGTGCCAACTCCCTCTCACGTGCCAACTCCCTCTCACATGCCAACTCCCTCTCACATCCCCACCTCCCTCTCAGATGCCAACTCCCTCTCACATGCCAACTCCCTCTCACATGCCAACTCCCTCTCACATGCCAACTCCTCACATGCCAACTCCCTCTCACATGCCAACTCCCTCTCACATGCCAACTCCCTCTCACATGCCAACTCCCTCTCACATGCCAACTCCCTCTCACATGCCACCTCCCTCTCACATGCCAACTCCCTCTCACATGCCAACTCCCTCTCACATGCCAACTCCCTCTCACATGCCAACTCCCTCTAACGTGCCAACTCCCTCTCACGTGCCAATTCCCTCTCACATGCCAACTCCCTCTCACATGCCACCTCCCTCTCACATGCCAACTCCCTCTCACATGCCAACTCCCTCTCACATGCCAACTCCCTCTCACATGCCAACTCCCTCTCACATGCCAACTCCCTCTCACATGCCAACTCCCTCTCACATGCCAACTCCCTCTCACGTGCCAACTCCCTCTCACGTGCCAACTCCCTCTCACATGCCAACTCCCTCTCACATCCCACCTCCCTCTCAGATGCCAACTCCCTCTCACATGCCAACCCCCTCTCACATGCCAACTCCCTCTCACATCCCAACTCCCTCTCACATGCCAACTCCCTCTCACATGCCAACTCCCTCTCACATGCCAACTCCCTCTCACGTGCCAACTCCCTCTCACATGCCAACTCCCTCTCACATGCCACCTCCCTCTCACATGCCAACTCCCTCTCACATGCCAACTCCCTCTCACGTGCCAACTCCCTCTCACATGCCAACTCCCTCTCACATGCCAACTCCCTCTCACGTGCCAACTCCCTCTCACGTGCCAACTCCCTCTCACATGCCAACTCCCTCTCACATCCCACCTCCCTCTCAGATGCCAACTCCCTCTCACATGCCAACTCCCTCTCACATGCCAACTCCCTCTCACATCCCAACTCCCTCTCACATGCCAACTCCCTCTCACATGCCAACTCCCTCTCACATGCCAACTCCCTCTCACGTGCCAACTCCCTCTCACATGCCAACTCCCTCTCACATGCCACCTCCCTCTCACATGCCAACTCCCTCTCACATGCCAACTCCCTCTCACGTGCCAACTCCCTCTCACATGCCAACTCCCTCTCACGTGCCAACTCCCTCTCACGTGCCAACTCCCTCTCACATGCCAACTCCCTCTCCATCCACTCCCTCCAGATGCCAACTCCCTCTCACATGCCAACTCCCTCTCACATGCCAACTCCCTCACATGCCAACTCCCTCTCACATGCCAACTCCCTCTCACATGCCAACTCCCTCTCACATGCCAACTCCCTCTCACATGCCAACTCCCTCTCACATGCCACCTCCCTCTCACATGCCAACTCCCTCTCACATGCCAACTCCCTCTCACATGCCAACTCCCTCTCACATGCCAACTCCCTATAACGTGCCAACTCCCTCTCACGTGCCAATTCCCTCTCACATGCCAACTCCCTCTCACATGCCACCTCCCTCTCACATGCCAACTCCCTCTCACATGCCAACTCCCTCTCACATGCCAACTCCCTCTCACATGCCAACTCCCTCTCACATGCCAACTCCCTCTCACATGCCAACTCCCTCTCACATGCCAACTCCCTCTCACGTGCCAACTCCCTCTCACGTGCCAACTCCCTCTCACATGCCAACTCCCTCTCACATCCCACCTCCCTCTCCAGATGCCAACTCCCTCTCACATGCCAACTCCCTCTCACATGCCAACTCCCTCTCACATCCCAACTCCCTCTCACATGCCAACTCCCTCTCACATGCCAACTCCCTCTCACATGCCAACTCCCTCTCACGTGCCAACTCCCTCTCACATGCCAACTCCCTCTCACATGCCACCTCCCTCTCACATGCCAACTCCCTCTCACATGCCAACTCCCTCTCACATGCCAACTCCCTCTCACGTGCCAACTCCCTCTCACATGCCAACTCCCTCTTCACATGCCAACTCCCTCTCACGTGCCAACTCCCTCTCACGTGCCAACTCCCTCTCACATGCCAACTCCCTCTCACATCCCACCTCCCTCTCAGATGCCAACTCCCTCTCACATGCCAACTCCCTCTCACATGCCAACTCCCTCTCACATCCCAACTCCCACTCACATGCCAACTCCCTCTCACATTGCCAACTCCCTCTCACATGCCACCTTCCCTCTCACATGCCAACTCCCTCTCACATGCCAACTCCCTCTCACATGCCAACGCCCTCTCACATGCCACCTCCCTCTCACATGCCACCTCCCTCTCACATGCCACCTCCCTCTCACGTGCCACCTCCCTCTCACATGCCAACTCCCTCTCACATGCCAACTCCCTCTCACATGCCAACTCCCTCTCACATGCCAACTCCCTCTCACATCCCAACTCCCTCTCACATCCCACCTCCCTCTCACATGCCAACTCCCTCTCACATGCCAACTCCCTTCTCACATGCCAACTCCCTCTCACATGCCAACTCCCTCTCACATGCCAACTCCCTCTCACATCCCACCTCCCTCTCACATGCCAACTCCCCTCTCACATGCCAACTCCCTCTCACATGCCAACTCCCCTCTCACATGCCAACTCCCTCTCACATGCCAACTCCCTCTCACATGCCAACTCCCTCTCACATGCCAACTCCCTCTCACATGCCAACTCCCTCTCACATGCCAACTCCCTCTCACATGCCAACTCCCTCTCACATGCCAACTCCCTCTCACATGCCACCTCCCTCTCACATGCCAACTCCCTCTCACATGCCAACTCCCTCTCACATGCCAACTCCCTCTAACGTGCCAACTCCCTCTCACGTGCCAATTCCCTCTCACATGCCAACTCCCTCTCACATGCCACCTCCCTCTCACATGCCAACTCCCTCTCACATGCCAACTCCCTCTCACATGCCAACTCCCTCTCACATGCCAACTCCCTCTCACATGCCAACTCCCTCTCACATGCCAACTCCCTCTCACATGCCAACTCCCTCTCACGTGCCAACTCCCTCTCACGTGCCAACTCCCTCTCACATGCCAACTCCCTCTCACATCCCACCTCCCTCTCAGATGCCAACTCCCTCTCACATGCCAACTCCCTCTCACATGCCAACTCCCTCTCACATCCCAACTCCCTCTCACATGCCAACTCCCTCTCACATGCCAACTCCCTCTCACGTGCCAACTCCCTCTCACATGCCAACTCCCTCTCACATGCCACCTCCCTCTCACATGCCAACTCCCTCTCACATGCCAACTCCCTCTCACATGCCAACTCCCTCTCACGTGCCAACTCCCTCTCACATGCCAACTCCCTCTCACATGCCAACTCCCTCTCACGTGCCAACTCCCTCTCACGTGCCAACTCCCTCTCACATGCCAACTCCCTCTCCACATCCCACCTCCCTCTCAGATGCCAACTCCCTCTCACATGCCAACTCCCTCTCACATGCCAACTCCCTCTCACATGCCAACTCCCTCACATGCCAACTCCCTCTCACATGCCAACTCCCTCTCACATGCCAACTCCCTCTCACATGCCAACTCCCTCTCACATGCCAACTCCCTCTCACATGCCACCTCCCTCTCACATGCCAACTCCCTCTCACATGCCAACTCCCTCTCACATGCCAACTCCCTCTCACATGCCAACTCCCTCTAACGTGCCAACTCCCTCTCACGTGCCAATTCCCTCTCACATGCCAACTCCCTCTCACATGCCACCTCCCTCTCACATGCCAACTCCCTCTCACATGCCAACTCCCTCTCACATGCCAACTCCCTCTCACATGCCAACTCCCTCTCACATGCCAACTCCCTCTCACATGCCAACTCCCTCTCACATGCCAACTCCCTCTCACGTGCCAACTCCCTCTCACGTGCCAACTCCCTCTCACATGCCAACTCCCTCTCACATCCCACCTCCCTCTCAGATGCCAACTCCCTCTCACATGCCAACTCCCTCTCACATGCCAACTCCCTCTCACATCCCAACTCCCTCTCACATGCCAAACTCCCTCTCACATGCCAACTCCCTCTCACATGCCAACTCCCTCTCACGTGCCAACTCCCTGTCACATGCCAACTCCCTCTCACATGCCACCTCCCTCTCACATGCCAACTCCCTCTCACATGCCAACTCCCTCTCACGTGCCAACTCCCTCTCACATGCCAACTCCCTCTCACATGCCAACTCCCTCTCACGTGCCAACTCCCTCTCACGTGCCAACTCCCTCTCACATGCCAACTCCCTCTCACATCCCACCTCCCTCTCAGATGCCAACTCCCTCTCACATGCCAACTCCCTCTCACATGCCAACTCCCTCACATGCCAACTCCCTCTCACATGCCAACTCCCTCTCACATGCCAACTCCCTCTCACATGCCAACTCCCTCTCACATGCCAACTCCCTCTCACATGCCACCTCCCTCTCACATGCCAACTCCCTCTCACATGCCAACTCCCTCTCACATGCCAACTCCCTCTCACATGCCAACTCCCTATAACGTGCCAACTCCCTCTCACGTGCCAATTCCCTCTCACATGCCAACTCCCTCTCACATGCCACCTCCCTCTCACATGCCAACTCCCTCTCACATGCCAACTCCCTCTCACATGCCAACTCCCTCCACATGCCAACTCCCTCTCACATGCCAACTCCCTCTCACATGCCAACTCCCTCTCACTGCCAACTCCCTCTCACGTGCCAACTCCCTCTCACGTGCCAACTCCCTCTCACATGCTAACTCCCTCTCACATCCCACCTCCCTCTCAGATGCCAACTCCCTCTCACATGCCAACTCCCTCTCACATGCCAACTCCCTCTCCCATCCCAACTCCCTCTCA
Organism: Closterium sp. NIES-67; assembly: GCA_027943415.1. NCBI lineage: Eukaryota > Viridiplantae > Streptophyta > Zygnematophyceae > Desmidiales > Closteriaceae > Closterium > Closterium sp. NIES-67. The sequence goes on along the minus strand of BQMB01001198.1, from coordinate 441,995 downwards.
CATGCCAACTCCCTCTCACATGCCAACTCCCTCTCACATGCCAACTCCCTCTCACGTGCCAACTCCCTCTCACATGCCAACTCCCTCTCACATGCCACCTCCCTCTCACATGCCAACTCCCTCTCACATGCCAACTCCCTCTCACATGCCAACTCCCTCTCACGTGCCAACTCCCTCTCACATGCCAACTCCCTCTCACATGCCAACTCCCTCTCACGTGCCAACTCCCTCTCACGTGCCAACTCCCTCTCACATGCCAACTCCCTCTCACATCCCACCTCCCTCTCAGATGCCAACTCCCTCTCACATGCCAACTCCCTCTCACATGCCAACTCCCTCTCACATCCCAACTCCCACTCACATGCCAACTCCCTCTCACATGCCAACTCCCTCTCACATGCCACCTCCCTCTCACATGCCAACTCCCTCTCACATGCCAACTCCCTCTCACATGCCAACGCCCTCTCACATGCCACCTCCCTCTCACATGCCACCTCCCTCTCACATGCCACCCTCCCTCTCACGTGCCACCTCCCTCTCACATGCCAACTCCCTCTCACATGCCAACTCCCTCTCACATGCCAACTCCCTCTCACATGCCAACTCCCTCTCACATCCCAACTCCCTCTCACATCCCACCTCCCTCTCACATGCCAACTCCCTCTCACATGCCAACTCCCTCTCACATGCCAACTCCCTCTCACATGCCAACTCCCTCTCACATGCCAACTCCCTCTCACATCCCACCTCCCTCTCACATGCCAACTCCCTCTCACATGCCAACTCCCTCTCACATGCCAACTCCCTCTCACATCCCACCTCCCTCTCAGATGCCAACTCCCTCTCACATGCCAACTCCCTCTCACATGCCAACTCCCTCTCACATCCCAACTCCCTCTCACATGCCAACTCCCTCTCACATGCCAACTCCCTCTCACATGCCAACTCCCTCTCACGTGCCAACTCCCTCTCACATGCCAACTCCCTCTCACATGCCACCTCCCTCTCACATGCCAACTCCCTCTCACATGCCAACTCCCTCTCACGTGCCAACTCCCTCTCACATGCCAACTCCCTCTCACATGCCAACTCCCTCTCACGTGCCAACTCCCTCTCACGTGCCAACTCCCTCTCACATGCCAACTCCCTTTCACATCCCACCTCCCTCTCAGATGCCAACTCCCTCTCACATGCCAACTCCCTCTCACATGCCAACTCCCTCTCACATCCCAACTCCCACTCACATGCCAACTCCCTCTCACATGCCAACTCCCTCTCACATGCCACCTCCCTCTCACATGCCAACTCCCTCTCACATGCCAACTCCCTCTCACATGCCAACGCCCTCTCACATGCCACCTCCCTCTCACATGCCACCTCCCTCTCACATGCCACCTCCCTCTCACGTGCCACCTCCCTCTCACATGCCAACTCCCTCTCACATGCCAACTCCCTCTCACATGCCAACTCCCTCTCACATGCCAACTCCCTCTCACATCCCAACTCCCTCTCACATCCCACCTCCCTCTCACATGCCAACTCCCTCTCACATGCCAACTCCCTCTCACATGCCAACTCCCTCTCACATGCCAACTCCCTCTCACATGCCAACTCCCTCTCACATCCCACCTCCCTCTCACATGCCAACTCCCTCTCACATGCCAACTCCCTCTCACATGCCAACTCCCTCTCACATCCCACCTCCCTCTCACATGCCAACTCCCTCTCACATGCCAACTCCCTCTCACATGCCAACTCCCTCTCACATCCCAACTCCCTCTCACATCCCACCTCCCTCTCACATGCCAACTCCCTCTCACATGCCAACTCCCTCTCACATGCCAACTCCCTCTCACATGCTTACTCCCTCTCACATCCCACCTCCCTCTCACATGCCAACTCCCTCTCACATCCCAACTCCCTCTCACATCCCAACTCCCTCTCACATCCCAACTCCCTCTCACATGCCAACTCCCTCTCACATGCCACCTCCCTCTCACATGCCAACTCCCTCTCACATGCCAACTCCCTCTCACATGCCAACTCCCTCTCACGTGCCAACTCCCTCTCACATGCCAACTCCCTCTCACATGCCAACTCCCTCTCACGTGCCAACTCCCTCTCACGTGCCAACTCCCTCTCACATGCCAACTCCCTCTCACATCCCACCTCCCTCTCAGATGCCAACTCCCTCTCACATGCCAACTCCCTCTCACATGCCAACTCCCTCTCACATGCCAACTCCCTCTCACATGCCAACTCCCTCTCACATGCCAACTCCCTCTCACATGCCAACTCCCTCTCACGTGCCAACTCCCTCTCACGTGCCAACTCCCTCTCACGTGCCAACTCCCTCTCACATCCCACCTCCCTCTCAGATGCCAACTCCCTCTCACATGCCAACTCCCTCTCACATGCTTACTCCCTCTCACATCCCACCTCCCTCTCACATGCCAACTCCCTCTCACATGCCAACTCCCTCTCACATGCCAACTCCCTCTCACGTGCCAACTCCCTCTCACATGCCAACTCCCTCTCACATGCCACCTCCCTCTCACATGCCAACTCCCTCTCACATGCCAACTCCCTCTCACATGCCAACTCCCTCTCACGTGCCAACTCCCTCTCACATGCCAACTCCCTCTCACATGCCAACTCCCTCTCACGTGCCAACTCCCTCTCACGTGCCAACTCCCTCTCACATGCCAACTCCCTCTCACATCCCACCTCCCTCTCAGATGCCAACTCCCTCTCACATGCCAACTCCCTCTCACATGCCAACTCCCTCTCACATCCCAACTCCCACTCACATGCCAACTCCCTCTCACATGCCAACTCCCTCTCACATGCCACCTCCCTCTCACATGCCAACTCCCTCTCACATGCCAACTCCCTCTCACATGCCAACGCCCTCTCACATGCCACCTCCCTCTCACATGCCACCTCCCTCTCACATGCCACCTCCCTCTCACGTGCCACCTCCCTCTCACATGCCAACTCCCTCTCACATGCCAACTCCCTCTCACATGCCAACTCCCTCTCACATGCCAACTCCCTCTCACATCCCAACTCCCTCTCACATCCCACCTCCCTCTCACATGCCAACTCCCTCTCACATGCCAACTCCCTCTCACATGCCAACTCCCTCTCACATGCCAACTCCCTCTCACATCCCAACTCCCTCGCACATCCCACCTCCCTCTCACATGCCAACTCCCTCTCACATGCCACCTCCCTCTCACATGCCAACTCCCTCTCACATGCCAACTCCCTCTCACATCCCACCTCCCTCTCAGATGCCAACTCCCTCTCACATGCCAACTCCCTCTCACATGCCAACTCCCTCTCACATGCCAACTCCCTCTCACATGCCAACTCCCTCTCACATGCCAACTCCCTCTCACATGCCAACTCCCTCTCACGTGCCAACTCCCTCTCACGTGCCAACTCCCTCTCACGTGCCAACTCCCTCTCACATCCCACCTCCCTCTCAGATGCCAACTCCCTCTCACATGCCAACTCCCTCTCACATGCTTACTCCCTCTCACATCCCACCTCCCTCTCACATGCCAACTCCCTCTCACATGCCAACTCCCTCTCACATGCCAACTCCCTCTCACGTGCCAACTCCCTCTCACATGCCAACTCCCTCTCACATGCCACCTCCCTCTCACATGCCAACTCCCTCTCACATGCCAACTCCCTCTCACATGCCAACTCCCTCTCACGTGCCAACTCCCTCTCACATGCCAACTCCCTCTCACATGCCAACTCCCTCTCACGTGCCAACTCCCTCTCACGTGCCAACTCCCTCTCACATGCCAACTCCCTCTCACATCCCACCTCCCTCTCAGATGCCAACTCCCTCTCACATGCCAACTCCCTCTCACATGCCAACTCCCTCTCACATCCCAACTCCCACTCACATGCCAACTCCCTCTCACATGCCAACTCCCTCTCACATGCCACCTCCCTCTCACATGCCAACTCCCTCTCACATGCCAACTCCCTCTCACATGCCAACGCCCTCTCACATGCCACCTCCCTCTCACATGCCACCTCCCTCTCACATGCCACCTCCCTCTCACGTGCCACCTCCCTCTCACATGCCAACTCCCTCTCACATGCCAACTCCCTCTCACGTGCCAACTCCCTCTCACATGCCAACTCCCTCTCACATCCCAACTCCCTCTCACATCCCACCTCCCTCTCACATGCCAACTCCCTCTCACATGCCAACTCCCTCTCACATGCCAACTCCCTCTCACATGCCAACTCCCTCTCACATGCCAACTCCCTCTCACATCCCACCTCCCTCTCACATGCCAACTCCCTCTCACATGCCAACTCCCTCTCACATGCCAACTCCCTCTCACATCCCACCTCCCTCTCACATGCCAACTCCCTCTCACATGCCAACTCCCTCTCACATGCCAACTCCCTCTCACATCCCAACTCCCTCTCACATCCCACCTCCCTCTCACATGCCAACTCCCTCTCACATGCCAACTCCCTCTCACATGCCAACTCCCTCTCACATCCCAACTCCCTCTCACATCCCACCTCCCTCTCACATGCCAACTCCCTCTCACATGCCAACTCCCTCTCACATGCCAACTCCCTCTCACATGCTTACTCCCTCTCACATCCCACCTCCCTCTCACATGCCAACTCCCTCTCACATCCCAACTCCCTCTCACATGCCACTTCATCCCTTCCCATACCTCAGGCCACGGGCGACCTGCGGCCGTCCTTCTTCTACATCCTGGCAGTGATGCTGCTGCCGCTCATAGCACTGCACCTCACTGTGGACCATGCACGCGGCATCACGGACGCGGGGCGCAGCAGCAAGGGCGGCGGTGACATGGGGATAGCGCAGGACGACCAGCCCAACGTGGTGGGCAGCGTTGTGCCCTACACCGCCATGCGCGCACACTGACCTGACTCGCCTAACAGTCTAAACCGAACCTATATGGACACATCAAAAAGGTCTCATTGCTCCAGCCCAATGTTGCCGCCATAAGGGTGCAGTGATTTTCTGTATAGAACTACTGTTTCTACGTGCGGAAACGGTCCTCCTAATCCTAGATGCAATGTGGTGGGCAGAGTGCCACTGTGCAACGCCAAGCGGCTGCAGTGGCTGTAGTGCCGCTATGATTGCTCTGCTGCTAGTATTCTATGGTTGCCGCTCCTAACCGTTTCCTAGGGCATGCTCAAATTTTGGTTACTTGTACTAGTAAGCAGACTGTATATAAGCAGAGTCCATTAACAAGAAGTGTGCATATCTGGCAGTTTGGACTGATGTCGACATCCATCTGTTACATTCGGTGCTGCAGAGAGCGAGGGCTTTATGCAGAGCTGCGTTAGGCAACCGGTCGAACAGGCAACGCCCCGAATTGCCTGTTGACCACACGATGGAAGAACCATGCAAAATTGCGGTGCACCCCCTATAATGTGGTACAATAAGGGGACACACACATGGCTAATGCTCTAGGATGAAACTGCAGCATGTAAGCACATCAGAGTGGTAGGACAAGGTGGGGCACGTCAGTGATAGGACAAGGTGGGGCACGCCAGACTGCCTCTAGCCACCAGCCTGTTCTTCCTGCCCCCGCCCACCTCGCCTGCTGCACCCTCCAAACCCTGCTGCCCTGCTACGCCCTCCTCCGTCTGCTCCCCCCCATGCTGTCTGTGGTGCGGCAGCTCGTAGCAGGCGGTCATGGCGCAGATGGAGTGCCGCCGCTGCGCCTGGGGGGACTGCGAGCGCGGGCACGACCGCCCCTTGCCCTCACTGCCCTGCTCCTCCAACCCATGCCGCCCATACCCAGCTCCATCCCCGGCCTCATACCCCTGCTGCTGCAGGTGCAGCATGCGTGCATAGTGGCTCGCCCCGGCGTGCTGGGTGGAGGCACTGGAACACCCAGCGGAGTGCGCGGGCGAGGGGGACGCCCAGCAGCCAGCAGAGGGCATGGGAGGGCGCTGCGCGCTGTGCTGCATCCACGCGAGCTGGCGGTTGTGCTGGCTGCTGGCATCTGAAGACGCCCCCGGGGAGGACGACGCGGGGTTGGAGCCGGGCGGAGGGAGCTCGGCGGCGGGCACGTGGGCGTGGAAGTGGGCGATGATGGTGCGCTGGAGGGACTCCACCGGCTGGCCCTTCTCCTGCGCTATGAGGTGCAGCGCGGTGGTGAGCGCGTACACCGACAGCTTGCGCTCGCTGCCGCGGGTCACCTTGCTGAATATGATGTCCGCGCTCTGTGTGGGGTGGAGGGTGGTGGGGAGGAGGGGGGATGAGGGAGGAGAATGGATGATGAGAGAAAGGACACATGTGGGAAGTGAGAGCGTAATATTTGAACAAATGGAACACAACGGGAGTCAGCTGGAAGCAGGTTGCAGCGAGATCACGAGAATCAATGCTGAGAGAAGCTGCAGGCCAGCAGCAGGAGGTGGAGAGTACGAGGAGGGCAAACAACGTACAGTGGTGGTGAAGCGCGCGTCGAGGATGCCGGTCTCCTTGCACATCTTGATGTAGCGGATGCTGTCCATGCGCGGCGGAGGCAGGCCCTGCAGCTGCTGCCTGCCGCACTGTGCCTGATCAATGAGACGCGCACAAATGCACGAGATGCAGATGCACACAGCATGGGCAGTGAGCGCAGTGCTCTTGTAGTGGCTTGGGCATGAGCACTGATGGCAACAGTGTCAGCCGTGACCTTAAGTTCATATAAAATTGCAGGCAAGCATTGTCTCAGGGAAAGTGTGTAGTGTGGTCAAATATTGGGTGACAATGCAAGGAAGGATTGAGGGAATGGTTTCGGTGGGTTGAGTCACAGGGAAAATGTCGTGATTGGGAAGAGGGACATGGCGAGGGAGGGCGGCATGAGACACGAGGTGTGGGTGGGGGGAATCACCAGGGGAACGAAGTGGTGGCGGGCGAAGTGCGGCAGAGAGAAGAAGCGGAAGGCGTCAAAGAACATGAGACTCGCCACCGCATCCTCCGCTGCTGCTGCTGCTGGGTCACAGCTGGACGCCTGCTCACTCACGCTGCTGCTCTCCCCATCTGCAGCACGGTGACACGGCGGCAGGGAGGAACGTTAGGAGCAGGGCAGACGTCATGGCACACAGCATGCGCGCACCCACCCACTCAGTACAAGACTGAAGGCCAAACATACACAGACACGCTATTCCCTCCGACTCACCCCCTCTCCTCCTCTCTCCCTCTGCACCCACATGCCACTCACTGTCATATTGCTGTGTGCCTCTGCCTGCACCGCTCCCTGCCGTCCTCCCCATCTCCCCTCCCGCCTGCGCCCTGCTGCCTTGCCTCAACTCCTCAGCTGCTGCTGCCACGGCTGACGCCATCACCCGCACCATGGCCCCATGCGCATCAACGGCTGCAGCCATCTGCACGGGCCCCCCTCTGCCCGCCACTTCCTCCCGCGCATAGAAGCGCTCCAAGGCCTCCCCATCCCTCGCCCCTGCACCTGCTAGGCTTGGTGCATACGCCCCCCCCCCTGCACGTTCTCATTGCGCCCTCCTGTTCCCCTCCCCGCGCCATCCACCCACGCCTGCTGCCCCTCCGCCCACCTCCCGCCCTTCTCCTCCCCGCCCATCCCCATGCCTTCATGCGAGTTGTGAGCCGACAGTGATGACGTCAGCTCACCCAGAGGCTCTGGGCGGCAGGCCTGAGAGTCAGTTTCCGCCTGCTCCTGCGCCTCCACTGACCGCGTGCGGATCAGCCTCAGCCTGGGCGGAAAATCGTCCCCAGGCGGCACTATGTCCCCTGCCATCCCCCCACCCCCAACCCCCCCAACAGCAGCACCCCCACCCGCACCACCGGGCCGTCCGCCCCGCCCCTCCCTCAGCGAGTAGGAGGCGTGGGCACCGAGGGGGGTGATGGCGGGGGAGGACGGCGCACCATGGGCGGATGCCGCGGGGGTGTATGCAGCATGCGCGGAGGCGGCGTGCATGGGGGCGGAGTGGGAGAGGGAGAGGCGGCGGGAGTGCGCGGAGGAGAGGGTTTGGTGCGAGGCGAGGAGCGACGAGGAGGCGTGGTGCGAGAGCGTCATGGAGTGGCGCGTGGCGGACGTGAGCGCGGGCTGCGGCAGGTCCATGGCCAGCGCCTGGCGAGGGCGCACGGGGGGAAGAGGGAGGGGCGTAAGGAATGGCGGCTAGGTTTGACATGGCTGAATGACGTGATTGTGGAAGCGAAACTGATGTAACCTCGCCATACCTGGTGTTTCAGTTCACTCCCAATTCCTGCTGCGTCATCCCTTTCCCCCCTCCCTCCTCTTTCCCTCCCCCCCGCCCCCCCCCCACCCTTTTCACCAGCTGTATCACCCGCCCTACCTGCTGTATGAGATCAGTGGCCGCGACCCCCAGCTTGTCGGCCATGACAGCAACGGCATCGCAGAAGTTCTCGAAGGTCAGCTTCTTGCGGCCCTGCAGCACCACGCACGCCAAGGATAGCATTGACAAGTTATTCTTCGCAGCTCGTCGCTCGCAGCTGGTGGCTCACGACACGATAAACGCAGAAGACGCACGGCAGAGCGACACTAGCGGCGAGGGCCCGATCACCGGCTAGAGTTCTGAGCACGGCTTAGCGGCTATAATGTAGACCTGGTTAAGCGGTTCGAATTCCAAGCACACCTTAGCGGCTGAGATTTGAGCATGTCTCAGCGGCTAGATAACTGAACCGGCTCTGCGGGACTCACGCGCGGCTTGATGGTGACGAAGAGCAGGTCGACGTCCGTGACGTGCAGCCCGCCGGCTCCACCCCCAGTCGCGATGATCCCGAGGTCGCGGCAGAAGCGCACGAACTTGATGTTGTCCATCTCGTCCACCTCGCGCGCCGTGCCCAGGCTGCAGAGAGCACGGGGGGAGAGGGATTGAAGTAAAAAGAAGGTTCGCAACACATAGTAAGGCGGAAGCTAGCTGATGTTGCCAGTCTCGTCCACCTCGCGCGAGCCGAGACTGGCGAGGGGGACAGCGGTGAGAGGGATTCAGGCGAGGAGAACGGTGGTAACACATGAGTAAGGCGGAGGCCGACTTGGTCTGGCCTATCTCGTCGACCAAGCGCGCCATACCAAGGCTGGCGAGGACGAATATGTAAAGAAATCCAAAAAGGGGGCAGCCGAACGAGCGACCTTCGGTTATAATGACAAGACTGAAGGATTTCCGGGGATTTACGCTAGGCAATCGTCCTACAAGCTATCCTAGAAATCCTGATTACGACGTTCCGGTCTCCTTGTCAGAAGGAGCCTGAAGTCGAAAAACGCACCAGCAGTACTGCTTGAATATCTGGTATAACGACTCGTAATCATCGTCCGAGTGGAATTGAAACCCGTCAACCCACGCCATTCTCGAGGGAGACAGGGCGAAGCAAAGAATAGCGGACTACTCGTTCAGTACAGCTTGTCGAAGCCTTGAATAAGCTTGTAAATGTCGCTAAGTACGGCTGGCCTGAATCTTAGTCAGTGAAATGGTGGCTTCGCCTCGAACGGCTAAGAAAGCAGAAGTAGAGGGTTTGCAGTTGCATTGCGGTTGGGTGAGGGTGCTGCCTGCCGAAATCTGATGGCCCTTCATGGACCTGAGCTGAACGCAAACCAACGGCTCGCGGTTTGGCGCCAAACCCTGGCCAGGGGAATCCCAGCCAAATTGTTCTGGATGGATGGTTCACTTCATAGTGAGCCTCAAACATCGTTAGAAGATGTGAGGTTTCGAAAACAATCTGACTACACGACTAGGTGTAATGCCGTTTGAAACAATAGCTCACCTTGCACGGTACAGTCCGATGCAAGTGTTGAATTGCGCAATCCAAGGCGATTTTGCCTGGTAATGTGCGAATTTGATTCTGATAATGATTCTGATGCTAATTCATGAATGCGCCCCTAGATTATGAAATAAATCGTCTTATGTTGTAAGAGACTAAGTATAAAACTATAAATGCGAACACTTGGCAAATCCTCAAGTGTTGGTCCAGGATCTTTGCTGGAATGGTAGACTAGTAAGACAGCGGAAGTCTTGTAAAATGTAAAGGTCAAGGTTGAATAACCTGAGTACGTAAACTTGTGAGTAATCAAAGTTAATGATGAAAAAGACCTAACAGAGATTTATAGTTCTACGAAAAGTACCTATTCGCTAATGTACCTGTTCGTCACTATCGCGCTATGCGCCCTAGATGATAATGAAGGGGTGCGACTGTTCGCGTGACTGAAACGACTGTCCTATGACGAGCGCTATTTGCTGACGTCATCCTACGGACTTATCTTCTACAGTATGATTCGACACTAACTATACATAATCGACTTACAGAAATGCTAAGTATCAATTATATCACAACAGATTCATCTTGGCATGTATAGAATATACCTAAAAACTTGTTCTCATGTATCATTAAGCATACGGTATTATGAAGATGTCTATCCTGATTTTCAAAAGGCTTGACTCGCTATCAACTCAACATCAATTTATCTGCGTTCCAAATTCATGCAATAAAATTGGCGTCATATGAAAGCTACACAACATGCATGTACAATTGACAGAGGCGAAGACAACGACTTATAGCGACGGAACAATCTGTCCCCAAAATGGCAATGTTTAGCAAGTTCATGATGTTTTGACAAGTATAAATGAATTATTTGTTAAAATTATATAAGTTATAATTTAATATAGGCTTGGTAGGTTGTTACTGAACCTTTCTGTAGAGGGTACAAACCCCTCCTTGTACTCCTCTCTCTTCCTAATCCAACCCCTTCTTTCTCGACACTTTTCCTACCCTCCTAGCTAAACCCCGCCGCCACATTCATGGCGGCCTTGTTCCTGCCTAGTATCCTAGCCTAGTGCTACTTTAACATGGTATCGAGAGCAGGACGCCCTCCCTGGGCCTACTCCCCTCCGTGCTTCCGCTGCGTACTCGTTCACTGCCTTCCAACTTCCTGCTGCCGTGGCAGCTTCTCCAAGATGCCGCGGCGGCTTCTTTTAAGTGCCGCCGTCTCAGTGTCGCCGAGCAGCCGCAGCGACGATGCGGCGCCGTGGTGGCGCCGTCGAGCTTCCGTGGTGCGTCGTCGGCCTGGCGGCGTCGTAAGACTGCCGTGGCGGCGTCGTCGGCCGACAGCCGGCCGCGCAACGTCAGTGGCGCCGCCGGTCCTGCCGCCCGCTCTACCGCCACCGACGTGATCATGGACTACGCCCCCCCCCCCCCCACCTCCTCCTCCTTCCCCTGCTTCCCCCCCTTCCTTGCTGCAGCCGACGACTGCCTCATGAGGGCCCTCCCCACCGCCAAGGTGACTGGACATGCCGCCAAGAGGGCGGGGGCCGCTGCACCAGCCTCTGACGTTCAAGCCGCCGCTGCTGTCGTCACTATCGCTGCTGCCGCCATTGCCATCCCACGGGCCGTGGGAGCTGCCCACTTCCGGAGTCGTTGCGGTTCCTGCTGGGAATGGGGGTGCTGGGTTAGGGGGTGTGGGTGTGGGTGTGGGTGTGGGTGTGGGGGGTGTGAGTGGGCTTGACACTACCAAGCCTAGGGGGTGTGTTAAAATTATATAAGTTATAATTTAATATAGGCTTGGTAGGCTGTTACTGAACCTTTCTGTAGAGGGTACAAACCCCTCCTTGTACTCCTCTCTTTTCCTAATCCAACCCCTTCTTTCTCGACACTTTTCCTACCCTCCTAGCTAAACCCCGCCGCCACATTCATGGCGGCCTTGTTCCTGCCTAGTATCCTAGCCTAGTGCTACTTTAACATTATTTACAATGTGGAGCCTGTGGACATTATGCAAAAACAATTGATGCACCTCCAGATATAACAAACTAGCCAATATCGAATCGCTAATAACGAGTACAAGCTTTAACGCTCGACGGTCGATGCGGACAAATACTACCCGAGTAAAGACTAGATCTGTTTCCGTCGAGCATTCTTTGCACGAGCTAGCAAAGTTGCTCAGACTTTTGCTAGCGCATGCCCCTTACCCCGTGATCCTCCAGTAACCACGCGCCCGCTTGCTTCGCGTCAGAGATACCAGATCATGAGCCTCTAGCACCAGTGTCCGAGTTTTCGACCGATCGCACGAACGCTAGGAATAGGGCAGAGAATCGACCAAAAAAACACTCTGAAGCCTAGTCACAGCAGTAGTCGTCCAGTAGCTAGGCCAAATGTCAACTCTTTAGGTCGACCGCGACTGCTCTCAGCGTGATACATGTGCACTTTCGTGCACACCATCATGTTAGGTGCCGCGTTGACGAGCATCGAGCTGCATAACCGCTGGAACCGAATCACGTTGTTAAGGTCTACCCTCACAATGTACGAAATGCCCTCTGGGTGAGTGGGTTAGTTGCTGTACAACTATTGCGCAAGCCTCAATTATTAGCGCGCAACATGTGCGACTATACAGAATTTCGCCAGAGCCCACCTAGACTGGACTCTGATGACTGGAAGCGGGTGATCTGGTCGAACATGATTCAGATCACTCGATATAGCTTGGATAGCCACACTCACGCATGGATTCGCGAAGGCGCTGCTCTCTAGGGGCATCAGGTGAAGTAGACTGTGAAGCATGGGGGCGGGCCAGACATGGTTTGAGTCTGTGTAATGTCTGATGTGCAGCGTGATACATGTGCAAGATTGATGGCCGCACAGATGGCCAACTCTATCACAGCATATTGCAGGACGAGGTGGCTCAAACTCTTGATTCCTATGATTTGACCATCTCTGGCATGACGTTCCAGTACGCTATACGACCCCAAAACCACGTGCAGGATCGTCCAGGAGTGGCTAGAAGAGCAAGATTCCGCGGTCCTACAATGACCCTATTCCTCCCCCGACCCCAATCCCATCGAGCAGCTCGCCAAGCATGAGCAACCCCCCACAGGCATGCTGCAAACTTGGGAGCAGGTGCACGAGGCATGGAACAGCATTAGGGCTAGCATGTGCAAGGCTCTTATAGACACTATGCCTAGGAGGATCAGAGCAGGAAGTAGGGTTAAGGGGAGATGGACCTGGTATGGATATCGATAATTTTAAATGTCGCTCATCCCGGGAACATTCTGTCCGAGTGTACCACTTGTGATCCTCGTTGTGCTATGTTCTGTTCTTGTTTGTTTTTTGGACAAGTTTTCATTTGTCACACAAGCCTATAACAGTGGCAACTAGAACCTTAAAACCGGGTTATAAAAAACCTGATCATTTTCTCATGGGCTCTGATTTTGTCCAGTTAATGGCCAACATGTGGACAGATTGTTCACTCGCTGTAAGTTTCTTCCCTGAAAAAAATTGGCCTTGTGTATCAAAGTTAACGAATGAGTTGAACCAGGACATACAAGGGAATATAACCTAGTGGGTTGTACTCTCAAAGGCACAACACTGTGTAATCTATAACAAAATACAAAGATATCTTTGACACAACCCCTAGACTTGATAGGGGCAGTGCCTGGTGAGAGACAAGCAGCTCAGGGAGGCACTACTAGTCCAGCCTCTGAGGCAAGGGTCTAAAGACCAGTCAAACGAGTATAAACAAGGCAAGAGAAAAAAAAACCAGGGCGGCACTACTAGTCCAACCACTGGGAAGAGGCCACAAGGCCAGTCAAGGTAATATACATATAAAGGTCTATACACAATCAAGGTTTTAGCAAATGAGAGGCTACAAGAACGAGACCAAGCTGTACACAGTGCCGCTAATGATCTTTAGGCGCAAGCGCCTTCGTAAAGATATCAGTTGTGTTGGCACCTAAGGCCAAGTGTATTATGCGTACCTGACGACGCTGCTGTAGCTCGCGCAGGAGGAAGTACCGCAGCTAGACGTGCTTCGCTCTGCCCTCAAGTCGAGGCTCCTAACACAGGAGGATCATGGCCCTGTTGTCAGCGTACAGAATCGGGGCGGAGCTAGGCCGCTCAACTAAGTCGGTGAGCAAGAAGGTCAGCCAGCGGAGCTCCTGTGCCGCCATGGCACCGGCATAAATCTCAGCCTCACAGCTAGACTGGGCAACAGACGAGGAGCGAGTGGACCTCCACGAGATGGCACCTGAACTAAGGCTAAAGCAGTAGCCCTGGGAGGACCTAAGGGTCTCAGCGTCGTCTGCCCGCGAAGCGTTTGTGTGCCCAGCAAGGACCACTGGCCTGCGTCCTCCCAGCACTAACCCCATGTCCGATGTACTTGCTAGATAATGCAAGACCCTCTTAGTGGCAGACCAGTGCTGTGGTCGATGTCTGCCTGTGGCCACAAAGCGAGCTAGGATGCTGAGAGGGTATGCGAGATCTGGACGAGTGCAAGTCATCAGGTACATGAGGCAACCCACTAGCTCTGCGTAAGGACCACTGGGCTCTACTGACTCCTCAGGAACTGGAGCAGAGAGCCTGTGAACTATCGGCAGAGGTGTGGGCTGTGTGGAGGAGAACTGAAGGCTGAACCTCTGAAGGACCTGGCGCACCAAGTGTGAATGTGTGAGAGTGATGATGCGTGCTGCTCTGTCCCTGGAGATCTGCAGGCCAAGGTAGTGGCGCAGCTCTCCTAGGTCGATGCAGGTGTGTCTCCTCAGTAGCTCAGCCTTCACGGAGGCCAGCGCGTCTCTGTCTGCAATAGCAAATTCTAGGTCGTCTACGTAGACAAGGATGTAGAATGGAGTCTGGCCGAAACGGACGAAGAGCGAGGGGTCTGCAGAGGACGGGAAGAACTGCAGGTCAGCAAGTGTAGCACGCAGCATGTCGTGCCACTCACGAGGCACTTTTCGCAAGCCGTAGACGGGGCGCCGGAGGAGCCACTCGGTACGAGGGGGAAAGGTACCAGAGAAGCCCTGGGGGCGGCGTAGGTAGACCTGCTCATGTAGACAGCCCTGGAGGAAAGCTGTGGAGAAGTCGAGGGTGTGCAGCTCGTAGTCACGCTGTGCTGCTACGTGTAGTAGCACCCGAAGAGAAGTCATCTTTGGGGTCGGAGCGAAGTTCTGGAAGAAGTCCACCCCCTCATGCTGATTGAAACCTCTAGCCACGTAGCGCGCCTTAAACACAGGCGGCTCTCCAAGAGGGCGCTTCACCTTGAAGAGCCAGCGGCCATCAACTACGTTCACCCCAAGTGGGGGAACTGCGTCGACGTAGGTGCCGGTGGATCTCGAAGATGCCATCTCCTGCTCCATGGCAGCTATCCACTGAGAGGCCCAGGGTCCCGAGACTGTGACAGTGACAGCAGCGACAAGAGCCGACAGACTCGAGACAGGAACGAACGGGTCGGTAACAAGAGAGGCAAGGATATGAGGAACAAGGGAACGCACAACATGAAGGAAGTCAGAGAACGGGGGAGGGGCCACAGCAAGCGACGTCGGAGGAGGAGACGAGAGGAGCAGAGGAGCACAAGACGCGTGGGAGCGAAGCAACATAGGGTGAGATCGCGGAACAGGGGAGGTAGGATGAGCACGAGACGGATGACGAGACCAGACGTGACACGGAGGAGTCGGGTCAGGAGAGAGGGGAGGAGACATTGGAGGAGAACGGGGAGGGAAACGAGCCGGAGAGGAGTCTGGGGGAGGAAACATTGGGCCGTAGACCGGCGGAGGAGGAGGCGGCGACGACGGAGGAGGCACCAGCAGCCGGGCAGGGGAAGGAAGACCGAGGAGGCGAAGAGCGGACACCGGCGGCGACTGCGGCGACTGCTGCTCGACTCCAACACCAAAACCTCCAGCGACAGCACGACTCCCTCCGAGAAGCTCCATGCCAGCACCCCCAGAACGGGAACCCGCTTCAGGACCCGCTCCAGCACGCTCCCCAATACCCCCCCAACGCATGAACCCCAGCGGTAGTGACGACGGCGGCTGCGGCCGCGGCGGCGACGGCAGCGGCGGAGGCGGCTGCGGCGGTGAGAGCAACGGCGGCGACGGGGGAGAAGAGACCCGGGCGGGGAGGGGCGGGGGGAGGGACTCCGCCGAGCCGTGAGAGTCAGCAGACTCCTCTGCGGGGACATCCGACGGGGGAGGGATGACGTGAGACACACCAGACGGGGCAGGGAGGGGAGAGGGGGGAGCCGGGGCAACCGGGGGAGGGGTAACCAGGAACAAGGGGGGGTAACCGGGGGACCACGGTGGGGAAAGCGGTGGAAATAGGAGACGGACTCGTCAAAGGTGACGTTGCGGGAGTGAAAGAAGCAGTGAGATGGCATGTGGTAAACGTGCCAGTAAGACGAGTCGAGGGGGAAACCTAGGAAGACACAGGGGACGGTGCGGGCAGTGAGGTTGTCCTTGCCAGAGGCACGAAAGTGAGCAAGGCAGCCCCAGACGTGGAACGCAGACGCGGCAACAGGGGACCCGGTCCAGAGGAGGGTTGGTGAAACCTACGGCTGGTGAGGGTGCGACCACAGGATGAGCTGGTGAGCGGCCTAGTGAATAGCGAACGGCCACAGAAAATGGGGTGCACCGGCATGGATCATGGAGGAACGAGCCACCTCTATGACCAAACCGATGCGTCGCTCAGCGACCCCATTCTGCTGCGGGGAGTCCGGCTGGGTGTACGTCTGGGTGATGCCCTCCGCACAATAGAAGCGACCAAGGCAGCCAGAGGCGAACTTGCCACCACGGTCGGAGTGAAGACGCAACATAGGGAGACCTCGGTGAACACGCGCAGAGACAAGTTACGGAATATGAACGTCAGGCACATCAGCCTTTCGCTCTAGGGGAAACACCGTGGTGTAGCACGTGAAGTCGTCGACAAGCGCTAGGAAGTAGCGCTCTCGACGCGGCCCATGGACGGGGGCGGGGCCCCAGACATCCATGTGTAGGGTCTGCAACGATACGGAGGTGGGGGGGAACGAGGAGGAGTGAGGGGCACGGTGGAGCCGGCCCTCGACATAGGGCGTGCACGGCGGTGCTGTGGAGGAGGGTAGCGCAGGGAACGACTCAGGGAGACCTAAGACAAGACCGTGCTGGGACATGTGATGAAGACGTGGGAGGGCAGGGTGACCTAGACGGTGGTGCTACAGAAGCGTCGGGTGAGTAAGCGACCGACACGAACAAGCTGCAGCAACCTGGGTAGACGCAGACCCCTGGGGAGATGTTCCAACTGGGGGGGACGCGGTGTCCAGCGTGAACAGGCCAGACACCGGGTCCCGGGGGAACGTGGTGAGGGGAGCACCAGTGGCGGCCTCGGTACAGACAGTGTACCGCTCGTGACCATGGAACGTAGTGGTGACGCCAAGGTCCTAGAGGCATCCAACACCAACTAGGTTCCTAGAAAACGAGGGGATGTGCAGGCCTGTAAGGGAGCCCGAAGGAACCGCCGGACATGGAAGGGTGGTGGAGCTACGGGCGACTACAGGACCTGCGGAAGGGTCTGCAAGGGCAACTGCGGCGGGAGCGGCAAGCGGCGCAAGCGTAGTGGAGTCCCGAAAGAAACACGGGGAAGCGCCAGAGTCTAGGGTGAAAGAGAGCATGGTAGTGGCGGCAGGGGTCGGAGGAGCGAGGGTGGAGCCAAGGCTAAACAAAGCAGGGGATCCTACGTCTGACGCAGCGTGGGAGCCTGAACTAAGCACACCTACACTAGACAACACGGGATAATAGGAACCGGTCACACTAGAGTCATCGACATGCAGCACATACAAAACAGAGTTAATCTCGTCCATGTCCATATCAAAGATCCTAACACTACGGCAGAGCAGACTGTGCCAGTCGGGGAGGTCTGGCGCCGGACTAAAGCGGTGACGAAATTGGTCGTCTAGGCGACGGAAACAACGAGTGGAGGTATGGCCGGTCTTACCGCACACGGGGCTGCGACGAGGACCTGTCTGGAGATGGTACTGGCAGCGCCCGTCACTCGGACCACCACCCGACGTCCCGCTGTGCACACCCCTACTGCGACCACCTCCACCATCGGCGCCAGGCCACCCGGGCGGCAGACGGCCGACCTGCCGCTGTTGCTGCTGCTGCTACTGCTGATGGTTTAGCTGTGGCGCCTGCTGCTGCTGCTTCTGGGGCTGCTGCTCCGAGGCACCAGCCCTAGCCCCCTCGTTTGTACTACCAGCGAGCGAATCACCTCCACCACCGCCGCCAACCCCTCCCCCACTACCTCCGCCACGCCCAGCCTTGGGGCGGTAACCCTTACCCGGACAAAATTGCACTGCGGTAGCTGCAGCGACGATCTCCGCAGCAGGGGCTGTCTCGACGACAGCAGCAGAACCGTCAGAGTAAGTGCACTGAGCAGGGGCACAGCCCTGAAAGATAGTGACCGCCACAGTACCGCTAGACTGGGCAATAGAGCGCTGACGAGTCTCTATGGCAGACAGGGTGTCGACAAAGTCAGTGAGGGTGAGGTCAGCAGGGTGGAGACTAAGAAAGAGATCGCGAGCGGTAGCAAGGCGGTCAGGGAGGCGGGTGGCAAGCAGGTAGAGGGTAGAGCAGATGGGGGGCTGAAACACACGAAGCTGGGCCTGTTGGAAGCCCTACTGCAACTGCGGGCAGCCAAGCGTTGACCGACTTATGTCGGTGCACCGATTGCCTGGCAGCTGCGGGCTGGCGTGACCAAGGTGCACGGACTAACCGTTGCATCCGAAGACTATGTCTAGTTTGTGTGGACTAGTTCGGAGATGCTCACGACGACCAGTGACTCTGACGAGTCATAAGTAGTCGTAGCTATCGCGATGGTTTTTTGTGAGGAGCAAGGCAGCGTTTGCCTTGCTGGTTGGGGTTGCGTACACGGCAAACCCAACCTTGCTGAGTTGGGTTGGAGAATTGGGCGAGGCGCGTTCGCCCAACCCTTCGGCAAATTCGGGGTGGTTGGTTACACCCGCAGCGCCACACAAATTTGGTTGGGTTTGCACTTGCATATATATTTGCGTGCTTATTTGTACTTTATATATATATTTCTAGTGAACTTCTAATCTATTTGAATTTCGACCAAGTACTTGAAGGCGAACTCTGCCCAAATACCACCAGCGCCGAGCACGCTATTCGAATAGCGTTACTCTGCCGGAATCGCTCCACACTTTACTAGCACTCACGCTTTAGCATTCCTTCATCGTGCGGTGAGCGTGGATCGAACACGCGCGCATTATCGATTTTCACCGTCGTCGATCTACTACGTTCGTTCGTTCATCTTGGAGGCTGCAGGTATAGCAGAGGACTATCGTTAGTGTAAGTTGCGATTTATTTAATTTCCCTCCAGTTACGTTCTCGGACCCAAGGATAGGGCTTTTGGTATTTACTTACCATTCGGCTGAGGACCCTTGTGAGGTGACCCCGAGACGAGGGAATTAAGTCAATAGCAGTTTATACTAGCTGATAGTTGGTCTGTAGAAAAGCCGCAGTAATGGCAAACGCGGAGGAGGCGAATGTTGACGTTACTGAACTGCACGAGCTAGAGGAGATTATGCACACGCGTCGTTCTCGCGGAGAGCTTAATGACGAGGATTATGAGCTAATGCTGGAAGGGATTCGAGCAAGGTGGCGACGTGACCACCCTTGTCTTCGGTAGCGGAGAACGCGCAGGCTGGAATTCCGCAAGGTGCGTGAGTGACGGCTAGCGACGATGAAGATAGAGCTAGTGTGGCGAGCGAGCGGCGTTTCGCTCGTGGCGTTCTCAGAGGAAACGTACACGGTAGCACTGCTAGTATGGGTGGCATTCAGGAGCGTGTGCATCAAGCGGCAGCATCGCGCGAGCGCGACGAGATAGGGCGGCGAAGCGTTGCTGGAGGAGGACATGTAGAGGAGCGCGATACTGACGTTATGCCCAGCATTATACCGCAAAGCTCTGCGGCAAGAGACGTCGGGATAGCGCCTGACTACGGCTACATTAAATTCACTCCAGACAAGATCGCCGTGCCTAGGCCGTTAGAAGGGCATCACGACCTGTCATCTTGGGTAGAATCAATTGAGCCCCAGCTCGAGATAGCTCAGCTCAAACGCTTTATCGACGGCTCCACCCCTACTCCTCCAAAGCACACAGTAGCACTTCTCTTGCAATTCCGAGCTGCTCAGTTACTGACGTTTACGACCATTTCTCGTTGTTGCTCCCCCCAAGTGCAAGTCGCCCTTAAAGCATGTTGCTTGAAGGTAGATGTCTGGTTGCAAGCCTGGCAGTTCATCATGCGAACGTACATGGCGAAGGACGATTTGTATCTAGGTCAGTTAGAGCAAGCGCTGACTAACCTCGAGATGGGCGAGACGAGTCCGCCACGTCTTACTGTAACCGTGCACAGCAGCTTCTCGTAAATCTCAGAATGGCCGGCGTAGACTACTCGCAGGCGTCGTACATTACCCACGTCGTAAAGGGGTTACCACAGCAGTATAATCTCTTACGTCGTATGCTGAAGCTGCCGCAGGTGCGCGGCGAGTTAGACGGCGACACCCTCGCTAGTTACATCATAGAGGAGGAATGCACTTTGGCGGCAGAAGGGCGAAAGGACTTCTTCCCCAGACAAACATGGCCTTCCCAAAGAGGTTCGGCAAGCCATCATTTCTCCCAAAGGAAGTTACGCTTCCTACCCCTTCCCCATCCACTCCTATGCAACAGCCATCGGCGAAGCAATCAAGCGGGGGGGGAGAAGGAGAGGGGAAGGGAAAAGGGGAGAAGGGGGAAGTGCAGAAAGAGGGGAGAAAGCCTTTCAAGGGGAAATGCTATTCGTGTGGTCAGCCAGGGCATGTCGCTTTCCATTGCCCAGAGCGCAAGGACAAGGTAGCGCAGAAGGGGCAAGGGAGTGGGGGTGCCAGTGGGGTTGGCAGCAACTGCAAGGAGGGCAGCAGTTCAGGGGGCGGAGGGCAGACTACCTGCGCGATGGTGGAACCAATCCTAGCGCAGCAGTCTTCGATATTACTGGTATCGGAGGCCGGGGAAGGCTTGCAAGCTGTTGCAGCTGCTGTGAAAGCCAACCCGAGTGTTGTGCTTTTGGACAGTGGATGTTCCCACCACTTGATGGGAGATCGGGCGGCGTTTGTGGAGCTGATTAATGATAGTTCCATCAGCCAGGTTCGCGGGTTCAATGGCGCGATACAACCAGTACAAGGGAGGGGCACCATTGCTCTCCTGGGAGAGGGAGGCAAGCGTGTCTCGGTACCAGACGTGATGTATGTGCCGGGGGTACCGGCTAGTCTTCTCTCCTCAGGGCAGTTGCGGGATACCGGAGTGCAGCTGTTGGATACAGGGGAGCGGACACTCATGCGTGAACCTGATGGATCCCTTATGGGGCGTGCGGAATTCAAGGGGTGAGTGCTGTGTACTGACCTCAAGCCGTGGCCTGCTGAGCGTGCTGTGGGCGAAACTGTGGCACTTCGGGCGTTGGCCTCCGGCATGCGGTCGTCGGCTGACATGTGGCACGCTCGCCTCGCCCACGTTGACACCATTCGGCGTACTGCAGCTCATGGGTCAGTGATGGGCTTGGAGCTGGAGAAAGGGGGAAAGTCGGGACTTCCTTGCGTTTCTTGTGTGGGGGGGAAGATTACCCGTCATACCTTCCCTCCCATGGTTGGCGAGGAAGATGAGGTGCTTGGAGTTGTGCATGCAGACCTCTGCGGACCCTTTTGGGAGCAGGCCAAGGATGGGAGCCGTTGTTGTGTGATGTCATCATATGCTATCACATTCTGTCTGCCTCCCATCCCTTGTTTCAATTCGCATGTATGGTTTGACTGTGTGTGAAAGAATTTGTGTGGTGTGTGTTCTGGAGTTTGGGAATGTGTTTTGTGTTATTCTGTCTGAGCAGGTATTTGTGAGGATAGATCTTGAGAAGATCTTTCCGACGCAACAAGAATCGCTTCAATCGGAGCAAGAACGCGAAAGCTATGAAGATTCAAAGTTCATGAGCTTGCGTTACAATTGCGGCGGTTACAAAGTGAAGTTGTGGGGTGACTCTATATGGAGTTGGGACCTTTAGGGATGGGGAAATTTGTCACTCTACTGTAACAACTGCAAATTGGTTGGGAACAACCAAGCTAGGTTGGCAAGGGTGGCCAACTTGGATGGATTGGTTGGGAAGGGACAAATGTCAAAGTTGGGGTTCCTATAGGGAGGGAATCTTTGTGCTTATGGGGTTTCCTTGGTTGGGGACTCTCTTGGGACCTTCCCTCTCATCCCTCTCTTCTATCCCAACCTTTCTCTTGCTCCTCTAATTCCTTGTGAGATTCTTGAACTTTGATTGAACTTTTGAGATTGAGTTAAGTTCTCCTCCTACAGCTTACCCCCTAATGCGTCGAAAGCCATAGCGTCGCAAATACTTCATCAATCAACGTGATTCAAATTGGGAACGGTAGCTGAGACTAAGAGCTACAACATATCCAAGTTTCAAGACATTCCAACGGCTAGGTTTTTCGTCAACGTCGTTTCTTGTGAAGACGACTTTTTCTGTCCAGAATTTCGGATTTATATTTTGAGTAATTCTAGCTCCTAAGTTCACCTAGACTCCGTCCTTAATCCTAACATCCGTAACTTCCTGGTGCTGAAGGATCGGAAGACCCGGTATGTTTGGGTCTACATGCTGGCACAGAAGAGTGACGCCTCGGCTGCCTTCGAGAAGTGGCTGCCCTTGGCGGAGCGGCAGTGTGGGATGCAGATGAAGGCGCTGCGCTCCGACCGTGGCGGCGAGTTCCTGGGCGCAGCATTCACTGCCTTCCTCGACCAGCGTGGCATCGAACACGACCTCACTTGTCCCTACACGCCAGAGCAGAATGGAATGGCGGAGCGAGAGATGCGTGCTATAGTCACAATAGGCTCAGATGTGCCTAAAATGAGAGAAATTGAGCACAGTCAGAATTCCGTCAGACAGCTTCAAATATTGATGCCGAACTGATCTATGCCTCAAACGGTGATCTGTAAATTGGATCTGGAGCGCGTTGGTGTCGCCTATCAGCAGCAAGTTGAATTATGTTGGACAGCATAAAATTCCATGAAGATTTGACGACGCTATGGCGGTTTGACTGGAAGGAGGTATAGCAGCCACTAAAGTCTTAGGAGTACAAACTTAGCAAGAAGAGTTCGAGATGGAGATGATTCCCAGCCTCTACATACCCCAAGAGCCGAGGTCCAGATTGGTGGTACACCACCACAGAGTCCCCAACCATGAAGAGTCTCGAAACAAACCCTCCAAGGGGCTACACCAAGTGAAATGTAACACTACACGAAGTAGCGTTACTATTTTCACTATTTAATATTTATACGTGTCCCTTGGGCTTGAAATCTTGAGCTCTTGGTCTTGGTTCTGCAAGATAAATTCTTCTTGAGTTGATGGGGGCTTGCTGCACACACCTACGACGTGATGGACACTTCACACTCGACAAAATAGAAAAAACGCATGCGACACGCACACGACGACTTGACATGCGAGTTGTGAAAACTCGCTAATGTCTTGACCGACACAAACCACATTGTGATACACCATTCAAACACACACACAAGCACTCGATAGTAATGACATAGACTCACAAGTCATTCCATACCATGCATGCGCACACACAAACAAGGACGACAAGCCGAGTGCAAGTCATAGGGTAGCACCAACAAACTCCCCCTCGGATTGTTGGCCTTAGAATCTGCTCCCCTTAGTTCAGAGCCATCCCATCAAGCTTGCAACACTTCCAATGCTGCTGCTCAACCAGCCTCTTGGTCATCATATCAGCAGGCTGTGCCGTCGTCTTCACGTAGTGCAACTCCACTTCACCCGAAGTTACCATGCTCCTTACCCAATGCCACTTCACCTTCATGTGCTTGGTACGGCCATGAAGAACCGGGTTCTTAGCCAATGCAATAGCACCCTGGCTATCATAATAGAGTGGGGTAGGTCCTTGCTGCTCCTCCCCCAATTCAGCTAGCAAACGCCGCTGCCACACAACCTCCCTTATGGCACGGAAGAGTGCCATGTACTCGGACTCCACCGAGCTCAATGCTTGGTCCACTTGCTTCTTGCTCTCCCAAGCTGTTGGGCCTCCACCAACACAGCAGATGAAACCTCCCACACTTGTCATGTCCTCTGGTTCTGATGCCCAAGATGCATCAGAGAAAGAGGTGAGAAAGAGCCTCCCGGGTTCGACTCCATCCGCACCCTTTTGACGCCTTTGTGCCGCCGCGGAGTATTGCACTCCAACAGTTGCTGTTTGGCCAAGGTACTTGGCCACCCTCTCTCCAGCTGCTACCTGCTCTTCATTAGGGCATTGGACAACCCTAGCCAGCTACCCGGTAGCAAAGGCTGCATCCGGCCTTGTGTGAACGGCCGCATACATGAGGCTGCCCACCAAGGAATGAAAACGGCGCCTCTCCTCTTCACCAACACTTTCCTCCGCTGGTCCTTTCTCACACTTGAACCCTGAAGGAAGAGGAGTAGCCACATGACCTTCACTCTTCCCAAAGTTTGCAGCCAAGGCCTCCAAGTACTTCTTTTGATGCACTCGCATCCACCGCTTCTCCACATCTCGCTCAATGTGAAGCCCAAGGTAGTAGTTGACGTCACCAAGGGTCTTGCACTTGAACTTGTCTTGAAGCTTCAGCATCACCTCCTTCACAAGGTCAGAGGAGGGTGAGAATATGAGGATGTCATCCACATAAACCACCATGAAGCTCCTCTGCTCCCCATCGCCAAGCATGAACAATGATTGATCGGCCGTTGAACGAGTGAAGCCGATCGCCTCCAAGACTTCATGCAGTTTGATGTACCATTGCCTAGGGGCTTGCTTGAGGCCATAGAGTGCTTTCTTCAGCTTCCACACTCTGCCACTCCTATTATTGTATCCCTCTGGCTGCTCCATGTAGGTCTCCTCCAAAACTCCGTTGAGGAAGGTCGTTACTATATCCATTTGCTTCACCACCCATCCTTTGATGGCCGCCGCGGCGAAGAGAGTTCGAAGGATTGTACCCTTCACCACAGGAGCATATACTTCATTGTAGTCCTTCTTCTCCTGCTGCTGGTATCCCTTGGCTACAAGTCTGCTCTTGTAGCGCTCAATGTTGCCGTCGGCGTTGGTCTTGCGCTTGAAGAGCCACTTGGAAGAAATCGCCTTACGCCCCGGAGGTAGGTTCACCAAGTCAAAGGTGTCGTTCTTGATGATGCTCCCCATTTCTTCATCTGAGGCCTTCTTCCACTCCTTCCCATTGGGGCCCTCCCAAGCCTCCTTGGGATTTGTAGGCTCCCCCGGTATCTCCACCGGAGAGAAGAAGGCAAAAGCGCACTCCTCGCTTTCATCTTCCGCATCATCGCCTAGCATGAGAGCCGAACCGGTCAAGGTTGAGTTGGCTGGTCCTCCAAGCCGGTCATAGCTCAACCTATTGGGGGGCTGAGTCCTCCTTCTCCCCCTTCCTTCCTCCTCTGCTGCAGGGACTTGAATGCTCTCATGGCGTTGCGGTAAATCTGGTCGGTTCGCGCGAGCACTTGTAGCACAAGGCGGAAGTGACGGTGCACGCTCATCATCTTGCTGCACCTCCTCCTCCTCTTCTCCCCCATTCATTTGAGGAGATTGCCTTGTGATTGTGCTGCTGCTACTCAGCTCCAAGGGCAGCTCCACATGCTCCAAGCCGGTACTCTTCACCTCTCCAAGCCGCACACCAATCTTCGCTTGGTTCTCCGCCTTCCACTCCGTGTACGGTAAGTTCTCCATGAACTTGCAATCTCTGCTCACCAAGAACTTCTTGGTAAATGGGTCCCAAAGAAGCCATCCCTTGCTGTTTTGAGCCATGCCCAGGTGTACGGCCCATGTTGCCTTGGCATCAAGCTTGTTGTGCCGAAGTTTCTTAGGCACAAGTGCCATGCACATGCACCCGAACACCCGAAGCATATCCACCTTCGGCTTCCTTCCAATCCACTCCACATAGGGCACCCATTTGTCTTCTCCCACATGAGTCAAGGCTCTGTTCTTGGCCACACAAGCATGCCGCACCGCATCCGGCCAAAAGTAATTGGGTAGACCGGCTTCAATGAGAAGTCCCCGAGCCGTCTCCGTGAGTGTCCGATTCGCACGCTCGGCGATGCCGTTCATTGCAGGAGAGTAGGGCATGGTGAGAGAGTGCCTTATGCCCTGCTTCTTCAGCCAAGTTGAGAATTCCTTGCTGAGAAACTCTCCCCCACGATCAGTGCGAATCGCCTTCACAAGCCGGTCTTGTTGCCGCTCCACCATCGGCAACCAATCGGTCTTCACCGTTTCAGCTAAGTCACTCTTCTTGGGCAGCACATACACCCAAGTCATGCGAGTGTAGACGTCCACAATGGTGAGGAAGTACTCTACTAAAACAGCTCCAAGCTTCAAGGGGCCCACCACATCCATCACCACCTCATCGAGTGGTGCCTTCGTCGTTGTCTCCGAGCTATGGAACGGGTAGCGGGTGAACTTGGCTTGCATGCATGTTGGACAGCCAAGCACCTCATTGGGCTCCTCCTTGACACGTATCCCACTGACCATCTCTTGCTTAACTATCTGCTGCAAAATGGGCAATGCCACATGCCCCATTCGCCGATGCAAGGTCAGCCAATCACACTCTCCCGTAGCGGAAGTCGGGTTGGAGAAAGCGGCACTCGCAATTGTGCCCCACAAGCTCTCTCCTTTCTCCTTCGCCGCTGCTGCTTTGCTGATTTTAGCCTTCCTCTCCTCTTTTCCACCTTTGTTGACTGCTGCACCAATCTCCTTGGGTTCACACGCCTTGCTAGTCTCTCCAAGATTGCACTCCTTCGAGTCACTCTTGGTGTCACTTTGCTTTCCGTGATCACCGCCACCAACCGCTTCACTCTTGGTGCTGACGCTTGCTGCCACTTGCCTCTCCTTAGGCATGGGGACCACTGGGATTTGCCACATATCATTGTAGATGTCCTTGTCCTCATGAAGGTCCCAAAGCTTCCGCTCACCAAGCCTCGCGGTATAGGTTTTGGATCCCTTGGAAGATGTGTCCATGCCAGCCTTTTGCAAACGCCGCACATAAATCAGGTTGGCTTCTAGGTTGGGCACCCAAAGAATGTTCTTGAGGCCCACCATCTTTCCATCAGCACCCTTGAACATGGCCTTGCCCATGCCTTTCACCTCTGCTCGCTGCCCCAAAGCCGATGTAACATGCTTGACCGGCGACGGTTCGAGTTCGGTGAGCAAGTCCGCACGAGGTGTCATGCTATAGGTGGCGCCGCTATCGATCACCCAAAAGTCCAGAGAGTGAAGGGTGACCTTTCCCACAGTAGCTGGCTCCTAAAAGTCTTCCACACCTCCTGCTGCAGCTGCCGCTTGCGTGGAGACAAAGAAGAATTGGCCCGGGTATTGATCTTCAGTTGAGTCCTTGTCGTAGTCTCCACCTTTCATGCTTGCCGCTTCGTTACCACGACCACCACGGCCTCCACGACCTCTGCCTCTTCCTCCCCTTGCTCCTCTGCCCTCTTGGCCTTGAGAAGGGGTCCATCCATCAGGCAATCTGAAGCAATCTCTCCACATGTGGCCGGTCTTGTGACAAAAGTGGCATTCGCCATCAAATCGACCGCGCCCACGCCCGTAGCCATTGTTGTTGTTGTTGCTGCCATATCCTCCATTACCACGGCCTCCATTGAAGTAATTGCTGCCAAATCTTCCTCCTCGCCCTCTGCCCCTTCCACGGCCATGCCCACGGCCCATGCTTGCAACTCCGGCACCATCGGGACCCGCCAATTCGCGACGGCAGAAATCTTCCTGCAAGATTTCCCGCTTCACATCTTCGAGCGAGAGGCGGGGCAGGTCTCGATTTAGGTTGATGATGAGCGAGGACCATGAGTCCGGAAGTAAGGCCAGCAGCTTGGTCTTCTTTTGAAGGTCATTGCAGTTCAGCTCAGCTCCTTCGAGCCGTGTCAACAAGTCGAAGAATTTCTGCACTCCTTCCTCCACCGGTTCGCGTTCGTCAATTCGAAGTGCCGCTATTTGCCGTTTCAAAACCACAGCCACTGCCGCTGTTGCAGGAGCGTGTACACCCTTGAGAGCAGCCCATGCCTTTGGTCCCTTTGCTGGTTCACGCTGAAAAGGCTTGATGTGGCGGATTTGGCTCCTCCCCAACGCTTGCCCAAGTAGAAGGTAGCCTTGTGCGCTCTTCCGCACCCACGGGCTCTTCTCCGGGTCGTTCTCGGGGCACTTCTCCGTTCCTTCCATCACCTCCAGCAGATCATAGTGGTCAAAGATGTTCTCCATTTTGAAGGACCACTCAACAAAGTTGTCACCGTTGAACTTGTCAAGGCCAAACACTCTAGGCTCATCCCTAGAGGGTCCAAGGCTAGGTTGCACCGGAGCAACGGGTGGATCTTGGTGTTGACATTGTGCATGGGCGTCTTCTCTGCCTCCAGCACCTCTGCCACCCTCTTCCTCAGGTCTAGGCATGGTTGAGATGGCTCCAAGGGGCTCTGATACCACTTGTTATAGTCACAATAGGCTCAGATGTGCCTAAAATGAGAGAAATTGAGCACAGTCAGAATTCCGTCCGACAGCTTCAAATATTGATGCCGAACTGATCTGTGCCTCAAACGGTGATCTGTAAATTGGATCTGGAGCGCGTTGGTGTCGCCTATCAGCAGCAAGTTGAATTATGTTGGACAGCATAAAATTCCATGAAGATTTGACGACGCTATGGCGGTTTGATTGGAAGGAGGTACAGCAGCCACTAACGTCTTAGGAGTACAAAGTTAGCAAGAAGAGTTCGAGATGGAGATGATTCCCAGCCTCTACATACCCCAAGAGCTGAGGTCCAGATTGGTGGTACACCACCACAGAGTCCCCAACCATGAAGAGTCTCGAAACAAACCCTCCAAGGGGCTACACCAAGTGAAATGTAACACTACACGAAGTACCGTTACTATTTTCACTATTTAATATTTATCCGTGTCCCTTGGGCTTGAAATCTTGAGCTCTTGGTCTTGGTTCTGCAAGATAAATTCTTCTTGAGTTGATGGGGGCTTGCTGCACATACTTGCAACGTGATGGACACTTCACACTCGACAAAATAGAAAAAACACATGCGACACGCACACGACGACTTGACATGCGAGTTGTGAAAACTCGCTAATGTCTTGACCGACACAAACCACATTGTGATACACCATTCAAACACACACACAAGCACTCGATAGCAATAACATAGACTCACAAGTCATTCCAGACCATGCATGCACACACACAAACAAGGACGACAAGCCGAGTGCAAGGCATAGGGTTGCACCAACAATGCGGATCATTGTGGAAGCTGTACGGACGATGCTGCTGCACATGGGTGTACAGCACCACTGGTGGCATCTGGCGGTGGCACAGGCAGTCTAGGTGCACAACCGTGTGGAGCACGCCTCTCTGCCCGACGGCGTCACCCCGTATGAACTCGCCTTCAGTCGTAAACCTGATGTTAGTATGGTGCGCATCTGGGGCTGCATGCTGCAGTACATGGTGCCGCAGTCTCAGCGTGGGGGAAAGCTCGCGCCTAAGGCCCGCTGGGGGATGCACTTGGGTGTGTCTGCAGTCAGCAAGGGATGGCATGTTTTGGACTTGGAGTCTAATCGACTCGTCACCACTTCGGAGGCCGTCTCTTATGAGACGATGTCTCTTGCTGGGTGGAAGGCATGGCATCAGCAGGAGCATGCTGGGCAACCACTGCCCTATGAGCCCCTCCCTTCCCTCTTCCCAGATGTGCTTTCAAAGGAGGTTGAGGAGGCGGACGTGGTTGTGCCTCCTACCCTGCCCTTTGTGCCCATCTCTGTGCCGACCCCTTTCCCTTCCTACGTGTCTCCTTGGGTCGCACCTCTTGCCCCACCCGCTCATCCTCCACCACCTCCCGCATCTCCTCCCTCTTCCTCTTCCCCTCCTGCTATCCCACCTCCTCCTAACCTCCCTCCCTCCTGCGTCACCCTCCCCTTCCCCTCCGCCGGCGCTGCCCGTCGGTGAGGGGGGTGTGTTGGAGCCTCCGTCTCTTGTGTTCAGCGACGGACTGCTTCCGACTGCGGCGCAGCAGTAGGAAATGGGAGTAAGGGGAGAGCTGACGGAGCTAGTGGGCTTGCAGCAGCAGGGTGAAGGAGATTCGAAGCAGCTGGGCGAAGGAGACCAGCAGACGCAGAATGAAGGAGAAGGGGGAGAGTGGAGTGGCAGTCGCGTATTGGCTTCAGGAACCATTACTCCAGACTTACGCCGCTCTACCCGCATTACGAGGGGAGTTCCGCCTGTTTGTTATGCATGGGCAGTGGTGGTTGAGCCGGGATTGGATGATGCCGACAAGGATGAGGAGTGGACTGAGCTTGATCCGGATGTGGAGACAGACCCGGAGAGACAGCGGGACATTAGGAAGATGACAGTACCAGAGGCGTCGGGGTGCTGGAAAGGCGACCGTGTCGAAGAGGCGATGGATGAGGAGATGCGGACGTTACTCAAGCAGGAGACTTGGGAACTCGTAACACCTCCACCCGGGGTTAACATCATGAAGAATCGCTGGATCCTGAACACCAAGTACCGGCCGGATGGGCGAGTGGAGCGAGAGAAGGCGAGGCTAGTGGTCAAGGGGTTCACTCAAGTGGTAGGAGTGGATTATGAGGAGACCTATGCACCTATGGGGAGTTACGTGACAGCTCGCATACTGCTGGCAGTGGCAGCTGCGTTGGATATGGAGCTGATGAAGTTGGATGTGAAGAACGCATTTCTTCACGGTGTGTTGGACAGAGATCACTACATGGAACAACCCAAGTATTACGAGGATGGGACTCCTCGTGTCTGCAAGCTGCTGAAGAGCCTGTACGGACTCAAGCAGAGCCCGATGCTTTGGTATGAGGCCTTGGATGGGGTGCTGCTTGGGGATGGATGGTGCAAGAGCCAAGTGGATGAGGCTCTTTACTTCAAGAGCAATGATGAGGGTGAGATGTGCTGGGTGCTTGTGTATGTGGATGACCTGCTGGCAGCCAGCTGCAGTACGGACCTGCTGGGGGAGCTGCGTGAGCTGCTGCAGGGCGCATTTCAGCTGCGAGAGATAAACCCCATCGAGAAATACTTGGGGTTGCAGCTGATACGCGATAGGCCCTCCCGGAAGCTGTGGCTGCACCTGTCGGCCTACGTGGAGAAAGTGCAGCGGCGCTTTTTGGCAGAAGAGCTGCCTCAGCGTATGCCACGGACCCCTCTCTCCTCCGACCCATTCAGTGAGCTAACATTTGAGGATGAGGGGTGGCAGTCCAGGCAGGAGGAGGAGTACAGGCAGAAGGTGGGATCCTTGCAGTTTGCAGCCTGTACCACACGCCCTGACATCGCTTTCGCATGCAGTAAGCTGGGGTCATGACAGACAGTGCGCAGTGATCAGCAGTGGAAGGAGCTGGAGCGGTGCCTGACCTACTCTGTGGGGACCAAGGATGCAGCCTTGGAATTCAGTGGGGGTCCAGCGTCCTTGGAGCTGATAAGGGTACGCAGACGCTGATGATGCAGGGGACAAGCACAACCGAAGCAGCACAGGAGGTTACGTCTTTGTGTTTGGCAGTGCTGCAGTTGCTTGGGCGAGTCAGAGGATTCGTTGTGTCACTCTCTCCTCAACTGAGTTAGAGTATATTGCGGCAGTTGAAGCAGGGAAGGAGGCTCGCAGACCGCGCTTCCTTCTGGTTGAGTTTCAGCTGCTCAAGTGTGAGGAGCCGACGACACTCTTTGTCGATAATTCATCTGCGATTGCTGTGGCAGGTGGCATGGGGCTCAAGGGGAGCCTCAAGCACATGGAGCGGTGTCGCATGTGGCTGCAGCACATGGTCAAGCACAGGAAGCTGGACCTGCAGTACATCCCTACCAGCGAGCAACCTGCTGACTATCTCACTAAAGCGTTACATTTCCCAGCCTTTTCCCGTTGCTTTGATACAGTGGGACAAGTAAGGACACATGCGATGGCCTTCACTTCAAGCCCTTTCCGTATTCAGCGCTGTGGTGCTGGTCCAAGGAAGCGGATGAAGAGCATGAGGCGTGGAAGGAAGGAGAAAGGCTGGGGTGAGTACGACGAACATGCATTGGCAGCATTCCGTGACTATGAGCGTATCTGTGCATACGCTTCTGGCTCTACGCAGGTTTCTGCTTATGATGGTGCCATGGCCTATCCATGGCTGGTGCGGTGTGTGTTTCAGATGAAGAAATATTGCAAGCGTACTGTTGATGCATAGGACCCTTGCGTGTGTGCCCTGTGTTCCTTTTTGGCTTGTATGCTTGTATGTGTGTGCCTTGTGATTATAAAGGGCCTTGCTATAGTAGTGCAGGGGAGTGTCGGAAGCCCTACTGCAACTGCGGGCAGTCAGGCGTTGACCGACTTATGTCGGTGCACCGATTGCCTGGCAGCTGCGGGTTGGCGTGACCAAGGTGCACGGACTAACCGTTGCGTTGGAAGACTATGTCTAGTTTGTGTGGACTAGTCCGGAGATGCTCACGACGACCAATGACTCTGACGAGTCATAAGTAGTCGTAGCTATCGCGATGGTTTTTCGTGAGGAGCAAGGCAGCGTTTGCCTTGCTGGTTGGGGTTGCGTACACTATTCGAATAGCGTTACTCTGTCGGAATCGCTCCACACTTTACCAGCGCTCTCGCTTTAGCATTCCTTCAGAGCCTCTGTGCAGGCAGCGCGCTAGGTCGCGTCTAGCGTGTGCAAGTGGGCGGCCACGTCAGCGACAGTGGAGAAAGACGCGAGATCAGGAAAGAGCATGGGCAGGATCAGGCGACTGACGGAGGTAGAGGGCGGGTGGAATAGCGCGTGACAACAGCCTCTAGAAACTCCTGCGCAGTCCAGACCGACCTAAAGCGGGGGCGCTCAGATAGGGAGAGGGCATGACTAATCTCGAGCTCTGTGACAGCGTGACGCGACAACCAGACAGCACGGGCAAGGGCAGCAGTGGCTGCGGACTCTCGGTCAGCACACATGGGGTCAGCGGGTAGAGCAGCAGGGGGGTCAGGGCAGGGGAGCGTACCATCGATGTGGACAGCCAGGGAGTGGCCGTCCTACCGCTGACCAGTGAGGTGACGGCGAAGGTCGACGAGCCACGTGTCGAACTCAACCGGCTGAACCTCCGCGTCAAAGCGCAGCACCGATCCGCCATCATGGTCGCTGCAGCAGCAGAAAGGCGGTAGTGGGCTGTGCTGAGCGATAGAGTGCGGCGGGAAGCAGTGCGAGAGACTGCGGTAGAGTGAGATGCAGTACGGTAGGGTGCGGTGCAGTGCAGTGCAGAGCGGTGCAGAGTGCTGTAGAGCGGTGCAGTGCGGTGCAGGTTGGTGCATTGCAATGCAGGGCGGTGCAATGCGGTGTAGTGCGGTGAAGTGCAGTGCAGTGCGGTACAGGGCGATGCAGCTGAGGGACGGGGCCGCGAGGAAGCTGGGCAGCGAGCCCGCGGGGTGGCTGGGAGACAGGGTCGCGTGGCGGCTAGGAGACGGGGCCGCGGACGGCGAGGCGACGGGGTCGGCTAGGCTGCTAGGCGACGGGGCCAGCTAGGCGACGGGGCCTGCTGGGCGACAGGGCCGGCTGGGTGACGAGGCCGGCTAGGCGACTGGGCCGACTAGGCAGCGGGGCCGGCTAGGCGACGGGGCCAGCTGGGCGATGGGGCCGGCTAGGTGATGGGGCCGGCTGGGCGACGGGGCCGGCTAGGCGACGGGGCCGGCTAGGCGACGCGGCCGACTAGGCAGCGGGGCCAGCTAGGCGCTAGGTGATGGGGGCCACTAGGGGACGGGCCAGCACGTGCGGGGGGGGGGGGGGGGGGGGGGGGGCGATGGGGCAGCTAGGACCTATGGCGGAAGCGCTGGTGGGCGGGGGGGACCTAACCTACTCATGATACCATATCAAAGTTAACTTATGAGTTGAACCAGGACATACAAAGGAATATAACCTAGTGGGTTGTACTCTCTAAGGCAAAACCCTTAATAGTCTATAACATACAAAGATATGTGTGACATTGTGTACCTCCTATCAAATGCTAACCTACTCAATATGGAAGTGGTAAGGATTTTCCCAAATGGGATATGTTCAAGTACATTTATAATGAAGCGCCAAGAGTGTGTGTAGAAGGATTGAGTAACAAGGAAACAATACAACTGAGCGACATCAAAACAGCAGGGAGCATGGATATAGCTAGCCTAGAGCACACGGACGTGGCTCGGCAGAGCTGCGACGTGTGGTTCGTAAATTGGCACAAAGCGCCCAGATCTTGGCATGAAATAGCAAGGCGGACAAAATGCACGCAGCTCGTCAGGAGGCCACATTTGGGTACCACGATTCGAATTTCGTGGTGGAGGTGCGCGGCAGCCCCGTTGTACCCGTGTATGCCTTACTAACTAAAACCCGCAATAAGACAATTCAAGGTATGGTCTTAGCTAAGACCACCGACGTCGTGCACATTGCGTGACATGAGGTAGACTCATAACACCGAGTAATTCTCGATCTGTGCTAGGGGCATCCAACTGTTTTCCATGGCCGTTCGGTCCTTCCAGGATATCAGAAACTCGATCAGGCGAGCCCCTCGAGGGTTCTTGATCCGATGGTTGAGAACCTTCACAGGTTCGACAGTAGGCTCAGTGAGCGGTCAGATGTTCAGATTTGCCCGGTGACGTAGCAGTTTACTGGTGCTGGCGATGTATGGTCGAAGTAATCGCATGTGGAATGATGGGCACACGTTCCACGTGGCTGGTAACAGTTGATGGGTTGTAACCGAGGATATCATATGGCCAATGGTAAATGGTCCACAGTAGCGAGGGCGAATTTTTGGGACGATGGGCGGTCGAAGATTCTAGGTGTTGAGCCGGTACTAAATCTCCAGCCTGGTAAGTTACTGCTCGTTGGTGTGGATCGGCGTTGCGCTTAGAAATAGCATTCGGTTTCTTAATGGCTTCGGCTGCTCGCTCCTGGGCATTCTATAATTTTCAGCAAACTGTTTGGCTCGAGGTACGGGGTTTTCAATGTTGGGTGTGATCGGTATCGTAGGGTTCTGCTCGTAATTCAGGTAGAATGGTGACTGCCGTGTAGTGGCTGACGGGGCGTTATTATACGCGAGGTCAATCAGTGGCAGTTGCAGCTCCCAGTCGGCCATGTCATCGCAGGTGGCGCGAATCAGCTGCTCTGTCGTCTGATTGGCCTGTTCGGTCCGTCCGTCAGTCTCGGGGTGGTAGGCAGAGAAGAATTGCAGGCACGCGCAAAGTTGTTCCCATAATTTGAGCAAAAATTACTGGTGAATTTTGGTGTCACGATCCAAAATGATGGTTGATGGAATTCCGTGGAGGTGAATGACAGTTGAGATGAAAAGGCACGATGTTTCTTCGGCTGAGATCCCTTTCTTGCAGGCGGCAAAATCGGTTATCTTCGTCATCCTTGGCAGGCAGTCCCGTGATGCTCAGACGGCAGAATCGGTTGCAACTGTCCAGCTGGCTTCTGCTTCTATGATTTCATGGTTTGGCATGTTCTGCACGAAACCACATGCCACTGCACGTCCCCTTGCCCGTCGGGCCATAAATATATCTGGTCAATTGTTGCCGTGTTTTCTCTACTCCGAAGTTTCCCGAAACGGTACTGTCATGGGCTTTCTCTAGCAGTAATTCCCGTAATAAGCTGTACTGTGCTACCCAGATGTGGCCAGTCCCTGTCTTTATGTAATAGAATCGCTTAGCTGTTGCGAGCTGTTCGTACGCACCCGACGTAAAGAATATGTCCGTCTGGTACCCATGGGTAAAAAGGCATGTTAAGAGCGGGGAAGTTTGGGCAAGGATTATAGAGTTGAGATGAGAGGATGGGTGAGAAAGAGGGTCTGCAATATTCGATGCCTCCTTTTTGTAAGTGACTATATAGTAGAAATTGGATTCCATGAAATCCAACAACATGAGCAGTGGCTGTGCACGAGTGTACTGTCTGCTTCAGTGGTCTGTCCGTACTGTCACGCATGCGCCCGCCAGGTAGCACCGCCACACCTTGAAGGCGTGAACGATCATGAGCATCTCCTTGTCGTGTATCAGATAATTTCCCTCGGGCTGATGTAGCTTTTGTGAGTCGTACGCTATTGGCTGCAGGCCTTTGCCGAAGTTCTGTAACAGTACTGCTCCGATGGCGATGTCGCTGGCGCCTGTGATGACTTCAAACGGACTGTGAGAATTGGCGATGCGAAGGACAAAGGCTGAGCAAGGAAAAGTTCTGAGCGCAGAGAAGGCAGCTTGCTCTTTCTCCCCCCACCTATACTCGGTCCCTTTCCGGAGCAGGTTAGTTAAAGCGAGAGACTATAATAGTGAACCCCCTTTCTACTTGGGCCCAACTAGAAACGACCCAACAGTGAATATGTTTTTGGAGGGGCGGGCAGCAGCCCCCATTTCTTACCAAGCCGTGCGCGACGAAATCGAATTGCGCTTGCGACATTTCACACTGGCGACATATCTTACGACCATAGGTTTGCGTGGTTAGCATTTCGACCAATCGGGGCCCAGTCTCAGTTTTGCTGGAGTAGTGAACCGGGGTCCAACTTGAAATTCAAGTTAGGCCCACTTGGTGCAGCTTACAGGCAGTGGGGGCTGGGCGACAGGTGGCGCGCTGCTTGCGATTTTTCTCGAGCCATTTTCCCCACCGTACATCATGTTTTCCCCGCCAACCAATCAGGTAACTGCATCTTCTCGCCCAGTTTCCCCTGCTTGCATTTCTCGACAGTGTACCCTCTGCCCCATCGCAGTTTTGTCCCTTAGTAGCAAAAGCAGACGTCTTGGCCTTTTCAAGCTGGACTCGCCTTAGTTTTTGACATCTCGCTTTAACGATGCATTTACCCCTGCCATATACGGGATAAATTTCCTAACATAATTGATGAACCCTAAAAAAAATTGCAGCTCCTTCGGGTTCTTAGGCGGTAGCCAGGCTTGCACTGTCACGATTTTGCGCCCGTCCACTTCGACGCCATTAGTGAAAATAACGTGTCCCATGAATTCTTACGGGATCAAAAAACTCGCACTTAAACCCCTTCGTGAGCAGCCGATGCTTCTGCAGTATCGTGAAAACTGCTTTGAGGTCCTTTAAGTGCTGCTCTCCAGTCTCGCTGTGGATCAATATATCGTCTAGGTAGACTATAACACACTTATTTACGAGCAAACTGAATATCTGGTTCATGGTCATCTGAAATGTCGCAAGGGCGTTCATC
The DNA here is from genome assembly GCA_027943415.1 of Closterium sp. NIES-67. NCBI lineage: Eukaryota > Viridiplantae > Streptophyta > Zygnematophyceae > Desmidiales > Closteriaceae > Closterium > Closterium sp. NIES-67. Next base: position 404,993 of record BQMB01001198.1, on the reverse strand, counting down.
GGTCCGACGTGCAAAACTACATACTCGAAACTCCCGTACCTAGTACGAAACGCGGTCTTGTGATAGTCAGTTGCGACTACACTAATCTGATGGTAGCCCCCCCGAAAAACTATTTTCAAGAAAAAACGAGCTTTGCGTAGTTGGTCGGTCAATTCGTCGGCTCGCGGGATAGGGTAACACGATTTGATAGTCACCCTATTCAGTTCTCTGAAGTCAGTGCACATTTGATACCTGCCGTCTTTCTTCTGGGTGAACAGTATGGGGGCGGCAAACGGTGAGGATCTCGGGCGGAAGATTTTTTTCCTCCAGTAGATAATCTAGCTGCTTCCGTGTTCATCTAACTCCGGCTGTGTCTCTCGAAATTGCTGCAGCACGGTGGGTTGTCAGATGCTGCACCCTAATTATTCAGCTGAGTTTGGTCGATTGCGTGGATCGGTACTAGTACTCGATGAGGGCCATCGGACACGAGCGAGCAAGTTCCATCAGTAGTATGCCGGGTAACTATTGATACTAAGCGTTTCCCTAATCGCTAGAACTCCTCTGCCCCTGATTCTGCTTCTTCCGCTCCTCTGGGCATTCTGACTTGCGGTGTCCCAGCCTTTACACCCAAAATAGCGACCCTTGAAGGCAGTAACAACTGAGTTCGATGTTGTAACAGCATGTATAGTGGCATGATCGATTGGTCCCCGGGTGCGTTTTCTGTCATAGAAACCCGCCGTTGGTCTGTAAAACGGATCCAAGCGCTCCGCAACCCTCTGCACCTCCATCAAATCTGTAATTTCTTGGACTTGTATTTTTCTGCACAGATCCGGTCAAAGTCCCCTAATGAATTTGTCGAACTTCTCGTCAGGGTGAATGTAGCCGACCCGGTCGCATAGATTCTTGAAATTGTTGGTGCCACGTGCGAAGGCAGTCGCGCGATTGGTTGCTTGCGTTTATGTGTTCCAAGCGGCGACGAATTTCTGTGCACCACGATTGCCACGTGCTGTACCCGTCCACTTCGCAATAACTTCCTGCCCAATGATTGGTCATGCAAAAACGCCCGATCACACGCGGCGTTATATCAGGCTCCTGCGACTGAATTATTTGCTGCCACCAATCCATCGCTGATCCACGTAGGAGTGAAATAGCGTATCGATTTTTTTACGCGTCGTCAACGACGAGGTTGCAGTCATAAAAACATTTAGGTGAAAAAACCACCTAGTAACAGACAAGCTACCACGCTGGCTTGGGTCGAACGTGGGCGATCTTTTGCGTCTTGAGAATTCCCGGCGCCATGTTGATGCTTGCAGTTTGTAGGCCGGTTGGGGAAGTAATCGGGGGCGGCAGATTTATGTTCACCCTTTGGCACACTGCCGCTCGTCCAATAGCCGATGGCGGGTTGTTCGTCGAACCCTCGAGTGAATTCGCATGTGGTCGCTGATCGTCGCCAGGTATTTCGGAACGTTGTTGGGTTACTTGCTCCTGTTGTCCTTGGTTTGTCGTTGGTGCGATCGTGTCGTGTTGTGTCTGAGGCAGTTGGCTCCAAAGTGCACATATCTTAGATTCAGCTAGGGTCGTTTCGGCTCGAAGATGCACCAACTCCTGCTGGTACAACTCGTGAATAAGACAGACTTTTTTAGGAGTCATGGCGTTAGACGTCGACAGATCCACTATTTTGCAAAAGTTTTGGGCGGCTTTCAAAATGCTAGCACTGCGAACACAGTCATGGCTATAGGGAATTATCAATTAATAGTACCAAGACAGCGGATATGCAGTAAGCACAGGGCATCAGCCTCCCTATGTGTCGGTGTTGCAGTGGAACTAGAGCTCAAGGCTGAGGATCATTGGCTCTGATGGCCAGGTGTAATGAAGCGCAAAGAGCGTGTGTCAAAGGATTGAGTAACAGGGAAACAATACAACCGAGCGACATCAAAACAGCACGGAGCATGGATATAGCTAGCCTAGAGCACACAGTTGTGGCTCGGCAGAGCTGCGACGTGTGGTTCATAAATTGGCACGAAGCGCCCAATTCTAGGCATGAAATAAGAAAGGTGGGCAAAATGCATGCGGCACGTCAGGAGGCTAGATTTGGGTACCGCTGTAAGGAATTTCCCATTCCTTAGCGCACCACACCGCTAACGTGTACCTGAACCCCACACGGCACGGACACCTGCCCTAGGTTCAGCCCGAACACGGCACTGAACCCTTTTGCGTCACTCCAAAGCGTTTCGCGTCCTCGGATGCCTTCTTCGAACCTGTTCGATCACACGGCTAGGATTGCTCTAGTGCTCCTATATCTTGCTTCGTCATCACATTGTATGACATTCTATGATTTTGAACCTCGACATTTGATCCCGCGCTACTATGGTGAAAAACTCATAACATCTGGTATTCTGAGATACTTTTCTGACCTACCCGCTTCCATAGGCGGAAAACTTTTTTCGAGGGTGGAGTGATTCGCTCACTGAACTGCAAAGGGGTCAGCCGCAAATTAGACGAATTAGTTCGCTCGACTACGATAGCGTTTGCGCTCTTACATGAGCACATGTAATCACGGATATTCCCCTGCCCACCCGGCGTAGTGTCCGCCATATGGACCAGGCACAGTTCGACGAGCTATTGGCGAAATTTCCCGCCACGGTCGCTCGCCTACAAGTTGTGTTAAACGACAACATGAAAAATCGCGCCAAAGTTACCGAACTTTGCCAGGCACAAGAAACTACGCGCCAGAAGTCGCCCACCCTCAAGGACGCCGCCGGCACTGGACATGTCAAAACAGTATGGGACAAAATTGCACGTGAAGTGTCACAGGAGCGCCGTGATGATGAAGCTGAAGCAGCAACGAATGCCACCGCACATACCACGGCAGCTGCAGCAGCTGCGACAATGGCCGCCGCCCGCACCGTAGCAGCAGCAATAGTTTCTACACCAGCTGCAGCCATACCAACTGTACCAGTGGCCAAGATAAAGCCACCGATGCCGCCCCCTTTTAACCTGATTGACAAAAACACCACCATGACACGTTGGCTTTTCGCAATGGAGCTTTATTTTGATGCTGCCGGGATTACTGTTGATGATTTAAAAATCAAACTGGCTATTTTACTACTGAGGGGACCTACACTGGATTGGTGGCAATCGACGCTACGTTAGAAGGGGACTTCGGCAGGGAACACTCAGGGGTTTTTCGGGAGTTCGGAATCTGCTACCTGGGACGCAGCGTCACTTTTCGGAGCGACCGAGATTCGCACGTGGAAAGCGTGGGGTACAACTCTACGTGCACGATTTGAGCCCATTTCTACCTCGTACAACGCACGCACGAAGCTGGACACTTGGCGCGAGTTGATCTCTGTCCAGGATTACGCGTCATCATTTCAAGCACTTGCGACCAAATCACCGACCTATCAAAAGCTGAGAAAAAAAACCGGTTCATCGTGGGGCTCAAATCCAACGTTCGCTATGAAGTGAGGATGCGACGCCTAGCGACGTTCCAAGAAGTAGTGGTGATCGCCGACCTGTACGATACCAATAAAAAATACGCGAGATCGGGTTCCTCGGGAGGGAAATCGCTTTCGTGGCCAGGATCAACGACCCTCGATCAAAGGCATTGTGGCGAACGACGAAGATTGCAGGAAGCGACAGTGTTTTCATTGCCACCAGCCGGGTCACTGATATGCTGATTTCCCTGACCGGAAGCAGAGGAAAACAACGATGGGGATAACTCGGGAAACGACTCCCGTCAATAGCAAACGGGCCCCCTACTTACACGGCTGCAGCGCCCGAGAAACAGCATCTCCACCGGGTAGTGGTACCGGTACATGCTATCGACCGCTCTTGGATGAATAACGGGGATGAACTTGTGGATTACAGTGTGCTGGTAGAAGGAAGGGTTAACGGGAAAAAGGTGAAAATCTTCATCAATGGTGGTGCAAGCCACGGCCTGATTCACCGACCGTCAGCGAAAAAAATTAACTTACCCTTAGAGCGGTGTCTGTCCGAGATCGATGCCCGATTGGCCGACGGCACCCCGCTTATGATACGCGATCGCGTGGGAACAGTTTGCATGAAGTGTGGTGACAATTTCGGTTTCAGCGTGCCGATGCTGGCGACAACACTCGACGGCTACGATGTGCTGCTGGGACGAGATTGGCTTCGGCGACACAACCGGCAAATCGATTGGACGACAGGCGAGTGCACAGTCAAGTGTACGAATGGTCGGCAGATACTGCCAAAATGGCGAGGAGCAGAGTCGATAACGACACGCATCAATGCCATCACGCTGACACACGCGGTCAAGGAAGGCGCGGAATTATACGCCGTCCATCGGAAGGAATCAACGGACGACAATCAACCGGCCGACATCGATAAGCTCTGCGCTGCGGTCCCTGAAGATCTGGCAAAACTGATTTGTCAGTTCCCATATATTTTCCCGGATGACCTGCCACCTGGCCTACCACCAGAACGCCCTCAAGACCATCGGATTGAACTCGAACCCGCAGAGTAGCCAACTGTCCGGACACAGTGGCGGCTGACGCAATCCGAGCTCCATGAATGACGGGACCTGCTGGATTACTTCCTGACCAAAGGGTTCGTTCGATCGAGCACGTCCCTGTTCGCTGCCCCGATCCTGTTCACACCTAAGAAAGATGGGGGGCTCCGGATGTGCATCGACTATCGCGCCCTAAATCGGGTTACGATAAAGTCTCGCTACCCAATCCCGCGTGCGGACGAAATGATTGACCAGCTGCGAGGCGCTCGCTACTTCTCGAAGATCGACCTTGTAACGGTTACCACCAGATTCGAGTCTTCGCCGACAATTACCACAAGACCGCGTTTTGTATTTGCTACGGGAGTTACGAATACACTATCATGCCGTTCGGGTTAACAAATGCCCCCTTGATGTTCCAGCTGACGATGAATGGGGTATTCCGGGATCTACTCGATAAATGTGTGATTATTTATCTGGATGACATCCTGATTTACAGCACGACATGGGAGAAGCACTTAAAGGACATGGAAGAGGTTTTTCAGCGCCTGCAGCAGAATCGTCTCATTACCAAAGGCTCTAAGTACAAGTTTTCAAAACCCGAACTGAGTTTTTGGGGCACGTTATTTCGATGGAAGGCGTGAAATTTGACCCCCGCAAAATTCGAGCAATTCAGGAGTGGAAGCCGCCGACAAACCTCTAGAAGTTGCAATCGTTTTTTAGGTTCGTCAATGATGTGCACCGCTTTATCCCCAACATGGCGGGGTTAACTGGAGAACTAACTGACCTACTTCATAAGGGCGCTGCTTATCAGTGGGGGACCTAGTCCACCGACCCTTGGCCTTGATCACCACCCGCACCCTCCTAGGCATGTTATCTACGAGGTTAGTGCAAACCGTTGTGGGGATCTTCTCGCACTCTTCCTGAACCCACCCTTTTGCATAAGAGGGTGAGCACAAGGAAAATCACGAAGTATTTGAGTGTATGCAAGAGTATTGTGCACGATTTTTGATTGAATGTTATCTCTTAGACTAGCCATACTGAGGTGTGACCAAAGATGCCATTAGCCACTTGGTCCCGTCTTTTCATGGGTCGTCTACGTCGTACCGCTGTAGCGTAAAACCATGAAAAGAGCGACACAAACTAGTGTATACGCCGCGAAATTAAGGGTAACATAGCACGGTCACTTGTGCACCCTTGCACTATTAGATTCACGCTAGGATCCGCAGGTCTCATCAGTGCCGCAGTCGAAGAAGTCGCGATTATTCGGGAAGAATGTCCGTGTTGAGATTTGGTGAGGAAAAGGGTCACTCCAGCGCAACATACCCATGCTCTCCAAGCCATTTTCCCGCCTAGGCTTGGAATGGCTTGGAGAGCATGAGTATGTAGCACAGGAGTGACCCTCCTCCTAACCAGTCCTCAATCCAGATATTCTTCCCCACCTGTCGAGGCTTCTTCGACTGCTACACCGTGACGAGACCTGTGGATTTTAACGTGATTCTAATAGTGAAAGGATGCACAATCGACCGTGCTATGTTACCATAAGTTTTGCGGCGGATATGCTAGTTTTCGCCACTGTGTTCGTAATTTTACCCTACAATGGTACGACAAAGAAGATCCATGATAAGACATGATCAATATACTTTTGGCATCTTTGGTCACACCTCAGCATGGCTAGTCTAAGAGGTAACATTCAATCAGAAATCATGCACAATACTCTTGCATACACTGAAATCCTTTGATTTTCCTAGTGCTCACCCCCATATGCAAAGGGGTGGGTTCAGGAAGAGTGCGAGAAGATCCCTGCAAAGGTTTGCACTAAACTCGTAGATACCATACATAGGAGGATTTGGGTGGTGATCAAGGCCAAGGTTCGGTGGACTAGGTACTAGAAACATTGTTCAGAAGTTTTCTCATTGTCCCAGGAAACAATTGTCCGGATGTACTCTTTGTATATCTTTTGGCACTAGGTTAGATCAAGTGTACTACTATGGATTTTAGTGCTGTGAACACATCCACTATGTGCCCCTCCCAAAGCATATCACCATTAAACATTAAGACTTTATGCACAGTGATCGAAAAGCATAAAAACCCCAATTAATGCAAAACATCCGGACAATTGTTCCTGTCCCTGTATGTTATTCTGAACCTCGACATTCGATCCCGCGCTACTCTGGTGAAACACTCATAACAAGCGCGATTTGACTTGCGTGGCAGAGTTGCGCGGCAACCCCGTTATAACTGTACGCCTTACCAACTAAAACATGTAATAAGGAAATACAATTTCCTTACAACATTGCAAGAATGAGGGACGGTAAGCAGTAACGATTCTCCCTCTCATCATCATTGGGAGCGATGGCAACCTCCAAGATTTTCGTTGGCACGTGCCCTGGTGGCTCCTTGAAGCGCGCGTCTTTTTCCTCCATGTCCAATCAGCGTTGTTTCGATGTAACGCAGTGGTCACCAGAAACTTCGACTCGCACGCGGCTGAGTTCAACACTCCCCGCAGTCTGATTTGTGGTGAGGTTCGAGTTGTTGGCCTTCGTGTCAATGGAATTAGCAGGTGGATTCGGGCTATCTGCTCCACCAACCTAAAATACGCCCTGGTAGAGCTCCTCTCGAGAGATTTTCTGAATTCCCGAAAATCAGCACTCTCATTAGCTGGCGTAGCATCGTTTTGCAGTAGTAGCTGAAACAATCTTCAAAATTGCCGCAGTAGCAGCGACTCGTCCAAATGTTTTCATAAACGTACATTCCCAACTTTTTTCTAGTTCCCACAGTTTCATATGTTTTTTTTGTCTAAAATGTCAGTACCTGGGTGATCGCAATTTTGCTGACCATGATCCCTAACCAACCTTTTTTTTTTTCTGTAGATCCATTTCAAGTTACCGAAGAGATGCCCATAATGAATTTCGACATCCAACGACATCTGTTGGGGAATGTCGAGAAATTTCAACAATAGACGTCTTCTAATCGATGCTTGAAATTGCTCGACATCCCCCAACGAATGTCATTGGATATCGAAATTAACATTGGACACCCCTTGACGTCCGTCAGATACATATCATATGCGATTGCTGCAACGACGACTAGCGCAAATTTTTTGTAGGTGCAATTATTCCGTATGTGCAACACCCACGTACGCAACCCTGCCAATGAAAACACTTGCAGACATGTGAATTTTTTTTTGTCACTAGTAGAAATCGTATAATCCACATCAATGCACTCTTGAGTGGTTGACGACCAGTTGCGATCGTAAATGTATCAGAAACGCCAACAAGGAATACGCCAACAAGGATTACGTTGTCAGAATACGCTGACGCTGTCATCTGGATTTCCGCCACATACCCCTCCTTGTCGACGTGTGTTGTAGTTTAAAATTGGTGATAGTTTTAATTGTCGTTTTACGTTGTTATTTCGTGTTTCCAACTTTAGTTTCGAATCTATCTACCATCGAATTAATTGACGATTTGGAGTCGAACCTTGTTTTGTTCTCGTGGTAAAGCATCAATAAGCATGCGCACTTAAAACACAGTGTGGACACGCCATGCAAAGACCATGCGAACACCATATGAACACCATGCGACATGCCTGCGTGGACCCTGTCGCAGCTAACGACAGCGTCCCCGTCCTTGCCAGCTGCGCATACGATAGCGTCCCCACCCCTGCCAGCTGCGTATACGACAACGCTCCTACATTTTGGGAATGCTACAAGCAAATTTGTCCATGACGTACCGCAGTATGCGCTAAGTGTCTCATTCCAACATTCTTGGACTTTGCACTATAAGAATACGACATGTATCATTGCGCGGGGAACAGTTTCGCCTCGTTTACAATACAGGTGTGATTTTTTTGGAATTTCCGATTCTGTACAAGGCCCTCTGTACATGTCTATTCTATACATTTCAACACATAATCATTCGTGGTCTGTACAACACATTACCATTCGTACAAGTTCTTACAATTTACCAAACTGTACGAATGGGTACGAAACAGAATGGACATGTACAGAAGGGCCTTCTACAGAATCGGGTAATTTCTAAAATCACTCTTGTATAGTACATCAGCAATTTGAGCTGTTCTACAGGGAAAAAATGCGATAGGTTAGGGTTCGTGGTCAGCAAAAGTGCGATCACTCTGTAACGAGTGTTTAGACCAATACACAGACGAAGCTTGGAGAAATAAATTAAAATTGGGGATGTACATTTATGAAAACATTTGGACGAGTTGCTGCTACTATGGCAATTTCAAAGAATATTTATGCTACTATTGCAAGACGATGCCACGCCAGCCAATGAGAATGCTGATTTCAGGAAATTCAGAATATATTGCTCCTCTGACGTCTTTGAAAACAATGAGTTGAACCATACAGTATTGGATTTCATGTATTGTGAAGCATATTGTAACCAGATTTGAAACAACGTTTGGAAATGCGAGGACGTTGTTGGGTTCGAATAGAATCTAGGTTCGAATCACACGGACCACAGCGAGGAAACGGCTAAAATCTACCCAAATCAAAAGTAGTTAAAAACTTATCTATCGAAAATCTGGACAGTTCGAAAACAGTGCCAAATTTTGCAGATGCTGACGTTGTCAGTATGCTGTCGAATCAACGACGCGCAAGTGATGTTTACGAACTGTCGTTTCTCGCCTTTCTCGCTATACAGTTTGTCAAGTACAGAACACAGACAAAATAATAACTAGTGCCTTGCTTTTTGTTCAAAGTAGTGTTTTTTTTAGCGACAAAAAATACCAATACCCTTAGGGCACCCACAAACGACTGGGGAGGCATCAACCGTAAACTCGTAATAAATTCCGCGAGTTGAGGGTTTATCCATCTCGAACGACACGCGGGTTCCCTAAGGGTTTTTTTTTTTTTTTTTTTTTTTTGTTGTTTTGTTTTGTTTTTTTTTCGTTAAGACTCAGTCTTGACTTTCCTTCGGCAACCCACAATTCTTTTCTGTCTTTTAAAGCGAGTTTCCTGAAGTCAAACAGTTGTGTGGGTAAATTGAGTGCATCATGAACAGCGCTCGCTGTGACAACTTTACAGAAAACGACATGATTTTCAGGCATATTTGGGTGTATTGTTGTCTAACAGATTTAGATCTGGATAGATGTTTGTCGTTTCCTCGACCACAGCTGACGAGGCGGCTCGACGCAGTACAGTGTACAGTGTACGTACGAAGGGTCCGCTGGGTTCGCGGAAAGCCAAGGGAGTTCCTTCCTGCTCGGGGGGAGTGGTGGAGCTGGCAGGTGGGGGTGAAGCTCGCCAGATACTGCACGCATGGGGCTTGGTTGGTTAGGCAGATGAGGCGAGTCAGGGTCCAAAAATTGTTCCTGACGCCGTCGTTACCCTAAACGTTTAGTCCCGTAATTAGTCTACTAAGGTAGGCGCAAAATTTCGAAGTACGGGCCTAATTGATTTAGCTTGGTTTATTAAGCTTAGTCCAGGTTGACTCGTCGGATCCGAGTTCTCCAAAGACACTGTTCCGCTGTTTGCCTCTTTCGCCATCCAATCTGGACTAAGCTATCCTGTAGTTGCTGGCCTCAGCGACCGAGAATGGGTCAGTGTCGGGTTGTGGCGACTTGTTTACGAGTAAGGCCGTAGGATTTCACAGTCTACTCTACGTCCGTCTATGCGCCAGCTTCCGATCAAGCATGCCTCCTCGCCCGGTCAACTTCTTCCATAGGTCCACGAATCTCCGGTCGTCATTAGGTCAAACCCGCGGCTCCACGTCGTGCTCCTCCTCCCCCGCGCGTTCCTCCCAGTCGTCCACGTCATCCTCATCGGCGGCATGCCAGAGCGCTGTAGAGGGCGGAGCAGCGGATGAGGCGCGGCGGCAGCCGGTGCTGACGGCGGGCGAGACCATCTCGCGGTGCCTCGCCACGCCCACTACCAGCCCCATCTGGCCGCTCACCACGCCGCCCTGCTCCCCCTCCCCGCGCCCGTCCCCCGCCTTCCTCTCCCCCTCATGGCGCCCGCTCCTGCCGCTCTCCACCACCATCGCCAGCTCGTGCCTCGCGTCGCTCGCCGCGCCGTCCGCGCCGGATTTCAACGCGGGGAAGGAGACGCCGTGGTGCCTCCCGGGTGGCAGCAGCAGCGGCAACAGACCAGCTGTCGCAGCCGCGGGAGCGTCGGGTAGAGCGTCGTCGCCGGATGCGGGCCGCGCGTTGTCGGTGCTGAGAGTCGCGTCGGCTGCACCCTACGGCACATGGCGGCGCGTGATGCCGTGCGCGCCCCCCGCAGCGGTGATCAGCCGCCGCCTGCACGACGCGCAGCTGCTGGGGCAGGTGCCCGGCCTCGCGTTCTGCTCGCGGCCCGCCGACGACGGCGCCGATAAGAGGTATGGCGGCTCTGACTTGCCTGATCCACATTCGTCTGCATTTCTTGATTCCCACGTTTCTTGTTTCTGAATCTCGCTCGGCCGTAATAATCTTTCTTTGTAACTCAGCTCATGTTAGGGAACATCTGGGTGGTAGTGCTGCCGTTTCTCGCTATCGCTCCCATCATGCTCCGTGTTGCTCTGGCGCCCTCCCGTCAGCAGCGGAACTCCCGAGGCGGCGAAGGAGGAGGAGGAGGCGCTGCGGCTGGTGGCGGGCGCGTGCGTGCTGCCGCATCCCGACAAGCTCGACCGCGGCGGCGAAGACGCCTTCTTCATCCTCCCGGACGTCTCCGCCTTGGGTGAGCGTGCACCCCTCTCCGCCTTAGGTGAGCGGACACCCCTCTCCGCCTAGGTGAGCGTACAGCCCTCTCCGCCTTAGGTGAGCGGACAACCCTCTCCGCCTTTGGTGAGCGGACAACCCTTTCCGCCTTAGGTGAGCGGACAACCCTTCTCCGCCTTAGGTCAGTCGGCTCCCCCCTCCGCGCTAGGTCAGCCCTCCCCCCTCCACCTTAGGTCAGTAGGCTGTAGCTGTAACACTCCGCTCCGCGTTAGGCCGCTCCCCTCTCCGCCGTAGGTCAGCGTGCTTTTCAGGGCTCCGCGCCCTTTTTCGCCAGTGCCAGTAGTGAGATCCGCCTCCCTGCACCATGTCGCTCTCCGTGCGGCATCCCCATTTTCCCGGTTCCCTGTGGCACCCCGACCTCCGTCGAGCCGAGTGCCGACTGGGTTAGCGATAGTGAACCTCGCAGCCTTCGCGTCCCCTTCTCCGCCGCAGCTCAGCTCTGCGCTCCCCCGTTTCCTCGCCTGTGCCTCACTATTGGCGCGCTGGGTAGTGTCTCGCCACGAATGTGCACCCCAGCCGCTGCACGGCTCTCGATCTGACAAGTGCGCGTGCTGTAGTCTCTCCTGTAGAGGGGGCTGGATTGGAGCCCACTGCACACAGCTTAAGTAGCGTTCGCTACATTCTGCAGTCGTCCGATCCGCCCGATCCCACCCTCTGGCATCGCCACTGCGTGTCGTCGACTCCCAGTGCCATTCTCGACTCCCCCAACGTCCACGACTCAACCCCCTGTCCTCTGCTTTCTTATCCCTTTGCGCCTAACCGTGCCTCCCCCTCCCCCTCCCTGCCCCTTTTCCCCTTGCTGCGCATTCCCCCTGCTGCGCATACCCCGTTGCGCATTCCCCCCGCTGCGGCCGTGGCAGGGGTGGCGGACGGCGTGGGCGGGTGGGCGGACGTGGGCGTGGACGCGGGGGCGTACGCGCGCGAGCTGATGGGGGAGGCGGAGGCCGCCGTCAGGCGCGAGCCCAAGGGGTGCGCCGACACCCTCAGAGTGCTGACGTCAGCGCACGCGAAAACGCGCAGCGAGGGGTCTTGCACGGCGTGCCTGGTCGTGCTGACTGCTGACGTAAGCAATGGGTGGAGGGGGTGTGGGAGGGATTGGGGGGGGAGGTGTGCAGGAGGGATGGAGGGGGGGGAGGGATGGAGGGGTTGGGGTGTGTGGGAGGGATGGATTTGGGGGGTGTGTGGGAGGGATGGATTTGGGGGGTGTGTGGGAGGGATGGATTTGGGGGGTGTGTGGGAGGGATGGATTTGGGGGGTGTGTGGGAGGGAGGGATGGAGGGGGTGCGGGAGAAAGTGGGTGTGGGACGAGCCAAGGGGGCGGGTGATATGGGCAGTGATATCAATTGACGTGCTGGCGTTGCCCTTTTTGGTCGTCACATGTTGTGCCTCACGACCCATTCCCCACCTTTTAAATCTAACAAACCCTCTTCCCACCTATCCTCCCCCTCCCCCTCTTCCCCCCCCCCGTCCCCCTTCCTTACCCCCCATGGCAGCGCCTGCAAGCGGCGAATCTGGGCGACAGCGGGTTTGTGGTGGTGCGCAACGGGCGCATCATATTCAAGTCGCCCCCGCAGCAGCACGACTTCAACTTCCCCTTCCAGCTCGGCAGTGATGGCGGGGACTCGCCCTCCGCTGCTGAGGTGAGCGGTGCACATGGGTGCAGAGTGGCAGCGGTGAAGGTGGTGCAGAGTGGTGAGCGAGTGGTGCGGGTGGGTGGAGAGGTGGGCGACGCACATGGGTGGAGAAGTGTGATGTGAGGGATGGCACAGCAGGGGCGAAACAGCATGGCGGAACATGATACTGGAAGTGCGGTGATGCCGAGGGCATTGCGCTCTCAGTAGTTGTGATCCGTGAAGGGACGGCAGTTGACCCGGTGCTGTTCGCCTGTTATCCAATCCTGTACCGCCCACGCCCAGTGCTCATGTCAACCGCCCCTCTCCATCGCACATGCTCCCGTCCCACCTCCTCCCCTGCATGGGTCTTCGCCCGGCAGCTGGCAGCGGGCACGTGGTTGTGGTGGGAACAGACGGTGCGTGCGACAGCATCTCCACTCACTCCCCTGTGCTCCCATCCCACGCTTCCCGGCGTGCACGTCTTCTCCCTGCCAGTGCCTGCGCCAGGCGTGGTGGTTGCCACGCACGGCCTGTCTGACAACGTTTTTGACTCAGACCTCGCCTCATGCACTCCTCACACTCCCCCTTCCCCCCTTCCCCCCCCCCAACCTCCCTTCCCCCCTCCCTGGTGCTCCCCCTGCCAGGTCTTCTCCCTGCCGGTGGCAGCGGGGGACGTGGTGGTGGTGGGCACGGACGGGCTGTTTGACAACGTCTTTGACTCCGAGCTGGCGTCCACCGTCATGCACTCGCTGCTGGCGGGCAGGGAGCCGCAGCACACGGCGGAGCACATTGCCACGCTGGCGCGCACGCGTGCGCAGGACCGCATCCGCATCTCGCCCTTCGCACGCGCCGCCCAGGAGGCGGGGTACCGGTACTATGGAGGGAAGCTGGACGATATTACTGTGGTGGTGGCGTATGTGGCGGGACCAAAGTTCGGGCCGGGCTGGTGGCGCAACTGCCGGTGAAGGCAAGGCGATGGGCAGAGCAGTGTGGTGTTGTAGCTAGCTGGCGCTGCGAGGGATTGGGTTGGTACTGGATGGATACGGATACAGCAGGAGAGCGCCGGCAGCAGTGTGCACTTTGTGTGGGTTCCAACCAACACTGCTGGGCCTTGCTGAAGCTCGCTCACCACAGCTGTGAGCAGCGCATCGCCTCCAATTTGCCGACACAACAGAGCAGGCGGGCATTGGCTTCACAATGAGCGATTCTGCGGTGGAACCGTGCTCGCCAGCACCACAGCACTCACAGCTTTTAGAAGCAGCTTCTAGGAGCCGATTATCGCACGAGGGGCAATTGTCAGATGCCACCATGTGGTTACCGCCCACCATCTCCCTCGCAGTCATGCCCTTCAATCTCGTCATGGCATGGAGCGGCAGCGCTTATTCTGACCGTGTTGTCCCCCAGTCTCTCCATCTCCATTGAGACTCTGCCACCTGCTCGCAGTCCTCAGCAGGTGCTTTCTGCTTCAGTTTTCCCTGCTTTCCTCCTAGCAGCAATCTTCATTCCTGGGACATTCAGCTTCCATCGTGGAATGTGGAGGGAATGTGTGTTTTTGCCTTCACTGCGTGTAGCGGTGGTTATGGGGCACTGGCATTGGTTATGCTCGAGCTTCTTAGATGCATAAAATGCTGTAGCCCACTCAGCATGTCCTTGCTCTCGTCTGTTACTTCAGTATGGAATAGACACACTTTATCTCTCAAAAGCAATAAAACTATGCTTGTCACATAATTCATGGTAAGTGCCTCTAAATCAGTGCGCGTGGTCCTGCTTCCAAATCTCAGACCAGGTTCACCCCAACGTTAGGATGTAGAGAGAAGAGTGGACTGTGAACTAGGGAAGGATGTATATCTTGGAAACTGAATGAACGAATAGAGAGAGAGTACAGGAATATATCTAAGTGTTGTACCCTCTAAGAGATGACCCTATACAGTCTATGCAAAGTATAAGAGATACACATGTTTGACACACCCCCTAGACTGCATAGGGGCAGGTCTTGAACAAGCAGCTCAGGGCAGCACTACTAGTCCAGCCACTGAGACAAGGGTCTAAAGACCAGTCAGAAGGAGTACAGGCAAGGCAAGAACAAGGCCAGGGCGGCACTACTAGTCCAACCACTGGTAGAGGACACAAGTCCAGTCTGAGTACATAAAGATATATATAGGGCAGTACAAAGTCAAGGCCCTAGCAAGTGAGAGGCTACATGAACTAGACCGAGCTGTACACAGTGCCGCTGATGATCTTTAGGCGCAAGCGCCTTCGTAAAGATATCAGCTGTGTTGGCACCGGAGGCCAGGTGTACTACGCGAGCCTGGCGGCGCTGCTGTAGCTCGCGCAGGAGGAAGTACCGCAGCTGAATATGCTTCGCTCTGCCTTCGAGTCGAGGCTCCTGACACAGGAGGATCATGGCCCTGTTGTCAGCGTACAGGACCGAGGCAGAGCTAGGCCGCTCACCTAAGTCAGTGAGTAAGAAAGTCAGCCAGCGGAGCTCCTGTGCCGCCATGGCACCAGCGTAGATCTCGGCCTCACAGCTGGACTGGGCAACAGACGAGGAGCGGGTAGCTCTCCACGAGACGGCACCTGAACCAAGGCTGAAGCAGTAGCCCTGGGAAGACCTGAGTGTCTCAGCGTCGTCCGCCCACGAAGCGTCTGTGTGTCCAGTAAGGACCACTGGCCTGCGTCCTCCTCGCACTAACCCCATGCCCGATGTACTTGCAAGATAACGCAAAACCCTCTTAGCGGCAGACCAGTGCTGCGGTCGGTGTCTGCCAGTGGCCACAAAGCGAGCCAGGATGCTGAGAGGGTATGCGAGATCAGGGCGAGTGCAAGTCATCAGGTACATGAGGCAACCCACCAGCTCTGCGTAAGGACCACTGGGCTCTACTGACTCCTCAGGAACTGGAGCGGAGAGTCTGTGGGCTAGAGGCAGAGGGGTGGGCTGTGCAGAGGAGAACTGAAGGCCGAACCTCTAAAGGACCTGGCGCACCAAGTGTGACTGAGTCAAGGTAATGGTGCGCGCTGCTCTGTCCCTGGAGATCTGCAGGCCAAGGTAACGGCGTAGCTCTCCAAGGTCAGTGCAAGTGTGTCTCTTCAGCAGCTCTGCCTTCACAGAGGCCAGTGCGTCCCTGTCTGCTGTGGCAAAAACCAGAACGTCCACGTAAACAAGGATGTAGAACGGAGTCTGGCCAGCACGAACGAAGAGTGAGGGGTCTGCCGAGGACGGAAAGAACTGAAGGTCAGCAAGAGTAGCACGCAGCGTGTCGTGCCACTCGCGGGGAGCCTGCCGCAGGCCGTAGACGGGACGCCGCAGGAGCCACTGGGTCCCAGGAGGGAAGGTGCCAGTAAAGCCCTGAGGGCGGCGCATGTAGACTTGCTCGTGCAGTCTGCCCTGAAGGAAGGCAGTGGAGAAGTCGAGGGAGTGAAGCTCGTAGTCACGCTGAGTTGCTAAGTGTAGCAGAACCCGAAGAGTAGTCATCTTCGGGGTCGGAGCGAAGGTCTGGAAGAAGTCCACCCCCTCACGCTGACAGAAGCCTCTAGCCACGTAGCGCGCCTTGAACACAGGTTGCTCTCCAGGGGGGCGCTTCACCTTGAAGAGCCAACGGCCATCGACTACGTTCACCCCAGGTGGGGGAACTGCGTCGACGAAGGTGCCGGTGGATCTCCAAGATGCCATCTCCTACTCCATAGCAGCTATCCACTGGGAGGCCCAGGGTCCCGAGGTCGCCTCAGCGTAAGTGCGAGGGGTCGGGATGTCGAAAGCGTCTGGGTCACCCTCAGGGACTAGCAGCATGGAACAGAGATGGGGAGCACCCTCGGACAGGAAAGCAAGCTCGAACTGGCGGTTTTCCAGGACGTCACTGCCGAGGGCAGGAGCACCCCCGACAGACGGAGGACAGGCAGGGTCAGAGACCAGAGCGGTGGCGTAGTCAAGGCTGCGGGTAGAGGCGAAGTCAGCGACCGCAGCGACAAGAGCGTCAAGACACGAAACCGGAACAGACGGGTCGGTAACGAGAGAGGCAAGGACCCGAGGAACGAGAGGACGAGCGGCACGAAGGTAGTCAGACAGAGGGGGGGGAGCAACGACAAGGGAGGACGGAGGAGGGGGCGGGAGAAGGGGAGGACGAGACACGTGGGAACGAAGCAACATAGGGTGAGAGCGCGTGATAGGGGAGACAGGACGAGCACGGGAGGGACGGTGAGACCAGACGTGAGACGCAGGAGTCAGGTCGGGAGACAGAGGAGGGGACACAAGGGGAGAGCGAGGGGGAAGACGAGCCGGGGACGAGTCCGGCGGAGGGAACACAGGGCCGTACACGGGGAGAGGAGGAGACGGGAGGAGAGGAACGGACGCAAGATCAGGGGACGGAAGGCCGAGCAGGCGAAGGGCAGACACTGGCGGGGACTGCTGCTGCAGGGGCACAATGCCGCCACCGGGACCGCAAGCTGCTCCGCGGCTACCACCAACAGACTCCACTCCAGCACCCCCTGAAGGAACACCCCCCGGGCTCGAAACTCCTCAAGCACCGGCACCACCCCCAGGGCCACCGCGGCTAGAGCCCACTCCAACGCCGACACCCGCAGGGGCAACGAACAGCTGCTGCGATGGCGGCGGCGGCTGTGGGGACGACGGCGGAGACAGCAGAGGCGACGGCGGCTGCAGAGGCGACGGCGGCGGCAAAGGCGGTGGAAGAGGAGACGGCGGGGGAGGGGGAGACGGCGAGGGTTGCGCCGCAGGACCATCAGAGTCAGAAGACTCCTCAACCGGGACAACCGACAGGAGAGGGGTGACGTGGGACACACCAGAGGGGGCAGGACGGGGAGGGTGAGGGGGAGGGGCAGGGACCACAGGGGAAGGAGGGACCAGAAACAGGGGGGGGGGTAACCGGGGGACCGCGGTGGGGGAAGCGACGGTAGAAGGAGACGGACTCGTCAAATGTGACGTCGCGAGAGTGAAAGAAGCGGTGAGACGGCGGGTGGTAGAAGTGCCAGTCGGACGCGTCAAGGGGAAAACCAAGGAAGACGCAGGGAAGGGTGCGGGCAGTGAGCTTGTCCGTGCCGGAGGCACGAACGTGAGCAAGGCAGCCCAGACGTGGAACGCAGACGCGTCACCAGGAGACCCGGTCCAAAGACGAGTCGGCGAAACCTGCGGCCGCTGGGGGTGCGGCCACAGGTTAAGCTGGTGAGCAGCGTAGCGCACGGCGAATAACCATAGAAAATGGGGTGCACCGGCATGGATCATGGAGGTGCGAGCAACCTCCATGACCAAGCCGATGCGTCGCTCAGCGACCCCATTTTGCTGTGGGGAGTCCGGCATGGTGTACGTCTGGGTGATGCCCTCCGCACGACAGAAACGACCAAGGACACCTGAGGCAAACTCGCCACTACGGTCTGAGTGAAGGCGCAAGACAGGGAGACCTCGGTGGACACGCACAGAGACAAGCCAGGGGATGAGAGCGTCAGGCACGTCGGCCTTGCGCTCCAATGGAAACACTGTGGTGTAGCGAGTGAAATCGTCGACAAGCACGAGGAAGTAGCGCTCTCGACGCGGCCCATGGACGGGGGCGGGGCCCCAGACGTCCATGTGCAGGGTCTGCAGCGGCGCGGCAGTAGGGGGAAACGAGGAGGAGTGGGGGGCATGGCGGAGCCGACCCTCGACGCAAGGAGTGCAAGGCGGGGCGGGGGAGGAGGGAAAAGGGGGGAAGGAACCAGGGAGACCAAGGACGAGACCGTGCTGGGACATGGAACGAAGACGCGGGAGCGCAGGGTGACCTAGGCGGTGGTGCCAAAGGAGATTCGGGTGGGTGAGAGACCGACAGGAGCAGGCAGCAGCAACCTGGGAAGACGCAGCCACCTGGAGGGGTGCCCCAGCCAGAAGGGTCACGGTGTCCAGGGTGAATGTCACAGGATCGAATGTGTCGAGGAAAGGTTGCACTATCGATCAGTACAAGGCGCTTTTATACGTCCAAAGTACATCAGGTAACCAGGTTTATCTTATCCGAAGAGAATAGACCCTTCTAGAAGATAGAATCACCCTGCGTATAGCCATGCGGGGCTATTGGCTTTAAGGGATTACGGCAGGATTACGCCAGATAGCGCACCAGTACATCCCAAGCCTAGTCGGTGATATAACTATAATAGCAGGATAAACCAAAGGTTAATGGAAAATGGAGAATAGGAAACCAAATGAGATGAGATAAAAAGAGAAATGAAAGAGGAAGGAAAATAAGAAAAGGGACAAGTGGTGTAACGGGGTCGTACTCTCACACTTCCCCCCCTCAAAGCTGGGTGGTAGAAGTAACACCTTGCTTGACTAGGTAGTCATGCAGAGGACGACGGGCGTTACCCATGTCGGACTCAGGTACCCAGCTGTCCTCAGAAGGATCGTAACCCTTCCAACGGATGAGAAGCTCCACGGTGCCATTCCGACGTCGGCGGTGTGCTAGCACGGACTCGACCTCGTACTCGGGTTCATTGTGGACGAGGACGGGCGGCGGCGGCGGCGGTTGGCGTCCGACGAAGATCGTGTTCGGATCCCGGTAGGGCTTCAGAAGCTGGACATGGAAGGCATTGTGAATCTTCCAGGTAGCTGGCAGGCGTAAGCGGAAGGTAACAGGACTGACTTGTGCTTCAACGAGAAAAGGCCCGCAGAAGCGAGGTCGAAGTTTAGATGGGAGGTGGCTGATGTCCAGGTTGCGGGTGTCAAGAAGCACCTGGTCTCCCACCATGATGGTGTGATCGTTGCGATGGCGATCGGCCTGGCGCTTTTGTTCCTGCTGAATGTCGAGGAGGCGCCTGTGGGTCCGATCCCAAAGCTGATGCATGGTTGTGATGAAATCATGTGCAGGTTGTACTGTAGCGGATATGGTCGGTTTCTGTGGTGTGAGTGGGTGGCGTCCGTAGCAGAGGAAGAACGGCGTCTGTCCAGTAGCGGCATGTGTGGCGTTGTTGTAAGCAAACTCCAGAACGGGCAGGTGCAGGTCCCATTTGGAGATCTCGTCCTTGCAGGCTGCTCGGAGGAGTTGCTCAACAATTTGGTTGAGGCGCTCGGTCTGTCCGTCTGTCTGCGGATGGTAAGCGGATGACATGGCAAGTTTGGTTCCGAGAAGAGACATAAGTTCCTTCCAGAACTTGCTGGTGAACTTGGGGTCTCGGTCGGAGATGAGTGTGGTTGGAATGCCATGCTGTGAGATGATGTGACGAACGAAGAGTTGTGCTGTCTCCTCGGTGCGCGCCGTCGTGTGTGTCGGGATGAAGCGTCCCATTTTGGAGAACTTGTCCATGACGACAAGGATTGCGTCATGACCGCTGGTGGTAGGTGGTAACCCGGTGATGAAGTCCAGGCTAACCACTTGCCATGGCTGTTCTGGGACAGGAAGAGGCTGCAGTAGTCCCGCCTTTTTCTGCTTGCTGCTCTTCATCCGCTGACATGTATCACACGAGGTGACGAATTTCTGTACGTCATCTGCCATGTGGGGCCAGTAGTAGTGTTTGGCGATACCGGTGAGCGTCTTGTTGCTACCGAAGTGTCCGGCATATAGGACGTCGTGGTATTCTTCGAGTAGTAACTGGCGCAAAGGAGGGTAATTGGGTACCCAGATTTTTGTTGATCCTAACTGACCTAGCTAAGGCTGTTGGGCTGAGAAAGCCTTCGGGATCTTTCTAGAGACTAAGTCCCACTTGTACAAGATGCTTGAATAGTGCAGCGGAAGTGTTGAGTAGTTGAACCCTTGCACTAGTATGTGAGAGCAAGTGATTTTTTAAAAGAAACAAGCATACAGCAATATATAGAAGAATAGAAAATAGAGCAGTTGTAGAATACAGTTGAAGAAACGGTTTATTGAGTCGCACAGCGACTTGATCGATGGTTCGGTTACCACCCTTGCAGTCGTAACGGTCAGTCGCAACCTCTTCTTGCGATCCTTCCAGTCCCTTCGTCCTTTCGCGTTCTTTCGTCCAACCTCCTCTTGTACTCGATATAGCATTTCCTTCGAGTGTAGTGTTACAATTCACAAACGCTTAAGTCTTCGAGGTATTTCCAACACTCCCCTTCGTTTCTGGAGTGCTTACGTGTTCGGGTTCGATGACGTTTATCTGCCCGGTGAGCAGCATGCAGTAATCGAACTTTGCCTTCACCAGTTTCTTCGTCAGGTAATCTGCAGCCATTTCTGTCGTGGGGCAGTAACTGAGTTGAAGTCTCCCCTTCGCGATTTCATCATTGACGAAAAAATACCGCAGGGCAATGTGCTTGGTTCGATTGGCGAACCCTAGTCGCGCCCGCCCTAGCCGCGCCCGCCCTAGTCGCGCCCTGCGCGCCACCTCCCCTCGGCCCTAGCGCCCGTCCTAGCGGCCCCCACGCTCGCCCTAGCGGCCCCTCGTCCATGCCCGCCGCTAGCGCCTCACCATAGCGGTCCCCCCCGTGCCCGCCCTCGCGCCCGCCCTCGCGGCCCCCGCGCTTGCCCTAGCGGCCCCTCGTGACGTCCCCAGCGCCTGCCCTAGCAGCCCCCGTGCTACCCTAGGGGCCCCTGCCCTCGTCCTCATCGGCCCCTCCGCCCGTCCCAGCCGGCCCCACGGCCGCCCTCAAGCCCTCTGCGCCCTGCCCGCTCGGCCCCTGCGCCCGTCTCAGCCGGCCCGCGCCCGTCCCAGCCGGCCCCGCGCCCGTCCCAGCCGACCCCCGCGCCCTACCCGCTCGGTCCCTGCGCCTGTCCCAGCTGGCCCGCGTGCGTCCCAGCCGGCCCGCGCGCGTCCCAGCCGGCCTCGCGCCCGTCCCAGCCGACCCGTGCCCGTCTCAGCCGGCCACTGCGCGTCCCAGCCGGCCCGCGACCGTCCCAGCCGGCCCCGCGCCCGCCCCGTCGGCCCCGCGGCCGTCCTGCCCCGAGCTGAGTGCGGCCCGCTCGTCGTGCCTCCTCCGGCCCTGCACCCTCCCTGGTACGGTTCCCCCGTCACCTGCACCGCATGGTACCGCATTGCACCGCTCTGCCTCGCCCCGCACCGCCCTGCACCGCACTGCACCACGCTGCACCGCCTTGCACTGCACTGCCTTGTGCAGGATGGCCACCCGCTTTCTGCACACCTTGACGGTATGCTCCCCTGCCCAGACACCCATGCTGTGCTGCCCGCTGACCTAACACCCGCTGAGCGGGAGTCTGCTGCAGCCGCTGCCCTTGCGCGCTCTGTCTGGCTTTCCCGAGACGCTGTCGCCCAGCTTGCCATTAGCAATGCCCTTCCGCCGTCTGAGCGCCCTCGCTTTAGGTCCATCACTACTGCCCAGGCTTACTTAGATGCTGTCCTCAAGCGCTATTCCACCCCTCCTGCTGCCTCGGTGGGTCGCCTGATCCTCCCCCTGCTCTTTCCTGATCTTGCGTCATTCCCCACTGTCGCTGACCTGGCTGCCCACCTGTGCACGATAGATGAGACCTGGCGCGCGGCCAGCACTGACGCACAGCTTAGAGCCCACCAGCCGCCCATTACCTCTACCCTCTACCTGCTTGCCACCCGCCTCCCTGACCGCCTTGCCGCCGCCCGCGACCGCGTCCTTAGCATCCACCCCGGTGAGCTTACCCTCACCGACTTTGTAGACACCCTGACTGTTATTGAGACCCGCCACCGCTCCATCGCCCAGGCGAGCGGTACCGTGCTGGTCCCTATCTTTCAGGGTTGTGCCCCTGCTCAGTGTACTTTCTCCAACAGTTCTGCCGCTGTGGCTGAGACTGCTGCTGCCGTGCAGTTCCGTCCGGGGAAGGGCCGCCGCCCCAAGGCTGGGCGCGGCGGCGGAGGAGGGGGTGCAGGTGGGGGCGGTAGTGGAGTCGGGTCGTCAGGTGCTGGAGCGGACGTGGGGACCCTGCCCGGTCCAGCTGAGCAGCCGCCTCCACAGTCGCAGCAGCGGCCGCAGCCGTTGCAGCAGCCGCCGCAGATGAGGCAGGCGAGTGTTCTCCCGCCCGGGTGGCCTGGAGCTGGAGGTGGTCGTGCGCGTGGTGGTGTACCGGGTGGTGGTTCGGGAGGCGTGCGTTGCCAGTACCAGATCCAGACCGGTCCTCGCCGCGGCTTCGTTTGCGGTAAGACCGGTCATACCACTCCTCGCTGCTTTCGTCGCCTGGACGACCTGTTTCGTCAGCGCTTCGGCCCGTCGCCAGACCTCCCGGACTGGCACAGTTTGCTTAGTCGTAGTATTCCGATTTTTGACTTGGACATGGATGCCATTGTTTCTGCTCTGCATGTGATGTATGCTGATGACTCTAGTGTGCTTCCCGCTTATTACTCATTGTCGTCTAGTGTAGGTGTGCCTAGCTTAGCCTCCCCTGCTGCGTCAGGCATAGAAGCCCCTGCTTTGTTTAGCCTTGGTGCCTCCGCCGTCGCCCCGTCGCCGGACGCCACTGCTTCGCTTTCCTTCACCTTGGACTCTGGCGCTTCCCGGTGCTTCTTCCGCAACTTCACTACACTGACGCAGCTTCCCGTTCCTGCTGCTGTTTCTCTTGCTGACCCCATTCGGCGGTCCGGTAGTCGCCCGCAGTTCCACCACCCTTCCCTGTCCGGCCGTTCCTTCGGGCTCTCTCACAGGTCTGCATATCCCCTCGTTCTCCAGGAACCTAGTTGGTGTCGGCTGCCTCCAGGACCTTGGCGTCACCACTACGTTCCCTGGTCACGAGCGGTATGCTGTCTGTACCGAGGCTGCCACAGGTGCCCCTCTGTCCACGTTCCCCCGGGACCCGGTGTCCGGCCTGTTCACTGTGAGAGTACGACCCCGTTACACCACTTGTCCCTTTTCTTATTTTCCTTCCTCTTTCATTTCTCTTTTTATCTCATCTCATTTGGTTTCCTATTCTCCATTTTCCATTAACCTTTGGTTTATCCTGCTATTATAGTTATATCACCGACCAGGCTTGGGATGTACTGGTGCGCTATCTGGCGTAATCCTGCCGTAATCCCTTAAAGCCAATAGCCCCGCGTGGCTATACGCAGGGTGATTCTATCTTCTAAAAGGGTCTATTCTCTTCGGATAAGATAAACCTGGTTACCTGATGTACTTTGGAAGTATAAAAGCGCCTTGTACTGATCGATAGTGCAACCTTTCCTCGACACATTCGATCCTGTAACACTTGGTAATCAGAGCTTTTCTCACTCGGCCGCGCTCAACAAAGCAGCAGCAGCGGGGAAACCTGCCTCGAAAAACCGCCAGGGGCGACCAATTCGACGCCGATTCTGGTAAGCACCAGGTCCACGATTTTCGAATTACCCCCTCCGCCCGTGTTTTGAACAGGATGGCAACCTTCGACAACGCCGAGGTTACCCAGCAGCTCTTCGCGCGCATCGCAGCCCTTCAGGAGGATATGCGAGCGGATCGCGAAGCATGGCGAAACCAGTTCGAGCGAGTAACTCGACCTGCCGGAGCGCAGCACGAGACGACAACGGCTACGACGCAGCAGTCGCAGCAGTTTCTCGAGGCTCCGAAACCGCGCCCACCTGAGCCGTTCGATCCGAGCAATCGAAACTCCGACGCCCGCAGATGGATCGCCGGGATGGAGATCTACTTCGCAGCCGTCGGATGGAGCTCGCCAGTCTGGGACGGTCAACGCGTACGACTCGCGGCGACACTGATGCGAGGGCCAGCACTCGAGTGGATTGGCGGTAACAGTACCTTCATCCACGGTGAAGCCACGTGGCAGCAGTTCCGCGCCGACCTGCTGAAACGATTCGAGCCGATAAATTCGAGTTTCCTTGCCCGGGAAAAAATTCATCGACACCGACAGTTCGGGAGTGTAGCGCAGTACACGCAGCAGATGCAGGAATTTTATAACCGCATTCCCGACCTGACCGAAGGGGAAAAAGTACAGTCGTACCTCGCCGGGCTGAAGACCGAAGTCAAACGACAGGTGGCATCGTCAAACTACGCGAGCTACAGCGACGTCGTATCGGCTGCAGAGCGCTTCGACATGGTCAACGCCGGAACACGACGGACGCACGTCGGCAGTACGCGACAGGGCGACCGCTCGGCTCACCCCACGTTCGCCGACCCGATGGAAGTCGACAGATTCGAAGGGCAGCCACGTCCGAAAAACACCAACTATACGTATGATTTTTGCGGGGTGCCGGGTCATCGAATCTTCGACTGCAGCAAAATGAAGACCGCACGCGCAGAGTATCGGGCACGCAACAGTGGCGGAATTCCTTCAGCCAATCAGAAGTAAAAAAACGGGAGTCGCCAGTGATTGCGGATCTAGCTGGCGAAAATAAAAAGATCCGAAAACGGCCGCGAGATTCCGGAAAAATCAACTTCGACGAAGTTGATTTGACGCGAGAAGGAGGAAATGATGGGGGAAAATCTCCACCCCACGACCAGTCCTCGCCAGGGAAAATCGCCGAGGAAAAATACGACTCCGCGAAAAAAGACTCTGCCGAGACAGGGAAACTCCTTGAAGACCCAAGAAATTATAAGAATTCGTTAAAGTTATCTTATAAAGATGCTTTAATGAAAACTTATGATTTTCGAGGAGCTAGAGCCTTGGAGAAATTTCGGGAGGGACTCCAAAAGAAGCAGACAGCTGTGGAGATTATACCGGTACCGGAAAACCTGGGGACCAAATTAAGGAGTGTGGAAAGAAGCCGACCTTTCCACGGAGTCAACGTCCTCTCCCGACACCAGCCCACAACGACCACCCGTTCCCCAGGGAAGACGTCGGTGGAGCTGAAGCAGCTCAAGAGGAAGCTGGGGGTCTACAAGAAGCTGCACAAACCCCGAATTCCTTCTCCTACAGATGCATCCAGTTCTTCGGCATCAATGACGCGCACAGTCGTCAAGGAAACTCCGGGCCCTGGAGAAGAGCCGTTCTCCAAGCAGCCTCGGCCAGCTGCCAGCTCAGGAGTAGATAGCAACACAAAGGTGTGTACGGAATATTGGGATGTACCCTATGACTCAATCAATGAGACTATCTTTGGGTACTCCGAGCAACGCCTGCCCCTCGTGCTCGAGGTCATCTGCAAAGGACGACGCCTCCAAGCACTCGTGGACAGCGGAGCATCACACACCGTCTGCAACAAAGCAGTAATCGACCGACTTCGGGAAGAGTACAAGCCATCAGGATTCTCTGCAACGATGGTGGACGGCAGCAAGTTACCAGTATACGGCGAAGCAGTGCTACACCTACAAATTGGACCACTACGCTGGAGACCTGCACTCCCCATCACCAACATCAAAGGGCTTGACTTGATCTTCGGGCGAGACTTCCTAAAAAGATTCAACCCAGAGATCAATTGGGTGAACCGCACCGCAAGCACCTACAACAATGGACGGAGAGTACAGCTACCCAACTGGGACGATACAGGAGATATCCCAGTGGAGACACTCGCAAGATTCGAGAAGGACGTGAAGCGAACCGACACCGAGTTCCTGGCGATAGCAACAGAGGTGGAGAACGATGGAGAGAAAGCCTCGGAACCTCCAGAAAAAATCAAAGACTTACTGAAGGAGTTCCAAGACATTCTTCCTGACGATCTTCCGAACGAGCTACCGCCATACCGAACACATCAACACGAGATCGTGGAGGAACCGGGTTCGAAGCCGACCTTCCGAGCACCATACCGGCTCAGCCCTACGGAGCTGACCGACATGAAAAAACAGATCGAGTATCTCCTAGCCAAAGGACTCATCCGGCCATCCACTTCGCCATACGGTGCCCCAGTACTCTTCACACCGAAACCGGACTAAAGCCTGCGCATGTGCATCGACTACCGAGCTCTTAACAAGCAGACCATCAAGAATAAATATGCGATACCGCAAATGGATGACCTGCTTGACCAGCTTCGGGGAGCTACGGTATTTTCCAAACTGGATCTGCGGTCCGGATATTGGCAGATACGGATGGCGGACAACTCTATCCACAAAACTGCTTTCCGAACTCGGTACGGATCGTAGGAGTATTTGGTAATGCCGTTCGGACTCACCAACGCGCCGGCAACGTTCCAAGCCGAAATGAACCACATTCTACGACCACTTCTGGACGCATGCGTGGTGGTGTACCTGGACGACATACTCATCTACTCACGCGACATGAAGCAGCACGTCGAACACTTGCGACGCGTCTTCGAAATTCTTCGACGAGAACAATTCTACGTCAAACTGTCCAAGAGCGAATTCGCCCTTGAAAAGGTCCAGTTCCTAGGGCACATGGTGAGCGCTCAAGGAGTTCACGTCGACCCCAAGAAAATCGAGGCCGTACGCACGTGGAAGACACCCGAGAACGTGAAGGAGTTGCAGCAGTTCCTAGGCTTCGCTAATTACTACAACAGGTTCGTGCCACAATATGCGAAAATCGCAGCACCACTCACGAATCTGCTGAAGAAGAACTCGCCCTATAAATGGGAACCAAAGCACCAGGAAGCCGTGGAGCAGCTGAAACAAGCACTCACGACCGCACCGGTACTCATCTTGCCAGATCCCGAACGCGACTACGTAATCAAAGCTGACGCCAGGGACCAGGCAGTGGGAGCAGTCTTGATGCAAGACCAGGGGGATGGACTGCAACCAATCGCCTACCTCAGCAAGAAACTACATGGAGCAGAACTAAACTACCCGATACACGACAAAGATTCCCTTGCCATTGTCATCGCCTTCAAAGCGTGGAGATGTTATCTCGAAGGACGAAGAACAACCGTCTACACCGACCACTGCAGCCTGAAATACTTGAAGACACAACCCAACCTTTCCAGGCGGCAGGTCCGGTGGATCGACTTCCTCGAGACACACTTCCACTACGATATCGTCTACAAGCCCGGCCACAAAAACGAAGCAGACGCTCTTAGCCGGCCTGCACACCTTGCCGCCATTCAGATTGAAGGAATGAATCCACTCCTCAAGGGACTCTTCACACACGGGTACGCCATTGACCCCGAAATTCCCTTGGCAGAAAAGCGACATCTGCTACAGTGGTTGTCGCAGAATAACGAGAAGGCAAGCATGGTCGTAATTTTTGCTTCCTCGAGCAGCTCCCGTAACTAATTCTCCCTTTGGTCGCGGTGCAGAGAGCGATGTATTCCGCTTCAGCCGAGGATAGCGCAATCAGTTCCTGCTTGCGCGATTGCCAGAAAATAGTTCCGATAGGTTCTAGTCGGTAGACGTTGCCCGTTCTGGAGCGACAATTCTCCCTATCTCCCGCGTGGTCGGCGTCGACATAGGCGAGTAGCTGTACGGACGATGGCTTTGCTTTGCTGTAGGTAAGTCCGGTCGTCGGAGTAGAGACGAAGTAGAGCAGTGCCCGATTTAGCTCCTCGAGATCCTCTTGCTCCGGCTGCTTCAGGTGTGTCGCTAGTTGGCTCGCGCTGTAGGACAGATCCGGTCGGCAGGTTACTGCTGCGAACAGTAGACAGCCGAGCTTCTGTTGATACTCCTGAATATGCTTCGCGGGGAGCTTTGCGGAGTTTTCGCTGTTGTTCCCGTAGTGATAGGGGGTCGCGACTGCGACTGGCGTTAGGCAGAATTTCTTCGCGACAACGCCTGCGTATTTTCCGGCGTGTAGGTAGAGCGCTGAGTCGTCTTCGACGATGTTTAGACCTAGGTATTTGCTCACGGTGTCTGACACCGTGAGTGTTAAGTCACTCCTCAGCTCCCCTTCGAACCAGGCGGCGACGTCGGTAGTGGAGCCGACATAGAGTAGGTCATCGACGTAGACGATGAGTAGGACGAAGTCCCCCCCCTTCTGTAGTCGGTACATGCCTTGATCGTGCGGCAGCTGCAGAAAACCGATCCTGACAAGGCAGTCGTGAAGGTGCTGCTGCCAGAGCAGCGGGGCTTGTTTAATTCCGTAAAGGGATTTTGCCTGCTGGCACACTTTTGTGGGATCGTCTATGAATCCGTGGGGCTGCTCGACAAAGATTTTGGCGTCCACAGGTGCGTACAGGAAGGCGTTGGCGACATCGATCTGGCGCAGTGGTAGTCTTTTCGTGGCCGCGACGGTGAGCAGAATGCGCATGGAGGTATGTCATGAGACTGGGGTGAAAGTCTCTGTGTAGTCGGTTCCGTATCGCTGGTCGAAGCCTCATACGACCCAGTGAGCCTTGAAGTGGTCGATGGAGCCATCCGCATTAGTCTTGATGCGGTACACCCATTTCCCCGAGAACACATTCTTCCCGTTGGTTTCTGTTGCAGGTACCAGCTTCCACGTATTTCGGTTTTGCAGGGCCTTCAGTTCCTTTTCCATTGCTTCCTTCCATTTTGCCTTGTGTTCCCCCCCGGAGCCTGCGACAGAGTCGTAGGCTCGCGCGGTGACGGCGGCGGCAGGCTCTGGACGGCGACCCATAGTCCAAGTATTTGTAGGCCCGTGGGGGTGTGGCGAGGGGAATTGTCATTCGCGGGATAAGCTGCTTCGTCACCATCTTCGGGATCAGGTAAGAAACTTGGTCCGATGCGTTCATAGACATTTGTTTCTACCTGTTGAGATGTAGCGTAACCCTGGTCAGCGAAGTGGTAATAGGTGTCGAGGTTGTTACTATCGAGAGGATTGACGTCGTCGAGTGGAACGGGCACGGAGCAGTAAGGGAGCGGTCCGGCAGCTTCCGAGGCTCCAGGTACGATTTCTTCTGCTGCGTCAGCTCCGGCAGCACGGTCGGCAAAAGACCGATGGCCCTCGAAGCCGTCGATGGGGTCGTCTTTGTTAACGATGTTGTCCAGGTAATATTGCAGCGTCAGTTGTTCGTAGAAGATCACATCACGTGAGGCCACGGTGTCTTTGTCCTGAATGTCGAGAAGCTTCCAGGCTTGGAAATTTTTTGCGATGCCGAGGTGTAGTCCCCACCGTGCTTGTCGAGAGAATCGACCTGCTCGGGCTGTGTGGGGTCTGTACAGTAGCATGCAGCCGAAGACTCGAAGGAATTTTGTGCTGCCTTGTTTTCTTGTCCACAGCAGGTGCGGTGATGAGCTATTGGGAAGTGATGACGAGGACAGCAAATTGTGCAGGTGGACTGCATGCGTGATCGCGTCAGGCTAAAGCGTGTTGGGCAGTCTCATCCCCAGGAGCAGCTTCCGCATCGTCGTCTGCAAGGTTCGGTTCATCCTCTCTGTGACCCCCTGCTGTTGGTGAGCATAGGGCAGGGACACCAGGCGTCTGATGCCTCTTTCTGCCAAGCAGTTCTTGAATCGTTGTGACTGGTACTCCAGTGCTCCGACTGACTAAAAGCTCTTGAGTTGCGAGCCCGATTCTCGTTCAGCGATGGGGAGCCACGTCGAGAAGGCTTCGAACGCTTGATCTCGTGTCTTGAGGTTCTAGTGCCAGACGTATCGTATTGCTGCGTCGATGAATGTGATGACATAGTTGTACTCTGCTTCACTGTCGTCCCGAGGCATATTTAAGATGTCGCTGTAGACTTTTCCAACGGTTCGTATGCAGGTGCGCATGTACTGTGGTGCGACGGAAAAGGTTGGTGGGGAAGATCAGCTTTGGGATACGAGAAGCATCGTGCACGGGGTCGTCGCAGCTCCTGGCCGCTCGTTGTGAGAAGAGCGTCCTTTTCTAATACTCCGGCTTGTATGGTTTGTAGTATTGTGCTGCAGGATGTCCGAGGCGTTGATGCCAGATATCGTCGGGAGCGCGATGGCCGGGTGAGCGCTGGTACATGTCGTTGTTGGAGAAGAACGCAACGACCGTGGCGGGACTGCGGTAGACTCTTCGGGTGATGGGCATGAGTTGATCTACTTCGGATGGCGGTTCTAGGATTGCTGGTGATGGCGCACGGCGGGGTCCTACTGCTGCTACTACAGGTGATGTCGGGTGAGGGATGCTTGTTGGTACTTGTCGTTCTTGTTGGATGACTGCTAATGCTTGTGTTCTTTCTGCTGCAGGGATGGTGTTGGAGTACCAGAATCCGTCTGGAATGAAATTGGGGTCAAGATTTGGCGGATGCGTCCAGGCGGCGAATAACACGATGCCGTCACTGTCGGCAGTTCCGCGGTTGGGGACGAAGTCCAACATGAAGACACCCGACTTCAGGAGAGCGCAACTGATGAAGAGGCCGCCTTTCGCGTGGTAAAGTCGAAACTCGTTGGCGTACGAGTCACATTCCAGGTGAATTCCCTTTGCCATTAACTGGCTGACGCTTAGTAGATTGTATCCCAAGTTGTCGACGATGAGAACCTTGTTGAGTTGTAGTATGACGTTTGTCTCCATTGATTGAAGTTGAACAACTCCTTGTGTTTTTGTTTTCAGGTTCTCGTTGTTGGCGACGGTGATGATGACATCGCGGTTGAGGCGTCGCTCCCGTTGCACGAAACGCCCGGAAGAACACATGTGTTGGCCGCAGCAACTGTCCAAGAACCAGGTGTTTCGCCCAGTGGGTTCGGCGTTGGCAACTGTTGCATACGTGGGGTTGACTTGAAGACCTTGTGATTGCGGCGGCGGCAGTTCTTCTTCGTCTGGAGCGTAAGTGGGTGGTGACTCGGGTCTGCAACTGTCGATCCATACCATGCAGTTGATGATGTTTGGTGTGTCTTGTGCACGTGTAGAGGAGCGGCTTGGCGGATTCTCTTGAGTGGAGGCGACTTGCGGATCTGCTGGACGATAAACTTGAGGGCGCGTGCAGTTAACCTTGGAATGTCCGGATGTCTGACAATTGTGGCAGAACGGCGGCACGACGGTGAGACCTCTGGTGTCATATCGATTCTGCTTATCGCGTCGGTTGTAGTTGTTGTCGTTTCTTCTTTGTGTGTAGAAGACTAATGGTTGCTGCTTGTTCCGTGGTTGTCTTTCTTCAAACAGGTCCATCTCCTGTTGTTCAGCATGAAGCTCGGCGCTGAGGTGCATCTCGGAAATTCGTCCATGGGTTCTCCATTCTGGCCCGAGCCCGGCGAGGATAAGTGTTACGAAGCTTTCTTCAGTGATTGTACCTCCGCACCGAAGCAGGCAGTCGCGAAGTGTTTGGCAGTGACTCATATACTGCATCGCCTTTTCCTCGGTCTTCATTTGTATTGTTGTCAGCTGTTGCATGAGTCTGCTTTGTGTCACACTGTCGTTTGCCTGATAGAGGCACTTCAGATGATGCCAAGCGAGCTCCGTGGAGTTTCCGTAGCTTCGATACGTTCTGATGCTCTGTTACTCTTGTGGTGACAGGTTTCGCAGGAGGACTGTGTACGCCAGCAGCGACTGATAAGTGAAGATTTCCTGCTCCTTTGCAGTGCCATTGCTTGGAAATGGAAGGGACCCGTTGAAGTATCCCAGGAGGTGCGCGGCCTCCATCAGCAGCTCGAACTCAAAAATTCAGGTAAAGAAGTCGTGCCCGTTGAACGGTGAAGATGTCTGCAGTTTGATCACATGTGAAAACTACGCCTGGAGACTCAATATCTCGTTTGGTGTCTGTTGTGATGCAGCTGCTGTCGGTTGAGCACGGGGCGGCATGAACTCGAACGTCCCCGATGAAGAGTGATAAGGCGCAAAGGTAGGCGCCTGATTGTGCCGCCGGAATGATGAGTTGTCGAGGCTCATTGGTGCTAATCCCATGGTTCCCTGGTTGCTCTGTGTGGAATGCGCAGGTGTCCTTGTCTGCTGCTGCTGGTCAGAGTGCGACATGAAGCTGAAGAACCTTTCCATAAGGTTCGGGTCCACGCTTGAAGAAGGTGAAGGGATCACCATTTCTGGTACCCTCCCTGTTGTTTCTTGAGTAGCGCCGATCTCAGTTTGTAATCCTGAAGAGTGTAGTCCAGAGTTGCCGGGTTGAGCGTCTTAGGCACTGGATGAGACCGTAGAAGACTTCTTGCCCTTGTTGTCCATGACTTGTAACCGATGAATCGCTTGATGTGCTTGACTGTAGATAGAGCGTTGTAGCTGGGAGTTTGGTCTCTGGCCAGCTCTCATACCATGTTGGGCTGAGAAAGCCCTTGGGATCTTTCCAGAGACTAAGTCCCACTTGTACAAGATGCTTGAGTAGTGCAGCAGAAGTGTTGAGTAGTTGAACCCTTGCACTAGTATGTGAGAGCAAGTGATTTTTTAAAAGAAACAAGCATACATCGATAGATAGAAGATAGAAAATATAGCAATTGTAGAATACAATTGAAGAAACGGTTTATCGAGTCGCACAACGACTTGATCGAAGGCTCGGTTACCACCCTTGCAGTCGTAACGGTCAGTCGCAACCTCCGCTTGTGATCCTTCGAGTCCCTTCGTCCTTTCGTGTTCTTTCGTCCAACCTCCTTGTGTAACCTCCGTTGACTCGCGTACTCGATACAACATTTCCTTCGAGTGTAGTGTTACACTTCAGAAACGCTTAAGTCTTCGAGGTATTTCCAACAAAGGCTATAACAAATATATAATTAGCTAGCCTAGATAATTATATTTGTTGCCACACCCCCAAGCCGAGATAGAGGCAGTTCATAACAAGGAAAAGTAAACCAGGGCAGCACTACTAGTCTGACATCTGGTGAGGGTAACAAGGCAACTTAGGGCAGCACTACTAGTCTGACCACTGAGAAAAGAGGCCACAAGGCTAGTCAGAAAGTGCAGCAAGACGACAGGTATAGAACAAGTAACCAGCAAGAATAGTATGACTCAGGATACAAAGAGTAGTGCTGCTACTGAGGCTAGACCAAGCTGAGTACAGAACCGCTGATGGTCACGAGGCCCAAGTGCCTTAGTGAAGATAGTAGCGATATTGGCCTCTGAGGCCAATTGTACCACACGAGCCTGACCGTGCTGCTGCAACTCACGCAGCAGGAAGTACCGCAGTTGGATGTGCTTTGCCCTGCCCTCAAAGTCCAGCCTCATGACATAGGAGCATCATGGCCTTGTTGTCAGCAAACAGGACCGGGGGAGACCAAGGCGGCTCACCTAAGTCAGTGAGCAAGAACGACAGCCAGCGGAGCTCCGGAGCGGCCGTGGCCCCAGCGTAGATCTCTGCCTCACAATAGGACTGAGCTACACACGACGACCTGGTGGACCTCCACGAGACTGCACCAGCACCAAGTCTAAAATAGTAGCCCTGAGACGACCTGAGCATCTCCAACTCGTCAGCCCACGATGCGTATGTGTCCACTGAGCACCACTAGCTCCCGTCCTCCTAGCACAAGCCCCAGTCCTGATGTACTCGCCATATACTGCAGTACCCTCTTCGCAGCCAACCACTGGACTGGTCGGTGTCTGCCTGTCGCCACAAAGCGAGCAAGGAGACTCAGAGGGTACGCTAGATCTGGTCGAGTGCAGGTCATAAGGTATAAGAGGCACCCCACCATTTCTGCATATGGACCATTAGCCTCCACCGGCTTAGCCGGAACAGGAGCAGAGAGCTTGTGATCCATAGGTAGAGGGGCGAGCTGTGCCGAGGAGAACTGGAAACCGAACCTCTAGAGGATCTGCTGTACCATATGGAACTGGGAGAGTGTGATCTTGCGAGCGACACGATCACGAGAGATCTCCAAGCCCAGATAGCGCCTCAGCTCCCCCAGGTCCGTACAGGTGTGCCTCCTAAGTAGCTCGACCTTCACTGAGGCCAGAGCGTTTTTGTCAAGAGTAGCAAAGATCAGATCGTCTACATTCTCTAGGATAAAGAACGGGGTTTAACCAGCACGAACAAAGAGCGAAGTGTCAAAGACCAAAGGCCAGCAGAGGAACAAAGACCAGCAGAGGACGGGAAGAACTGCAACTGTGCAAGAGTCGTGCGGAGCGTGTCGTGCCACTCACGCGGTGCCTGGCGAAGGCGATAGACAGGGTGATGCAGTCTCAACTCGTACTTAGGCGGGACGGACCCTGAGAAGCCTAGTGGTCGCTGGAGGTAGATCTGCTCGAGCAGATGACCGTGCAGGAAAGCTGTGGAGAAGTTGAGAGAGTGAAGCTCGTAGTCACGCTGCGCGGCAAGATGAAGGAGCACCCGAAGAGTAGTTATCTTCGGGGTTGGGGAGAAGGTATGGAAAAAGTCCACACCCTCTCGCTGACTGAAACCTCTGGCCACGTAACACGACATGAACTTCAGTGGCTCTCCCAGTGCGCGCTTCACCATGTAGATCCACATGCCATCAACTACGTTCGCCCCAGGCGGGGGAACTGCGTCGACGTACGTGCCTGTGGATCTATAGGATGCCATCTCAGCCTCCATGGCTTGTATCCATTGGGCTGCCCAGGGTCCCGACACCACCTTAGCGTAGGAGAGCGGGGCAAGGATGTTTAGGGCGTCTGGGTCGTCCCTCTGGGGATGCAAGCATGGAGCAGAGATGGGGTACCACGGCAGCAAGGTAGGCCAACTCGTACTGCGTGTCCTCTAGCACGTCACTGCCAAGGGCAGGTGCACCCCCGACGGATGGAGAACGGGCAGTACCAGAGACCAGAGCGGCAGCGTAGTCAAGGCGGTGGCTAGCAGCGAAATCAGCGACAACATCGACGAGCGCAGAGACGGTCTCAGGAGGAGCCGTAGGGTCAGTGACAAGCGACGCCAGCAGGCGCGAGAGGGTAGGACGAGCAGTGCGAGCAGCGTCAGAGTGATGAGGGGGGGACTGCGGGAGCGACGACGAAGGAGGTAATGGAAGCACAGGGAATAGAGGAGCACGAGAACGGAGGACCATAGGGTGGACGTTACGACGGGGAGAGACAGGACGAGCACAAGAGGGGCGACGGACCTTGTGGGGAAGAATTGTTGACCGGGGACGAGGGGGAATGGGGGACAAGTCAGGGGACGGAGGGGAGCGCGGTGGGAAAATGAGCCGGAGAGGATTCCGGAGAAGGGAACAGCGAGTTTTAAATAGGGTCACGCATCGGAGGGGGAACGTGCGAGCGGATAGGGGAACCTAGAGCAAGGCCAAGGAGACAAAGGGCAGACTGCTGCTGCTCCTGTTGTGGTTGCGGCTGCGGCTGCTGTTGCGGCCGTGGCTGCGGCGGCACCCTGTCCTCGCCAGGACCTCCGGGTGCACCTCGGCTACCGCTGGCACTCTCCGAAACAGCACCCCCAGGACTAGCACCACCCACAGAGCTTGCACCCCCAGAACCAGCACCCCCAATACCAACACCTCCAATACCAGCACCCCCAACACCAAGACCTCCAGCACCAGCACCCCCACAACCAGCACCCCCAGAGCACACTGCCCCCTGCTGCTGCTGAGTCTGCTGCGGCTACTGCGGAGGCGAGGGGGGAGACGGCTGAGGTGCCTGGGGTATTGGGGCTGGGGGGGATGTCACAGGGATAGCAGGTGCGCCCCCAGCAGCTGGACCCCCTAAGTCAGTAGACTCTCCCACAGGCCCGACCGAGGGGAGTGGCGTGAGAGACACCAGACAGGGCTGGGCGGGGTGGGAGGGGTGCGGCAGGTGGGGCAGGGACGAGAAAGAGAGGAGGAGGAGGCACAGGAGCGCTGCCGTAAGGGAAGCGCATGTAGTAGGGAAGTTTCTTGTCGAAGGTAACGTTACGAGAGTGGTAGAAGCGGTGGTGGACCAGGTCGTAAAACAGCCAGTCAGGGGCGTCCGATGAAAATGTGAGGAAGACACACGGACGGGTGCGGGCTAAGAGCTTATCTGCGCTAGTGGCGCGAATGTAAGCAAGGCTGCCCTAGACGCGGAACGCACTAGTGACACCAGGAGACCTGGTCCAGAGACGGGTCGGCAGAACCTGTGGTCGCTGGGAGCGTGGCCACAGGTTAAGCTGGTGAGTTGCGTAGCGTACGGCGAACGGCCACATTAAGTGGGGTGCACCGGCGTGGACCAAGTAGGTGCGAGCTACCTCCATG
Organism: Closterium sp. NIES-67; assembly: GCA_027943415.1. Taxonomy (NCBI): domain Eukaryota; kingdom Viridiplantae; phylum Streptophyta; class Zygnematophyceae; order Desmidiales; family Closteriaceae; genus Closterium; species Closterium sp. NIES-67. Next base: position 368,521 of record BQMB01001198.1, on the reverse strand, counting down.
ACCAGGCCGATGCGTCACTCAGTGATCCGATTTCGCTGTAGGGAGTACGGCAGTGTGTACGTCTGGCGGATGCCCTCTACACGATAGAATTATCATAGAGTACCCGAGGCGAACTCTCTACCATGTTCAGAATGCTACCGAATTACGGGCAAGCGGTGCTAAGTGCGAACAGTTAGCAACCATGCTAGGAGAACGGTAGGCACGTCGGCCTTCCGCTCCAACGGGAACACCGTGGTGAAACACAAGAAGTCGTCAACGATGGCTAGGAGGTAACGCTCCCGACTAAGACCATGGACCGGGGCAGGGCCCCAGACGTCCATGTACAGTGTCTGTAGCGGGGCTGTGGTAGGAGAAAACAAGGAGTGAGGGGCGGCACGCTGCCGGCCTTCAACGCAGGAGGTGCACAGTGGGGTGACCAACGCAGACAAGGCTGGGAGTGACACAGGGAGACCAGTGACTAGATCGTGCTGGGACATGTGCCTAAGACGTGAGAGTGCAGGGTGACCTAAGCGGTGGTGCCACCGAAGGGTCGGCTGGGTGAGGGAGCGACAGGAGCACGACGCAGCTACCTCAGTAGACGCAGCAATTGGCGGGAACTCAGTGTGTAGGGTGAAGAGACCGGTGGCTGTGTCTGTGCGAGCTGCGTGTCTCTCATGACCAGGAAACGTAGTGGTGACGCCTCGGTCTTGGAGGTGATCGACACCCACTAGGTTCCTGGAAAACGAGGGGATGTGCACACCGGTGAGGGAGCCAGAGGGGACAGCTGGACAGGGGAGAGTGGTGGTACTGTGTGCAACAGCTGCGGCGGAGGAGTATGCAAATGAGATGTGGACAGGCGCAGGAAGTGGGATAAGAGCAGTACTATCTCTAAAGAAGCAAATAGACGCACCTGAGTCCAGGATAAGAGAGAGGGATGCCGTAGGAGGGGCAGGGGAGGAGCCTATGGGACACCAAATAGTGGCTCCTAGACTACACACAATAGTGGGACCTAGACCCCTAGGCCCTAAGGCCCCCGGTCCTCCAAAGAAACCACACTGGGCCCAGGACAGTGACCGCCCTGGGGCCGCACCTCTAGAGCCGCTACCACGCCCAACGCCCCCAAGACCCCACTGCTGCTGCTGCGGCTGCCGCTGCTATGGCTGCTGTGGCTATGGCGCTGGCCAGAGAGCCCGGAAGTAGACGTCGAGATCGTGGAGCCAGAAGCCAAGGAGGTAACTAATGTGATCCTCTTTCTGCGTGCAGTCTACGTGTGAGCTCACCAGCTGTAGATGGTGAGCGAGAAACCGGAGAGCGAAGGGAAGTGCCCGGCGGTCAGGCCGAGGGACTGATCCTAACGAGGCCACCATGCTGAGGAGAGGCGTCGAGGAACTCTGGAAATGAGGAGACTAGTGGGAGGCACTAGGTGCTAGAGGAGTACTAACAGAGGTAGTAGTAGTGGCGACTGTGGCAGGAGCAATGGCAGCGAGCACGAGTCTGGTAGCAGCAGCGGCTAGCGGTAGGCTGACGGTAACAGTAGCTAGTGACAGGAAGACGGCAGTGGCGGCTAGCTAGCGGCGGGCTGGGAGCAAAAGGCAGCAAGCGAGCAGGAGCTGGCCAGCGGCTAGTGAGTGGCTGGTGGTAGGCTAGGAGCTGCTAGGAGGAGTGGGGAGCAAAAGAGGAGGGAGTACGCGCGAGAGGAGCTACTAGGAGCAGTATGCCGAGGAGCTAGCAGGACTGGCGGCACAGGGTGAAGGACAGTCTACAGGGCACGGGGGACTCACGGGGCTGGCGGCTGGTGGTCGGCCGCTGGCTGCGAGTGGTGGAAGCTGGCGGCTGACGGCTGGGGGTCGGCGGTCGGCCTCTGGCGGCTGGCGACTGGTGCTGGCGGCTGGTGGCCGGCTACTGGGGGCCGAAGCTGACGGTGCGCAACAGCAGTGGCGATAGGAGCAGCAGTGGCTGTAGCGGCAGCGACGGCTGTAGCGGCGGCGGCGGCTGTAGCGGCAGTGGCAGCAGCGGCTGCAGTGGCTGCAGGAGTGGCTGCAGGAGTTGCGACTACAATGACAGTGGGCGGCAGTAGGCGGCAGCGGGCAGTAGTAGCTGCGGGAGTGGCAGCGGTAGTTTCAGTGGCAGTGGGCGGCAGCAGCCGGCGCTGGCTGCGGGCTGCTGGCGCTGCTGGCTGCTGGCGCTGGCTGGCGCTGGCGAGCTAGCTGGTGCTGGCTGCAGGCGCTGGCGAGCTGGCGTTGGCTGCTGGCTGCTGGCGCTAGTAGCGCTGGTAAGCCAGCGAGCTCGCTGCTGGCTGCTGGCACTGGCTGCTGGCACTGCTGGCTGCTGGCGCTGGCTGGCGGTGCTGGCTGCTGGCGCTGGCTGCTGGTGCTGGCTGGTGCTGCTGGCTGCTGGCTGCGGGCTGCTGGCGCTGCTGGCTGCTGGCGCTGGCTGGCACTGGCGAGCTAGCTGGTGCTGGCTGCAGGCGCTGGCGAGCTGGTGCTGGCTGCTGACTGCTGGCGCTGGTAGCGCTGGTGAGCCAGCTAGCTGGCTGCTGGCTGCTGGCGCTGGCTGCTGGCGCTGCTGGTTGCTGGCACTGGCTGGCGCTGCTGGCTGCTGGCGCTGCTGGCTGCTGGCGCTGGCTGCTGGCGCTGCTGGCTAGTAGGTGAGCAGGCGCGCTGGCGAGGAGGCGGGCTGGCGAGAAGGCGAGCTGGCGAGCAGGCGAACGTGCGAGCTGGCGAGTAGGCTGGCTGGCGGGCCGGCGAGCAGGCGGGCTGGCGGGCTGGCGAGCAGGCGAGCAGGCGGGCGGGCGAGCCGGTGAGCAGGCGAGCGTGGGAGCTGGCGAGCAGGCGGGCGGGCGAGCATGGTATGAGAGCTATCTGGAATTAAGACTACCGTCAATCATGACTGGTTCAACACCAGCACCATCTGCTGGATCAGTTACTGGGACTACTGGAGCACATGCCTCCACTACGGCCGCTGGTCTCTCAGCCTCTGGGCACTTTCCACCAGCCTACGCTAATATCGGTATGCAATAGCAGAATCCGCCTTCTGTGAATACTCCAGGTGCTCCATCGACTGCACCTGCAACGCAACAGCAACAATCACAGACGACAACACAGCATCAAGCGTCAGTACAGCCACCAGTTTCAACGCAATCGATTTCATCTGCGTTCAGTGGAATGAGCCTTGACTGCTCAAGTTACATGCGTGGAGCTACAGCTCCAAGTACTGGTTTGTTCGCTTTCTCACCTTTCGTACAACAACCGCAGTCACAGCAGTTTCAGCATCCTTTCTACATCTTCGGTCGTCCCCCTGTTCAGCAGCCACAGCAAGTTCAGCAACAGCAACAACAGCAACAGCAACAACAGCAACAACAGCAACAGCAACAACAGCCGGGCATTGTCGTTCAGCCTCCAAATTTACTTAACAATACTCAAATCAAGACAACCATACCTTTTAACGGAGTCGACTTCTACTCCTGGAGCTTTGAGTTTGAGCTTCTAGCGCAGTCCGCTGGGCTTTGGCCGTTCTTCACCGTAGAATTCACCTATCCTGTTACGGGAACGCAACTGGAGCAGCAGAGTTTCTTGCACGCCTCTCTCGGGGCGTATACAGTTCTTGTACGGAACTTGTCGCCGAAGGAGCAGCTCGGCGTTCGATCGTTTCACTCATGTTTTACACCAGCCGAAACCGCATGGAACCATCTGAAGGGGGTATACATGGCAAAGGATACAATAACAGTGAGTAAAATACTTTCGCAGTTGACAAGTGTGCAGATGATGACAAATGAAAATGTCATGGACTACGTTAACCGCGGCCGTACACTACGTGACCAACTGGAGAAGAGCAGGGGATACTTCCCTCGTGAGATGTATCTCACAGTCCTTCTGGCTGGCCTTGGACCCGAATGGCGACAGACGCGCGCCTTCCTGCGCATGACCAACCTCTCCGAAGCTGAAATCTCTTCTTATCTTCAAGCAGAGCAGCAAGATCTTGACCTGCAGTCACAACACAACCAGAAAAGGGGAGTTCATTTAAGTTTTTACTCCAGTCCAGAAACACAACATCGACATCCACCAAAGTACCCGTTCTGCCATTTCTGTAAGAAACCAGGACATACTTATCAAAACTGTCGCAGCCGTCATCAAAATCGTCGCAATACTTCGCAGCCGTATGAACGATCGCAGCAGTTACCGAAGACACAACTACCACAGCAGCAGTTAACGTCTCAGCAGCAGCAGATACCGAAACGGCCACCGAATCAATCGACGTCGCAGCATCGTCCGCCGGTCTTCGCATCTGCCACATCAGGAAAAGGGGTTTTTGGCTGCGTCACCACAGTTGATATTTCAGAAACAGATTTCGAAACACGACTTGAAGAAACAACAAGTGCTGAAGGCATTCCTTTACCTCAAGTTTACGCTAACCTTGCTCGCATAATTTCAGGACCAAATACCTGGTATCTCGACAGCTGCTGCGAATGGCATATGTAATCTGCCGAAACAAGCTTTATCACTAATCAGCGTCCACTTTGTCGTCCGATACCTGTCACAGTCGCAAATGGACAAACGATAATGGCACGATCAGTTGGCAGTGTCATGCTCGAATCTATCGACACGGGATACTCACTTCATGTTACGAATGTTCTTATCGTCGCCGGACTTGGCTTCAACCTTCTTTCCACAGCTCAACTCCTGGCACACAAAATCCATACACAAGGAAATTGTGAGACGATGGATCAAGAGCTCTGGCACAGTATAACTAATACCTACCTTGGTCGTGCCGCCACTCAACATGGCGTGTCGGTACTTCAGTTCGCAGCACAGGGAACTTCTGGCGATTCTGAACGTGTCCTTGCACTTGGTCCTTGGGATCACCCAGAAGAAACCGATTATCAACATGTGGACATTGATTTTCGCGCAACTTCAGTACCAACAGCTTCTCGAACAGCAGCCGCCGTACTTACCACGTTGGATACCTGGGAGTTCAATACCGCCGATGAAAGCGCCACCGCGTGGTGAACGTTTTATAATACCCGTGCAACCTTCCAAGGAACTCCAGCACCAATTTGGGGAGAAATCAGTGGTCTTGCCACTGATGAACCTGACTTTGTTGAAGAAGCCGAACAGGAAGCCGTAGCTGAGCAGCCGAGTCCAACTGTAGCTTTCGCCGAAACACCTGCCACGACATCAACAGAAGCAGTATCAGGGGTTATACTTACACCTGCAGCAGCAACATCACAAGTCACGTTACCTCTTCACCGTTTCGTCGAAGGAGAAATTGACAAGTCACCAGCCCTTTCTCCTTTCATTCTTTCTTCCTTTTATACTAACTCCGATTTTTACCTGCGATCATCAGGACACAAAGCCACGAAAGATATATGGCATCAGCGGCTAGGACATCCATCACAAGGGATTCTTAATCATTCAATCCGAGCAGCAGTTCTTGATAAAAATAGTTTACTTTTACCTGATGGCACGGTGATGAAGGCGCAGTCTCGTCCGACGGTTTGCACCACTTGTCCAGTTGCCAACCTTACGCACGATCCGTTTCCAAGTCATTTTCCCGGCTCAACCCGTTATCAACTGATGCAGAAAGTCTACAGCGACATACTCAACTTGTCTGAAGCAGGCCCTAAAGACGAGAAGTATGTGATAACATTCATCGAAGCGTCTACACGATATAACTGGACAGCTAACTTACCTGCGCGCCATCTTGCTCACTCCGTTTTCGTCGCATGGCTCGCTGTCGCTGAACGGGAGTCTGGCGCGAAACTGCAAGAATTTCAGAGTGATGGTGCAGGGGAGTACACCAGCAACACTTTCACAGACTACCTTCAGACACTCGGCATCAAACGGAAGCAGTCTCTGCCGCATGCACACCAACAGATGGGGGTAGCAGAAAGGATGAACAGAACACTGCAGGAGAAGATGCGTGCTCTGCTGACGCAGGCAGCACTTCCACCGCATTTTTGGCCGTATCCGATGGACCACGCCGTGCTGTTACACAATCTTCTTTGTTCAACGTCCCTGCCCGAGTTTTCTTCTCCACACCTGCAGTGGACACGAACAGTGGGAAGCACAAAACTTTTACCAGTTTTCGGGTGTGTTATACAGTTTCGTCCTCCAACCGCAGCACTCGGAAAATATTCTGAACGAGCAAAATGGGGGGTACACCTCGGCATCGAAAAACAGTATCACGCGTGGAAGATTTTGGACCTTCGCTCCCATCAAATCGTTCCATCACGTGATTGTCATTTCTATGAAATACTCACCTTGCCCGTTTTTTGTGCCCACCAGACAGCAGCCGCCAATCCCGCCAGGCTGTTCGAAGGCTCGCGTGCGTTTGCAACTGACGAAGCTGAAGCTGATGTACAGGACGAGGATGTTTCTGAAGCTTTCGAAGCTGACGCAATAGACGTTCCCGAACCTGTCACCTCGACCGGCATACCTGAATTCATTCCTCTTGCAGATGCTGACCAGGATGATGTTTGCGAAGTTCGTCTCAGTTACGAACGCGACCGCCAGCAACAGCCGATGCCCGCCGTCTCTGACAAAGCAGTTCGTGTTACACCTGACGAAATTGGGGGGGAAGAAGGAGCAGAAGAAAATTTCGCAGGTGCAAACGAAGAACGTCCGCGTTTTACAGAAACAGGATTGCAGATATTGGGATTTGCAGTAGCAGTACAGTGCAACGACAGTAAGATACCTGAACCGAAAACCGTCCGACAAGCTCTTACGAGTCCTCACCGAAAGAAATGGCGCGAAGCCATGAACAAGGAGCTAACAACACTCAAGAATCGCGGAACATGGGATTTAGTACCGACTTCAGAGGCCAAAGGGAAGAAGGTACCGAGAAGGGGAGGATGCGATTGGTCTACTGTTCGACCAACGAAATGGCTGCCGATTTTCTTACGAAGAAGCTGACACGACAGAAGTTTCTGTTCTGTAACAAGCTCTGCGGAATCTTCAAGAAGTGACACTATCGAACTTCCAGAAATGAAGGGGAGTGTTGTGATATAATTGATACTTAGCATTTCTGTAAGTCGATTATGTGTAGTTAGTGTCGAATCATACTGTAGAAGATAAGTCCGTAGGATGACATCAGCAAATAGCGCTCGTCATAGGACAGTCGTTTCAGTCACGCGAACAGTCGCACCCCTTCATTATCATCTAGGGCGCATAGCGCGATAGTGACGAACAGGTACATTAGCGAATAGGTACTTTTCGTAGAACTATAAATCTCTGTAAGGTCTTTTTCATTATTAACTTTGATTACTCACAAGTTCACGTACTCAGGTTATTCAACCTTGACCACCAGCCAACTAGTGAGTGGCTGGTGGTAGGCTAGGAGCTGCTAGGAGGAGTGGGGAGCAAAAGAGGAGGGAGTACGCGCGAGAGGAGCTACTAGGAGCAGTATGCCGAGGAGCTAGCAGGACTGGCGGCACAGGGTGAAGGACAGTCTACAGGGCACGGGGGACTCACGGGGCTGGCGGCCGAAAGGCGACTGGCCGCTGGCGGCCGACTGCCGCTGGCGGCTGGTGGTCGGCGGCTGGCTGCGAGTGGTGGAAGCTGGCGGCTGACGGCTGGGGGTCGGCGGTCGGCCTCTGGCGGCTGGCGACTGGTGCTGGCGGCTGGTGGCCGGCTACTGGGGGCCGAAGCTGACGGTGCGCAACAGCAGTGGCGATAGGAGCAGCAGTGGCTGTAGCGGCAGCGACGGCTGTAGCGGCGGTGGCGGCTGTAGCGGCAGTGGCGGCAGCGGCTGCAGTGGCTGCAGGAGTGGCTGCAGGAGTGGCGACTGCAATGACAGTGGGTGGCAGTAGGCGGCAGCGGGCAGTAGTAGCTGCGGGAGTGGCAGCGGTAGTTTCAGTGGCAGTGGGCGGCAGCAGCCGGCGCTGGCTGTGGGCTGCTGGCGCTGCTGGCTGCTGGCGCTGGCTGGCGCTGGCGAGCTAGCTGGTGCTGGCTGCAGGCGCTGGCGAGCTGGCGTCGGCTGCTGGCTGCTGGCGCTAGTAGCGCTGGTAAGCCAGCGAGCTCGCTGCTGGCTGCTGGCACTGGCTGCTGGCACTGCTGGCTGCTGGCGCTGGCTGGCGGTGCTGGCTGCTGGCGCTGGCTGCTGGTGCTGGCTGGTGCTGCTGGTTGCTGGCTGCGGGCTGCTGGCGCTGCTGGCGCTGGCTGGCGCTGGCGAGCTAGCTGGTGCTGGCTGCAGGCGCTGGCGAGCTGGTGCTGGCTGCTGACTGCTGGCGCTGGTAGCGCTGGTGAGCCAGCTAGCTGGCGCTGGCTGCTGGCGCTGCTGGTTGCTGGCACTGGCTGGCGCTGCTGGCTGCTGGCGCTGGCTGGCGCTGCTGGCTGCTGGCGCTGGCTGGCGCTGCTGGCTGCTGGCGCTGGCTGCTGGCGCTGCTGGCTAGTAGGTGAGCAGGCGCGCTGGCGAGCAGGCGGGCTGGCGAGAAGGCGAGCTGGCGAGTAGGCGAGCAGGCGAACGTGCGAGCTGGCGAGCAGGCGAACGTGCAAGCTGGCGAGCAGGCTGGCTGGCGGGCTGGCAAGCAGGCGGGCTGGCGGGCTGGCGAGCAGGCGGGCGGGCGAGCCGGTGAGCAGGCGAGCGTGGGAGCTGGCGAGCAGGCGGGCAGGCGAGCAGGCGGGCTTGTGAGCAGGCGAGCAGGCGGGCTGGCACGAGCTAGCGCGGGCTACGAGCGGGTGGCGGGAGGGGGGACGGTTATGAACGAAGGCGTTGGCAGGCGCGGGCCAGCGACGGCTGGCGTGAGCTACGCGACGAATAGCGGAGGGTGGGGAGGGGACAAACTACGAGAGCGCGAAGTGAGGGCCAAGGCGCGCTAGGCTAGGGTGTGCTAGGGCGGAAACGTGAGGAGAGGGCAGGGCCTACCTCTAGATGCCATGTTAGGATGTAGAGAGAAGAGTGGACTAGGGAAAAATGTCGAGGGTTACAAAGATAAGACTGTACCCTCGAAGAACTGACCTAACTAAGGCTATAACAAATATAAACTACCTAGCCTAGATGATTATATTTGTTGACACCCAAAGCCCTCATATAGTCCTAGGAGTGGATACCGGCATGGAAACTCCGAGTGCACGGCGGGCTAGAAGCTGTGGTAGAGCAGCTCGTAGTGGGGGATGCGGTCCCTGGGCAGCGGGCACGTCACTATGAGCTTGCCCCTCATGGCGCCCCTGTAGATGGTCTGCAGGCAGGGGGGTTGAAATGGGGATTGGAACGAGGATGTGGAATATAAGATGGGGACAAAGCGGGAGTGAGGGGCGAGGAGAAACGATATGAAGGAAACTGACGGCGCAGAACATCCAGTGCCAGAAATGTGATGCCTGCATTCACAACTTGTCAGGCCACGGATGCTTTTGAAAACGGAAAATGATACTCAGTGTTGCGCTGCCCCATCTGCCGCACGTGCGCTGCTGTATGCACCTCCTCCCTCCGGTCTCCTGCATCCCCCTCCTCCTCTTCCCTGCCACCCCGCTGCACCCTCACCTCCTCATGCCCCCCCCAGTCTTATATTTCTCCGCCACTCCCCTCACCTCCTCATGCCCCCCCCAGTCTTATATTTCTCCGCCACTCCCCTCACCTCCCATGCGCTCATCACATCACATCCTCCCGTGCAGGCCCCCAGTCCGCCCACTATCTCCCCCCTCCGCTCTCCCGTCCCCCTCCCCCTCCCGCCCCGCTCCTCCACCCAGTTGGTATATCCTGCTTCAAGCCTCACAACCCCCCCTTCCCCTCCACATCTCCCCCCTGCCATCACCCCCAATTCCCATCCACCCACCCACACCACGCCCTTTCCCCCTGGCCTCCCCCGCCTCACCTTCACCCCACGGATCAAGTCCTGCTTCCACAGGACCGCGCTGCCCACCACCCCAATATTCTTCACCCCCTCCCACCCCACTGCACCTTCGCCCTACATCCCCCCCCCCCCCCCTTTCCCTTCCCCTGTCTCGCACCTCCACCACGTCGATGAAGTCCTGCTTGCTGGCGAACGGCCCCACCCACTTGCTGTGGTCCGCCGTGCTGCCATGGAGGGATGGGCGAGGGGCAGGGGGAGGGGCAGGGGAGGGGCAGGAGGAGGGGCAGGGGAAGGGAAGAACAGGGATATCAGGGAAGGGGAAGGGAGAGTGGGTTAGGAGGAGAGGAGGGAAGAGGGAAGGTGTGGGAGGTGCAGTGAGCAGTGGAAGGTGATTCGCAAGAACGAAACTCAGGCGACATGCACTCCATGCCTTGGACACAATGCCTGAGGGGTGGTAACCCCCTGCATCCTCACACCCCCCAGCACGCCCCTCACCCAGCGCGCATTTGACCGTGAGTGGTGCCGAACCGGAGCACACTCGCAGGCAGCACGCGCACCCAGGCACCACAGGCTCACGCCGCCCACCCAGTGCTGGTGCGTTGACTCGGAACGAGAATGGCATCCACGCACCACCACGGCCACGGCAGTGAGTCACCCCCTCATGACTCACTGCACGGCCATCGTGATGCGCGTGGCGTTGACGAACACAACCCGCAAACCCACATATTGAAGGCACAACCACGTGCTGCCTCTGCACGCCTTGAGTCGAACCACCACTCATGCCGCGTCCACCTTGATGTGTGTGGCACTGAATACTGCGTCGATACGCCTTTCCCCGACACACCAACCACCACCCATCCCCTCACGCATTCCCCTGCCCGCCCCCCACCCGGCGTCCATCTTGATGTGCGTGGCGTTGAAGAAGAACACGCACGCCGGCATGACCCGCACGTCCAGGTACTCCACGTACACCGCCGCGCCGCCCGCCTCCGCGTCCACCAGAGCGATGCGCGCGAACCGACTCACGTCTACTGCTGCCCTTGCCAGCTGGCACGCCGTGATTGGTTCGAGTCACGGCCGTGGAGAGGAAGGGAGGGAGGGGAAGGACGGGGTGAGGACGGGGGAGGAGGGGAAGCGGGGAACGGCGCGCAGGGGAGGGCCGGAGCGAAAGCCGCCCAGCAGGAAACACCAAAAGCCACCATCCGTCAATCGCGCCTCACCACGTCATCGAGCTGCATGCAGTGCGGGTCGTGCGCGCGGCCGAATCGCAGCACGAGCACGGCGTCCACCGTGTTCCACAGGAACGCGTCGATCTGCGCTTTGCTCGTCAGCACCGGCAGCTCGCGAGCCATGATTACCGTGGAGCAGGCGATTCCGCGAATTCGCAGGTGTCTTTCGCCATGGTCACGACGCGAACCGCAGGTGATCAGCTCCGATGGAAGCCATGCGGCGCGCGTCGATGGCTGGCGCCGCCTCGCGCGCAGAACGCGGAGAGGTGGCGGCTTCCGCGCTTGCAGCGGGTCACGAACTTCCGAGCGAGGGAGACAGAGGCGGAGGGGAGAGGGGATGGCGAGGGCGCGGGAAGGGCGGGTAAGCAGGATGAGCGCGAAGGTTGGAGGGAGAGCAGGAGCGAGAGTGGGAAAGCGTACAATTCGCGGCCGTTACAGAGGTGCGGCAGGAGGAGCGGGAGAACTCGAGGTGGGTGGAGAGGCGAGGCGAGGAGCTGTGAGAAGCGTGTGAGGGAGAGGGGAAGTCATGGCTGAGCGAGCAAGGGTGGAGGAATTGGCTTGGGAGGACGGGATGGAAGGAGCCGTGAGAGTGAGGGTGGTGCCGTATGCGTCATTGGGTCTTCGTTATTGTGTAGATAAAGCGAACCCTGTTATCTAGACGGCTTGGCTAATTCCAAAGCAAAACCTTGGTGTTACCGACTCGTGGGGGTGACGCCAAACTTCGTTGTTTCGTGTGTTTGAACTTCCCGCCAAAACATCGCCGCAGCCACCAATCACGACTCGCGACCAAACAAATCTCATGGGTCTCCCCAACAGCACCAGGAGCAGCAGCAGAGCTCGAGGCTCCATCATTGGGTGAATCGCACAGGGGAGGAGCAGGCACCACCAAACCTGCCCGCCTATGTTCAAACCAGACGAGGGGCCTCCATCTGCCAACCAGGAACTACACATCACCTCTCCACAGCACACCGCAGTGCGGCGCCACAACGAAACGCACGCCACTTGACTGACTCCACTTCTATTAGTTCATCAGCAGCCACACTCGACTAACCACGCGGCCCAACCACGCGGACGCGATGCCGCCAGCAATGCCGGCGGCCGCCGCGCCGTCCGCCGCCCTTCAGCGGTCGTGCGGCACGGACGGCGTGTGCCTGCAGTGCAACGCGCTGCCGCCCGACGACCTCGTGCTCGTGTGCGACGCGTGCCGCGGCGAGTGGCACATGCCGTGCCTCGTGCCGCCGCTCGCCGCCGCGCCCGCCGGCACGTGGCACTGCCCCGACTGCCGCGAGGTGGAGGCGGCGATGACCCGCGCCGACCACGGCGACGGCCGTGCGGCTTCTGCGGCTACTGCTGCGGCTCACGAGGCGGACGGCCCGAGAGACGCAGACGTCGCTGCAGCTGCGGGAGACGGTGGCGAAAACGAGCTGCGTGCGAAGATCCGTGCGATTCAAAACGATGAGTCGCTGAGCGACGAGGAGAAGGCGAGGCAGCGCCAGGCGCTGGTGAGCCGGCAGGCGACGACGAATGCGACGAATGCGACGAAAGCGACGAATGCGAGCGCGAGCGCGGCGAGTGCGATGGCGGCGGCGGAGGCGGCGGAGGCGTTCTTCACGGACACGATGAAGTGCCCCATCTGCTGCGACCTCGTCGACCGCCCCGTCACCGTGCGCCCCGCCGACCCCCTCTCCTTGCTTGCTATGACCCCGCCACCGCTCGTCCTGCTCGTTCACCTCGCCTTCCTCTGCGCCCACCGCGCTCCTCGCATTCTCGTCCTTCTCCTCTTCCCCAGCCGTTGGTTCGCCCCGCCTGCTCGTCCATGCGCCTTCGTCCCGCACTTCAAGGACGCGCCCTCCCGTCCTTCCTCCCTTCCGCCCTCCTTTCCGCCCTCCCTTTCGCCCTCCCTTCCGCCCTCCACCACGTCGTCTACCCACAACTCGTTTTCACCCAATCCGTGTTCCAACCCCACTTTGTGTCCACATGGGCCTCTGTGTCCACACGTGCTCTATTCGTGAGCACACGGCTACCTTTGCTCTCCAATCCCTGCACTCAGCAGGTTACTTTCGTGATTCTGGCAAGCGGCTTTAGTGCTTGCACAGCGGGTGCAGGAGGGACGCCTGCTTTCATGCCCCTGACGCCTGCTTTCATGCTCTCTCCGCTCCTTTCCCCTGGCCCATATCCTCCCCACCCCATGCTCTTCCACCCCATGTCCTTCCACCGCATTCGCGCTCCTCCGCAGCCCCCTGTGGCGGTCCGTGCCACCAATCGCAAGCTTTTCACACATGGCAGAATGAGCCCGAGCAAGGCCGTCCGCGTGCGTCACAGCCACAGATGCCCGCCTGAGGTTCCTTCAATGCATCTCTCCCCTGCCCGCTCTCCCCTCCCCCACTTCATATTCTTCCTCCAATCCATGCTCCCCCTCCTCATGCCGCCCCACCCCTCCCCCCAGACGCCCTGCGGCCACAACTTCTGCCTCAAGTGTTTCCACAAGTGGCTCGCCCAGGGCAAGCGCACGTGCGCCAAGTGCAGACGAGCCATGCCACCCGACATGCTCAAGCAGCCGCGCATCAACCCCGTCATCGTCGCTGCCATCCGCCACGCCAAGGCCGCCGCCGCCGCCGCTGCCCGGGCGGCAGCAGGCGGGCTGTCCACGTCAGCAACACCAGCGAAGCCCTACGAGCCAATCGGCAACGAGAAGAGGCCGGACCAGGCGTTTACAACGGAGCGCGCCGTGCGGAAAGGGCTCTCGAACGCAGCCTCGGGCCGGATATTCGTGACGATACCGGGGGACTTCTTTGGGCCAATCATGGCGGAGTACGACCCCGAGAGGGGCCAGGGCGTGGCGGTGGGCGAGGTGTGGGCGAGCCGGCTGGCATGCCGGCAGTGGGGCGCGCACCTGCCGCACGTGGCGGGCATCGCCGGGCAGTCCAGCCGCGGCGCGCAGTCTGTGGCGCTGTCAGGCGGGTACGAGGACGACGAGGACAACGGCGAGTGGTTCCTCTACACCGGCAGGTGCGCATGAGTGAGGCGGGTGAGAGGGGAGGGGGGTGAGAGGGGGGGAGGGGGATGAGGGGGGTGAGGGGGGGGGAGGGGGATGAGGGGGGTGAGAGGGGGGAGGGGGATGAGGGGGGTGAGAGGGGGGGAGGGGGATGAGGGGGGTGAAGGGGGTGAGAGGGGGGGAGGGGGTGAGAGGGGGGGAGGGGGATGATGGGGCTACGAGGACAATGGGGAGTGGTTCCTCTACACTGGCAGGTGCGGCTGAAGGAGGGGGCTGTGGGGCGGAGGGATAGGCAGGTGGAATGGCAGGTGCGTTCTGAGTGTAGGACAGTCTAAAGCCCAGAATCTCCTATTTTCCTTGCCCCGTTCCCCGCTCTCCTCCCCTTGTGCTTCCCCCGTCTCTCCGCCCTCCATGTCCACCTGCCCTGCTCCTTTCTGCTGCACGGGCTCACCCTCCTCCCTCCGCGCTTGTCAGCGGCGGTCGCGATCTGAGTGGCAACAAGCGCACCAACAAGCTGCACGCGTTCGACCAGAAGTTTGAGAAGCTCAACCAGGCGCTCCGCCTCAGCTGCCTGCACGGCTACCCCGTGCGCGTCGTCAGGTGCGCGGCACTGCTTGTGCTGGTCTGCCTGTGTGTGCGTGAGAGAGAGCAAGTGATGGTTCGAGAGGAGCGCCAGGCGCTCGGGCTCAGCTGCGTGCACGGGGGTCGTCCGATGCAGCGCTGCTGCTGTGCTGCGTGTGACGTGGGCAAGGGGAGAGAGGGGGATGAGAGAAGGCAGTGCAGCTCAACCCCGTACCCTTGCCGTTGGCAGCCCCCCCTTCCCTCTCCCCGTTCCCAATCCACCTGCGCCCCACTGCGCCCCACTGCGCCCCACTGCGCCCCACTGCGCCCCACTGCGCCCCACTGCGCCCCACTGCGCGTGCGCAGGTCAGAGAAGGAGAAGCGGTCGAGCTACGCACCGCAGGCAGGTGTACGGTACGACGGGGTATACCGCATCGAGCGCTGCTGGCGGCGCAAGAGCAACGTGGTGAGTGCCATGTGCGATGGGCCGTGTGCCCTGCGCCTTTGCTTGCGCTGGATGACGCCTGTGCTTCTCGTTGCTTCAGCACACACTCAGAAGTAAGCGGAAAGAGGAGTGCTTCCCACTTGCACCCCCTCCCCTCCCCCCCCCCTTGCCCACCCCCCAGGGCTTCCTGGTGTGTCGCTACCTCTTCGTGCGCTGCGACAACTCGCCTGCTCCCTGGACCAGGTACTGCTCTCTGGACCAGGTACTGCTCCCTGGACCAGATACTGCTCCCTGGACCAGGTACTGCTCCCTGGACCAGGTACTGCTCCCTGGCCATCCAATACGCTCCTGTGCACCGTATACTGTTGTCTCCATACCCCCCTGCCGACCTTGTTCCATCTGATCCCATAAAGCCTTTTCTCGCTCTTGTGCCCGGAGCCCCACCTCTCTTCCTCTCTCTGGCACGTGCGTGTGTCGCCACATGTGCCCGGCACGGCAGTGACGAGGTGGGGGACCGCCCCACGCGGCAGCTGCCGGCGGTGAAGGAGCTGAAGCAGGCGGTGGACGTCACCCAGCGCACGGGGCCGCCCGCCTGGGACTGGATTGTGAGTTCTCGACCGCTGCTGGGTGTGATTGTGGGGGGGGGGGGTAAATGCGTGCTTGCTCACTGTACAGTTGGACATGACGAGGGCAGCAGAGGTTGGTAGGACCGTCTCCATGCCCGCTCAAGCAGCATGGCACGTGCCATCCAGAAGCAGCAGTGGATGGCGTGGCACTCTGAGCTCATTCCCGTGGGGATGTTCTACCAGTGAGTGAGTGGCATGGGTGCGGTGGCGCCCAGGGGAGGTGGCGCTGCCATGGGTGCGGTGGGTGGGGAGGTGGCGCTGCCACCTGATCATGCACTGCAGCGGTGCACGTTGATGGACAGCACAGCACAGCACAGCATGCGTATGCAATCATGGCCATCCCTGTTAGCTTATACCTTCCTCATTCTATTAGCCTACATCATTTCATTGTCTTAGGTATTTATAAGCACCTCAATTGGGTGTATACACCCAAGTTGGAGGTTGGGTGCCCAACTTTGTTGGGTTCCCAAATTGGTTAGGGCTCCCAATTATTGGACCCTCCAATAATCTTGGCTAGGATTATTGGACCCCCCAATAAGTTGGTCAACCCAACTTACTGGGATGGCCAATAATCTTGGCCACCTCCCAACCAAATCCCCCCCTCCCTCTCCTCACCTATGTATACCCCCTCCTTTTCTAATTCAATTGTCCACCGCATGCTCCTGCGGGAGGACACCCAGCAGTGGGGGCCGGCACGCTCTCTCCCAATGGGCAGCAAGGCGATTCTGGCATCTCCGAGCCTCTGCATCCCTCCATTGCTATTCTGCCTCTCTCCCTCCCGCGCCCCCACAGGAGGAGAAGCAGCAGTGGGGATGGGTACGCCCTCCCCCCCCTTGCACCAAAGCCATCGGCGGCAGCAGCACGGCATGGCGCTCCGCCAAGCGCCTGGCTGTGTGCAGCGGGGCAGAGGCGGTGAAGAAGAGGCGGGCACTGGCTCAGAAGCGACTGAAGAAAGGTGCGCCGCTGCTGCAGCTAGGGAGAAGCGTCCAAGTGTGAATGCCTACTGATACTGTCACAATACGAATTTGCAATTGTTTGCGGCTGTGAAAATCAGCCTGTAAGTAGTCGAGGCCACGCGAAAGGTGTCCAGCGCATCTCGCCTTCCGTCCCTGTCAATAGCGTTCCGCCCATCCCCTTCCTCCACCATCTCACCACACCCCTGCCTTCCCCCAACTGCCCTATATCTCCTTCTTCGTCTCCTCCCCGCCCCCCAGACTTCGCGTGTCTGCTGTGCAAGGCAGTGCTGCGCGACCCCGTGGCCACGCCCTGCCAGCACATCTTCTGCCTCGCCTGCCTCCAGGCGCGCTTCCACGGCCTCGCCGACACGCGCGACCGCACCAAGACCGCTGGACGGTCGCTGCGCGCGCAGAAGATCGTGAAGCAGTGTCCCGCTGCTCGCTGCAGCGCTGACATCGCTGATGTGCTCAACAACCTGCAGGTGCGACTGGGCGCTGCTTTCCATTTCACACTCTAAAAGGGCGGTGAAGTGGGCAACGGGGTGGAGGTGAAATGATGTCAGCGGAGTGCCGGCCAGAAGAGGCATGTCAAGGAAACCGTACAAGAGGTTGCAACTGGCACAAGGAAGGTGGACTTTCCACCATAACCGTTTTGGTCTGGCGTCCTCCTTGTCCTCTGCTGCACAATGCCACCCTTATGCTGCGATCGGACCTCACCCTCATGCTGCGATCGGCTCTCTCATGCCCTCTCACTCTCTCATGCCCTCTCACTCTCTCACAGCCCTCTCACTTTCTCATGCCTTCTCACTCTCTCATGGCCACCTCACTCCCTTATAATAGCCATCTCACTCCCTCCTTCCGTCTCACGCTGTTACGCCCTCTGAAGCATCTCCCGTCCCCCCACCCCGTGCCGTGCCCCAGGTGAACCACGACATGGCGCATCTCATCGCCATGCTGCTCGCTCAGGCGCACGCCGAGCCCGGGGCGGAGGGGGACGGAGGGGAGGGTGGTGAGGCGGAAGGTGGGGAGGGGACAGAGGAGGGTGATGAGGATGAGGAGGAGGTGGAGGAGGTGGAGGAGGAGGAGGAGGCGGAGGAGGATGGAAAAGGCAGCAATGAGCAGCAAGAAGGGAAGGGGTGTGAGGGATATTTAAAAGATGGATGCACGGAGGGGGGGGAGGAGGGAGGGGGGAAGCAGGTGGTGCAAGGGCTGGAGGCGATCGGTGCTGAGGTGCACCGGGCTAGTGGCAAGGTGAAGTGGGGAGGAGGGAGTGAGAGGAAGATCAAAAGATCAAAGGTGGAAGTAGATGGGAGAAGACAAGATGGTGCAGTTGAAGGGACGGACGGGGGAGGAGGTGTGTCAAGTGCAATTCCAGCTGGAGTTGCAGCACCAGCAGCACAGCGGCCAGCAGCTGCAGAAAAGGTGTCAGCAGGAGCGGCACTAACGGCGTGCACTTCATTGTCAGCAGCATCGGGCCTGCAGGCGCTGATGGGCGAATTCAAGGAGTTCGACGAGGCGACTCTCAAAGACATGCTGGTGAGAGGCAAGGGGGCATGCTGGTGAGAGGCGAGGGGGCATGCTGGCGAGAGGCGAGGGGGGATGAGGGTGAGAGGAGAGTGCATGAGATGACATGAGATGGCAGGAGATGGCATGAGATGTTATGAGAGGACATGGGAAGTCCGAAAAGGTGTCTTTGACATGAGAGGACATGATTGTGCTGCCTTGCACGGTTCACAAAACTCCCTTGGCGTGTCGAGAGTCGGTGAGAAGCGATGCTCCACGGGGAAGTGCATGAAGGAGAGCCGTGACATTGCGATGCTGCCAATCAAACTTGCCAACTGCCCCTTGGCATCTCCACCTCTCCATTCTTTTTTTTAACCTCTTACGCCATATGCTTGCCTTCCTACAAACGCTTCTGTACGTCTCATCTGTTTCCCTCGGGCCCTGGTTTCCATCTCTCCAACTCCCCTCCACCCTTGCTCACTGCTCCTGTGCCGCTTCTGATGATCAGTTACCAAACAATGCTACATCTCCCTGGCTGGGCTTCCCCTCCCCCCTTCCCCCAACCCCCACCTTCCCCCTCCCCTCTCCTGTCCCCCCCCCCCCCCCCCCCCTTTCTTGGCATCACCTCCCTGTGCGCTGCCAGGTGGGCGAGGCGGGGGGTGATGTGGAGGAGCTGCGAGGCATGCTCAAGCTGATGCGGCGCCAACAGCAGCAGGGTGCACGCGCACGTGCAGGGAGGGGGGCGTCTGGGCGGGGGCAAGGGAGGGGGAGGGGGAGAGGTAGAGGGCGAGGGAGAGGGAGAGGGAGGAGAGCTGTGGAAGAGAGTGTGGAGTGCGATGATGGTGGAGGGTATAGCAAGCGGCACAAGGTTGGGAGCGAGGATGTTGAAGAAGCGGGTGACGACATGTCCGATGACGATGTGGTGGAATGCTAGGACCAGGGTTTCAGCTAGGATTTAGGGCTGTCTGAGAATTAGACGGGGTTTCAAAGTTTGGTCTGACCATCAGACGAATTTTTTCAAGGAGTCTGAGATCCCAGACGAATTAATTTAGCAGGTCTGTTTTTCAGACCATCAGATCGATTTCGTCTGAGGGCGGATTACTGCGTCGTGTCGACCGACGATGTCAGACGCAGGAAGACCCGAGAAAACTAGGTTTTGCCAGTGTCGACGATTGAAAGTGCCAGCCTTGACTGAGAACAGTGACATCTGTTTATTAAAGTGAGCAGGCAATTTTCGCAAACGGGAACGAACGGAAACAAGAATTCTGCCAAAGTTTTACTTACGTTCGGAGAATTGCGAGTGTCGCAGCGTTTCCTTACAAGTCCGTGAATTCAGACGAGCCGTAACAGATTTCCGTGAAACACATACCGTAAAGGGTTCGTTAACGAAGATTAATTTTCTTTAACGCATTTTTTGTCGTCAGTTCGTCTGCGCGTAAGCACGCGACACAAAGAATCGCACATTTGACGGATTGCTTGACATTCCGTCAGCTTCGGAAGACACTCCCACAATCTCGGAAGACACCCAATTTGCCCCACGACACGATGACACTAGCGGATGACACGACGCATGAATTTTCCTTGATATCTGAGACCCTGGCTAGGACCCATGAAAGGCATGATCAAGCAATGTTTGAGCCGATATAAAAGCATCACCACCACGATGGACTCTCTTAATGTTCAGTTCAGAAATGACGTACATGTTAGGTTGGTAATATCGTGGATGGAGGCGACTTCGGGACCTTGGGCGTCTCAGTGGATAGTTGCCATGGACGCAGAGATGGCATCTTGGAGATCCACCGGCACCTACGTCGACGCAGTTCCCCCACCTGGGGCGAACGTAGAGCCGCCGGTATTCAAGGCGCGCTACGTTGCTAGAGGCTTCCGTCAGCTCAAGGGTGTTGACTTCTTTCGGACCTTCGCCCCGACCCCGAAGATGACCACTCTTCGGGCGCTGCTTCATATAGCAGCACAGCGCGACTACGAACTTCACTCGCTGGACTTCTCCACTGCGTTTCTCCAGGGTAGTCTACACGAGTAGATCTAACTCTTAGAAACTTAGGACTCAAGGTTCTTAAACTTAGGAGGCTAGGTTGGCTAGGATACTAGGAAGAAGGCCGCCATGGAATAGCGTGAGGAAAACGGATCTAGGAAGGGAGAGAATGTCGAGAAGAAAGGTATTTGATTAGGAAGAGAGAGGAGTACAAGAAGGGGTTTGTACCCTCTACAGAAAGGTTCAGTAACAACCTACCAAGCCTATATTAAATTATAACTTATATAATTTTAACACACCCCCTAGGCTTGGTAGTGTCAAGCCCACGCACACCCCCACACCCACACCCACACCCACACCCCCTAGCCCAGCACCCCCATTCCCAGCAGGAGCCGCAACGACTCCGGAAGAGGGTAGGTCTCACGGCCCCTTGAGACGGCAATGGCGACAGCAGCGACAGTGACGACGGCGGCGGCGGCGGCGGTGTGCGGCGGCTCCAGGCCTGCGGCAACAGCGGCGGCGCCGGCGGCTCGAACGACAGAGGCTGGTGCGGCGGCCCCCGCCCTCTCGGCGGCATGTCCTGTCTCCTCGGCGGTGGAGAGGTCCCTCACATGGCAGTCATCGGCTGCAGCAAGAAAGGGGGGGATGCAGGGGAAGCAGGTGCAGGTGGGGGGGGGGGAGGGGAGGGGGCGGGGCGAGGCGAGTCTTCAGCGACGCGCCATAAATGGCGCGGCGCTTACTGGCGGGAGGACGTCGTCCTGAGGGACGCCCGTCTGTGGCGAGCGGGCGGCAGGCCCGGCGACGCCACAGACGTCGCTCGGCCGGCCGCAGCCCGACGATGCCGTCGGCTGCCGCAGACGCCGCCACAGCGCACCGTCAATGTCGCAGCGGCGAGGCGGACGGGCGACGGCTGCACCAAGGGGCCGTCGCGACACCTTGGCGCCGCGACGGTAGGCAACGAGGGACCGTCGCGACATCTTGGTGTCGCGACGGCAGGCAACAAGGGGCCGTCGCGACATCCTGGCGCCGCGACGGCAGGCAACAAGGGGCCGTCGCGACAGCTTGGTGCCGCGACGGCAGGCAACAAGGAGCCGGTCGCGGCACGACGCGGCCAGTGGCAGCGCGACGTCGCCACTGCAGCAAAACGCGGCCGCCATGGCCGCTCAAGCGAATGAGGGTGAGGAGTAAATGGCGGAAGCGTGAGGAGGCGGTCCAGCAGGGAGGATCTCTTGCTCTGATACCATCTTAGAAACTTAGGACTCAAGGTTCTTAAACTTAGGAGGCTAGGTTGGCTAGGATACTAGGAAGAAGGTCGCCATGGAATAGCGTGAGGAAAACGGATCTAGGAAGGGAGAGAATGTCGAGAAGAAAGGTATTTGATTAGGAAGAGAGAGGAGTACAAGAAGGGGTTTGTACCCTCTACAGAAAGGTTCAGTAACAACCTACCAAGCCTATATTAAATTATAACTTATATAATTTTAACACTAACTGCGCCGTCCGCCATACTTCTCTGGCACTTTTCCTCCTGGGACCCAGTGGTTCCTTCGGCGCCCGGTTTACGGTCTGCAATACGGGCCTCCTGAGTGGCATGATACGCTGCGTGCTACACTAGCAGACCTTCAGTTCTTTCCGTCCTCTGCTGACCCGTCACTCTTCGTTCGCTCAGGCCGGACTCCGTTCTACATCCTAGTCTACGTAGACGACCTGGTCTTCGCTACTGCAGACAGAGATGCACTGGCCTCGGTGAAGGCTGAGCTGCTGAGGAGACACACCTGCACTGACCTAGAAGAGCTGCGTCGCTACCTTGGGCTGCATATATCCAGGGAGAGAGCAGCGTGCACCATCACTCTTGCACAATCACACTTAATGCGCCAGGTCCTTCAGTGGTTCGGCCTTCAGTTCTTCTCCACACAGTCCACTCCTCAGCCAGTGGATCACATGCTCTCGGCTTTAGTCCCTGACGAGCCAGATGGCCCAGTGGTCAGTACGTAGAGCTTGTGGGCTGCCTCATGTTCCTGATAACTTGCACTCGTCCAGATTTCGCATACCCTCTTAGTATGCTGGCTCGCTTTGTGGCGACAGGCAAACATCGACCCCAGCACTGGTCGGTCGCTAAGGGGGTGTTGTGTTATCTAGCAAGTACATTAGGCATGGGGCTAGTGCTGTGAGGACGCAGGCCAGTGGTTCTCACCGGGCACACAGATGCTGCGTGGGCAGACGACGCTGAGACCCTCAGGTCCTCCCAGGGCTACTGCTTTAGCCTTGGTGCAAGTGCTATCTCTTGGAGGTCCACTTGCTTGTTGTCTGTTGCCCATTCTAGCTGTGAGGCTGAGATCTACGCTAGTGCCATGGTAGCACAGGAGCTCCGCTGACTGAAGTTCTTGCTTACAGACTTAGGTGAGCGGCCTAGCCCTGCCTTGGTCCAGTACACTGACAACAAGGCCATGATCCTTCAGTGTTACGAGCCTCAACTAGAGGGCAGAGAGAAGCATATCCAGCTGCGGTACTTCCTTGTGCGCGAGCTACAGCAGCGCCGCCAGGCACGTCTAATACCTTTAGTAAGGCGCTTGCGCCTAAATATCATCAGCGGCACTGCTTACTGTTCGGTCTAGTTCCAGTAGCTCCTCACTTGCTAGGAACCTGAGTTGTGTACTACTCCTGATATTATCTTGACTGGCCTTGTAACATTTATCTCAGAGGCTGGACTAGTAGTGCCGCCCTGAGTTACTCTTTCTGTATTTGTATGCTTGCTGACTGGTCTTCGGACCCTTGCCTCAGAGGTTGGACTAGGAGTGCCGCCCTGCGTTGCGTGTCTCTTGCTAGGCACTGCCCCTTATATAGCCTAGTAGGTGTGTCAACTTATACATACAGTGACGGAAACAATTGTCTATATGTTGTGCATTCATTTGGGTTTCTAGGCTTTAAGACTACTATACATTAAGCCTTCATGTTTAAAAGTGGTACAATTTGGGAGGGGCACATGATGGATGTGTTCATGGCACAAAAATCCAGAATAGTATATTGGATGTAACTCATATCCCAAAAGATATACAAAGGGTACATAAGGACGAATAGTTCTAAGCAGAGAGAGCAAACTTCAGAACTGCGTTTCTGGTACGTAGCCTACCAACCTTTGGCCTTGATCATCGCCCGCACCCTCCTAGGCATGCTGTCGATGAGGTTAGAGCAAACCTCGGCGTAGATCTCCCATTCTTCCTGTACTAGGTCCCAAAGCTCCCGCATTCCAGAGGAAGACCCTTTATGCTTGACCAACTCCCTTTTTATGTAAGCCCAGAGGTTGTGGTTTGATGAGGAAGAAGGCCACTACAGGGCTACATACTCATGTTCTCCAAGTCATTCCTGCACTACGTATGACAAATTCTTTGCGTCATTGTCCTCACCGAAATGACCTCAGAGGAGAAAATGCTATAGAAATCGAGGGTCAATTCGAGTACATAGAGCAAAATGCCCTCATACAGGGGCATGTCTATGCGCTCGTCAATCTTGCATATGAACCCCACCCTCGTACATGTCATACATCCCCACACCATCACCGATCCTTGTCCCCATGGTTTACCGTCTGTTGGATTTGGTGGTGCTTCAGGGTTGTGCCTTCACAAATCCAAACGCGTGGCCAATTGTTAGAGTACGACCCCGTTCCATTCCTTTCTCCTTTCCATCTTCTCTTTCCATTTCATTCCTCTTTTTATCCTGATTCATTTGGTCTTTATCTCATTCCATTTGGATTCCTATTCCTTCTTTTCCATTAAACCTTTGGTTTATCCTGTTATTATCATTATATCACCGATCAGGCTCGGGATGTACTGGTACGCTATATCTAGCGTAATCCTGCCGTAATCCCTTAAAGCCAATAGCCTCGCGGGGCTATACGCATGGTGATTCTATTTTCTAGAAGAGTCTATTCCCTTGAGATAGGATAAACCTAGTTACCTGATGTACTTTGGAAGTATAAAAGCGCCTTGTATCAATCGATAGTGCAACCTTTCCTCGACACATTCGATCCTGTAACACTTGGTAATCAGAGCTATTCTCACTCGGCCGCGCTCAGCTAAGCAGCAGCAGGGGGACTCCTGCCTCGAAAAACCGCCGGGGGCGACCAATTCGACGCCGATTCTGGTAAGCACCAGCTCCGCGATTTTTCGAATTACCCCCTCCGCCCGTGTTTTGAACACGATGGCGAACTTCGACAACGCCGAAGTTACCCAGCAGCTCTTCGCAAGCATCGCCGCCCTACAGGAGGAGATGCGAGCCGACCGTGAAGCTTGGCGACAAGAGTTCGAGCGAGTAACTCGACTCGCCGGCGCGCTACACGAAACGACAACGGCGACGACGCAGCAGTCGCAACAATTTCTCGAGGCTCCGAAACCGCGCCCACCTGAGCCGTTCGATCCGAGCGATCAAAATTCCGACGTCTGCAGATGGATCGCTGGCATGGAGATCTACTTCACAGCTGTCGGATGGAGATCGCCAGTCTGGGACGGACAACGCGTACGACTCGCAGCGGTACTGATGCGAGGGCCGGCACTCGAGTGGATCGGCAGTAACAGCACCTTCATCCATGGCGAAGCCACGTGGCAGCAGTTTCACATCGACATGCTGAAACTTTTCGAGCCGATAAATTCGGGTTTCCTTGCCCGGGAAAAAATTCATCGCCATCGACAGTTCGGGAGTGTAGCGCAGTACA
Organism: Closterium sp. NIES-67; assembly: GCA_027943415.1. NCBI lineage: Eukaryota > Viridiplantae > Streptophyta > Zygnematophyceae > Desmidiales > Closteriaceae > Closterium > Closterium sp. NIES-67. Next base: position 343,742 of record BQMB01001198.1, on the reverse strand, counting down.
CGCAGCAGATGGAGGAATTTTATAACCGCATTCCCCGACCTGTCCGCACGGGAAAAAGTACAGTCGTACCTCGCCGGGCTGAAGACTGAAGTCAAACGACACGTGGCAGCGACAAACTACGCGAGCTACAGTGATGTCGTATCGGCCGCGGAACGCTTCGACATGGTCAACGCCGGGACACGGCGGACGCACGTTGGCAGTACGCGACAGGGCGACCGCTCGGCTCACCCCACGTTCGCCGACCCGATGGAAGTCGACAGGTTCGAAGGGCGGCCACGTCCGAAAAACACCAACTTCACGTGCGATTTTTGCGGGGTGCCGGGTCATCGAATCTTCGACTGCAACAAAATGAAAGCCGCTCGCGCTGAGTATCGTGAACGCAATAGTGGCGGAAATCCTTCGGCCAATCAGAAGCCAAAAAATGGGGCTCGCCAGTGATTGCAGATCTAGCTGGCAAAAAAGAAAAGATCCGAAAGCGGCCGCGGACTTCCGGAAAAATCAACTTCGAATCAGCTGATTCGACGCGAACAGGAGAAAATGATGGGGAACAATCTCCACCCCACGACCAGTCTTCGCCAGAGGAAATCGCCGAGGAAAAATCTAACTCCGCGAAAAAGGACCCTGCTAAAACGGGGAAACTCCTTGAAGACCCAAGAAAGTATAAGGATTCGTTAAAGTTATCTTATAAAGATGCGTTAATGAAAACTTGTAATTCTCGAGGGGCTAGAGCCTTGGAGAAAATTCGGGAGGGACTCCAGAAGAAGCAGAAACTTGTGGAGATCGTACCAGTACCGGAGAACATGGGGACCAAATTAAGGAGTGTGGAAAGAAGCCGACCTTTCCACGGAGTCAACGTCCTCTCCCGACACCAGCCCACAGCGACTACCCGTTCCCCATGGAAGATGTCGGTGGAGCTGAAGCAGCTCAAGAGGAAGCTGGGGGTCTACCGGAAGCTGCAAAAACCCCGAACTCCTCCTTCGTCAACGAAGGACAGTCGTCACGGAAACTCCGAGCCCTGGAGAAGAGCCTTTCTCCAAGCAGCCTCGGCCAGCTGCCAGCTCAGGAGTAGGAAGCAACGAATACTAGGATGTACGCTATGACCCAATCAATGAAACTATCTTTGGGTACTCCGAGCAACGCCAACCCCTCGTGCTCGAGGTCATCTGCAAAAGACGATGCCTCCAAGCACTCGTGGACAGCGGAGCATCGCACACCGTATGCGACAAGGCAACCATCGACCGACTTCGAGAAGAGTGCAAGCCATCGGCGTTTTCTGCAACGATGGTGGACAGCAGCAAGTTACCAGTGTACGGCGAAGCAGTGCTACACCTACAAATCGGTCCACTGCGCTGGAAACCTGCACTCCCCATCACCAACATAAAAGGGCTTGACCTGATCTTCGGGCGAGACTTCCTCAAGAAATTCAACCCCGAGATCAACTGGGTAAACTGCACCGCAAGCATCTACAACAAAGAAAGGAGAGTCCAGCTACCCAACTGGGACAATACAGGAGAAATCCTAGTGGAGACACTCGCCAGGTTCGAGAAGGACGTCAAGCGAACCAACACCGGATTCCTGGCGATAGAAACAGAGGTGGAGAATGATGGAGAGAAAGCCTCGGAACCTCCAGAAAAAATCAAGGACTTACTGAAGGAGTTCCAAGACATTCTTCCCGACGACCTCCCGGACGAGCTACCGCCATAACGAACGCACCAACACGAGATCGTGGAGGAACCAGGTTCGAAACCGACCTTCCGAGCACCATATCGGCTTAGCCCCACAGAGCTAGCCGACATGAAGAAGCAGATCGAGTATCTCCTCGCCAAAGGACTCATCCGACCATCCACTTCGCCATACGGTGCCCCAATACTCTTCACACCAAAACCGGACGGAAGCCTGTGCATGTGCATCGACTACCGAGCTCTCAACAAGCAGACCATAAAAAACAAATACCCGATTCCACAAATCGATGACCTGGTTGACCAGATTCGGGGAGCCACGGTATTTTCAAAACTAGATCTGCGGTTCGGTTACTGGCAGATACGAATGGCGGACGAGTCTGTTCACAAAACTGCTTTCCGAACTCGGTACGGATCATACGAGTATCTGGTAATGCCGTTTGGACTCACCAACGCACCTGCAACGTTCCGAACAGAGATGAATCATATCCTACGCCCACTCTTGGACGAATGCGTGGTGGTGTACTTGGACGACATCCTCGTCTACTCGTGCGACATGCAACAACACGTCGAGCACCTACGACGTGTCTTCGAAATTCTTCGACGAGAACGCTTCTACGTCAAACTATCCAAGAGCGACTTCGCCCTCGAGAAAGTCCAATTCCTCGGACATATCGTAAGCGCTCAAGGAGTTCACATCGACCCCAAGAAAATCGAAGCCGTGCGTACGTGGAAGACACCCGAGAACGTGAAGGAGTTACAGCAGTTCCTAGGCTTCGCTAACTACTACAACAGGTTCGTGCCACAATACGCGAAGATAGCCGCGCCACTCACGAATCTGCTGAAGAAGAACACGCCCTATAACTGGGAACCAAGACATCAAGAAGCCGTGGAACTGCTGAAACAAGCACTCACGTCCGCACCCGTACTCATCTTGCCAGATCCCGAACGCCACTACGTCATCGAAGCTGACGCCAGTGACCAGGCAGTGGGAGCAGTCTTGATGCAAGACCAGGGGAATGGACTGCAACCAATCACCTACCTCAGCAAGAAACTACACGGAGCTGAGCTCAACTACCCAATACACGACAAGGAGGCCCTTGCTATTATCATCGCCTTCAAAACGTGGAGATCTTATCTCGAAGGACGCAAAACAATAGTATTCACCGACCACTACAGCCTAAAATATTTGAAGACGCAACCAAGCCTCTCCAGGCGACAGGTTCGGTGGATTGACTTCCTCGAGACACACTTCCACTACGACATCGTGTACAAGCCCGGCCACAAAAACAAAGCAGATGCGCTTAGCCGGCCTGCACACGTTGCCGCTATTCAAGCTGAAGGGATGAATCCACTCCTCAAGGGACTCTTCACACACGGGTACACCATCGACCCCGAAATTCCCTTGGCAAAAAAGCGACATCTGCTACAGTGGGATAACGATATCGCGTACCGGAAAGGATCAACGAAGATCTGGGTACCTAACTACCCTCCATTGCGCCAGTTACTACTCGAAGAATACCACGACGTCCTATACGCGAGACACTTCGGTAGCAACAAGACGCTCACCGGTATCGCCAAACACTACTACTGGCCCCACATGGCAGATGCCGTACAGAAATTCGTCACCTCGTGCACTACATGTCAGCGGATGAAGAGCAGCAAGCAAAAAAATGCAGGCCTACTACAGCCTCGTCCTGTCCCAGAACAGCCATGGCAAGTGGTAAGCCTAGACTTCATCACCGGGCTACCAACTACCACAAGCGGTCATGACACGATCCTCGTCGTCATTCACAAGTTCTCCAAAATGGGACACTTCATCCCGACACACACCACAGCACGCACCGAGGAGACAGCACAAATCTTTGTTCGCTACATCATCTCACAACATGGCATTCCAACCACACTCATCTCCGACCGAGACCCTAAGTTCACCAGTAAATTCTGGAAAGAACTGATGTCTCTACTCGGAACCAAACTCGCCATGTCATCCGCATACCATCCGCAGACAGACGGACAGACCGAGCGCCTCAACCAAATTGTGGAGCAACTCCTCCGCGCAGCCTGCGAGGACGACATCTCCAAATGGGACTTGCAACTACCCGTCCTGGAGTTTGCCTACAACAATGCTACTCACGCCGCTACTGGACAGACGCCGTTCTTCCTCTGCTACGGACGCCACCCACTCACATCTCAACAGCCAAACATACCAGCCACAGTCCAACCCGCTCATGATTTCATCACGACCATGCACAAACTTTGGGATCGGACCCACAAGCGCCATCTCGACATTCGGCAACAACAGAAGCGCCAAGCCGATCGCCACCGCACAGACCACACCATCACCATGGGAGACCGAGTACTACTCGACACGCGCAATCTTGACATCAGCCATCTCCCATCCAAACTGCGACCTCTCTTCTGCGGGCCTTTTCTCGTTGAAGCACAGGTCACTCCTGTTACCTTCCGCTTACGCCTACCAGCTACCTGGAAGCTTCACAACGCCTTCCATGTCCAACTCTTGAAGCCCTACCGAGATCCCAACACGGTCTTCTCTGGACGCCAACCGCCGCCGGCGCCGCCCGTCCTCGTCCACGATGAACCCGAGTACGAGGTCGAGTCCATGCTCGCACACCGCCGTCGACGGACTGGCAACGTGGAGCTTCTCATCCGTTGGAAGGGTTATGATCCTTCAGAGGATAGCTGGGTCTCTGAATCCGAGATGGATCACGCTCGTCGTCCTCTTTGCGACTACCTTGTCAAGCAGGGTGTTACTTCTACCACCCAGCTTTGAGGGGGGGAAGTGTGAGAGTACGACCCTGATCCATTCCTTTCTCCTTTCCATCTTCTCTTTCCATTTCATTCCTCTTTTTATCCTGATTCATTTGGTCTTTATCTCATTCCATTTGGATTCCTATTCCTTCTTTTCCATTAAACCTTTGGTTTATCCTGTTATTATCATTATATCACCGACCAGGCTCGGGATGTACTGGTACGCTATATCTAGCGTAATCCTGCCATAATCCCTTAAAGCCAATAGCCTCGCGTGGCCATACGCATGGTGATTCTATTTTCTAGAAGGATCTATTCCCTTGAGATAGGATAAACCTGGTTACCTGATATACTTAGGAATTATAAAAGCGCCTTGTATCAATCAATAGTACAACCTTTCCTTGACACATTCGATCCTGTGACACCAGTGGAGCTAAAGCAGTTGATGTTGGTCCCATTAATTATCCACTCAGCATGCGACTCCACGAATTGCAGCTGTCCGCTAATGTATTTCTAGAATAGTCATGACTTCTACGACTGCTGCAACGTGACTAAACCCGCAGACCCTAGTGTGATTTTCCTAGTGCTCACCCCCAAATGCAAAACGGTGGGTCCAAGAAGAGTGCAAGAAGTTCCCTGCTGAGGTTTACACTAACCTCGTAGGTAACATGCCTAGGAGGGTGCGGGTGGTGATCAAGGCCAAAGGTCGCTGGGCTATGTACCAGAAACACAGTTCTGAAGTTTGCTCTCTCTGTTTGGAACTATTTGTGCGGATGCACCCTTTTTTTATCTTCTAGGATATGAATTGGATCCAATGTACTATTATGGATTTTTGTGCTGTGAACACATCCACTATGTGCCCCTCACAAATCGTACCACCATTAAATATTTAGGCTAAATGTATAGTGGTCTTAAAACCTAAAACCCCAAATTAATATAAAACATACGAACAATTGTTTTCGTCACTGTATGTTGTATATGTAGCAGTTATACACTAGATGGGTACGTGCTTTTAGAGAGTACAACTCCCAACCATATACTGTAGCTCCCTTGTATCCCTTATTTGAGTCCACTCCGTAATCCTAACAATAAGATCCACACTGTAAAACGAGTTAATTTTGTGTTGTACATGCTGGAATAACACTGATAAGTGCATTCCATAAGTTACTCTAATCTCGTAGACTGATTACCCCCTCGAAAAGTGCACCATGGGGCTTTCCGCACAAGGGGTCTTAATATAGCTAAGAGATGTTGGCGTATGTATTTGCATATACTGTAGGCTAACTAGGGTAGACTATAGAGAGTACAACACACATGTAGGAACGCTGTCCTGCATATGCCTGATCAAGTGATTCTATTTTTCTGACATGGTATAGTATCATCGCCGCCTGCTGCCTGCTGCTGGCTGCCAGCCACTGGCCACCTGCCACAAGCAACCTGCCGCTCGTCGCTGCCGCCTACCGCTCGCCCCTGCCACTCGCCGCTGCCGCCTGTCATTCGCCACTACCGCTTGCCGCTTGCAGCTGCCGCTCGCCATTGCGGCTCGCTAGCCGCCTGCAGCCGTTGGCCACCTGCTGCCTGCTGCTGCCGCCGCCGCTTGCCATTGCCGCCTGCCACTGGCCACCTGCCACTTCCGCTCACCTAACGCGCGCCGCTTTCGCTGGCCGCCTGCCGCCTGCCGCTGCCGCCGACGCCTGCCACTGCCGCCTGCCACTAGCCGCCTGCAGCCGCTGCCCGCCGCCACATGCCGTTGCCGCTGCTGCTCGCGCTGCCATTGGCGGCTGGCACTTTTCGCCCGCTGCTTGGCGCCAACCAGCCCCAGCCGCCAGCTGCAGCCGCCTGTGCTGCCGCCACAGCCGCGATAGCTGCTGCCGCTGCTGCTGCTGCTGCTGCTGCTGCTGCCACAACCACCAGTGCCGCCGCAGCCACACCTGCCAGCGCAGACCACCCCCCCCCCCCCCCCCCCCCCCCCTTGGTTGCTCCTACAGCCGCGGCTGCCATCGAAGGTGCTGCCGCCACTACACCCGCAGCCCCCCGCGTTGCGGCCGCCGTCGGACCTGCCGTCCAGGTGAAAGATCCACCCGCTGACAGACAAGCTGCCACACTAGCTCGGGTCGAACGTGTGTGGCCTCTGCGACTTGAGAATGCCTGGCGCCATGTTGACGTTGCCAGTTTGCAGGCCAATCGGAGAGGTAATTGAGGGCAGCATGTTTACATTCGTCTTTTCACCAATTTCCGCTCGTTCAATAGCCGGTGGCGGGTTGTTCGTCGATCCCTCGGGCGAAGCTGCATGTGGTCACTGATTGTTGCCAGGTATTTCAAAACGCTGCTAAATTACTTGCTCCTGTTGTCCTTGAGTTGTCGTTGGTGCGATCGTGTCGTGTCGTGTCTGAGGCAGTCGGCTCCGAGGTGAAGATATTTCAAATTCAGCTTGGGCTCTTTCAGCTTGCAGACGCGCAAATTCCTGCTGGTTGGTGTGTAGCTCGCTGGCCTCGCACGCGCCAGCACCGTGCCTGCTGGCCCGTCGCTCGTCGGCCCTCCCGTCGCCAGCTCCGCGCTCGCCAGCCCCTTGCTCGCTGGCCCTCCGCTCGCTGGCCCCGTGCCCGCTGGCCCCGCACTTGCTGGCCCTCGCTCGCTAGCCTTGTGCCCGCCGTGCCGCCGTATCGCTGCGCCACCGATCTGCTCTGCCGCCCCTACCTGTCGGCCTTGGCTCCCCTCTGAGCCAGCGCTCCCGCCGGTAGTCTCCATTGCTCTCCACCGCACGTCACCGCTCAGCACCGCACTCCACTGCACTCCACTGCACTCTACTGCACTCCACCACTCTTCACCGCACACCACCATTCTCCACCGCTTTACACTGCTCTCCACCGTTCCCCACTACTCTCCTCTGCCTCCAGCGGCTGTCAGCTGCTGCAGCTGTGGCGATGGCGGACGGTGTGCTTCGCCTGGGCACGGACGGTCGGGCTGTTGAGTTTGAGGTGTGGCTTGTCGACCTCCGTCGCCAGCTGACCGGGCAGTGCCAGGACGGCCACTCCCTGGCCGTCCACGTCGACGGTAAGCTCCCACGCCCCGCCCCGCCTGTTGCCCTCCCTGACGCCCCCACGTCTTCTGAGCGTGAGGCTTTTGTCGCTGCCGAGCTTGCCTGTGCTGTCTGGGAGTTGCGCAACGCTGTTGCTCACCTTGCCATTTGCCACGCCCTCCCCCTGTCCAAGCGTCCTCGCTCTACCACTGTAGCAAACGCCAAGGACGACTTATATGCTGTCATCGCGCGTTATTCCACCTCCGTTTCAGCCTCTACAGGCCGCCTGATCCTCCCCATGCTGTTTCCTGACCTTGCGTCCTTCCCCATTGTCGCTGACCTTGCCACGCACCTCCGCGCACTGGAGACTAGCTACCGCACCGCTAGCACTGAGGCACAGCTCACTGCCTTCCCGCCGCCGCTCTGCACTACCCTTTACCTCATTGCCACGCGTCTGCCTGACCGCCTAGCCACTGCCCGCGACCACTTCCTTAGTCAGCACCCAGGTGACCTCACCCTCCCTGACTTTATCACCGCCCTGTCTGCGATAGAGACCCGCCAGCGCACTATCGCTCAGTCTAGCGGTACTGCGCCGGTCCCTATCTTCCAGGGCTGTGCTCCCTCTCATTGCACTTACTCTGACGTGTCTGCCTTTGTTGCTGAGATAGCCCCTGCTGCTGAGACCGCTGCTGCGGCCTCAGCGTAGTAGCGTCAGGGTAGGGGCCGCCGCCCCAAGGGGGGACGTGGTGGAGGGAAGTGTGGTGGGGGTGGTGGGGGTGGTGGAGGTGGGGGCGGGGATGGTGGTGCATACGAGGGGACCGGGGATGGTGCCCCGGAGTAGCAGCAGCAGCAACAACCTCACCAGCATTAGCAGCAGCAGCAGCAGCACTAGCCGTCGTGGGGACCCCCGCCGTCGTGGTGGCTTGGTGGCGCTAGCGTTGGTGGTCATGGTGGTGTCTCGCGCAGCTCGGTGTCGGGTGGTGGCTCCAGTGTGACCACCTGCCAGTTCCAGCTTAACACCGGCCCCCGCCGCGGCATCGTCAGCAACAGTCCAGGTCAAACCACCGCCTGCTGCTACCGCCACCTCGACGACCTCTACGGTCTCCGCTTTGGTCCCACCTCGGACCTTCCTGACTGATACGCCCTGGCCCGCCGCCGTGTGCCCGTCTTTGAGCTTGACACGGATCAGATAAGGAGTGCTATGTATATCATGTATGCTGATGACTCTAGTGTGACCGAATCTTATTACCTTGTGTTGTTTAGTGTAGGTGTGCCTTCCGTGTGTATTCTAGGTTCCCCTACTGCTGAGGCTCTACGCGAGCCCCTCCGCCAGCCGCCACTGCTTCACTCTCTTTCACGCTCGACTCTAGAGCGTCTGCCTACTTCTTCTGCGACCACACTTCGCTCACGCCGCTTGCTGCCCCTGACGCTGTAGCGCTTGCTGACCCCTCCTCAGGTCCGGTAGTCGCACGTAGCTCCACTACCCTTCCCTGTGCCGCGGTCCCCTTGGGCTCTCTTATAGGCTTGCACATCCCCTCGTTCTCCAGGAACCTAGTTGGTGTCGGCTGTCTTCAGGACCTTGGCGTCACCACTACGTTCCCTGGACACGAGCGGTACGCTGTCTGTACCGAGGCCTCCACTGGTGCCCCTACCACGTTCCCCCGGGGCCCCGTGTCTGGCCTGTTCACGCTGGACACTGCGTCCCCCTCAATGGGAGCGCCCCCCCAGGTCGTCGCGTCCTCTCAGGTAGCTGCAGCCTGCTCGTGTCGGTCGCTCACTCACCCTTCACTACTGTGGCACCACTGCCTAGGTCACCCCGCTCTCCCGCGTCTGCGTCACATGTCCCATCACGGGCTTGTCCGTGGTCTCCCTGCATCACTCCCTGCCCTCCCTCCCTTGCCTGCGCCGTCGTGCACGCCCTTCGTCGAGGGTCGGCTGCACCATGCTCCCCCCCTCCTCGCCTCCCCCCTACCACTGCACCATTCCAGACCCTGCACCTGGACGTTTGGGGTCCCGCCCCTGTCCCTAGGCCGCAACGCAAGCGCTGTTTTCTAGTGCTTGTCGATGACTTTACGCGCTACACCACGGTGTTTTCCCTGGAGCGGAAGGCAACATGCCTGGCGTTCTTATCTCGTGGGTTGTAGCTGCACGAGTCCACCGCAGACTCCCCGTGCTGCGTCTCCCCTCCGACTGTTGCGGCGAGTTCGCCTCCGGTCGGCTTGGCCAGTTCTGTCGTGTGGAGGGCATCACCCAGTCGTACACCATGCCCGACTCCCTGCAGCGGAATGGGGTCGCTGAGCGACGCATCGGTTTGGTCATGGAGGTGGCTCACACCTCCATGATCCATGCCAGTGCACCTCATTTTCTATGGCCATTCGTTGTTCGCTACGCCGCTCACCAGCTTAACCTATGGCCACACTCCCAACGGCCGCAGGTTTCACCGACCCTCATCTGGACCGGGTTCCTAGGTTCCACGGCTGGGGCTGCCTTGCCTTGCTCACGTTCGTGCCTCTGGCACAGACAAGCTCACTACCCGCACTGTCCCTTGTGTCTTCATTGGCTTCCCTCTCAACGCGTCTGACTGGCACTTTTACTACCCGCCATCTCGCCGCTTCTTTCACTCGCGTGGCGTCACTTTTGATGAGTCTGTCTCCTACCACCGCTTTCCCCACCAAGGTCTCCCGGTTTTCCAACCCCTGTTCCTGGTTCCCACTCCCCCGATAGCCCCTGCTCTTCTCTCTCCCCGACCTGCCCCGTCTGGTGTGTCTCACTTCACTCCCCTCTCGTCGATTGTCCTGGTCGAGGAGTCGGCTGACTCTGGTGGCCCTGTGATGCCGTTCTTGTCGCCTGTCTCCACCCCGGTGTCTCCTCCTCTGCCGTCGTAGCAACCGCTGCCATCGCTACCGCAGCAGCAGCCGCAGTCGCTGCCGCCACAGCAGCAGCCACCGCAGGGGTCCGCTAGCTCTAAGGGTGCGCACATTGAGGAGGGTGTTCGTCCTGGGGTTCTTATCGTGGCTTGTCCAGGTGGTCCTAGGGGTGGCACCAGTGCTGGAGAGGTTTCTCCTTTTGGGGGCGCTGGTTCTGGGGGTGCTAGTCCTGGGGTTACTGTCGTGGCTCCTCCCGACGGTTCTGGGGGTGGCACAGATGTTGGAGAGGGTTCTCGCTCAGGGGGTGTTGGCGTGGAGTGTCCTAGAGGTAGCCGTGGTGCAGCTTGAGGTTCTGGTGTTGGCGCGGAGCAGCAGCAGCAGCAGCAGGAGTAGCAGCCGCCGCCGGTTTCCGCCCTATGCCTCCTCGGTCTTCCATCCCCTGACTACCTGCCTGAGCCTCCCTTGCCGCCACCTCCCCTGCTTCTCTACAGCCCTGTGTTTCCTTTGCCAGACTCGTCTCCTGCTCATTCCCCCCTTGTTCTCCTCTTGTGTCTCCTCTTGTGTCTCCTCCTGCCTCCGTTGCACTTCTGGTCTCGCAGTCCCTCTCTTGCTCGTCCTGTCTCTCCTGTTCAGCGCTCTCACCCTATATTGCTCCGTTCCCACACGTCTCGTCCTCCCCTCGTCCCGTCGCCTCCTCCGTCGTCGCTTGCTGTCACTCCGCCTCCTCTGTCTTACTTCCTTCGTACCACTAGTCCTCTTGTTCCTCGGGTCCTTGCCTCCCTCATTACCGACCCGTCTGTTCCTGTCTAGAGTCTTGACGCTCTTGACGCTGTCGTCGCTGACTTTGCCTCTGCCCGCTACCTTGACTACGCCACCGCTTTGGTCTCTGACCCTGCCCGTCCTCCTTCCGTCGGGGGTGCTCCTGCCCTTGGCAGTGACGTCCTGGAGGACCAGCAGTACGAGCTCGCTTTCCTGTGCAAGGCCGCTCCTCATGTCTGCTCCATGCTGCTTGTCCTTGAGGGTGACCCAGATGCCCTTGACATCCCGAACCCTTGCACTTACGTTGAGGCGACCTTGGGACACTGGGCCTCTCAAAGGATAGCTGCCATGGACGCGAAGATGGCATCTTGGAGATCCACCGGCACCTACATCGACGCAGTTCCCCGATCCGGGGTGAACGTAGTCGATGGCCGATGGCTCTTCAAGGTGAAGCGCCCTCTCAGAGAGCTGCGTGTGTTCAAGGCGCGCTACGTGGCTAGAGGCTTCCGTCAGCGCGAGGGTGTTGAGCGTTTTGTTGGAGTGTAGGGTGGGGCTTTCGCAAAAGTAATAGGGGGGAGCCAGAAACCGTGGGTACTGTTTTTCGGAGTTGCCCGGTGATTTGCGCACCTTCAACCCCATCAATCAAGCCATTTCCCAGCACACTTGGCCTGTCGGCGCAGCATCGAACGCGTATTTCCGACCACTGTTGCCAGCACACTAGGGACTTCGTGTTGTGATTGGAACTTGAACAGATTTTGGACCCATTATCCAATCCCCTACTCCATGAGTGCGTCACCCAAGCATGTGCAAGTATAGCTCTTCAAAAAAGATGTTGCAATGGAGCCCTTAACAGAAGAATTGAGAAGGGGTTACCCCCGCATTCCTTTCATGTCTGGGTTGATTTGGCGCACTGCATTCTTGATGCCTACTTCAGCCAGTTCTCCATCGCAAGTCCTTGAGGTGCTTCCTAGGCTTGAAGCGCCTGGTTTTGCCGGGATTTTACGTTAGTTACTCCATGGCTGTTTGTGGCAGTCCTTTACGTATGGTTCTCTCTCTCCCCCCCCCCCCCCCTCTCCCCCCCCCCCCCCCCCCCCCCCCCCCCCCCCCCCCCCCCTCTCTCTCTCTCTCTCTCTCTCTCTCTCTCTCTCTCTCTCTCTCTCTCTCTCTCTCTCTCTCTACATATATATATATATATATATATATATATATGTATATATGGTGGAATATGACGGCAAGAACGATGTCGTAGGCGATAAAAACACCTGGCAAATCGTCGCTGAGGGTGAAATGCGCACTGGGCTATACCTTTTTTATTCCTCCCTTGATAGTGTTCCTTTTTTGCCGTGTGACGCTGCAACTTGCAACGGACCGTCATGTAGTTGACAAGCGCCACCTTCTCCAGAAGCTCATGCCTTCATGCGTGCTGCCAGCTCGACAGCATCCGCATCTCCCACTCGCCCGGCCTCTGCTCAGGACTCTCTCGACCCCCCCCCTCTGCGTGTCGCTGTCTCTGCCCAATCGACCAGCTGCTATTGTAAGACCCAACTCTCATTTGCCCCTCCTCCGAAGGACCCCGAACCGCCACCATCAGACTTTGACTCGGACGAGGAAGGTGGTGACCCGCCATCGACAGAAGAAGCGTCTGTCGACCGAGGTTTATGCTGAATTGTTTTTTTGACAAATACCTAACTTGTTGGTCTTCAACTTACCTTTGGCTTCTGCTCACCAAAACTGACAGCGACTTGCTTGCCTTTAAGTGCTCAGTGTGCACAAAACTCGCAGGTCTCAAGGGCAAAACCAGCAGGATCGGCAAAGGAGCTAGCGGCATCCAGGTGCAAGCGTTTAAAAAGCTCGGTGGGACGATGCTGCATCAGATAGCCCTTGGCAAGCATGTTGACTTGCTGTACAAGGCATCCAACCAGCAGTGCATCGATCTCTATCGATTGCGCTTGACGTCACACATGATGGGCTGTACTTTTGTAGCCATTGCAATGAGCCGATGGAGACGTGGATACGTCTCGTGAGGTACTTGTTGACGAGGAAGTTTGTGGATTTCTGGAGCAGGTATATGGAACATACTATCACTCATAAGTTCCGCACCTACTCTATGTTGTGTATATTAGTTCTTGAAGTTTGCATTAGTGTCTTCCGGTCTTACTAGCTGCCTGCCCATCTTATGTGAATGCAGGTATGGCTTCGGCCACTTCGCGCAAGCTCTCACTACATGGCTGCAGGCCACCCACCTCGAGCATCTCCTGGCCAGTGCCTTCATCAGTTTGAGTCTCGACCATATTGGGACTCCTCTCATTCTGATACTAATGTCTTTGTGATTGGTCTCCATTCAACCATCAAGGCTCCTGACCCATGTTACCTGCTACTGTGCACGGAGGCAATGGCGGCAAAAGCTGCATCCCAGAAAAGGCCCATCAGGAAACATAGTAACTACATTGCGCGTACAATGTACATACAAAGTGCGTACATAGCAGGGTCAAACATTATATGTTCAGTTTCTGCGACTTACTAACTACCCTATACAGGTGAACAGAGTTGCGGCAATGTCTGAACTCTATATCTTCTTTGAGAACTGAGAAGTAACCACTCTGTAAAACCAATGACAACACTCTGTAGGGAGCAAGGTATGCGATAGGTCGATACTTGGTACAGGGGTTAGGAGACGATGAGCACCGGGATGCATGCTCGTATTATGCATGAATAACCCTCCACTGGAGACATAATACACGATCATATTCTACAAATGCTCTCCATTAGATGACAGAAAAGAAGACAGCAGAATGTATAAAAGCATACATCATGTCACAGGCCCAAAACTATGCATAGAAGCTGCACGTGGTACTCGTTTCTTGCAAACAAGTACTTGCTCCAGCACTCATGCATGTCACTTCGGGGAAAACTCCCATCGCGTAATATATATCCGTGCCATGCAGTCTCAACGCATCGTGACCTGGAAAAACGAAGACCAATCACACTCAACAGCGTGCATTGAGGAAGGAACGACAAAAAATAAACGGAAGTTTAGGCGACGCTAGGCGTTCGAACCAATGAAGCGGTAATTATGGATACATGGCCACACAGTAGTCGCCGATGACTGGATGAGATCTGCGGATTCTTGGAAATGATAAAAAGACTTAAGGCATTTTAGGAGTGTCGCATAGTTGTAACAATACGCAAAGGACACAACATCGAGGATTACCGAGTCAAAGCCTGCTACAGTACCTTTGACGGTTGACGCAGTTTGACGACACCTTGCAGAGGTTACTAAAGGGCAACATTCGCAGACCGTTGACCGTGCAACCCAGCAGTCAAAAGTACAAGAGTCAAGTCAGCACAACAGCAAGGACAAATAACCGTCCCGGTATTACAGTACGGGTGGTTACCCGAGTCGCTCTTATCGAGTCGTGAAGGGAATGTACCCCTTGAGGTGCATATACAGTTAGACCCTTCATATTCTCTTGTATTATTATATAAACTTGTATCCCTTTGCTATAATCAATCACTTGTTCTCACATACCAGTAGGGTTCACTCAAGACTTCCGCTGTGCTATCAAGCACTCTGTCATGATCCTCTGCCAGATTGACGAAAATCGACGGTAATAATTCCAACCCTTCTAGAGCGACAAACCGAGACAAACCGACATAGACCAATATATTCCGATTGAAACCAGCTTCACCCAATCAGGCAATGAACTTTACCAATAATAATTTACATCGTCCAGATCGGGAAATCAACGGCTGTAATTCCAACAAGAAACCTAGCTGGTCAGGTTCCAAGGGACTTGGAAGGTGGTATAGAGAATGTAGGCTTGGAAGGCATTTATACAGTCGGTTCGGACGCGCTGGCTTCGGACCTAGTGTCAGGTACGTACATAGTGTCGACAATTGATGTCGCACATTTCACCGAGTGTACCAGTGCCAATGCTCAACGAGCAAGGTTGCTACGGGGCAGTCGTCCTACACTGTACCCACAATGAACACACGGCACTTCAACAATGTTCTCTTCAACAAAGTGCGAACCTCATAGCTTGGTATGCCCCCCCCCCCCTCAGGAACTTTTTTGGGCGGCGCCATAAAAGACATCCCTGCCTTCGAAATGGTCGATGATTTCATGAAAGAAATTGCCGGCTCCTTGGGGCAGCCGAGCCCTTGGCACCAACAATTTCTAGAGCTGCAGGATACCTTCAACTCTACCAACCTCAAACTATTAGGGATTTAGGGAATGTGGTTGCTATCACGTGGTGAGGCTGTCTTGAGTCTGCTGGCCGTGCTCCCAGCCATGTTCAAAATGGTAATGGAACACCGTAATGCTAAGTTATTGGCTGTCGTGAAGAGCCCCCACTCTTTGCTTTTCCCTCACTTTCTGGCTGGCATCCTTCAGCAGCTCAATATCTTGAACAAGTCCTTCCTAGAACACGAGCTTAGTTGTCCATTCATTGTGTTAAGTTTTGTGCTTACTGCATCCTTCTCCATCCCCCCCCCCTCTCCCCTCTCTCCTGCCCCCCCCCCCTCCTTTTCCTCCCCTCCTTCCCCATGATGGCAGCTGGATTACGCAACCGTTTTTAGACAAACGGCCTCCTCGAGAGACGGTATGTCAACCGCGGCGACGACTTCGACAGGACCCCGAAGGAGCGCCTCATGAAGTTCATCACCCATCACAGTAAGCACACATCTTTGTTGATGGCGTGGACTCGGATGGGCGGCCAACTCGCTTCAGCATAAGTCTTCACTTTGAGGAGCTCAAATGCTACCCCGGGAAGGGTACGCATGATGGTTTTGTGGACGACTGCACTGGGAGATGGCTGAGGGGCTTGTGAAGAACCTGGACAACGGGCTTGGGGACGTGGAGCAGCTGTCGGAGTGTCGTCTCTTCTCCCCGGACGTGCTCGCTAAAATGGGAACACTCCGCCAGGAATGTGCTGTCTTTAGTGGTTTGGCTTGCTCGTGACGTCGGGGACTGTAAAGAGATTCTATCAAGTGCACGGATTGTGCTTTCCTGTATCCCTGTCTGTTTCTTCAATCCCTGGTGTGGCTCCTTGACTCTTCTCGGCAAGAGAGAGCGTTTAACCCTCATTTACATCCCTCTCTTACCATTTTTTAATGCATGCTCGTGTTCTTTTCAGAGATTGTCAAAAGAATGCCGTGAAGGAGATTCACCACTTCGCCCACATGTTCTCAAGGCTCAACGCTGCCGAGAAGAAGTCTTACGCTGGTATGACTGCAATGCTCAAGACCTCAAACTCGAAGGTTCATTACTCCAATCTGGTGGGGTTTTGGGTGGTTGTAGCTGTTCTCCTTCTGAGCACCGTGGAGTGCGAGCTCGGGTTCTACTACCATAACCTTATCAAGAGCAGGCAGCATGGGAGCTTGAAAGATGCTAGACTATCAGATGTCATGATGAAGTCGATGCTAGATTTTCAGCTGGAGTATCATGCCATAGTAGAGATCTGGCAGGCCTTCAAGAAGTGAAGGCCTTTCTCCACCTCCCGGGCATGTGTGCAGGGCAAAAAGGGCAAGTTGGTGGTGGATGATGAGTGTAATGGTCCCATGGATAGTCAAGAGGAGCATGAGGACGTAGATGTAGAGGATGCGGAGATGTAATGCAAATTTCTATGAATGAAGCTATCTTCTTTTGCAGCCTTTCCGAGGAAAAAAAAACAAGAGACGACGCAATCGTCTTAGGGTTGCGGCGCCTTTTTTTATACATATGCATATTTTTTTGTACAATGTATACGCTTAAGCTAATTATCAAGCTTCGATGTGAAATTATCTGTTAACATCAAATAATAGTTTCATATGTACTAAGTAAAATATTCAATCAATGGTGTATGTCATATCAATGTAATAATAAAAGTACATACAATGTCACTACATCTAATACAGTTAGAAAAAGTTACATAGTTGGCTTTCATGCACATATGTATTTACTTTATTTAGGTGCGCTTTGAAAGCGCGTGGCCCAAGTAAGACCAAGATTTTGATTCTTGGTCCCGCTCGCCAACTTCGCGAGGTGGGGGCGAAACGACGGGCGACAGGGAGGTTGGGCGAAGGGAGGGACTTGGGTTGGCGACACTCGGCGACCATAAAACAACATACAGTTTCGAGCGCGTGAAGGGGGGTGTTCAAACATAACAAAATCGCAAATACTGAAGCCGCGCTGCCATGCAAAGTTACCCCACGAACAGGACCAGCCACGCAAGCCATAACACCCCAAGCGACACCCAACACGCAACCAAAAGGCTCGGAAAATCACCTAGGGCGACGAGGGGGCAACCCACGACGTGCGCCCAAACTCCGTCAACGGAATGCCAACTCCAGAGTCGTGAGAAAGAGAGGGAACCCTAGAAGTTCCCGATAGCCACCAAGCACATGGTAGACTCGGCAGAGACGTGGCAGGGGGAAAGGAGCTGCGATAAACTAATTCGAACACTACAAACCTGCGGCCTGCGCGACAAGGCCGGAGGGGCTCGCACCGCATAAAAACGAGGGGAAAGGGAAGTGGAGACGCGCCTGGAGGCCTGCGCCCGACGGAAGGCGACCGAAGACAGGCGCGCCGAACACGCGCCTGATAAAACGCGAGAAACGGACGACGGAACCCCGCCATTATGTCTCGCATTAACTCCCTCGCTCCCCTGCACCAAGCACGCTCCTGCGGCATGGAAACCCCTCCCATCGCGCAGGTTGGGACATGCTCTGCACCGTGCCCCCACCCACACTGTCGTCCGCGAGTCCCCTCTGCGTCACCACACTACCTCACACCGCATGCCACTCCCTCCCGCCTCCAAACGCCAACCCCCACGACCTCATGCCGTTCCACTGCGCCACATCCCCGCCGTCTGCACAGCATTACCTCTCATTGCCCCACTTTCTGAAGGGCCGCACCACTCTCGTACTTGCTGCACCCCACTTTCACGCGCTGCCCTGCACCCCAGCCCACTGCACCGCCCACAAGCTCTCTATACCACAGCCCCCGGCACAGGGTGCCCCGCCCTCCTGCTGAACCACCGACGGCCCCGCTGCACCTCACTCCCAAGCGGGAAGCCCCCCACTCTCGCCCGGGAGATCCGCACCCCCATGAAACGCTCGAGTGGCATACTCCCTCACGTCGCATCACGGGTCCATCCGCTGCTCTGAGGGACGTTATGCTGCACTGCACAGGCTCCCGCTGCACCACACTCTGAGGCACTGCACCACATTCCCTCCTGCTGCACGCACGCACCTCACTGCCTTGTCCGCAGCAAGCACACACGCGCCGCACTTCGCAGCCTTGGCTGCTCAAAGCACTGACGCACCGCACCTCACTGCCTGGGCTGCTCAAAGCACACACGCGCTGCACCTCGCAGCCTTGGCTGCTCAAAGCACACACGTGCCGCACCTTGCAACCGTGGCTGCTAAAAGCACACATGCGCCGCACCTCCCTGCCTTGGCTGCTCAAAGCACACATGCGCTGCACCTCGCAGCCATGGCTGCTCAAAGCACACACGCGCTGCACCACGCAGCCTTGGCTGATCAAAGCACACACGTGCCGCACCTGGCAGCCTTGGCTGCTCAAAGCACACACACGCCGCACCTCGCAGCCTTGGCTGCTCAAAGCACACACGCGCCGCACCTCGCAGCCTTGGATGCTTAAAGCACACATGCGCCGCACCTCGCAGCCTTGGCTGCACCAAGCATACACGCGCCGCACCTCGCAGCCTTGGTTGCTCAAAGCTGCGTGGGCCGCACCTCGCAGCTTTGGCTGCTCAATGCACACACGCACCACACCTCGCAGCCTAGGCTGCTTCAAGCCGCATTGGCCGCACCTCGCAGCCTTGGCTGCTCAAAGCACACACACGCCGCACCTCGCAGCCTAGGCTGCTTCAAGCCTCATGGGCCGCACCTCGCAGCCTTGGCTGCTCAAAGCACACACACGCCGCAACTCGCAGCCTTGGATGCACCAAGCACACACGCGCCACCTCCCACTACCTTGGCTGCTCAAAGCACACACGCGCGGCACCTTATTGCCTTGTCTGCAGCGAGCACACACGCACAGCACCTCCCTGCCATCCCTGCAGCAAGCACACATGCACTGTACCTCCCTGCCTTTGCTGCAGCAAGCACACACGCACTGCACCTCCCAGCCATTTCTGCAGCAAGCACACACGCACTGCACCTCCCTGCCTTTACTGCTTGGCGCACACACGCACTGCACCTCCCTGCTGTCCCTGCAGCAATCACACACGCACTGCACCTCCCTGCCTTTGCTGCAGCAAGCACACACGCGCTGCACCTCCCTGCCATCCCTGCTGCAAGCACACACGCACTACACCTCACTGCCATTGCTGCACCAAGCACACTCGCACTGCACCTCTCCGTCCCTGCAGCAAGCACACACGCACTGCACCTCCCTGCCTTTGCTGCAGTAAGCACACACGCACTGCACCTCCCTGCCTTTGCTGCAGCAAGCACACACGCGACACCTCTCTCCGTCTTGGCTGCTCAAAGCTCACACGCGCCTAACCTCGTAGCCTTGTCTGCACCAAGCACACATGGGCTGCACCACCCACTCGCCAGCTAGGGCTTCAATGCCTCTCGCTGCACCGTCCACACACACGCTGCACACTTGCACTTGTGTCACACTTCTTACCCCCCCGCAGGTTTGTGCAATACACATGCTGGCAATGGCTACCCCGAGAGTACCACGAGCACTAAGAGCTTTGGTGGAGTCAAAGGGGGGTAGTGTGAACATCACATGCCACATGCAACCGATACTAAAGGTGCAGAGACTAGGGCTGACAATGCTCCTGGGGCTGGAGGAGGAGGTCGCAGGCATGGATGATCTGTTGTACTCTTTGGCGCAGCATGCTAAGGACGTTGTCAAGCGTCTGGAGGAGGCAGCCTACCATGCCGGTAAGCGCGATTCTATGCTCCCACCCTGGTGTGTTTGCCTTGCACCGCCCCACTAATGCTGTCACCCAAAACGGCCTAGAACATTCCACTGTGCCCAGTCTCGCAGGCCGACGGGGCTGCAGCTCGAAGCCTTGTCACCGAGCACAAGACAGCGTACAGCCACATATTCAAGCGTCGGGTGAAGGGTGGTGCGGCAACCGCCGAGGAGCTCCTCACACGGCTGAACCGGGAACTGCAAGGCGTGGCTCTTAACTTGCCACTGTACACGTGGAGAAAGAACGGGGGGTACATACTCGCCGAGGGGGCAGGATGGGGCGGTGATCGCAAAGGAAAGGATTTCATAGCTCGGCAAGGTGAGCATCGGGACGCTGGAAAGGAAGGTGTGGGGAGGCATCTGGAGAAGCGACGCCAACCTCCCCCGCAATGCCTCGCCCCTCTTATCCACGACCCCCAACCCTCTGCAGACAGCGTAGGGGGCGACGGTGGGGTCGTCATTGGAGGCGCGCAGCTCGGTGATGTCGAACCAAGGGACGTGGGTACCGGGAACAGCACCACGCCACCAGTGGGTGACGGCAGACGGACATCTGGAGGTGGGTAAGGGCTAGGCTTGAGCAATGGGTCGGGTCGACTCGGGTAACCCGACCCGAGGTCAACTTTATGACTGGACGGGTCGACATTTGCGGAGGGTCGACCCGACCCGACCTGACCGACAGAACCCGACCCGTCAGGTCGGCTTATTACCCGTCCCTGCCCCAATGCCAACCCGACCCGACCCGACACGAAATCGGGTCCGTTAGTACCCGACCTATTAAACCCGGGTCGGGTCAACAATTCATGAACTCTGACCCGACTTGACCCGACCCGACCCGACCCGACCCGACCCGACCCGAACCCAACATCGGGTAGGGCAAAGCTGGGTCGGGTCGGGTCGGGTCGGGTTCATGCTCAAGCCTAGTAAGGGCCGTAAGGCTACGAGGTTTGGAGGGGCATAAATTTGCGAGCGCTCCAGGATCCTCCACCCTTAAGATTATGTCCTTGCCATATTGCTTCCACGACACGCATAGTGCAATGGAGGAGGAGACGTGCAGGTGGCTGCCCCTCAACCCTACAGCAACACGGATGACAGGGGCTGCGATACCACCCCTGTGGTGGGGTTACCTCCCAGCGTGACTACTGCCTCACCTGCACCTCACACGACATGGCGAAATATGGGTGGTACAAGTGCTCCAAGCAAGTAGGGCCCCACAAAGGAGGGTGGTGGTTTGGGATCCCTGGACTATGGGGTGATGGATGTGCACGGGGGGTTACGGCCCACGACACTTGTGGATCACAGGCAACACAATATTTCATGCAAGCGGTCCAGGCTTCACACCACCTTCCAAATACCCAACACTCCGTGCCACGTGCTGCTAAGACAATGCCATTTCCCCTACTACCGAATCCCCATCCAAACCCGCAGTGCAAGCGCTATGCAGAGGCCAATCCCTTCCCCCCCCATCCCACGCATGGGATGCGAAGGGGCCGGGGGCCCACTTGGAGTGTCACGTGCGCCCTCTACGCCGTGCCCTGCCGCACTCGGTCCGTCGACACCAAGCAGGTGAGCCGTATGATGCTTCGCACGTCATTAGGGACGGGCGTACTATGAGGCCAGACCACTCCACTAGCGACCCCGTGTTAGAAATAGATTGCAAATCCCACTTTTGTATTTGTACTTTTATATCATAGTTTAGGTTAGGAATGTTCTAGTGGGTTGGGGTGTACTCACAAATCCCAACCTCACCCAATTGTGATCCCCCCAATCTCCAATTACCCAATCGGAGATTCCGGAGATCCCAATGGGGATTCCCTCCGATTCCCCCTTCCTCCATTCTCCCTTACCTTGCCATGTACTTATAGAGCCTTGGGCTTCTTACCTAATCAATCATTTCAACTCTATTTCTTACATGGTATCAGAGCGACCTATCCGCACACGCGGATCAAGGTCCTAATCTTAACATGCCCGCGCTACGCGCACCTCATCGTTGCGACATTCATCTCGAGTCGTCGGAATTTTCGACGTGCTCCACTCTGCAGTCGCGCCTCTCATCGTCGACCGCCTTCGCGCTCGACCTCGTTGAATTTCTCATCTCTGAAGCTTTCACGCTTCTCATCGTCGATTTCCTCCTCGGTTCTCCTTGGTCGAATCTCAATTTCGACCATCTCTTAAAACTCGTTCTCGAGTTTCCCCTCAGACACCGCCAGAATAGGCGAACTCCCATCGCAAAATCGCCTCCACGAACGTCTCGCGTCAAGCAAGAGCAGGTACACAGGTTGAAGCGGAGCGGAGCTGGTTGCGGAGCTAGTTGCGGAGCTGGTTGCGGAGCTGGTTGCGGAGCTGGTTGCGGAGCTGTGTAGCTGCGGGACAGGGCCTGGGGGTGTGTGGGGGGGTGTGTGGGTCCGGGGTTAGACAAAGTCTCAGATTCAGTTTCAAGTCGGCGTTTTAACGAATTTTCGCCAACGCCATTTCCTTCTTAGCGGCATTTTGATTTCAGCAATTCTCGTCGACCAATTTCCAGAAGTGCCGCGCTGCACACCGACAATGGCTTACTCAACCACTTCACTCACCAACCCGACCCCGCTCCTTCGTCTCGAGCTGGACGGTACATGCTCCAACTAGAAGGCTTGGCGCTATGGTGTCAACAAGCACCTCCTCAGTCGCGAGGTGAAGGGGCTCGAGCTCACCGACGTCCTTCTCAACATCGGTGACGGCAAAGAGCCTCCTAAACCCGAGAGGTCCGCCGATCCAGCTAATGCCGCCGCCGAAGCAGTTTATGCTGCTGCACTGCTCAAGTACAAGAATTGGGAGAAGGCCGATGGTGCGGTCATTAGTGTCTTCATGGGCACCACTCCTCCCGAACTCGTCAAAAAATACCACAACTACCCGTCTGCCAACGCCATTTGGCTCTACCTCAAAGACCGCTTCTTGAACAAGACTACAGTGGGAGTTGCTATACTCATCCCCAGCATGTTCCAAGTGCGGCTCGAGGACTCGCCAGGCATGGCGGGCTATGTCACCAAGGTGCAGTCCATTCATGGTGAACTCAAACAGTTGGGGATAGTCTTCCCCGAGCAAGCCCCTGCAGCCGCTCTCCTAGTCGGCCTCACTCCGGCATACGAAGTCACACACAAGATGCTCTTGGGCCTTGCTCCTGCGGACCTCACATTTGCCAAGGTCTCATCTGCGCTCCTTTCTGCCGAAAAGGACAACAGCGCTCAAGCCAAGGCCAATGCAATCCGCGCTTCTGTGCCTCAAGCCTATGCCGCTTCGGCGCCATTCCAGCGCAACCGCTTCCCCCCGTGTCCCTACGTCATCATGCGCGGCCCTCGTGCCGGCCAGGTGTGTGGCGGCACCAACCACGCCCTTGCCTCCTGCTTTAAGAAGAAGGATGACGAGTGGTATGCCGTCAATGGGACCGCCTCCAAGCCGCCAAGCTGGATGGTCAATCGTGCTCCTCGCAAGGTCAATCAAGTCGAAGCGCAGGGATCCGTGCAGGCTGCTGTTGCTGTACCTGCTGATGTGCGCCTCAACATGTTGTTCACTGGCACTGCCATGATTAATGAGATGATTTCGCAGTATCCTGGCTCACAAAGCACCTCAGCCACAATAGAGTTCACCCTCGACAGTGGGGCCACTCACACGGTTCTCAAGGAAGAACACTCCTTCAAGCCATACGAGACACCAATCCGTCTACTAGGAGCAGACTCCAGTTTCACAACACACGCCAAGGGATCCTCCACAGTTCCGTGCCCAGCTTTTCCTTCGGGCAGTGTGACTGGCATGTGTGTTCCCACACTACGCCACAATCTCGTGGCCCAACACGAGCTCCAACGGGCAGGCGTCACCACGATCTTCCCAACACACTCGGATCACTGTGACCTCTTCGACCCTAAGTCCAACAAGCTCCTAGCACGCTTCACACTCAACAGCAGCAAGCTCTACACACTCCGTTCACCTGCACCTCTTGCCGCCCTCTCCCAAGCGCAAGCTGCCAGCACCACTCCGTGTTCGTGTCGCAGCTTCGCCAACCCAACCATCCTCTACCACCATCGCTTGGGTCACCCCAACTTCCGTACACTTGCCGACATCGCTTCCAAGAAACTTCTTCTTGGCCTCCCGTCGGCGCTTCCTCCACCAACAGACTCGCCTGCACCCACCTGCCTGGACTGCACCAAGAGCAAGCTCAGGCAGCAGCCGCACCCCTCCTCCCCATCCGTCGCAGCTGCTCCACTGGACCTAGTGCACATGGATGTCTGGGGCTCAGCTCCAGTCGCATCCCGAGGCGGTCATCGGTACTTTCTTACACTAGTCGATGACCACTCGCGGTATGTTTCTGTGCACCTCCTGCATACCAAGGCGGAGGCACCTGATGTCATCATGGCGTGGGTGCGCCAGGCTCAAGTCACGTTCGGCACTCCTCTGAAGTGCCTCCATTCTGATGGCGAGGGAGAATTTCGCAATGGAAAACTCGATAACTTCTGTGCGGCCCAAGGGATTCGGCAAACCTTCACGCTCCCCGAAAGCCCGCAGCAGAATGGCATTGCAGAGAGCCGCAACCACACCTTGGTTCAGATCGCTCGCTGCCTCCTCAGTCACGCCAACGCACCACGGTCACTCTGGGGATATGCCCTCTTCCATGTGGCACTCCTCTACAATCTTTATCCGCATCCCCACCGGCCCGACACCACACCTACCGCTCTCTGGCTTGGGGTCACTCCTTCCGCCCGCTCTCTACGCGTCTGGGGGTGTACCGCGTATGTGTTGCCAAGCCCCCACACGCGCAGGAAGCAAGGTGGCAAGCTTGGTCCCAAAACCCAGACCTGCATGTACCTGGGGCACAACTCCGACTCCCCAGACTACTTATTCCTCAACCCAATCACCAGACAGCTGATTCGCAGCCGTGATGTCGTCTTCGATGAGACACGCCCATTCCACTCTGCGACCACGGGCGAGCCTCCTCCACCTCCCCCGACGCTTGTTTGGGCAGACTTCGATGCCCCACCTCCGGCCGCTGCCCCTTCTCCGGGGCCTTCTCCGTCCGGCGTGTCTCACCCGGCCTCCCCGGTATCCTCCACAGCGGCACCTCCTCCTGCTCCGCCTTCCCCGCGCGTCGAGCCCGGCTCACTAGTCTCCTATCGGAGGCGCCCAGTCCCTCCGGTCCCACCGCAGCCGCCTTCGTCTCCGGTCTCTAGTCGCACTCGTTCCAAGGGACCGGCTCCGCCTCTCGCCTGGGGACCAGCCGCCTTCTCCATCCGGTGTTCGGTCAGCCCGCCTTCTCCTGCCGGGGGTGATGTCCCCTCCATCCGTATTCCCCCCCGTGCACTTCTGGAGGACAGGCATGAGGAGCTGTTTGACCTTGACGCGGTATGCCAATTTCTCTCTCACATCTTCCCGGACATTACTGACTGCCCTTTCCTCAACGGATGCCGGATGGTGTGCGAGCACCATGCCATCTATAGGGGGTCAATGCGTCTGGTTAACGCAAGGCCATCATGGGCGTCGTGGGGTCTCTTCTTGGCATGCACAGAGTGTTGCCACACCATAGAGTTTTGGACATGCACAAGGAGGGAGTTAGAGGCGGGGGGGAGGAGGAAGGGGCCACGATCGCCGAAACAGCTGTCCCGGTACCTGGGGGCGTTTGCACTGGCTGGGATGGGGTACCAACAAATGTGGGAATTCAGTCGCACATTCAAACTCCCATGTCCAGGCAAGTCAACGTTCTACCGGCACCTGGGGGGCGAGAAGGGGTTGTGGAAAACCATCATTCGAGAGGCGGAGGCATCAATGCTGGATGTTAGGAAAGGTATTTTAGAAAGAAACACTGATAGTGCTGAGTACGTATGCATGGTCGGACGGTGGTCCCAGGTGCGAGAGGGAGAGTGGTGCACTGTCTCATGGATTGATGAACACACGAGAAAGATCTTGTTTGTCCAGACTACGCAGAAGGGTGTTGACGATCCGTCGTGGGTGAAGCTCGAACGCCACGCATTCGACCAGGGCATGGAACGGATGGAGGAAGAGGGATTTCCTATCGGGGGTATCATATCGGATCAAGGGAGTACGTTTAGGGGGGCTGCTAAAGAGCGGGAGATGAATCACCAAGTAGACTGGTGGCATGCGAAGCAGTCTATGAAGAAAGGGTTCTTAAAAGATTTGCAGGACCGCTTGCAGCCAGTCGTACACGTTTGTGTGGCGCAACGAAGCGAGGATTTATGGAACACGAGTGTAGAGAACTTGCGGGCCTGGTTGGAAGGTAAGGGTAGAGTAAATGAAGCAAAAGCATCGCTCAAGGAGACGCTCGTACAGCACGTTTGCAAGGCGATAGGCCAATTCCCATATATTCAAATGATGCAGGATGATGCAAAGTACATGTTTCCCGAGCTACACAAGGTGATGCGGGTTGGAGGGGACACCGCGTGTGTGAGTGTCCCGCTTTCCTATGGTGGGGTTCCAATTGGAAGCGATGACAGGCCTAGTTTTGAGGAGGATGCGGTTAACGCGAGGGGTGCGGCGGGAGATGGGGGGGCGGGGGGGGGCTGAGGCGACCGCTGGACCAGCGGGTTCCGTTTGTGTGGAGGTTCAATTGGCGGACGTGGCAGAACAGTGGGGGTACGATGCACATGACAAGTTTGGGATTCGGTCATCTTCCATGGCATCGACGATCATGGTGCAAGCGCACATGGGGGATGCAGGGTGCGATCACTTCATCTGTGGAGTGATGCCGTGGCAGGAGATTTCTGCGCCCGCAGGTGAGGCACCCTTGCTGTGAGGTAGCGAGTTTGAATCATCCAACACTGACTGAAATCTCTGTGTGTTGGCAGATGTGACCCCTGCGTCAACTATTGCAGGCCAAGACACATGTCGACATGCCCAGACCAATGCAGGGACCACGGGAAGTGTGGCACTGGAGGTCGTCCACGCGGACCCCCTACCCCTATGGGCCAAGCGTTCAAAGCGGAAAAGGGGGTCAGCATTGGTAGAGGGGGCTGGTTGTAATAGGGGGGAGGAGGTGATGGTTGTACAGCGTCTGCTTATCCACTTCTATCACGTCATGATGCGATGCGGCGTCTGCAAGCGTGATGGCCATCCCATGACGGCGGCGGCCGTGTTGGAGGAGATTTGCATGTCCGCTGACCACTGGGCGGGGGATCATTCACGCTGTGCACGGGGTGGGATCACCCCCCCACGTTGCATGTTTGAGCACTGGGGTAAGGAGAATGCCATATACGCGGACGGATCGGAGGCGCACCAAGCTGTGACAAATTGGCTCACAAAGCACTATGGGGTGGAGCAGGTGAAGATGTTCATCCACGGTGCATGCAGTTCTCTGAACGATTCGTTTCACTCCCTTATTTGTAAGTATGCACCGAAACGCTTAAGGCTGCGAGGTAGCTTCCGTGCGAGGACCGCTCTGGCCGTTCTCCATTTGAACAACTGCATGGACCGTCTGGTGACAGCCTACGTGACCCGAGTGGTCCGTGTTACGGGGATTCGACGCGGGAAGCACACTAGGGTATTGGGAAAAATGGATTGGGGCTGGGTTGACCGTATTATGGGGGAGTGGCAACAGGATACGCCCAACGCTGTGGAGCGGGAGTGTACCGCGGACTTGGGCTGTGATGCGACGCGGCGCACCCGCACGCGGCGAGATACAGTGTCCCTTGCATCTCCAAACATTGTTGTCACTCCGCTCAGGACACCCCAGCACCTGAGCCAATGCCCTCTTTCACCTCGCCGTGTCGCACCTTCAAGCGTTGCTCGGCAGATACTTGGTGAGACTTACACCCGTTCCCTCATTGCATGTTTCATGGTGACCCCCTTTATTGCGCCTGCCCGTGGTCCCTTTGCAACGCCAAAACGTCCAATCTGTCCCGCTTGTGTGTACCCCATAGGAGCACCGTGCGTTCCCAAACCCCCTTTCATGCTTTGCCTCCGACATACCCGTTCCCACGTATGCAGCTGATGGCACCAACTTGCTGCGGTAAGCATCCAGCGGGCTGTGTGGAGACTCGCACCCTCAGGAGACCCTTCAAGCCTCCGAGGACCGCGCCTGGCCACGCGCCCCTATAAGCAGCGGCACTGCTGGCCTGACAGGTAAACAAATCCATACCTAGCTCCCTCCGCTCGGCAGATACTTGCTGTTTGGTGTGGCCAATTGGTGTGGCTGTGAGTTGTGGGGGATAGGTGTGCCGTGTGTGCGTGATAAGGGTGGCTGATTGTGGTTGCCGATTGTGGTTGCCGATTGTGGTTGCCGATTGGTGTGGCTAATATGTAGAGCATTAGGGTGTGCAAGGCAGGTGGGGCTGACAGGTCTGGCAATTTGGAAACCCCAATAGGTGTGGCTGTTTGGCATGGCTGAGAGGTGCAGCAATTTGGCATGGCTGAGAGGAGTGGCTGCTTGGCATGCCTGACGCGTGCAGCTACTTGGCATGCTTGACATATGCAGCTGCTTGGCATGCCTGACATGTGCAGCTGCTTGGCATGTTTGACATATGCAACTGCTTGGCATGCCTGATGTGTGCAGCTACTTGGCATGCCTGAAATATGCAACTGCTTGTCAAGCCTGACATGTGCAGCTACTTGGCATGCCTGAAATATGCAACTGCTTCGCATGCCTGATGTGTGCAGCTGCATGGCATGCCTGACATGGGCAGCTGCTTGGCATGCCTGATAGGCGTGGCGGTTTGGCATGGCAGCGCGGTCCCACTGCTTGGCATGCGTGATAGCTATGGCTGTTTGGCATGCCTGACATATGCAACCGTATTTGGCATGCTTGATAGGCTATGCCTTTTGCTGGCGGAGTGGGTGTGCTTGTCGGCGAGGCTGCTCCCCGCAGCTCAGGGGGTGCAACTGATTCGTGGGGCTGGTGGGCATGGCCTCCTTGTTTACGTTGGAGGGTGTCGCTGATGGGTGTGCGTGCTGGGTTCCCCCACTGGCCCTTTCGGTCACCTCCCAGGCTTCACCCCACCTGCCACTCTTGTAACCCCCCCCTCTTCTCACAAATTCCCCTCCCACACCATCTTTTGACCTTCATCCGCCTCTCAGACACACCCTAAAGTGTTGCAGATTCCTTCCACCCTCCCGCCCAACCATGTTTCATGGTGCAATTGCACAGGTCGGTGTGGCGCTGCGACCGCTTACCCCTTTTCCCCCATACGCATCCGCATGGTGATTGTGCCCCGCGCAGCTCAGCCCGTGACAGTTATCTATTTGTAACCTATTTATTGTGTGGTAACCGACCTCCCTACACACCCTTGGGCACCGGCCCTGTTGCCGGTTCTCTCCTGAAGTCCCTTGCATTCCGAGTACTCATTTGTGTATGAAGTTGTTGAACTAAGCTAGTAACACGCAAAGACTATAGAACAAAGCATGTCTTCTTGAACAACACCACATGCACAGAAAAACAATGGATGACCGGTATGACCGAGGACCAGAATAGCAGACATGCCTTTGAAATAAAAGCATATTTTCTCTCAGACAACACCAGAACGCCACACTGGCCAACAAAAGTGGTGCTCGTCACTATCCCCTGACCAGAAAGTAGTGTGTAGATAACTAGAGGCATTTGCACATGCCGCCATGGAGATGGGTCCCCCACAGTCCATCTCCTATCGGCAGTAATGTTCCCCCTGAAACCGTCTAATCTGATATGGCAGGGAGTGTGTACAGATAAGGGAAGAGGGTGGGGAGGGGAGGGGGAGGGGTGGGGATCTGGAAGGGAAGGGAGGGCAGGGGGAAGGGGAGAGGAGGATAGGGGGAAAGGGAGAGGACGATAAGGGGAAAGGGAGAGGAGGACAGGGGGAAAGGGAGAGGAGGATAGGGGGAAAGGGATAGGAGGACCAGGGGAAAGGAGAGGAGGACAGGGGGAAAGGGAGAGGAGGATAGGGGGAAAGGGAGAGGAGGACAGGGGGAAAGGGAGAGGAGGATAAGGGGAAAGGGGGAGGAGAACAAGGGGAAAGGGAGAGGAGGATAGGGGGAAAGGGAGAGGAGGATAGGGGGAAAGGGAGAGGAGGATAGGGGAAAGGGAGAGGAGGACAGGGGGGAAGGGAGAGGAGGATAGGGGGAAAGGGAGAGGAGGACAGAGGGAAAGGGAGAGCAGGACTGGGGGAAAGGGAGAGGAGGACAGGGGGAAAGGGAGAGCAGAATAGGGGGAAAGGGAGAGGAGGACAGGGGGAAAGGGAGAGGAGGACAGGGGGAAAGGGAGAGGAGGACAGGGGGAACGGGAGAGGAGGATAGGGGGAAAGGGAGAGGAGGATAGGGGGAAAGGGAGAGGAGGACAGGGGGCAAGGGAGAGCAGGATAGGGGGAAAGGGAGAGGAGGACAGAGGGAAAGGGAGAGGAGGAGAGGGGGAAAGGAAGAGTAGGAGTGGGGGAAAGGGAAAGGAGGACAGGGGGAAAGGGAGAGGAGGACAGGGGGAAAGGGAGAGCAGGACAGGGGGAAAGGGAGAGGAGGACAGGGGGAAAGGGAGAGGAGGACAGGGGGAAAGGGAGAGGAGGATAGGTGGAAAGGGAGAGGAGGACAAGGGGAAAGGAAGAGCAGTATAAGGGAAAGGGGAGAGGAGGACAGGGGAAAGGGAGAGGAGGACAGCGGGAAAGGGAGAGGAGGATAGGGGGAAAGGGAGAGGAGGACAGGGGGAAAGGGAGAGGAGGAGAGGGGGAAAGGAAGAGGAGGAGAGGGGGAAAGGGAAAGGAGGACAGGGGGAAAGGGAGAGGAGGACTGGGGGAAAGGGAGAGGAGGACAGGGGGAAAGGGAGAGCAGGACAGGGGGAAAGGGAGAGGAGGACAGGGGGAAAGGGAGAGGAGGACAGGGGGAAAAGGAGAGGAGGATAGGTGGAAAGGGAGAGGAGGACAAGGGGAAAGGAAGAGCAGTATAAGGGAAAAGGGAGAGGAGGACAGGGGAAAGGGAGAGGAGGACAGCGGGAAAGGGAGAGGAGGATAGGGGGAAAGGGAGAGGAGGACAGGGGGAAAGGGAGAGGAGGACAGGGGGAAAGGGAAAGGAGGATAGGGGAAAAGGGAGAGGAGGCCAGGGGAAAGGGAGAGGAGGATAGGGGGAAAGGGAGAGGAGGACAGGGGGAAAGGGAGAGGAGGATAGGGGGAAAGAGGGAGGAGAACAAGGGGAAAGGGAGAGGAGGATAGGGGGAAAGGGAGAGGAGGACAGGGGGAAAGGGACAGGAGGATAGGGGGAAAGGGAGAGAAGGATAGGGGGAAAGGGAGAGGAGGACAGGGGGAAAGGGAGAGCAGGATAGGGGGAAAGGGAGAGGAGGACAGGGGGAAAGGGAGAGGAGGATAGGGGGAAAGGGAGAGGAGGACAGGGGGAAAGGGAGAGGAGGACTGGGGGAAAGGGAGAGGAGGACAGGGGGAAAGGGAGAGCAGAATAGGGGGAAAGGGAGAGGAGGACAGGGGGAAAGGGAGAGGAGGAGAGGGGGAAAGGGAGAGGAGGATAGGGGGAAAGGGAGAGGAGGACAGGGGGCACGGGAGAGCAGGATAGGGGGAAAGGGAGAGGAGGACAGGGGGAAAGGGAGAGGAGGAGAGGGGGAAAGGAAGAGTAGGAGAGGGGGAAAGGGAAAGGAGGACAGGGGGAAAGGGAGAGGAGGACAGGGGGAAAGGGAGAGCAGAATAGGGGGAAAGGGAGAGGAGGACAGGGGGAAAGGGAGAGGAGGACAGGGGGAAAGGGAGAGGAGGACAGGGGGAAAGGGAGAGGAGGATAGGTGGAAAGGGAGATGAGGACAAGGGGAAAGGAAGAGCAGTATAACGGAAAAGGGAGAGGAGGACAGGGGAAAGGGAGAGGAGGACAGCGGGAAAGGGAGAGGAGGATAGGGGGAAAGGGAGAGGAGGACAGGGGGAAAGGGAGAGGAGGAGAGGGGGAAAGGAAGAGGAGGAGAGGGGGAAAGGGAAAGGAGGACAGGGAGAAAGGGAGAGGAGGACTGGGGGAAAGGGAGAGGAGGACAGGGGGAAAGGGAGAGCAGGACAGGGGGAAAGGGAGAGGAGGACAGGGGGAAAGGGAGAGGAGGACAGGGGGAAAGGGAGAGAAGGATAGGTGGAAAGGGAGAGGAGGACAAGGGGAAAGGAAGAGAGGTATAAGGGAAAAGGGAGAGGAGGACAGGGGAAAGGGAGAGGAGGACAGCGGGAAAGGGAGAGGAGGATAGGGGAAAAGGGAGAGGAGGACAGGGGGAAAGGGAGAGGAGGATAGGGGGAAAGGGAGAGGAGGACAGGGGGAAAGGGAGAGGAGGACTGGGGGAAAGGGAGAGGAGGACAAGGGGAAAGGGAGAGCAGAATAGGGGAAAGGGAGAGGAGGACAGGGGGAAAGGGAGAGGAGGAGAGGGGGAAAGGGAGAGGAGGATAGGGGGAAAGGGAGAGGAGGACAGGGGAACGGGAGAGGAGGATAGGGGGAAAGGGAGAGGAGGATAGTGGGAAAGGGAGAGGAGTACAGGGGGAAAGCGAGAGCAGGATAGGGGGAAAGGGAGAGGAGGACAGGGGGAAAGGGAGAGGAGGAGAGGGGGAAAGGAAGAGGAGGAGAGGGGGAAAGGGAAAGGAGGACAGGGGGAAAGGGAGAGGAGGACTGGGGGAAAGGGAGAGGAGGACAGGGGGAAAGGGAGAGCAGGACAGGGGGAAAGGGAGAGGAGGACAGGGGGAAAGGGAGAGGAGGACAAGGGGAAAGGAAGAGCAGTATAAGGGAAAAGGGAGAGGAGGACAGGGGAAAGGGAGAGGAGGACAGCGGGAAAGGGAGAGGAGGATAGGGGGAAAGGGAGAGGAGGAAAGGGGGAAAGGGAGAGGAGGACAGGGGGAAAGGGAGAGAAGGATAGGGGGAAAGGGATAGGAGGACCGGGGGAAAGGAGAGGAGGACAGGGGGAAAGGGAGAGGAGGATAGGGGGAAAGGGAGTGGAGGACAGGGGGAAAGGGAGAGGAGGATAGGGGGAAAGGGGGAGGAGAACAAGGGGAAAGGGAGAGGAGGATAGGGGGAAAGGGAGAGGAGGATAGGGGGAAAGGGAGAGGAGGATAGGGGAAAGGGAGAGGAGGATTGGGGGAAAGGGAGTGGAGGACAGGGGGAAAGGGAGAGGACGATAGGGGGAAAGGGAGAGGAGGACAGGGGGAGAGGAAGAGGAGGACAGGGGGAAAGGGAGAGGAGGATAGGGGAAAGGAAGAGGCCGACAGGGGGAAAGGGAGAGGAAGACAGGGGGAAAGGGAGAGGAGGATAGGGGGAAAGGGATAGGAGGACCGGGGGAAAGGGAGAGGAGGATAGGGGGAAAGGGGAAGGAGAACAAGGGGAAAGGGAGAGGACGATAGGGGGAAAGGGAGAGGAGGACAGGGGGAAAGGGAGAGGAGGATAGGGGGAAAGGAAGAGGAGGATAGGGGAAAATGGAGTTGAGGACAGGGGGAAAGGGAGAGCAGGATAGGGGGAAAGGGAGAGGAGGACAGGGGGAGAGGAAGAGGAGGACAGGGGGAAAGGGAGAGGAGGATAGGGGGAAAGGGAGAGGAGGACAGGGGGAGAGGAAGAGGAGGACAGGGGGAAAGGGAGAGGAGGATAGGGGGAAAGGGAGAGGAGGACAGGGGGAAAGGGAGAGGAGGACAGGGGGAAAGGGAGAGGAGGATAGGGGGAAAGGGATAGGAGGACCGGGGGAAAGGGAGAGGAGGACAGGGTGAAAGGGAGAGGAGGATAGGCGGAAGGGGAGAGGAGGATAGGGGAAAGGGAGAGGAGGATAGGGGGAAAGGGAGAGGAGGATAGGGGGAAAGGGAGAGGAGGATAGGGGGAAAGAGGGAGGAGAACAAGGGGAAAGGGAGAGGAGGATAGGGGGAAAGGGAGAGGAGGTCAGGGGGAAAGGGACAGGAGGATAGGGGGAAAGGGAGAGGAGGATAGGGGGAAAGGGAGAGGAGGACAGGGGGAAAGGGAGAGCTGGATAGGGGGAAAGGGAGAGGAGGACAGGGGGAAAGGGAGAGGAGGACAGGGGGAAAGGGAGAGGAGGATAGGGGGAAAGGGAGAGGAGGACAGGGGGAAAGGGAGAGGAGGACTGGGGGAAAGGGAGAGGAGGACAGGGGGAAAGGGAGAGCAGAATAGGGGGAAAGGGAGAGGAGGACAGGGGGAAAGGGAGAGGAGGAGAGGGGGAAAGGGAGAGGAGGATAGGGGGAAAGGGAGAGGAGGAAAGGGGGAACGGGAGAGGAGGATAGGGGGAAAGGGAGAGGAGGATAGGGGGAAAGGGAGAGGAGGACAGGGGGCAAGGGAGAGCAGGATAGGGGGAAAGGGAGAGGAGGACAGGGGGAAAGGGAGAGGAGGAGAGGGGGAAAGGAAGAGTAGGAGAGGGGGAAAGGGAAAGGAGGACAGGGGGAAAGGGAGAGCAGGACAGGGGGAAAGGGAGAGGAGGACAGGGGGAAAGGGAGAGGAGGATAGGTGGAAACGGAGAGGAGGACAAGGGGAAAGGAAGAGCAGAATAAGGGAAAAGGGAGAGGAGGACAGGGGAAAGGGAGAGGAGGACAGCGGGAAAGGAAGAGGAGGATAGGGGGAAAGGGAGAGGAGGACAGGGGGAAAGGGAGAGGAGGACAGGGGGAAAGGGAGAGGAGGATAGGGGAAAAGGGAGAGGAGGACAGGGGGAAAGGGAGAGGAGGATAGGGGGAAAGGGAGAGGAGGACAGGGGGAAAGGGAGCGCAGGACAGGGGGAAAGGGAGAGGAGGATAGGGGGAAAGGGAGAGGAGGACCGGGGGAAAGGGAGAGGAGGACAGGGGGAAAGGTAGAGGAGGCTAGGGGGAAAGGAAAAGGAGGACAGGGGGAAAGGGAGAGGAGGATAGGGGGAAAGGGAGAGGAGGACAGGGGAAAAGGTAGAGGAGGATAGGCGGAAAGGGAGAGGAGGATAGGGGAAAAGGGAGAGGAGGATAGGGGGAAAGGGAGAGCAGGATAGGGGGAAAGGGAGAGGAGGACAGGGGGAAAGGGAGAGGAGGACAGGGGGAAAGGGAGAGGAGGATAGGGGAAAAGGGAGAGGAGGACAGCGGGAAAGGAAGAGGAGGATAGGGGGAAAGGGAGAGGAGGACAGGGGGAAAGGGAGAGGAGGACAGGGGGAAAGGGAGAGGAGGATAGGGGAAAAGGGAGAGGAGGACAGGGGGAAAGGGAGAGGAGGATAGGGGGAAAGGGAGAGGAGGACAGGGGAAAGGGAGCGCAGGACAGGGGGAAAGGGAGAGGAGGATAGGGGGAAAGGGATAGGAGGACCGGGGGAAAGGGAGAGGAGGACAGGGGGAAAGGTAGAGGAGGCTAGGGGGAAAGGAAAAGGAGGACAGGGGGAAAGGGAGAGGAGGATAGGGGGAAAGGGAGAGGAGGACAGGGGAAAAGGTAGAGGAGGATAGGCGGAAAGGGAGAGGAGGATAGGGGAAAAGGGAGAGGAGGATAGGGGGAAAGGGAGAGCAGGATAGGGGAAAGGGAGAGGAGGACAGGGGGAAAGGGAGAGGAGGACAGGGGAAAGGGAGAGGAGGATAGGGGAAATGGGAGAGGAGGACAGGGGGAAAGGGAGAGGAGGACAGGGGGAAAGGGAGAGGAGGATAGGGGGAAAGGGGGAGGTAGACAGGGGGAAAGGGAGAGGAGGATAGGGAGAAAGGGAGAGGGGACAGGGGGAAACGGAGAGGAGGACAGGGGGAAAGGGAGAGAAGGACGGGGGAAAAGGGAGAGGAGGAGAGGGGGAAAGGGAGAGGAGGAGAGGGGGAAAGGGAGAGGAGGACAGGGGGAAAGGAAGAGAAGGACAGGGGGAAAGGGAGAGCAGGATAGGGGGAAAGGGAGAGGAGGACAGGGGAAAGGGAGAGGAGGACAGGGGGAAAGGGAGAGGAGGATAGGGGGAAAGGGGAAGGAGGACAGAGGGGAAGGGAGAGGAGGATAGGGGGAAAGGGAGAGGAGGACAGGGGGAAAGGGAGAGGAGGTCAGGGGGAAAGGGAGAGGAGGATAGGGGGAAAAGGAGAGGAGGACAGGGGGAAAGGGAGAGGAGGACAGGGGGAAAGGGAGAGGAGGACAGGAGGAAAGGGAGAGGAGGAGAGGGGGAAAGGAGAGGAGGAGAGGGGGAAAGGGAGAGGAGGACAGGGGGAAAGGGAGAGGAGGATAGGGGGAAAGGGAGAGGAGGACAGGGGGAAAGGGAGAGGAGGATAGGGGGAAAGGGAGAGGAGGACAGGGGGAAAGGGAGAGGAGGATAGGGGGAAAGAGGGAGGAGAACAAGGGGAAAGGGAGAGGAGGATAGGGGGAAAGGGAGAGGAGGTCAGGGGGAAAGGGACAGGAGGATAGGGGGAAAGGGAGAGGAGGATAGGGGGAAAGGGAGAGGAGGACAGGGGGAAAGGGAGAGCAGGATAGGGGGAAAGGGAGAGGAGGACAGGGGGAAAGGGAGAGGAGGACAGGGGGAAAGGGAGAGGAGGATAGGGGGAAAGGGAGAGGAGGACAGGGGGAAAGGGAGAGGAGGACTGGGGGAAAGGGAGAGGAGGACAGGGGGAAAGGGAGAGCAGAATAGGGGGAAAGGGAGAGGAGGACAGGGGGAAAGGGAGAGGAGGAGAGGGGGAAAGGGGAGGAGGATAGGGGGAAAGGGAGAGGAGGACAGGGGGAACGGGAGAGGAGGATAGGGGGAAAGGGAGAGGAGGATAGGGGGAAAGGGAGAGGAGGACAGGGGGCAAGGGAGAGCAGGATAGGGGGAAAGAGAGAGGAGGACAGGGGGAAAGGGAGAGGAGGAGAGGGGGAAAGGAAGAGTAGGAGAGGGGGAAAGGGAAAGGAGGACAGGGGGAAAGGGAGAGGAGGACAGGGCTAAAGGGAGAGCAGGACAGGGGGAAAGGGAGAGGAGGACAGGGGGAAAGGGAGAGGAGGATAGGTGGAAAGGGAGAGGAGGACAAGGGGAAAGGAAGAGCAGTATAAGGCAAAAGGGAGAGGAGGACAGGGGAAAGGGAGAGGAGGACAGCGGGAAAGGGAGAGGAGGATAGGGAGAAAGGGAGAGGAGGACAGGGGGAAAGGGAGAGGAGGACAGGGGGAAAGGGAGAGGAGGATAGGTGGAAAGGGAGAGGAGGACAAGGGGAAAGGAAGAGCAGTATAAGGGAAAAGGGAGAGGAGGACAGGGGAAAGGGAGAGGAGGACAGCGGGAAAGGGAGAGGAGGATAGGGGGAAAGGGAGAGGAGGACAGGGGGAAAGGGAGAGGAGGACAGGGGGAAAGGGAGAGGAAGATAGGGGAAAAGGGAGAGGAGGACAGGGGGAAAGGGAGAGGAGGATAGGGGGAAAGGGAGAGGAGGACAGGGGGCAAGGGAGAGCAGGATAGGGGGAAAGGGAGAGGAGGACAGGGGGAAAGGGAGAGGAGGAGAGGGGGAAAGGAAGAGTAGGAGAGGGGGAAAGGGAAAGGAGGACAGGGGGAAAGGGAGAGGAGGACAGGGCTAAAGGGAGAGCAGGACAGGGGGAAAGGGAGAGGAGGACAGGGGGAAAGGGAGAGGAGGATAGGTGGAAAGGGAGAGGAGGACAAGGGGAAAGGAAGAGCAGTATAAGGGAAACGGGAGAGGAGGACAGGGGAAAGGGAGAGGAGGACAGCGGGAAAGGGAGAGGAGGATAGGGGGAAAGGGAGAGGAGGACAGGGGGAAAGGGAGAGGAGGACAGGGGGAAAGGGAGAGGAGGATAGGGGAAAAGGGAGAGGAGGACAGGGGGAAAGGGAGAGGAGGATAGGGGAAAGGGAGAGGAGGACAGGGGAAAGGGAGCGCAGGACAGGGGGAAAGGGAGAGGAGGACCGGGGGAAAGGGAGAGGAGGACAGGGGGAAAGGTAGAGGAGGCTAGGGGGAAAGGAAAAGGATGACAGGGGGAAAGGGAGAGGAGGATAGGGGAAAGGGAGAGGAGGATAGGGGAAAAGGGAGAGGAGGACAGGGGGAAAGGGAGAGCAGGATAGGGGGAAAGGGAGAGGAGGACAGGGGGAAAGGGAGAGGAGGACAGGGGGAAAGGGAGAGGAGGAGAGGGGGAAAGGGAGAGGAGGAGAGGGGGAAAGGGAGAGGAGGACAGGGGGAAAGGGAGAGGAGGATAGGGGAAATGGGAGAGGAGGACAGGGGGAAAGGGAGAGAAGGACAGGGGGAAAGGGAGAGGAAGATAGGGGGAAAGGGGGAGGTGGACAGGGGGAAAGGGAGAGGAGGATAGGCAGAAAGGGAGAGGGGGACAGGGGGAAACGGAGAGGAGGACAGGGGGAAAGGGAGAGAAGGACGGGGGAAAAGGGAGAGGAGGAGAGGGGGAAAGGGAGAGGAGGAGAGGGGGAAAGGGAGAGGAGGACAGGGGGAAAGGAAGAGCAGGATAGGGGGAAAGGGAGAGCAGGATAGGTGGAAAGGGAGAGGAGGACAGGGGAAAGGGAGAGGAGGACAGGGGGAAAGGGAGAGGAGGATAGGGGAAAGGGGAACGAGGACAGAGGGGAAGGGAGAGGAGGATAGGGGGAAAGGGGAGGAGGACAGGGGGAAAGGAAGAGGAGGATAGGGGGAAAGGGAGAGGAGGACAGGGGGAAAGGGAGAGGAGGTCAGGGGGAAAGGGAGAGGAGGATAGGGGGAAAAGGAGAGGAGGACAGGGGGAAAGGGAGAGGAGGACAGGGGGAAAGGGAGAGGAGGACAGGAGGAAAGGGAGAGGAGGAGAGGGAGAAAGGGAGAGGAGGAGAGGGGGAAAGGGAGAGGAGGACAGGGGGAAAGGGAGAGCAGGACAGGGGGAAAGGGAGAGGAGGAGAGGGGGAAAGGGAGAGCAGGACAGGGGGAAAGGGAGAGGAGGATAGGGGGAAAGGAATAGGAGGACCGGGGGAAAGGGAGAGGAGGACAGCGGGAAAGGGAGAGGAGGATAGGGGGAAACGGAGAGGAGGACAGGGGGAAAGGGAGAGGAGGATAGGGGGAAAGGGGGAGGAGGACAGGAGGAAAGGGAGAGGAGGACAGGGGGAAAGGGAGAGGAGGACAGGGGGAAAGGGAGAGCAGGATAGGGGGAAAGGGAGAGGAGGATAGGGGGAAATGGAGAGGACGACAGGGGGAAAGGGAGAGGAGGATAGGGGGAAAGGGAGTGGAGGACAGGGGGAAAGGGAGAGGAGGACAGGGAGAAAGGGAGAGCAGGATAGGGGGAAACGGAGAGGAGGACAGGGGGAAAGGGAGAGGAGGATAGGGGGAAAGGGAGAGGAGAACAAGGGGAAAGGAAGAAGAGGATAGGGGGAAAGGGAGAGGAGGACAGGGGGAAAGGGAGAGGAGGACAGGGGGAAAGGGAGAGGAGGATAGGGGGAAAGGGGAAGGGGACAGAAGGAAAGGGAGAGGAGGATAGGGGGAAAGGGGGAGGAGGACAGGGGGAAAGGAAGAGGAGGATAGGGGGAGAGGGAGAGGAGGACAGGGGGAAAGGGAGAGCAGGATAGGGGGAAAGGGAGAGGAGGATAGGGGGAAATGGAGAGGAGGACAGGGGGAAAGGGAGAGGAGGATAGGGGGAAAGGGAGAGGAGAACAAGGGGAAAGGGACAGGAGGATAGGGGGAAAGGGAGAGGAGGATAGGGGGAAAGGGAGAGGAGGACAGGGGGAAAGGGAGAGCAGGACAGGGGGAATGGGAGAGGAGGAGAGGGGGAAAGAGAGAGGAGGGGGGAAAAGGGAGAGGAGGACATTGGGAATGGGAGGGGAGGATAG
Organism: Closterium sp. NIES-67; assembly: GCA_027943415.1. Classification (NCBI taxonomy): domain Eukaryota; kingdom Viridiplantae; phylum Streptophyta; class Zygnematophyceae; order Desmidiales; family Closteriaceae; genus Closterium; species Closterium sp. NIES-67. The sequence continues at coordinate 304,111 of BQMB01001198.1, read as the reverse complement.
GGGGAAAGGGAGAGCAGGATAGGGGGAAAGGGAGAAGATGACAGGGGGAAAGGGAGAGGAGGACAGGGGGAAAGGGAGAGGAGGACTCTGGGAAAGGGAGAGCTGGATAGGGGGAAAAGGAGAGGAGGACAGGGGGAAAGGGAGAGCAGGATAGGTGGAAGGGGAGAGGAGGACAGGGGGAAAGGGAGAGGAGGACAGGGGGAAAGGGAGAGCAGGATAGGGGGAAAATGAGAGGAGGACAGGGGGAAAGGGAGAGGAGGACAGGGGGAAAGGGAGAGGAGGACAGGGGGAAAGGGAGAGGAGGACAGGGGGAAAGGGAGAGGAGGACAGGGGAAAAGGGAGAGGAGGATAGGGGGAAAGGGAGAGGACGACAGGGGGAAAGGGGGAGGAGGATAGGGGGAAAGGGAGAGGAGGACAGGGGGAAAGGGAGAGGAGGAGAGGGGGAAAGGGAGAGGAGGATAGGGGGAAAGGGAGAGGAGGACAGGGGGAAAGGGAGAGGAGGATAGGGGGAAAGGGGGAGGAGGACAGGGGAAAGGGAGAGGAGGATAGGGGGAAAGGGAGAGGAGGACTGGGGGAAAGGAGAGCAGGATAGGGGGAAAGGGAGAGGAGGACAGGGGGAAAGGGAGAGCAGGATAGGGGGAAAGGTAGAGGAGGATAGGGGGAAAGGGAGAGGATGACAGGGGGAAAGGGAGAGGAGGATAGGGGGAAAGGGAGATGAGGACTGGGGGAAAGGGAGAGGAGGATAGGGGGAAAGGGAGAGGAGGATAGGGGGAAAGGGAGAGGAGGATAGGTGGAATGGGAGAGGAGGACAGGGGGAAAGGGAGAGGAGGATAGGGGGAAAGGGAGAGGAGGATAGGGAGAAAGGGAAAGGAGGACAGGGGGAAAGGGAGAGTAGGACAGGGGGAAAGGGAGAGGAGGATAGGGGGAAAGGGAGAGCAGGACAGGGGGAAAGGGAGAGCAGGATAGGGGGAAAGGGAGAGGAGGACAGGGGGAAAGGGAGAGGAGGACAGGGGGAATGGGAGAGCAGGATAGGGGGAAAGGGAGAGGAGGATAGGGGGAAAGGGAGAGGAGGATAGGGGGAAAGGGAGAGGAGGATAGGGGGAAAGGGAGAGGAGGATAGGGAAAGGGAGAGGAGGATAGGGAGAAAGGGAGAGGAGGACAGGGGGAAAGGGAGAGCAGGATAGGGGAATGGGAGAGGAGGACAGGGGGAAAGGGAGAGGAGGATAGGGGGAAAGGGAGAGGAGGATAGGGAGAAAGGGAGAGGAGGACAGGGGGAAAGGGAGAGGAGGATAGGGGGAAAGGGGGAGGAGGACAGGGGGAAAGGGAAAGAAGGATAGGGGGAATGGGAGATGAGGACAGGGGGAAAGGGAGAGGAGGATAGGGGGAAAGGGAGAGGAGGATAGGGAGAAAGGGAGAGGAGGACAGGGGGAATGGGAGATCAGGATAGCGGGAAAGGGAGAGGAGGACAGGGGGAAAGGGAGAGGAGGATAGGGGGAAAGGGAGAGGAGGATAGGGGGAAAGGGAGAGGAGGACAGGGGGAAAGGGAGAGGAGGACAGGGGGAAAGGGAGAGGAGGAGAGGGGGAATGGGAGAGGAGGATAGGGGGAAAGGGAGAGGAGGACAGGGGGAAAGGGAGAGCAGGATAGGGGGAAAGGGAGAGGAGGATAGGGGGAAAGGGAGAGGAGGACAGGGGGAAAGGGAGAGGTGGACAGGGGGAAAGGGAGAGGAGGTCAGGGGGAAAGGGAGAGGAGGATAGGGGGAAAGGGAGAGGAGGATAGGGGGAAAGGGGGAGGAGGACAGGGGGAAAGGGAGAGGAGGATTGGGGGAAAGGGAGAGGAGGACAGGGGGAAAGGGAGAGGTGGACAGGGGGAAAGGGAGAGGAGGACAGGGGGAAAGGGAGAGCAGGATAGGGGGAAAGGGAGAGGAGGATAGGGGGAAAGGGGGAGGAGGACAGGGGGAAAGGGAGAGGAGGATTGGGGGAAAGGGAGAGGAGGACAGGGGGAAAGGGAGAGGTCGACAGGGGGAAAGGGAGAGGAGGTCAGGGGGAAAGGGAGAGGAGGATAGGGGGAAAGGGAAAGGAGGACAGGGGGAAAGGGAGAGTAGGACAGGGGGAAAGGGAGAGGAGGATAGGGGGAAAGGGAGAGCAGGACAGGGGGAAAGGGAGAGCAGGATAGGGGGAAAGGGAGAGGAGGACAGGGGGAAAGGGAGAGGAGGACAGGGGGAATGGGAGAGCAGGATAGGGGGAAAGGGAGAGGAGGATAGGGGGAAAGGGAGAGGAGGATAGGGGGAAAGGGAGAGGAGGATAGGGGGAAAGGGAGAGGAGGATAGGGGGAATGGGAGAGGAGGACAGGGGGAAAGGGAGAGGAGGATAGGGGGAAAGGGAGAGGAGGATAGGGAGAAAGGGAGAGGAGGACAGGGGGAAAGGGAGAGCAGGATAGGGGGAATGGGAGAGGAGGACAGGGGGAAAGGGAGAGGAGGATAGGGGGAAAGGGAGAGGAGGATAGGGAGAAAGGGAGAGGAGGACAGGGGGAAAGGGAGAGGAGGATAGAGGGAAAGGGGGAGGAGGACAGGGGGAAAGGGAGAGGAGGATAGGGGGAATGGGAGAGGAGGACAGGGGGAAAGGGAGAGGAGGATAGGGTGAAAGGGAGAGGAGGATAGGGAGAAAGGGAGAGGAGGACAGGGGGAATGGGAGAGCAGGATAGGGGGAAAGGGAGAGGAGGACAGGGGGAAAGGGAGAGGAGGATAGGGGGAAAGGGAGAGGAGGATAGGGGGAAAGGTAGAGGAGGACAGGGGGAAAGGGAGAGGAGGACAGGGGGAAAGGGAGAGCAGGAGAGGGGGAATGGCAGAGGAGGATAGGGGGAAAGGGAGAGGAGGACAGGGGGAAAGGGAGAGGAGGACAGGGGGAAAGGGAGAGGAGGATTGCGGGAAAGGGAGAGGAGGACAGGGGGAAAGGGAGAGGTGGACAGGGGGAAAGGGAGAGGAGGTCAGGGGGAAAGGGAGAGGAGGATAGGGGGAAAGGGAAAGGAGGACAGGGGGAAAGGGAGAGTAGGACAGGGGGAAAGGGAGAGGAGGATAGGGGGAAAGGGAGAGCAGGACAGGGGGAAAGGGAGAGCAGGATAGGGGGAAAGGGAGAGGAGGACAGGGGGAAAGGGAGAGGAGGACAGGGGAATGGGAGAGCAGGATAGGGGGAAAGGGAGAGGAGGACAGGGGGAAAGGGAGAGGAGGACAGGGGGAAAGGGAGAGGAGGACAGGGGGAAAGGGAGAGCAGGATAGGGGGAAAGGGATTTGTGGACAGGGGGAAAGGGGGAGGAGGATAGGGGGAATGGGAGAGGAGGACAGGGGGAAAGGGAGAGCAGGATAGTGGGAAAGGTAGAGGAGGACAGGGGGAAAGGGAGAGCAGGATAGGGAGAAAGGGAGAGGAGGACAGGGGGAAAGGGAGAGGAGGACAGGGGGAAAGGGAGAGGAGGATAGGGGGAAAGGGAGAGGAGGACAGGGGGAAAGGGAGAGGAGGAGAGGGGGAAATGGAGAGGAGGATAGGGGGAAAGGGAGAGGAGGACAGGTGGAAAGGGAGATGAGGATAGGGGGAAAGGGAGAGGAGGACAGGGGGAAATAGAGAGGAGGAACTACGGGGAATGACGTGGAACTGAGGGGCATGAGCGGGGGGTACTGTGGGAAAGACAGAGAGGAGGAGGGGAAAACGCATGTGGGCAGTGTGGGAAATAGGGAGGATGTGTGGCGGAAATGTAGACGATGAGAGCGGGATACGGAGGGGCGGAGAGGAGCAGAGTGGGATACGGGGAGGTGGGGAGGGGGTATATGACAGCAGGAGCAGGCGAAACGGAGAGCATATCCCTTAATTCGTCAGAGCGGGATAAGGAGAGATCGTTCTTATTTCCTCGATGTCCGGCGCATATCCCTTGCTGCCCCGGCGCCTGGCCCGTGCATTCCCTCACATCGTACCCCTTGCCTTCCCCGTACATATCCCCCACTCCCTCCCTCATGACCTTTATATTCCTCAACGCTCTCCTTCCCTGCATTGCCATCGCCTGTTCCTGCGTGTCCCCTCGCCTTGGCCGGTACTTCCCCTCCGCTTATGCTCAACTTGCCATCCCTTGCTCCCCACCATGCCTATCCCTCCATGTACCTGTGCCTCATCGTATCCCTGCGCCGAACCATCCAGCGGTGCTCCCTTGCATTCCCTGGACCAGTTGCTTGCAGTTTCCCCTCGTGTGTCCCTAGCTCTTCGCGGCATAGCCTTGTTTTCTTCGCGTCAAATCCTTGCTTTTCCCTCTGCGTATCTCTCGCCTAGACATCGCCTATCCTGTCGCTTCGCAACGAGGGGAAAAGAAAGCGCGACGAGGGGGAGGGAGGAGCGCGACGAGGAGGAGGGAGAAGCTCGACGGAATTGAAAGTGTCGCCCTGGGAAGAGTACAGCGAAGGGCGGGAGTGCGCGCTTTCGGAAGAGTGGCAGGCGACGCGAAACAGAATAGGCGGGACAAAAGAGGGGAGAATCGACGAGAGAGTGAGTTGCCTTTTCGGAAGTGCGGGGGATCTTTTCTTGCCTTGTCGCTGCCGCCATGGACTCCAGTCCCAAGAACCCAAACACTCTGTATCTTGATTCTCATCAGGGTGTGGCTTTGTGGAGGCACTTTGTTGTGCCACATCGCAGGCGTTGGTGGGCTGTTAGGTGGCCAATCCACACCCGTCGTTTTTTGTTTTCAACCAGTCGCCCAATTGTAGGGAAACCCTGTTGGCGTGGGTTGGGTTGGCGACGGATAAAAAATCAAAGACTTTGAGTCTTGGTCTTTTTTGGGTCACGCGCTTTAAAGTCGTTGACCCAAAACGTACAAGATTAATAAAGGGTTTTTAGGTTAGCGGTAACCCTTACTGGAGTTTTACTCTTTTGAGTAACATTTAGCCCTTTCACGGAAGGGTTTCTCATTGTTCCAGCCCTCCCGGGCCAGTTTTTTGTTCTTTGAGGTTAGTTCGCACCACAGAAAACCACGCGTCACAATCTCCTTGCTCCGTCACTTTGGGGCTACTGAACTCTGTTTTCCTGCGATATTGTGGGATCTGTAGTGCTACTGAAAATGGCTGACAACATTCGGGCAGGCTAGCTGGCAAGAAAAAAACTAAAACCCATAGGGGCGAGTATGCCATTCTGGTGGGCATCAACCCTAAATTCGTGGCCCTTTTGCGAGTTTAGGGTTGATGCCATCCAGAATGCCATGCCAGGCCCATAAGGGTTTTATTGTTTCTGCCCTCTGCCCAAGATTAAGGAGATTGTTACACGTGGCTCGCTGTGGAGAGAACTAACCTCGAAAAACAAAAAACTGTCCCTGGGGGTTTGATCGGCGAGAAACCCTTCCGTAATAGGGGCTAAACGTGATCCCAAAGAGTAAAACGCTAGTAAGGGTTACCGGTAATCTAAAAACCCATTAATAAAGATGAACAGGGCAAAAAGTTGAGCTGGAGAAAGGACACGGGCGTGGAGGAGTGGTGTGAGGGTGGCAAGAGTGGGCGAACACAGCACACTACGAAAACCAATCAGAACGAGCATACAAATTATGACAGAACCAAAACGTTCGCAAACAACGACTTGGGGAAATCGAGGGTGGGGAAAAGGAAAGTGGGGGCGCGCGCAAGGCGCAGGGGGGAATGGGGGAAGAATACCTGGTCAGAGCGGCACACGGCACAGCGTGGAAACACTGGAAACAGCTGGAAGGAAGGGCACGTGACTCTGGGTTGCGCATCCTGGCTGAGTTGCGCAACTCGCTTGGAAGCGCCAAGCAACTCGACTTGCGCATATCAGGGCGTGGTACAACTCATATCACAATTATGTCTTCAAACTGAAATTCGAGAAGCTGATGCGGTTGTAGATGTTTAGACCGTTTTCAACGCGTTGAATGCGAGTTCAAGTCGCGTACCTCACTTGAAACGATTTGTACCGCGCCCTAATAAAAACTGGCGTGTGCTGTGCATGGTGCTTTCACTGCCTAGGGCGTAGTGGCGCTGGGCTGGGTTTGCACTCCGAAAAGTCCCAAAATGTATGGGGGGAAGTTCAAGTTTCTTTCCACTCAAACGCCTGGTGTGGCGGGGGCAGGGGCATAATCAGCTAGGGGTGGCGCAAGATTATCAACTGTTCCCCGTCGTTTTGTTGCGCAACTTTCGTTTTTGCTCTCACTCTGGGGAACTGGGTTACCAATCGGGGGGTTTCAAGATTAATAAACTTGAAAGGCAATTTCTGCAATTTGGGTCAACGGCTTTAAGTTATACCATGTGCATCAGAGTTTCCGCTCCTGATTCAAAACCGTGCCACTCTGTTTAAATTGGTTCTTGTTGTTGTTCGTTTCTGCTTCTACAGTATTCTAGAAAGGTTTGTTCCCTATTGTTCCGCTATAGCCCAATTTAGGAAAGCATCTTCTGTTTTTTGTGCGTTTGAATTGTTTTTTTCCGCCTTTCCGCCAAATGCCCTGCCACTAGGGGTTTTCGTTGTGATTTTTATTTGATTGTGTGGTTACTATTTCCATTGTAGACGACTTCTGGCGAACGAATCTGGCCACCTGGCGATTTTTTTGTTTCCCCAATCATGCACAACTGCCAGACGGAAGTAAAACTGACGTGGCAATTGCACCCGCCTAGCCACAGGATACTGATTTTTGTTTTTGTCAAGCACTGGCTCGCCACTGGATGCATTACGCGTTACATACTCGCTTTCTGAAGTTACACTGCCACTAATTCCCGTTAAAAAAAAAACATCATTACGCGAATTTCAGTGTCACGAGGCAATTTCTGACCAAAAACAAAAGCTTCTTAAAAAGCGTGGCTCCAACGCAGCTGGTCCACTCAAGGGTTCAGAGAGTCTAAAAAACGTGGCTGTTTCAGCCCTACTCTTATAACATCTTCTCTACTCTTCCTCGATATCCTAATTGTCAAACATATTTGTATATGTTTAGTAGACTACATAGGGTCTTGCCATAGAGAGTACAACCCACTAGCTATATCCACCTGTATTCTCTCATTCTAGTCATTCGTTCTAACTCTGAGATGGTATCAATAAGTAGGTGCTGCAGCAGCCCTCATGGCGGACTCGGTGCTGCGCTTTGACACAGAGGGTCGGCCGATTGAGTTCGACTCATGGCTTGTCGATCTCCGCCGTCACCTCACCGGTCAGCGGCAGGACGGCCACTCCCTGGCCGTCCACATTCACGGAACACTCCCCTGCCCTGACCCCCCTGTTTCTCTCCCTGCTGACCCCACGTCTGCTGACCGTGAGTTCGCCGTCGCTGCTGCCCTTGCCCGTGCTGTTTGGTTGTCGCGTAACGCTGTCTCTCAACTCGCGATTAGCCATGCCCTCCCCCTCTCAAAGCGCCCCTGCATTAAGTCGGCCAGGACTGCGCAGGAGTTCGTAGAGGCTGTTGTCGAGCGTTATTCCACCCCGTCCTCTGCCTCTGCCGGCCGCCTGATACTTTCCATGCTCTTCCCTGATCTCGCGTCTTTCCTCACTGTTGCTGACATGGCCACGCACCTGCACACGCTCGACGCTAGCTGGCGCGCTGCCTGCACTGAGGCCCAGCTTCGTGTGTTCCAGCCCCCTATCAGCTCTAACCTACACCTGCTTGCCACCCGCCTCCTCGATCGCCTTGCCACTGCCCGTGACCACTTTCTTAGTCTGCACCCCGCTGACCTCACCCTCTCCGACTTTGTCGACACCCTGTCTGACAAAGAGACCTGTCAGCGCTCTATCGCTCAGTCTAGCGGTACTGCGCCGGTCCCTATCTTTCAGGGTTGTGCTCCTACCCGGTACGCTGTTTCGACTTCGCTTCGGCCCTGCGCCGGACCTCCTCGACTGGCACAGTCTGCTCCGCCGTGGTGTTAGGATCTTTGATATGGACATGGATGAGATTAGCTCTGCATTGTATGTGCTGTATGTCGATGAATCTAGTGTGAATGGTTCCTATTACCCTGTGTTGCCTAGAGTAGGCCTCTCCAGTGTGCCTAGTTTAGGCTCCCCTGCTGCGTCAGGCGTAGGACCCTCTGCTTTGTTTAGCCTTGCCTCCACACTAGCTCCACCGCCCTCAGCCGCCACTGCCGCGCTCTCCTTCACTCTCGACTCGGGCACGTCTCGCTGCTTCTTTCCAGACCACACTACACTTATGCCGCTCGCCGTCCCTGACGCAGTTACCCTTGCAGACCCTTCCTCAGTTCCGGTAGTTGCCCGTAGTTCCACTACTCTCCCCTGTCCGGCAGTTCCTTCGGGCTCTCTTACAGGCCTGCGCATCCTCTCGTTCTCTCGGAATCTAATTGGTGTCGGCTGTCTCTAGGACCTCGGCGTCACCACTACGTTCACTGGTCACGACAGGTACGCTGTCTGTACCGAGGCTCCCACTAGTGCCCCACTCACCACGTTCCCCCGGGACCCGGTGTCTGGCCTGTTCACACTGCACATCGCGTCCCCCCCAGTTAGGACGCCCCCCCAGGTGGCAGCGTCTACCCAGGTTGCTGCGGCTTGCTTGTGTCGGTCGCTTACTCACCCATCGCTTCTGTGGCACCACCTTCTCGGTCACCCCGCTCTTACCCGTCTTCGTCCATATCTCAGCACGGTCTTGTCTTAGGTCTCCCTGAGTAGTTCCCCGTGCTCCCCTCCTCTGCAGCGCCTCCGTGCACCTCTGCGTCGAGAGCCGGCTCCGCCGTGCACCTCACTCCTCCTCGTTCCCCCCCACCACTGCACCGTTACAGACCCTGCACATGGACGTCTGGGGCCCTGCCTCCGTCCATGGGCCACGTTGTGAGCGTTACTTCCTAGTGCCTGTCGATGACTACACTCGCTACACCACCGTGTTTCCCCTGGAGGAGAAGGCCAACGTGCCAAATGTTCTTATCCTGTGGCTTGTCTCTGCGCGTGTGCACCGAGGTCTCCTTGTGTTGCGTCTTCACTCCGACCGTGGTGGCAAGTTCGTCTCTGGCTGCCTTGGTCGCTTCTGTCATACACAGGGCACCACCCAGACGTACACCCATACGAACTCCCCGCAGCAGTATGGGGTCGCTGAGCGACGCATCGGTTTGGTCATGGAGGTGGCTCGTACCTCCATGAACCATGCCGGTACACCCCATTTTCTTGTGGCCATTCGCCGTTCACTACGCTGCCCACCAACTTAACACGTGGCCGCACCCTCAGCGGTCGCAGGTTTCGCCGACCCTCCTCTGGATCAGGTCTCCTGGTGATGCATCTGTGTTCCACGTCTGGGGCTGCCTTGCTCACATTCGTGCCTCTGGCACGGACAAGCTCACTGCCTGTTATGTCCGCTGTGTCTTTCTCGGTTTCCCTCTCGACTCCTCTGACTTGCACTTCTACCACCCGCCGTCTCACCGTTTCTTTCACTCTCGCGATATCATAGCTTTCCCACCGTGGTCCTCCGTTCACTCCCCCCCAGTTCTTGGTTCCTCCCCCTCCCCCGGGTCGCCCCTGTTCCCCCCCCTTCCCACCCTGCCCCATCTGGTGTGTCTCACGTCACCCCCCTCCCGTTGGTTGCTCCTGTCGAGTTGTCTGCTAACTCTCGCGGCTCGGCGGAGTCCCTTCCCTTGCCTGTCCCTGCCCCGATCTCTCCTCCCCTGTTGCCGCCGCAGCCGCAGCCGCAGCCACCTCCCCAGCTGCCGTCGCCGCCGCCGCCGCAGCAGCCGTCGTCACCGCCGCTGGGGTTTGTGCGTTCTAGGGGTGCTGAGGAGTGTGCCAGAGCAGATACTGAAGCGGGTTACCATTCTGGGGGTGCTGGCGCGGGGCTTCCCAGAGGAAGCCATGGTCCTGCTAGAGGTTCTGGTGTTGGCGTAGGACAGCAATCGTTGATGTCGCCGCCGGTGTCCGCTGTGCGCCTCCTCGGCCTTCCTTCTCCTGACCGCCCGCTGGTCCCTCCTCGGTCGCCACCGCCTCCTCCTTTGCCGGTCTATGGCCCTGTGTTTCCTCAAGTGGACCCTTCTCCGGCTCGTTTCCCTCCTCGTTCTCCTCCTGTTTCTCCTCCCCTCTCTCCTGACCCGACTCCTCCGTCCCACGTCCGGGCTCGTCGTCCGTCTCGTGCTTGTCCCACCTCCCCTGTTCCGCGTTCTCACCCTATGTTGCTTCGCTCTAATGCGTCTCATGCTCCTCCGCTCCTCCCGTCTCCTCCTCATTCGTCGCTCGCTGGGGCCCTGCCTCCGTTTTCTGACTTCCTACGTGCCGCGCATCCCCTTGTTCCTCGTGTCCTTGCCTCTCTCGTTACCGACCCGTCTGTTCCTATCTCGTGCCTTGACGCTCTTGTGGCTACTGTCGCTAACTTCGCCACTACCCATCGCCTTGACTATGCTACCGCTCTGGTCTCTGACCGTACCTACCCTCCGTTCATCGGGGGTGTGGCTACCCTTGGCAGTGACGTCCTAGAGGACAGATAGTACGAGCTTGCTTTCCTGTCAGAGGCCGCTCCCCATCTCTGTTCCATGCTGCTAGTCCCTAAGGGTGACCCAGACGCCCTTGACATCCCGACACCTCTCACCTACGCTGAGGCCACCTCGGGACCCTGGGCCTCCCAGTGGATAGTTGCAATGGAGTAGGAGATGGCATCTTGGAGATCCACGGGCACCTTCGTCGACGCAGTTCCCCCACCTGGAGTGAACGTAGTCGATGGCCGATGGCTTTTCAAGGTGAAGCAACCCACCTGAAGAGCCGCCTGTCTTCAAGGCGCGCTACGTTGCTCGTGGCTTCAGTCAGCGTGAGGGGGTTGACTTCTTTCAGACCTTCGCCTCGACCCCGAACCTGATTACTCTTCGGGTACTGCTACACGTAGCAGCGTAGCGTGACTACGAGCCGCACTCACTCGACTTCTCCACAGCTTTCTTCTAGGGAAGTCTACACAAGCAGGTCTACCTGCGCCGCCCCCAGGGCTTCGCTGGTACCTTTCCCCTGGTACTGAGTGGCTCCTCCGGCGCCCCGTCTGCGGCTTGCGACAGGCGCCCCATCAGTGGCACAACAACCTGGGTGCTACTCTTGCTAACCTGCAGTTCTTCCCGTTGTCTGCACACCCCTCGCTCTTCGTCCGTTCCGGCCAGACTCCGTTCTACATCCTTGTCTACGTAGACAACCTGGTCTTTGCTACTACAGACAGAGACGCGCTAGCCTCCATGAAGGCCGAGCTGCTGAGGAGACACACCTGCACTGACCTAGGAGAGCTGCGCGACTACCTTGGCTTGCAGATCTCCAGGGACAGAGCAGCGCGCACAATCACTCTCACACATTCACACTTGGTGTGCCAGCTCCTTCAGAGGTTCGGCCATCAGTTCTCTTCCGCACAGCCCACCCCTCTGCCAGTAGACCACAGATTCTTTGCTCCAGTTCCGGAGGAGGCTGTAGAGCCTAGTGGTCCTTATGCAGAGCTGGTGAGTTGCCTCATGTACCTGATGACTTGCACTCGTCCAGATCTCGCATACCCTCTCAGCATCCTGGCCCGCTTCGTGGCCTCTGGCAGACACCGACCACAGCATTGATCTGCGACTAAGAGGGTTCTGCGTTATCTAGCAAGTACACCGGGCATGGGGCTAGTGGTAGGAGGACGCAGACTAGTGGTCCTTATCGGGCACACAGACGCTTCTTGGGCAGACGACGCTGAGACTCTCAGGTCATCCCAGGGCTATTGCTTTAGCCTTGGTGCAGGTGCTGCCTCGTGGAGATCCACCCGCTCGTCGTCTGTTGCCCAGTCTAGCTGTGAGGCTGAGATCTACGCCGGTGCCATGGCGGCGCAGGGGCTTCGTTGGCTGACTTTCTTGCTCTCAGACTTAGGTGAGCAGCCTCGCTCTGCTCGGTCCTGTGCGCTGACAACAGGGCCATGATCCTCCTGTGTCAGGAGCCTAGACTCGAGGACAGAGCAAAGCACATCCAGCTGCGGTACTTCCTCATGCGCGAGCTACAGCAGCGTCGCCAGGCCCGTGTAGTACACTTAGCCTCCTGTGCCAACACGGCTGATATCTTTACGATGGCGCTTGCGCCTAAAGATCATCAGCGGCATTGTGTAGATCTTGGACTCGTTCCTGTAGCACCTCATTTGCTAGGACCTTGATGGTGTATAACTCTTTGTATATTATCCTGACTGGCCTTGTGGCATTCTCCTTGTGGCTGGACTAGTAGTGCCGCCCTGGTCTTGTTCTTGCCTTGTTTGTACTCTTTTGACTGGTCTTTAGACCCTTGCCTCAGAGGTTGGACTAGTAGTGCCGCCCTGAGCAGTTTGTCTCTCATCAGGCTCTGCCCCCATCTAGTCTATGGGGTGTGTCAAACATATTTGTGTATGTTTAGTAGACTACATAGGGTCTTGCCATAGAGAGTACAACCCACTAGCTATATCCACCTGTATTCTCTCATTCTAGTCATTCGTTCTAACTCTAAAATGTTTCTTTCTTCCAGCAGCTAGTGAGTATAGGCAGCATTTGGTTAGGCAGCACTAGGTTAGGTAGCACTTGGTTAGGCAGCAACGCTCCATCAGATACTGCTGCTTTTTTGCTCCCAGCTGTACGATAGATTTCTCTAGCTATGGTGACATAGTGGCTTACCTACTTTTCCGTGTAGTCTTCTCTCTCACTTTTCAGTAGAGGAAATGTAAGTGGTTGATTTCAGTTTAGATGCACGATATGCCTTCTAACCCCTCCTCTCTCCTGCTTTTCCTCTTCTCCGCTCGATTCCGTCCCCTTCCTTTTCATCGAGCTCTTACATTTTTTCCCCTATTTCCATCCTGAATTCGCATCTTGGAAACGCGGAAAGCACAAGCCCTTTTCCTTTCCCCCATTCGCCTCTCCGTTCCTACACATTGCTCTCCTCCTCCTCTTTGTTTAGTCTCCTGTCCTTTCTCCTTCCACGTTCCTTTGTTTAACTTTTCATTCTTTCTTCCTCCCTAGTTGTGATTTTCTTAGTTCTTCTCGTTTTCCTCCTCTAGGTTTTCTTTCCTGATTTTGCAGATTCGAATTCCTCAGTTATTATTCTTTCATCCTTCCTCATTCGTTTTGCTTATTTCCTTCCTTTCCGTTTTGTCCAGCCCTTCCTTTCTTTCTGCATTTTTTCGTTCCTTTCTCTATTCCGTGCTTTCTTTTCCTTCCTTCTACTGGTTGTCGTCCTTTACTTCTTTCTGTTTTGCTATTCACACTCCTTTTGTTTCCTCATATCTGGTTTTAGCGAGCTCTTACGATGATGCTTCCCTTTCTTTCCCGTTTCTAGCTTTCGCCAGCCTCTGTTGCCTCATCTATTTTGGCTTCATCGTTTTACATCCCTCACCCCCTCCCGCTCGCATTTTCCTTACCTTCCTGTCCTCGTCCTTCCTCTACTACCTTGTTTTTGCCCTTCATTTCTACTAGTTTTACCTCTGATGCTTCTCTATTTGCTTTACAGTTCCGTTACCATGTTCGATCAGATTTCATTTCTTGCTCCGTTCTTCTTCCATTCCGTCCTTCCCCCTTCCTAGATTTCGTCCCTTCCTTTCATTCTTCCATCCTCCCTCTTCCCTATCTGGTTTGTATGGAATGATTATTTATGCCAACGAGTCTCTCGACAATTTATAGGTTGATTACGTTACCTGGAGACGTTAAAGTGCATGACTTGTTTCTTTCATGGAGAGGTTTGCACACTCACTGGCAATGCTAATTTATTTTTCATCTTATGGTATAGCTTTCTTGTAGTTCTGTTTGTCATATTCCTTGCTTCCCATCCGCATTGCTTTGAATCTCTCTCTTTTTTTGTTGTTCTGTTGCAGGTTTCGTTTTGTAAGCTTCTTGTCTCCAGTTTGGTGTCTGCTGTAGTTGGTGGGGATGACGTGTAGGTACAGCATATTGTTTTGCTCTCTGTAGCTTTGCATCTTCCATTTAATGGTTGCAATTTTCCTAAGCCATTCTATCCCTCCCATCCCATCCCATCATCACCATTTTCATTAATTAGCAATGCATGTTTGTTATTTTTAAAAGGAGAAACCTTGTCCATCACATTACAGAAGGTTCATAGGTGCGCTCCTTGAGTGTAGTCTCTTGAACTGGATTTGATGGATTGGTTTTTTTTTTGGATCTCATTGACTGTGTTGTTTCATGACACTTGTTGATTATTCAAACACTAGGCCTGCTGACTTCCCCCTCATGCTAGTGCTGGGGAAGCGGTAGGCTAGAGTTTGGGTTTCTTACACTGTCACATAAATCTCCCTTTTTATTGTACTGTAGCTTCCTTCGCGTCATGTATCATGACATGTGATTTTTTCGCGCATGAATTGATTGGATCCGTTGCTAGTGACGCAATGCAATCAAGCACGAAACTGTCATACAAATGTTGCACATATATACCAAAGTACACTCTTAGTGTTACATGATAACTTTGATATATAATTGGTAGGCTTGGTAGGTGTTATTGAAACCTACTATTGAGGGTACAACCCCCCTCCTTGTATCCCTCTCTTTTACTATTCTTGACCTCTTTTCTCTTGTAACTTTTGCCCCCTTCCTAAAACCTCTCGTCTACTTTCATGGCCGCTTAGCGTATTTAGTTTGACATGGTAACAGAGTATGTTGCCCTTCCCAGGCCTGCTCCCCACGCTTCCGCCGTGTACTCGTACTTCAGTCGTCATTTCCGCAACTTTCGTGCCCCTGTCGCAGCCATGACGCGCTGCAGTGACGGCGTCGTGGTGCTGCCGTCGCAGCCCCGACGCGTGGCGTCGATGCCACACCGCGGCGACGGCGTCGTGCTGCCATTGCAGAGTCGACGTACCGCCGCGGCATCGACGCCACGCTGTGGAGGCGGCGTTATGCTGCAGTGGCGGCGTCGACAGGCGGCAGCGGGCCGCGTGACGTCTTTGGCGCCGCCGGTTCTGACGCCCACACGCCAGCCACGGGGGTGTTACAGAAGCCCCGCCCCCCTTCCCTGCATCCCCTCTTCCTCGCCACAGCCGATGGCTGACTCCCGATGGCCGTCCCATCGTCACGGAGACCGGCCACGCCGCCGAGTGCTGCGAGCCCCACCACCGCCGCCGCCGCTGTTGTCGAAGCTGCCGCCGCCGCTGCTGTCGCCACTTGCGTTGGGGCCACACCGCCGCATGTCGCCGCCGCCACTGCTGTCGACGCTGTCGCCGCTGCTGCCGTCGCCGCTGCAGCCCTTGCTGTCGATGTCGCCGCCTCACGCGCCGAGGGGTTGACCGGGCTGGAGTAGCCGTCGCTGCTACTGAGTATGGGGGTGCTAGATTTAGGGGGTGTGTGTGGCTTAGTGTCCCGTGTGTGGTGTGCTTTCGGCTACCAAGCCAATGTCAAACATATCTTGGTATGTTGCTTAAGACTACACAGGGTTGTGCCTTAGAGAGTACAAACAATTAGGATATATTCCCTTGTATGCCATGTTTCTAGTCATTCGTTAACTTTGATATGGTATCATGAGTTGGTTAGGTCCCCCCCGCCCACTAGCGTTTCCGCCCTAGGTCGTAGCCGCCCCGTTCCCCTCCCGCCCGTGCTGGCCCGTCCCCTAGTGGCCCCCGTCGCCTAGCCGGCCTCGTCGCCTAGCCGGCCCCGTAGCCCAGCCGGCCCCGCCTCCTAGCCGGTCCCGTCGCCCAGCCGGCCCCATCGCCTAGCCAGCCCCGTCGCCCAGCCGGCCCCGTCGCCTAGCCGGCCCCGTAGCCCAGCCGGCCCCGCTTCCTAGCCGACCCCGTTGCCGAGCCGGCCCTGTCGCCTAGCCGGCCCCGTTGCCCAGCCAGCCCCGTAGCTCAGCCAGCCCCGCCTCCTAGCAGACCCCGTCGCCTAGCCGGCACCGTCTCCCAGCCGACCCCGTCGCCTAGTTGGCCCCGTCGCCCAGCCGGCCCCGTCGCCCAGCCGGCCCCGCTGCCCAGCCCGCCTCGTCGCCTAGCTGGCCCCGTCGCCTAGCAGGCCCCGTCGCCTAGCCGGCCCCGTCGCCCAGCCATTCCCGTCACCTAGTCGGCCCCGTCGCCCAGCCAGCCCTGTCGACGAGCCGGCCCCGTCGCCCAGCCAGCCCCGTCGCCTAGCCAGCCTCGTCGCCTTGCCAGTCCCGTCCCTCAGCCGGCCCCGTAGCCTAGCTGGCCCTGTTGCCTAGCCGGGCCCGTCACCTCACCACCTAGCCGGCCCCGTCGCCTCGCCGCCCGTGGCCCCGTCTCCTAGCTGCCTCACGGCCCCCCGTCCCTCAGCTGCCCCTGCCCCCCCCTCTCCCCCATCCCCATCTCGCTTCATCGGCCCTCTCCACCGCACTGCATCGCACTCCACTGCACTGCACCGCGCTACACCGCACGGCACCGCACTGCACAGCACTGCACCGCACCCTACCGTACTGCACCTCCCTCTACCACCGTCTACCGCATTGCATCGCAGCGCACTGCACACCACTGCTTCCCACCGCACTCTGTCGCTCAGTACAGCCCAGTACCACCTTACTGCTACTAAGGCGACCATGATGGCGGACTCGGTCCTGCGCTTTGATGCGGAGGGTCAGCCGGTTGAGTTCGACATGTGGCTCGTCGACCTCCGCCGCCACCTCACTGGTTAGCGGCAGGACGGCCACTCCTTGGCCTTCCACATTCACGGTACGCTCCCCTGCCCTGACCCCCCTGCTGCTCTACCCGCTGACCCCTCGTCTGCTGACCGTGAGTCCGCTTCCACTGCTGCCCTAGCCCGTGCTGTCTGGTTGTCGCGTGACGCTGTCGCACAGCTAGCGATTAGTCATGCCCTTCCCCTGTCCGAGCGCCCCCACTTTAGGTCGGTCAGGACTGCGCAGGAGTTCCTAGAGGCTGTTGTTGCACGCTATTCCACTCCGCCCTCTACCTCCGTCGGTCGCCTGATCCTGCCCATGCTCCTTCCTAATCTCGTGTCTTTCCCTGCTGTCGCTGACCTGGCCACCCACCTGCGCAAGCTAGACACGACCTGCCGCGCTGCCTGCACTGAGGCCCAGCTTCGTATGTTTCAGCCCCCCATCTGCTCTACCCTCTACCTGCTTGCCACCCGCCTCCCTGACCGCCTTGCCACCACCCGCGATCACTTCCTTAGTCTCCACCCCACTGACCTCACCCTCACTAACTTTGTCAACACCTTGTCTGCCATAGAGACTCGTCAGCGCTCTATCGCCCACTCTAGCGGTACCGTGCCGGTCTCTATCTTTCAGCGCTGTGCCCCCGCTCTGACGGTTCTGCCACTGTCGCTGAGACAACTCCTGCTGCGGAGATAGCCGCCGCGGCTGCCACAGCACAGTTTCGTCCGGGTAAGGGTCGCCACCCCAAGGCTGGGCGCGGCGGAGGTAGCGGAGGAGGGGGTGGGGGCGGTGGTGGAGGTGATTCGCCCGCTGGTAGTACTGACGAGGGGGCTGGGGTTGGTGCCTCGGAGCAGCAACCCCAGCAGCAGCAGCAGCAGCAGTAGGCACCGCCGCTAGACCAGCAGCAGCAGCAGCAGCAGTTGCAACAGCAACAGCAGCAGCCGCAGCAGCAGCAGCAGCAGCGGCGGGTCAGCTGTCTCCCGCCCGGGTGGCCTGGCACCGGTAGTGGCAATGGTCGCAGTAGTCGTGCACGCTGCGTGATGTCGGGTGGTGGTCCGTGTGAGAGTATGACCCCGTTACACCAATTTCCCTTTCTATTTCTCCTTTCTATTTCATTCCTCTTTTTCTCTCATCTCATTTGGTTTCCTATTTCTCCTATTCCATTATCCTTTGGTTTATTCTGTTATTATGATTATATCACCGACCAGGCTCGGGATGTACTGGCGCGCTGTATCTAGCGTAATCCTGCCGTAATCCCTTAGAGCCAATAGCCTCGCGTGGCTATACGCAGGGTGATTCTACTTCTAGAAGGGTCTTTTCCCATTGGATTGGATAAACCTAGTTACCTGATGTACTTTAGAAGTGTAAAAGCACCTTGTATCAATCGATAGTGCAACTTTTCCTCGACACACTCAATCCTGTGATAGTCCGAGTGACAGGCGCTGCCAATACCAGCTACAGACCGGTCCTCGCCGCGACCTCGTGTGCGGTAAGATCGGCCATACCCCCACTCGTTGCTTTAGTCACCTAGATGACATGTTTCGTCTCTGCTTCGGCACGGCGCCAGACCTCCCCGACTGGCACAGTTTGCTCCGCCGTTGTGTTAGGATCTTTGATATGGACATGGATAAGATTAGATCTGATTTATATGTGCTATATGTCGATGACTGTAGTGAGACTGGTTCCTATTACCCTGTGTTGCCTAGTGTAGTTGTGCCCAGTGTGCCTAGTTCAAGCTCCCCTGCTGCGTCAGGCGTAGGATCCCCTACCTTGTTTAGCCTTGGGTCCTCCCTCGCTCCTCCAACCCCTGTCGCCACTACCGCACGTTCCTTCACTCTAGACTCTAGCGCTTCCAGGTGTTTCTTTCCGGACTCCACTACGCTTACACCGCTTGCCGCACCTGCCGCAGTTACTCTTGCAGACCCTTCCTCCGGTCCAATAGTTGCCCGTAGCTCCACCACCCTTCCGTGTCCGGCGGTTCCCTCAGGCTCCTTTACAAGCCTGCACATCCACTCGTTCTCTAGGAACCTAGTTGGTGTTGGCTGCCTCTAGGACCTTGGCGTCACCACTACGTTCCCTGGGCACGAGCGGTACGCTGTTTGTACCGAGGCCGCCACTAGTGCCCCCCTCACCACGTTCCCCCAGGACCCGGTGTTTGGCCTGTTCACGCTGGACACCGCGTCCCCCACGGTTGGGATGCCTCCCCAGGTGGCAGCGTCTACCCAGGTTGCTGCGGCTTGCTCGTGTTGGTCGCTTACTCACCCGTCGCTTCTATGGCACCATTGTCTAGGTCACCCCACTCTCACCTGTCTCCGTCACATGTCCCAGCACGGTCTTGTCTTAGGTTTCCCTGAGTCGTTCCCTGCGCTCCCCTCCTCACCAGCACCGCCGTGCACGCCCTGCGTCGAGGGCCGGCTCCGCCGTGCCCCTCACTCCTTATTCCCCCCCACCGCCGCACCGCTGCAGACCCTGCACATGGACGTCTGGGGCCCCGCCCCCGTCCATGGACCACAATGCGAGCGCTACTTCCTAGTGCTTGTCCATGGGCCGGTCTACGGCCCGATGTTTCCTCCTCCTACCTCCTCTCCGGCTCATTTCCCTCCGCGTTCTCCTCTTGTGTCTCCCCCCCTCTCTCCTGAACTGACTCCTCCGTCTCACGTCTGGTCTCGTTGTCTGTCTCGTGCTCGTCCTACCCTCCCTGTTCCGCATTCTCACCCTATGTTGCTTTGATCTCACGCGTCCCATGCTCCTCCTCTCCTCCCGTCTCCTCCCCCGTCGTCGCTTACTGTGGCCCCACCTCCGTTCTCTGACTTCCTCCGTGCTGCGCGTCCCCTTGTTCCTTGTGTCATTGCCTCTCTTGTTACCGACCCGTCCGTTCCTGTCTCGAGTCCGTCGGCTCTTGTCGCTGCTGTCACTGACTTTGCCGCTACCTGCTGCCTGGACTACGCCATCGCTCTCGTCTCTAACCCTGCCTGCCCTCCGCCCGTTGGGGGTGTGGCTGCCCTTGGCAGTGACGTCCTAGAGGACAGACAGTATGAGCTCGCTTTCCCGTCTGAGGCCGCTCCCCATCTCTGTTCCATGCTACTAGTCCCTGAGGGTGATCCAGACGCCCTTGACATCCCGACTCCTCGCACCTACGCTGAGGCCACCTCGGGATCCTGGGCCTCTCCGTGGATAGCTGCCATGGAGCAGGAGATGGCATCTTGGAGATCCACGGGCACCTTCGTCGACGCAGTTCCCCCACCTGGGGTGAATGTAGTCGATGGCCGATGGCTCTTCAAGGTGAAGTGCCCTCCTTCAAGGCACGCTACGTTGCTCGAGGCTTCAGTCAGCGTGAGGGGGTGGACTTCTTTCAGACCTTCGCCCTGACCCCGAAGATGACCACTCTTCGGGCACTGCTACACGTAGCAGCAAAGCGTGACTACGAGCTCCACTCCCTCGACTTCTCTACAGCTTTCCTCTCAGGGCAGTCTACACGAGCAGGTCTACCTGCGCTGCCCCCAGGGCTTCTCTGGTACCTTCCCCCCAACACAGGGCGTGCATGGAGGCGCGGGTGAGGAGGGGAGCGCAAGGAGCGACTCAGGGAGGCCTAGGACAAGGCGGTGCTGGGACATGTGACAGAGACGAGTGAGGGCGGGATGACCTAGACGGTGGTGACACAGAAGTGACGGGTGAGTGAGCGACCGACACGAGCATGCCGCAGCAACCTGGGAAGACGCAGGTACGTGGGGGGGCGTCCCAATCGGGGGGGAAGCTGTGTGCAGCGTGAACAGGCCAGACACCGGGTCCCGGGGGAACATGGTGAGGGGGGCACCCATGGCGGCCTCAGTACCGACAGCGTACCGCTCATGACTAGGGAACGTAGTGGTGACGCCAAGGTCCTAGAGGTAGCCGACACCAACTAGGTTCCTAGAGAACGAGGGGATGTGCAGGCCTGTAAGGGAGCCTGAGGGAACCGCCAGACACAGGATGGTAGTGGAGCTACGGGCAACTACAGGACCTGAAGAAGGGCCTGCAAGAGCAACTGCAGCCGGAGCGGCAAGCGACGTAAGCGTTGTGGAGTCGCTAAAGAAACACTGGGAAGCGCCGGAGCCCAGGGTGAAGGAGAGTGCGGCAGCAGCGACAGAGGTCAGAGGAGCGAGGGTGGACCCTAGGCTAAACAAGGTAGGGGATCCTACGCCTGGTGCAGCAGGGGAGCCTGAACTAGGCACACTGGGCACACCTACGCTAGGCAACATAGGGTAATAGGAACCAGTCACACTAGAGTCATCAACATGTATCGCATACAAAGTAGAGCTAATCTCATCCATGCCCATATAAAAAATCTGAACCTGACAATGGAGCAGACTGTGCCAGTCAGGGAGGTTAGGCGACGGGCCGAAGCGGATACGAAACAGATCGTCTAGGCGACGAAAGCAACGAGCGGGGGTATGGCCGATCTTACCGCACACGAGGCCGCGGCGAGGACCGGTCTAGAGCCGGTACCCGTGACTCTGTCCACCACCCGACGGCACACCGCGCAAGCGACCACTGCGACCGCCATCACCTCCAGCTCCAGGCCACCTAGGCGGGAGACGACCGACAAGCCGCTGCGCCTGCTGCTGCGGCGGCTGCTGCTGCTGCACCTGCTACTGCTGCTGCTGCTGGTCTAGTTGCGGCACCTGCTGCTGCTGCTGAGGCTGCTGTGCCGGGGCACCAGCCCCAGTGCCCTCGTCAGGACTACCAACATTCGAGCCACCTCCACCACCGGTACCACCCCCTCCTCCGCTACCTCCGCCGCACCTAGCCTTGGGGCGGCGACCCTTACCCGCACGAAACTGCACGGCGGCAGCGGTCTCCACACCCGGAGCCGTCTTAGCAAGCGCAGCAGAATCGTCGGAGTAAGAGCACTGAGCAAGGGCACAGCCCTGAAAGATAGAGACTGGCACGGTACCGCTAGACTGGGCGATAGAGCGCTGACGGGTCTCTATGGCTGACAGGGTGTCGACAAAGTCAGTGAGGGTGAGGTCAGCGGGGTGGAGACTAAGGAAGTGATCACGGGCGGTGGCAAGGTGGTCAGGGAGGCGGGTGGCAAGCAGGTAGAGGGTAGAGCAGATGGGGGGCTGAAACACACGAAGCTGGTCCTCAGTGCAAGCAGCCCGCCAGGTCGTGTCTATCGTGCGCAGGTGGGTGGCTAGGTCAGCGACAGTGGGGGAAGACGCAAGGTCAGGAAACAGCATGGGCAGGATCAGGTGACCTACGGAGGCAGAGGGAGGGGTGGAATAGCACGCAACAACAGCCTCTAGGAACTCCTGCGCAGTCTTGACTAACCTAAAGCGGGGGCGCTTGGTCAAGGGAAGGGCGTGGCTAATCGTAAGCTGAACGACAGCGTCACGCGACAACCAGACAGCACGAACAAGGGCAGCAGCTGCGGCGGACTCACGGTCAGCAGAGGTGGGGTCGGCGGGGAGGGCACCAAGGGGGTCCGGGCAGGGGAGCGTACTGTCGAGGTGGACGGCCAGGGAGTGGCCGTCCTTCCGCTGACCAGTCAGGTGGCGCAGGAGGTCGACGAGCCACGAGTCGAACTCAATCGGCTGCCCCTCCGCAACGAAACGCAGGACCGAGTCCGCCATCATGGGTGCAGCAGCAGGAGAAGGGCAGGACGGGGGAGTAGAGGGTGGCGGTAAGCGGTGATGTGCGGTGCAGTACTTTGCAGTAGCGGGAGGCGCAGTTCGGTTGTGTGCGTTGCAGTGCGGTGCAGCGCGGTGTAGTGCAGTGCAGAGCGGTGGAATGCGGTGCAGTGCGGTGCAGTGCAGTGCGGTGCAGAGCGGTACTGGGCGGTGCAGTGCAGTGCAGAGGGCCGAGGACGGCGGCGAGGCGGCTAGGAGACGGAGCCGCGCGCGGCAAGGCAACGGGGCCAGCAGGGGGACGGGGGCGGCTGTGGGCGGCGGACCAGCGAGGAGGCAAGGCCGACGGGGCCGATCGGGCGGCAGGGCTAGCTAGGAGGCGGGGCCGTCGGGGCCGATGAGGCGGCGGGGCCAGCTAGAAGGCGGGACCGACAGGGCAGATGGGGCGGCAGGGCCAGCTATGGGGCGGGGCCGACGAGGCTGATGGGATGGCGGGGCTAGCTAGGAGGCGGAGCCGACGAGGCCGATTAGGCGGCGAGGTCGGCTAGGAGGCGGGGCCGACGGGGCCGATGGGGTGGTGGGGCCAGCTAGGAGGCGGGGCCGACGGGGAGACTAGGCGGTGGGGTCAGTTAGGGGGCGGGGCCGACGGGGCCGATGGCGCGCGGGGCTAGCTAGGAGGCAGGGCCAGCGGGGCCGACTAGGTGGTGGGGTCTGCTAGGAGGCGGGGCCAGCGGGGCCGATGGCGCGGCAGGGCCAGCTAGGCGGCGGGGCGGCTAGGAGACGGGCCAGCACGAGCGAGGCGGCTAGGACCTAGGGCGGAAGCGCTAGGGAGGGGGGGGGGGGGGGGCTACCTACTCATGATACCTTGTTAAAGTGAGAAAAGTACAGGGGTATATAGCCTAGTGGGTTGTACTCCCTAAAGCACAACCCTATATAGTCTATTGTAACATACAATATATATGTTTGTAGGTTTGACACTTAGTTGGGGAGGCAATAGCCTATTTTTGTCTCGACAAATAAACGCCATGAGATATGATGGGAAACAGAGGCATTGACTTCTATTTCTCATTAGTGCTTCCGCTCAAAATTGATAGTGTAATATGCATAAATACGTATTACACTATTGTAACTTACACCAGAACCAATGAAATTCAGATTTCAAATGCTAGTAAGTTAAAGACCATTTTCATTTTTTTAGTAACTTGAAAAAAAAAATCTGTTCGATCGATTTGCAATAGGCTGCTCCGCAACCCAAAAAAAACTCTTAAAACCCGCGGCCCAAATTGTTCATACGCACTGCGTATGAGCTGTGAGCCTCGGCCTGGACGAAATACACAGAAAAATCGCGAGGGTGTTTCTGTCAAACATGTTTAGTTATCATGCTTGTATAGACTGTATAGGGTCATCTTCTAGAGAGTACAACTGTTAGGTATATGTTTGTGTACTCTCTCTCTCTATTCATCAATTTCACTGTTTGATATGGTATCACGCGTAGGTAGGATCCCCCCCCCCCCTAGCTGGGCCCCGTCGTGCTCCTAGCCCCGTCGCGACCCTCCCTAGCCCCGTCGCGACCCTCCCTAGCCCCGTTGCGCCCCTTTCTGGGCCCCGTCGCGCTCCTCCCAGGCCTTGTAGCGCCCCTCCAGGCCCCGTCGCGCCCCTTTCAGGGCTTCGTAGCGCCCCTCCAGGCCCCGTCGCGCCCCTTCCAGGGCCTGGTAGCGCCCCTCCAGGGCCCCGTCGCGCTCCTCCCAGGCCCCGTAGCGCCCCTCCTGGGCCCCATTGCGCTCCTCCCAGGCCCCGTCGCGCCCCTCCCTAGCCCAGTCGCGCTCCTCCCAGGCCCCGTAGCGCCCCTCCTGGGCCCCTTTGCGCTCCTCCCAGGCCCCGTCGCGCCCCTTCCCGGGCTTCGTAGCGCCCCTCCAGGCCCCGTCGCGCCCCTTTCAGGGCTTCGTAGCGCCCCTCCAGGCCCCGTCGCGCCCCTTCCAGGGCCTGGTAGCGCCCCTCCAGGGCCCCGTCGCGCTCCTCCCAGGCCCCGTAGCGCCCCTCCTGGGCCCCATTGCGCTCCTCCCAGGCCCCGTCGCGCCCCTCCCTAGCCCAGTCGCGCTCCTCCCAGGCCCCGTAGCGCCCCTCCTGGGACCCATTGCGCTCCCCCCAGGCCCCGTCGCGCCCCTACCTGGGCTTGGTAACGCCCCTCCAGGCCCCGTCGCGCCCCTACCCATCCCCGTCGCCCCTGCTCGGCCCCGTCGCCCCTGCTCGGCCCCGTCGCCCCTGCTCGGCCCCGTCGCCCCTGCTCGGCCCCGTCGCGGCCTATCGGCCGCGTGGCGCCCGCCCGGCCCCTGTCGCGGCTGCCCGGCCCCTGTCGCACCTGCCCGGCCCCTGCTCGCCCGCCCGGCCCCGTCGCCCCTGCCCGGCCCTGCTGTGGCCTGCCCGGGCCCCGTCCCTGCCGCCCGGCCCCGTCGCAGCCGCCCGGCCCCGTCGCAGCCGCCCGGCCACGTCGCAGCCGCCCGGCCACGTCGCAGCCGCCCGGCCCCGTCGCCCCTGCCCGGCCCTGCTGTGTCCGGCCCGGCCTCGTCCCTGCCGCCCGGCCCCGTCGCAGCCGCCCGGCCCCGTCGCAGCCGCCCGGCCACGTCGCAGCCGCCCGGCCTTGTCGCTGCCGCCCGGCCCCGTCGCCGCCGCCCGGCCCCGTCGCAGCCGCCCGGCCCCGTCGCCGCCGCCCGGCCTTGTCGTGCCTGCCCGGCCCCAACGCACCTGCCCCGGCCCTCCATACTTCCTGGTACTGTCCCCCGTTCCCCGCACCACTTTGCACCCTCCTGCACTTTCCTGCCCCGCCTTGCATCGCATTGCACCTCCCTGGATCGCACTAACCGCACTGCACCGCACTGGACCGCACTGCACCGCACTGCATCGCACTGCACCGCACTGGACCGCACTGCACCGCTCTGCATCGCACTGCACCGCACTGCACTGTCCTCCACTGCCCCTCATGGCTGCTGAGCTTCGTTTTGATGTTGAGGGTCAGCCTCTGGAGTTCGAGGCGTGGTTGGCTGACCTTCGCCGCCACCTCACTGGCCAGCGGCAGGACGGCCACCCGCTTTCTGCACACCTAGACGGTATGCTCCCCTGCCCTGACCCCCCTGCTGTGCTGCCCGCTGATCCCACGCCCGCTGAGCGCGAGTCCACTGCCGCTGCTGCCCTTGCCCGCACTGTCTGGCTTTCCCGCGATGCCCTTGCTCAGCTCGCCATTAGCAATGCCCTCCCCCCCACTGAGCGCCCTCGCTTTAGAACCATTCCTACCGCCCAGGCCTACCTCGATGCTGTCCTCAAGCGCTATTCTACCCCTCCTGCTGCCTCAGTGGGTCGCCTGATCCTTCCCCTGCTCTTTCCTGACCTGACGTCTTTCCCCACTGTCTCTGACCTCGCTGCCCACCTGCGCTCGATAGATGAGGCCTGGCGCGCTGCCTGCACTGATGCTCAGCTTAGAGTCCACCAGCCTCCCATGACCTCTACCCTCTACCTCCTTGCCACCCGCCTACCTGACCGCCTTGCCGCCGCCCGCGACCAGTTCCTTAGCATCCACCCTGCTGCTCTCACCCTCACCGACTTTGTTGACACCCTGACTGCCATAGAGACTCGTCACCGCTCCATAGCCCTGGCGAGCGGTACAGTACCGGTCCCTATCTTTCAGGGTTGTGCCCCCGCTCAGTGTACCTTCTCCGACGGCTCTGTCGCTGTGGCTGAGACTGCTGCTGCAGTGCAGTCCCGCTCGGCGAAGGGCCGCCGCCCCAAGGTTGGGAGCGGCGGAGGCGGCGGGGGTGCGGGTGGGGGTAGTGGTGGAGGCGGGTCGTCCGGTGCCGGTGCGGACGTGGGGACCCTGCCCGGTCCAGCTGCCCCGCTGCCTCCACAGTTGCAGCAGCCGCAGCAGCAGCAGTCGCCGCAGCCGCAGCCTTCGCAGCAGCCGCAGCAGCCGCCGCAGACGAGGCAGGCGAGTACTCTCCCACCTGGGTGGCCTGGAGCTGGTGGTGGTCGTGCGCGTGGTGGTGCACCGGGTGGTGGTTCTGGAGGCGGGCCCTGTCAGTACCAGATCCAGACCGGTCCTCGCCGCGGCTTCGTTTGCGGTAAGATCGGTCATTCTACTACTCGCTGTTTTCGTCGCCTGGACGACCTGTTCCGCCAGCGCTTTGGCCCGGCGCCCGACCTCCCGGACTGGCACAGCTTGCTTAGGCGTAGCATTAGGATTTTTGACTTGGACATGGATGCCATTGTAGCGGCCTTGCATGTGATGTATGCTGATGACTCTAGTGTGCTTCCCTCTTATTACCCCGTGTTGCCTAGTGTAGCGGTGCCTAGCGTAGACTCCCCTGCTGCGTCAGGCGTAGGATCTCCTGCTTTGCTTAGCCTTGGTGCTTCCACCGCTTCACTGCTGCCTCGCGCGACTGCTGCGCTTTCCTTCACCTTGGACTCTGGCGCCTCCCGGTGTTTCTTCCGCGACTCCACGACGCTGACGCCGCTGCCTGTTCCCGCTGCAGTTACTCTTGCTGACCCCTCCGGTGGTCCCGTCGTTGCCCGCAGTTCCACCTCCCTTCCCTGTCCGGCGGTTCCTTCGGGCACTCTCACAGGTCTGCATATCCCCTCGTTCTCCAGGAACCTAGTTGGTGTCGGCTGCCTCCAGGACCTTGGCGTCACCACTACGTTCCCTGGTCACGAGCGGTATGCTGTCTGTACCGAGGCCGCCACTGGTGCCCCCCTGTCCACGTTCCCCCGGGACCCAGTGTCCGGCCTGTTCACTCTGGACACCGTGACCCCCCCGGCTGGAGCGCTCCCTCAGGTGGCTGCGTCTACCCAGGTTGCTGCTGCCTGCTCCTGTCGGTCCCTCACTCACCCGACTCTCCTTTGGCACCATCGCCTAGGTCACCCTGCGCTCCCGCGTCTGCGTCACATGTCCCAGCACGGTCTCGTCCTTGGTCTCCCCGGTTCGTTCCCCGAGTTTCCCTCCTCCCCCGCCCCACCGTGCACGCCTTGTGTCGAGGGCCGGCTCCGCCGTGCCCCTCACTCCTCCTCTTTTCCCCCTACCACCGCACCACTGCAGACTCTGCACATGGACGTCTGGGGCCCAGCCCCGGTCCATGGGCCGCGTCGCGAGCGCTTCTTCCTAGTGCTTGTCGACGACTTCACGCGCTACACCACCGTCTTCCCCCTGGAGCGGAAGGCCGACGTGCCTGACGTTCTCATCCCCTGGCTTGTCTCTGCTCGTGTCCACCGCGGTCTCCCTGCCTTGCGCCTTCACTCCGACCGGGGTGGCGAGTTTGCCTCAGGTGTCCTTGGTCGCTTCTGTCGTGCGGAGGGCATCACCCAGACGTTTACCCTGCCGGACTCCCCGCAGCAGAATGGGGTCGCTGAGCGACGCATCGGTTTGGTCATGGAGGTGGCTCGCACCTCCATGATCCACGCCGGTGCACCCCATTTTCTGTGGCCGTTCGCCGTGCGCTACGCCGCTCACCAGCTTAACCTGTGGCCGCACCCCCAGCGGCCGCAGGTTTCGCCGACCCTTCTGTGGACCGGGTCCCCTGGTGACGCGTCTGCGTTCCGCGTCTGGGGCTGCCTTGCTCACGTTCGTGCCTCTGGCACGGACAAGCTCACTGCCCGCACCCTCCCCTGCGTCTTCCTCGGTTTCCCCCTTGACGCGTCCGACTGGCACTTCTACCACCCGCCGTCTCACCGCTTCTTTCACTCTCGCGACGTCACCTTTGACGAGTCCGTCTCCTTCTACCGCCGCTTTCCCCACCGTGGTCCCCCGGTTACTCCCCCCCTTTTCCTGGTTCCTCCCTCCCTGGTGGTCCCTGCCCCTCCCCCCCCCCCGCCCCCCCGTCCGGCCCCCTCTGGTGTGTCTCACGTCACCCCCCTCCCGTCGGTCGTCCCGGTCGACGAGTCTTCTGACTCTGGTAGTCCTCCGGCGCAGTCCTCGCCGTCTGTCCCTCCCCCGGTGTCTCCTCCTCCACCGCCTCCGCAGCCGCCGTCGCCGCAGCTGCTGCAGCCGTCGTCTCCACCGCCGCCGCCGTTGCAGCCGTCGTCTCCGCCGCCGCCGCCGTCGCAGCCGTCGCTGCAGCCGCCGCCGCCGCCGCCGCTGTCGTCGCTGCCGCCGTTTGTGGACTCTGGGGGTGTCCCTTCTGGGGGTGCAGGTGTGGAGGGTTCGGGAGGTAGCCGTCGCGCAGCTTGTGGCCCTGGTGTTGGTGTTGTGTCGCCGCAGCAGCAGTCCCCGCCTGTGTCCGCCCTCCGTCTGCTCGGCCTTCCGTCTCCTGACCCTGCGCCTGTTCCTCTCCTGCCGTCTCCCCCTCTTCCCGTCTACGGCCCCGTGTTCCCTCTGCCAGACTCGTCCCCGGCTCGTCTTCCCCCTCGTTCCCCTCCTGTGTCCCCTCCTCTGTCTCCTGACCCGACGCCGCCCTCACACGTCTGGTCTCGCCGCCCCTCTCGTGCTCGTCCTGTCTCCCCTGTCCCGCGCTCTCACCCTATGTTGCTCCGTTCCCACGCGTCTCGACCTCCCCTCCTCCCGTCTCCTCCTCCGTCTTC
Organism: Closterium sp. NIES-67; assembly: GCA_027943415.1. Classification (NCBI taxonomy): domain Eukaryota; kingdom Viridiplantae; phylum Streptophyta; class Zygnematophyceae; order Desmidiales; family Closteriaceae; genus Closterium; species Closterium sp. NIES-67. The sequence goes on along the minus strand of BQMB01001198.1, from coordinate 275,444 downwards.
TCTTGTCGTTGCGTCTCCTCCTCTGTCCGACTCCTTTCGTGCCGCTCGTCCTCTTGTTCCTCGGGTCCTTGCCTCTCTCGTTACCGACCCGTCTGTTCCCGTGTCGAGTCTTGACGCCCTCGTCGCTGCGGTCGCTGACTTCGCCTCTACCCGCCGCCTTGACTACGCCACCGCTCTGGTCTCTCACCCTGCCTGTCCTCCGTCTGTCGGGGGTGCTCCTGCCCTCGGCAGTGACGTCCTGGAGGACCGCCAGTTTGAGCTTGCTTTCCTGTCCGAGGCTGCTCCCCATCTCTGTTCCATGCTGCTAGTCCCTGAGGGTGACCCAGACGCTTTCGACATCCCGACCCCTCGTACTTACGCTGAGGCGGTTTCGGGACCCTGGGCCTCTCAGTGGATAGCTGCCATGGAGCAGGAGATGGCATCTTGGAGATCCACCGGCACCTTCGTCGACGCAGTTCCCCCACCTGGGGTGAACGTGGTCGATGGCCGTTGGCTCTTCAAGGTGAAGCGCCCTCTTGGAGAGCCGCCTGTGTTCAAGGCGCGCTACGTGGCTAGAGGCTTCAGTCAGCGCGAGGGGGTGGACTTCTTTCAGACTTTCGCTCCTACCCCGAAGATGACTACTCTTCGGGTGCTGCTAGACGTAGCGGCTCAGCGTGACTACGAGCTTCACTCCCTCGACTTCTCCACTGCCTTTCTTCAGGGCAGCCTTCACGAGCAGGTCTACCTGCGTCGCCCTCAGGGCTTTACTGGCACCTTCCCCCCTGGGACCCAGTGGCTTCTGCGGCGGCCAGTCTACGGCCTGCGCCAGGCGCCTCGTGAGTGGCACGACACTTTGCGTGCTACCCTTGCTGACCTGCCGTTCTTTCCGTCCTCTGCAGACCCCTCGCTCTTCGTTCGTGCTGGCTCGACTCCGTTCTACATCCTCGTCTACGTAGACGACCTGGTCTTTGCCACTGCTGACAGGGACGCACTGGCCTCCGTGAAGGCAGAGCTGCTGAAGAGACACACCTGCACTGACCTTGGAGAGCTGCGCCGTTACCTTGGCTTGCAGATCTCCAGGGACAGAGCCGCGCGCACCATCACCCTGACTCAGTCACACTTGGTGCGCCAGGTCCTTCAGAGGTTCGGCCTTCAGTTCTCCTCCGCACAGCCCACCCCTCTTCCTCTGGACCACAGACTCTCCGCTCCAGTTCCTGAGGAGTCGGTAGATCCCAGTGGTCCTTACGCTGAGCTAGTGGGTTGCCTCATGTACCTGATGACTTGCACTCGCCCAGATCTCGCATACCCTCTCAGCATCCTGGCTCGTTTCGTGGCCACAGGCAGACACCGACCTCAGCACTGGTCTGCCGCTAAGAGGGTTTTGCGTTATCTTGCAAGTACATCGGGCATGGGGTTAGTGCTAGGCGGACGCAGGCCAGTGGTCCTTACTGGACACACAGACGCTTCTTGGGCAGACGACGCCGAGACGCTCAGGTCTTCCCAGGGCTACTGCTTTAGCCTTGGCTCAGGTGCTGTCTCGTGGAGAGCTACCCGCTCCTCGTCTGTTGCCCAGTCCAGCTGTGAGGCTGAGATCTACGCCGGTGCCATGGCGGCACAGGAGCTCCGCTGGCTGACCTTCTTGCTCACTGACTTAGGTGAGCGGCCTAGCTCTGCCCCGGTCCTGTACGCTGACAACAGGGCCATGATCCTCCTGTGTCAGGAGCCTCGACTCGAGGGCAGAGCGAAGCACATCCAGCTGCGGTACTTCCTCCTGCGTGAGCTACAGCAGCGTCGCCAGGCTCGCGTAGTACACTTAGCCTCCGGTGCCAACACAGCTGATATCTTTACGAAGGCGCTTGCGCCTAAAGATCATCAGCGGCACTGTGTACAGCTTGGTCTGGTTCCTGTAGTCTCTCACTTACTCGGGCCTTGACTTTGTACTGCCCTATATATATCTGTGTGTACACTCAGACTGGACTTGTGTCCTCTTACAGTGGTTGGACTAGTAGTGCCGCCCTGTACTAGTTCTTGCCTTGCCTGTACTCCTTCTGACTGGTCTTTTAGACCCTTGTCTCAGAGGCTGGACTAGTAGTGCCACCCTGAGCTGCTTGTCTAGAACATTCCCCTATGCAGTCCAGGGGGTGTGTCAAACATGTTTAGTTATCATGCTTGTATAGACTGTATAGGGTCATCTTCTAGAGAGTACAACTGTTAGGTATATGTTTGTGTACTCTCTCTCTCTATTCATCAATTTCACTGTTTGATAGTTTCATGTCGCGAATTCGTAATTTGTCGTAGATCGTCCGATCTGCAAGCAGGCAGTGCGATGGCTGAGATTGCATTTCGATTGATTGGGGGAAGCACTTTACTTGCACGCCGTTAGATGGAAATCGACAAATATTGGACGGCTAAAAAACGCGAGGCACTTGGTGTCCCAAAATACGTTCCGCGCTGAACTTGAAAGCCAGCCCCGAGTGACGCGAGTCACGTTACCCCCATCTACACCCACGAAAACGCGACTTTCAAACGCAGTGCGTTTGAAGGTCGCGCCTCGCAATTTGGGCCGCGGGCTTTAAGGCTGGAAAATCAGCTTTCCAGATGAGGGGGAGGCTGCAAAATCAGCCTTGATCCAAAGGGCAAGGATGATGAATCAGCGTGCCCCACAATGAATCTTTGGACCTGATTTCAATAAAACTTCAGGAATACGGGAACATCTCGCTGCATTTTACATTAACTTTGGCAAGGTGATTGCTATTGTACTCTTCTACATCAGGAAGTATACATTTCCTCCTATCTTAACACCTACAAAGCTGTACGAAGAGAGGCTTGTACTCATTCCCCAAAATCACTAGACGATTCAAACGCTCCCTCAACTGGCACATGCATTCTGACCTTCATTTTGCAAGACTTGTGTATCACTGCTGCGTGTATCAGTACAACCTACCCCGACAGTCACCAGCACCACAGCAACACTTCATATGCTTGACCTTCCCACTTTCGTCCATCACACTCCCAATCTCGTAGTTGTAGTCGTAGGTCAGTTCCTGCATCCATGGCAGCGTAGAGAGGCAAGAACAAAGTCAAGGGATATCAAGGGATGTCAAGGGATGTCAAGGGATGTCAAGGGATGTCAAGGGATGTCAAGGGATGTCAAGGGATGTCAAGGGATGTCAAGGGATGTCAAGGGATGTCAAGGGATGTCAAGGGATGTCAAGGGATGTCAAGGGATATCAAGGGATGTCAAGGGATGTCAAGGGATGTCAAGGGATGTCAAGGGATGTCAAGGGATGTCAAGGGATGTCAGGAACCAAACAGGTCGTCAAACTTACCAGCTCCGTGCAAGTATCTTCCATGGCATATTTGTACAAACCCTAATCACACCAGACTCGCAGTATTGTGGGGTGCAAGTGTCGAAATTGCGCTGCAATGCAGTTAGGTCCTGTACAACGCGAATTAAGTCTGGTCTGACACCCTTAGACAAATTAAGGATGGAGCCAATCAACATGCACTACGTAACACGGTGTGGGTGGTTTGAGGCTGCTTCAGTGACAAGCACATATGAGAAGAGAGGGGAGAGAAGAGAAGAGTGCGAAGAGAGGGGAGAGAAGAGAAGAGTGCGAACGGGAGGAGGGGAATACAGAAGTGAGGGGAGAGAATGAGAGGAAGGGGGGAATAGAGCTGAGATTTCTTACAGTGAGTGGAGGAATATTCTCCGACGCAACGAGCAGGAGGTGGGAGAGCTCGGGGTGCTTGTGGTCCCAGAGGGCGGACTGGTAGAAGAGGTTGGGCGAGCAGCTGTGGTTGATGAAGCGCGCCACGTTGCCGTGCTTGTGCCCGTCGATGGCGTAGTGCACCTCCTCATGCTCGCCCTCCTCGCCTGCCTTTCTTCGCTTTGCCCCTTTGGCGCCCAGCTTTGCCGTGGCCTGCTCCTCCAGGAGATGCTCCAAGTCCTCAAACATGGGCTGGCGAAAACAGACAAAAAACACCAGGAATCAAGCACAGCAAACTTGCTTGAAGAGCTATGGAGCAACAGGCAAAACATAGTCTATGACAACAAAAGCAAAAGAGACAAAAGTGGGTATGTCAATGACAATTATCTAAGCTGTGGGGTTGAAACGCTTACAAAACGAGACTCGGTGAGGCTGTCCTGGGAATGCGTACCGCAAATCCCATTTTTCAAAGCCCGTCCCTATTTGCGAGCCCGTCCCTATTTGCGAGCCCGTCCCTATTTGCGAGCCCGTCCCTATTTGCGAGCCCGTCCCTATTTGCGAGCCACGGTCAAGGGAGGTTTGGGCTCAGCCTTACGTGATGAACATACACTCCGAGAGAAATTTGGAGCAACAGCCAGCGTAAAAAAGGGTGCCGTGTAGCAATCACAAATCACCCACAAGTTCGGTTTCCCTTTTCTAGCGCAACCAGAGGTTCAGCAGTGGTGGCTTAGGTGCTTTTGCGAAACCCATTCTTTCACTGAATTGGGAGTGACATCATCCCCCAATCACCATTCACATAACTCTCATCTACCGCCCTTCAACCCTCTGAGACTTGGAGAGGACCAGCACCTTGGGGCTCGGGCTTTAATTTTTTCGTAAACAATTGAACTGCAAATTTTGGGACTGCAAATGCGAACTGCAAATTTTGCCACTGTGCTTTGCCATGAGATGTTAGTCCTCCCATGCAGAGTTCAATTCTGTGCACGTTTTCAGCACCCACTCACCCTAAAAACCTAGTTCCCCCAATTCCGATTCCCCTCTGCCCCCTGAAATTTCATATCGCCTGTCCCCGTAACCCAATAATTTACTCAGACCTTCCTGGTCACTTTAGACTTCGTCCTCGAAGCAATTTCGATCGTAGCCACCCTCCCTCACACGCCCACCCACAGTACTGTTTTTGAAAAGCGCGGATTCAGCAAAGCCACAACCAATCACGCTGCCCTGTTTTCTCCAGGTTAACTCACCAAAACTGCTGGCGCCCCAATCAATATTAATGTCAGACATTGGTATTTTGCCTCTACCTATCTCGTGAGACTTGGGGTCCGGCTTCTCAAGAACTCGTGGAAAGTTCTGATGTGCACCGGATCCGACCTCGCCTGAAAGGCGTGCAATTGGTTGATCAGCTAAAAGAATCAAGAAAAATGCAGAGCCATCACTATTGATCCTCCAGTGACGTTGGTGGTTGACCAAGATTGTTGAGCGTCCAACAATGTCGGTTAGCCGCTTCGCGGCGATAATGAGGCTTGCTCGCATGAGGTTCAGTTGTGTGGACCACGGTTCAACATTTCTTTACTGTACAAGTGTGTGGGTTGGGAGCAGCACAACCAGCAACCTTGTCCACATCACCAGTTGCATGTTGGTTGGCCAGCACAACCACAGCTCCCTGATGGATCTGACGCCCTTTCAATGAATCTCCGACGCAATCCCAGTGCCCCTTTCCAGCACTCCCCTCTTGGGAACTTCCTCATGAATGCGCTACCATGCTTGGTTGACTTCCCGTTCCAGGCTTGTATCCGCTTGTTTTGAGGTTGCTAGCGATTTGACAGCTGCTTGAGATCATGTTTGGCTTGTGGTTCTTAATCTCTTCCCTACTGACTTGTGACCGCGTGACATTTGCTTGCACGCTTGCAAGCGTAGACATTGCCGGACGTGTGATCCATGCCATGTCTCTTGGCTTGACTTTTGCATTGCATGCTAGCTTTGGCCCTCACGTGTGCTAGAACACCTCTTTGCTATTACTCTGCATAGATTAGCAATTTTAGGTAGTTATAGCCAACAAAGCATATCTTTGGTGTATACTAGGAGAAAACACCCTAGTTGGGGTTAGGTTTTCAGAAGAGTCAGGTTCCCTCCTTGACCAGTATTCGCCTCCAAGAGTTGGGTCCTCAATTCCTAGGACTCCCATGGTCCTGGCCAAGACCTATGGGATCCTCGATTACCTTGGCCATGACTTTTGAACCTACCAATAATTTGGCCAACCAAACTTATTGTGGGAGCCTATAATGTTGACATAGGACCCAACTGAAAGAACTAAACTTCGGGGAAAAAAAAAGATAATTAGGAAGGAAGCCAAGAGGCTCTATACTACAGGCAAGGAGCTAACAAAAGGTTGGAAGGAAGTAGAGATGGGTATATCGCATCGCATCGCAAAATATCGCATCGTTTTTTATCGCATTTTGCGATTGCGAAAAAAAAAAAAAAATCGCAGCGAGGCGATGCGATTTAATCGCGCGACTGTTTTGGTATCGTGCTTATATCACGCATTTTTTAGCGCGGTATAATGTGATATGCGATTTGAAAAGATCGCGCGATACTTCTGCGCATCGCATCGCGGAATTTTGCCAGCAAGAGGGGGGGACATGAGCGAGGGCCCTGAACTTAGAGAAAATAGAAAAGGGTAAGCTAAATGCTAGGTTTCTCTTGCTTAAATGGCGGGCAGAAATGGCAAGCCGCAGTCTCGGGTTGCCGTGATTGATGGGGAGGTGTTTTTGTGAGGAGCTTGGAGCACATTAGAGGAAGGGTTGGGAATTCTAGATGGGAAGGATTGCAGTGCGGTTGAGGGAGGGGAGTTGGGTGGAGGTTCAAATTTGTTATGGGTGGTGGTGGGCGGTGGGCGAGTGGGTTTTCTGAATGGGATGTGGTGGTGCGCGGTTGAAAGGATTTAGGGGGTTGGACTGAAATTTCGACCCCCAAAGTCAGTTGGTTGGAACTCCAACCAGTTTCCGCCACTTCAATCGCACTAAACTCCCCTGCATCTGCGTCAACTCCCGCGGCTCTAACATGCTCCACATGAGAGAGGGACCACAATATCCCCATCTCCCGTCAATTTTCACTTACCTAATTCCGCGCGTAACTAGGAGAGCCGCCATTGCCTTGCCATGTGGTGTGGGGAAACATTTTTTAAAGCAGGAAAACAGTGGCCCCTAAATATCGCATAGCGCGATATATCGTTTTTTTTTTTTTTTTTTTTTTTTTTTTTTTTTTTTTCCGATGTTTTTAAATATCGCACCCTAAACGCGATATGCGATTTCGGTTTTTTTTCTTCTCATATCGCAGCGATGCGATGTCGCATTGCTGCAATATAATGCGCGATAAGACAGAATGCGATGCGATATCGCTTCGCATTTTGACCATGTTTAGTTGGAAGGGAAGCTACTCCCATTGGCTACAATTGTGGTTAATGAGAGAGATTGGTTGGAGGGGAAGCAACCCCAAAGTGTGGTAGTTGCTGGTTGGTTGGACCTTGGGACCGTTTGGTTAGAAAAAGCCAACCAGAAGACCACGACCAAATCCAAACTTGACCAACCCAAAGTGTGTTTGGTGAACGCAACCAACAACCCCCGGATAAGTTAAATCACTACACCCCCCTATTCTAGCTTATGGATGTTGTCTATATAAATATATTACAACATCCAACCTATAACGTTGACATAGGACCCAACCATCCCAAGCCTTGCTCTTTCTCAAATCCACTTAACAGAATCTCGCAACCAAACATGGTTATAAGAGCTTACAGCTCATGCCTCACCTACATCCTAAGGCTTTCCTCTCCCACGGCCAAATCATTTGCGCACCCTCCGCACTCTAGTTTCCCATCAGGTCCCTCACGGATTTTCCTCGCCCACCCTCTCCCTTTTCTCCGTTTCTCGCGCCATCCGCGTGCTGTCCCGGTGGCGCCACCAGCAGCCGTCCAACCGCCATCCGCCTGCAACCCGCACGGCACCCAGCGCCATCCCACTGCTGTCTCCGCGCTGTCTGCAATCACCTAAGCATGGAGATTATCCAACATTGCAAGATCAGGATCATCTCCCTCTCTTAAGACGTTTACTTAAAAGGATCTTGGAGCGCTTCAAGATGTCCAGGGCCAAGCCAATCTTCACCCCCCTTCGTGTCGGGCACCAGCAATCTCCACCCTCCACCCCTTCCTCTTCCTTTGATCCCTACGCCAAGCTCGTCGAGTCCTTGTTGTATGGGATACTTTGCACATGTTCCGACCTTGCCTACCCCATGGGTGCTTCGTCGGCGCTTCGTGGACTCACTCCTAGCCTGACCAATGCAACCCCGTAGGGGTATGGCTTCCTCCTCGGCAGCGGCCTCATTAGTTGGCGCCCCACTTGCTCCTCCTCCATCCCTTTCTCCTCCAGTGAAACAGATTTGTACGCCGCCATCATGGCTGCCCAGGTTGCGCGCTCGCTTAGGCGCCCCCTCCATCCTTCTCAGTGGTCTGCGCGCCCCCCAACTGTGTCCTACCATTTGGTGCGAAAAAGCCAGCACCATCCACTGCATAAAAAAACCAGTTTTGACATCCACGCACATCAAGCTCCGCCACTACTTTATCTGCGAACTCGTCCAGGCCTCGAAATTATTGTCCGCAAGATCGACCCATCTGCCAAGCTTGTGGACATCTTCACCAAGGTCCTCCTTCGCCACATCCATACTGCTCTTCTCCACCTCCTTGGCCTTGCTCCTCACTCCTCTTCCTCCAAAGGTGGCTGATTCTAGGGTTGTCCCCCTAGGCCGGCCAAGACTTCAAGCTCTATCCAGGTAATGGGTTCTGTTAAAATATTCCCTCCTATTCTATCATCCAGCATAGATGAGCATTTTTAAGTAGTTTTAGCTAACCTAGCATTTGTTGGGTGTACACCAGGTTTAACCACCCTAGTTGGGATTGGGTTCTACTAACTTCCTCGGCCATTATTGGCATCAAGGAATGGCCACCCCAACTTACTGGTGGAGGCATAGGTCCCCACTAGACATGGTTAAAACTAGGGTTGAGCAAACTACCCGCCCGGGTCGGGTACCCGGTACCCGGACCCGCTTTTAGGGCGGGTCGGGTATCGGAAATCCTGAAAATTACCCGGCGGGTCGGGTCCGGGTTACCCGGGCCGGGTATCAATACCCGCTACCCGAAATGCTACCCGACGTGTCGAGTAACGGGTACCCGACCCGGTCGGGTAAAATATACCCGAGGTCGGGTATTCCACCTAGACATGGGCGTAAGTCGCGCTGTGTTTTAGGTTTTGCAGCAAAACGGTTTTGGAGGTGAGGGGAGACGAGTGGAGCATTTGTGAGGAGAAGTTGGAGTTTGTAGATGGGGAGGAGTTAAGTGCGGTGAAAGGGAGGGAGTTGGGTGGGAGTTGGAGAAGAGGTTGGAGTTCGTAGATGGGTAGGAGTTCAGTGCGGTGAAAGGGAGGGAGTTTTGTTGGAAATGTTGGAGTTTGTAGACAGGGAGGAGTTCAGTGCGGTGAAAGGGAGGGAGTTTGGTTGGAAATTGGAGTTTGTAGACGGGGAGGAGTTCAGTGCGGTGAAAGGGAGGGAGTTGGGTGGTCAAAATTCGACCCCCAGAAAACGCGACTCTCATTTGAGAGTCGTGTTTTCAGGAACCCTACCTAGCCTAGCCCAACTTTAGGATGTCCACTAGTAGGTGGCGGGTAGTATTACCCGCTTTTCAGGGTAACCGGGTCGGGTATACCCGGACCCGCCAGGCGGGTATTGTATTACCCGGCCCCTAAGGCCGGGTCCTGGGCATATTACCCGACCCGGACCCGACCCGGACCCGACCCGAAATTACCCGACCCGAGGTCGGGTATTGCAAAATCGGGTCGGGTCGGGTAATTACCCGGTTTTGCTCAAGCCTAGTTAAAACACGATGCAATATAATATCGCATCGCACTCGCTGCGATCACGATATATATCGCACGATATTACATCCTATCGCTGCGATATTTATTATTTGAAAAAGGATGTCGCATATCGCTTTTAGGTACGATATAGAAATTTGTTGAAAAAGCGATATATCGTGCGATGCGGTATAATATCGCACCGCATTTAGGAGCCATTGTTTTCCCCCGTAAAAAAAGGTTTCCCCACACCACATGGCACAACAATGGCTGCTCTCCTAGGTTCGCGCTCAATTAGGTAAGTGAAAATTGGTGGGAGATGGGGATATCGTGGTCCCTCTCTCATGTGGAGCGTGTTAGAGGGGCGGGGGTTGGATTCTGTAGATGCAGGGGAGTTTAGTGCAGTTGAAGTGGTGGAAATTGGTTGGAGTTCCAACCAATTGACTTTGGGGGTCGAAATTTCAGTCCAACCCCCTAATCCCTTCAACCGCACACCACCACATTCCATCCAGAAAACCCACTCGCCCACCGGCCATCACCCATAACAAATTTGAACCTCCACCCAACTCCCCTCCCTCAACCGCACTGCACTTTTTCCCATCCAGACTTTCCAACCCTTCCTCTAGTGTGCTCCAAGCTCCTCACAAAAACACCTCCCCATCAATTACGCCAACCCCAAGCTGTCGTTTCCCATTTCCGCACGCCAATTCAGCAAGAGAAACCTAGCATTTTGCTTACCCTTTCTATTTTCGCTAAGTTCAGGGCCCGCGCCCATGTTCCTTCCCCCCCCCTTGCTGGTGAAATTCCACAACGCGATACGCGAAAATATCGCATGCGATATAAAAGTATCGCATATCGCATTATATCGCACCCAAAAACCTGGGATAAAAACGCGATATGAGTTTATTGCACGATAAAATCGCATCACATTGGGCGATATAATTCTGGAAAAAAACAATATCGCTATTGCATTTTTGCGATATATGCGATGCGATGCGATATAACCATCTCTAGTCCTCACCAACCCGCCTCTACTCTACCGACTATGTAAGCCCGCCCTTTCTCTAATCCAACCATCGCTTGAATGTCAACTAGCCCCACATATGGCATTCTTGCACTTTAACAATGGTTGTTGTAATCGTACGCTTGCATGTTCCACTCCACCCTGTGCAATAAGAGTGGTTCGTAATGGCATTGTGGCTATTACAAACTCCCGCTTCACAATGCATCATAGTGGGTACGTGTGGATACAAGGGCACAGGGGCTGGCGGTTGTGAAAGTGAGGGCTGTGGACTACGATGGCCTGTGTGCCGGGTTGGGGGAACGCGTGTGTGCAAAGTTGGGAGGAGGGGTGGGTGGGTTGGGTGATGCCGGGAGGGCGACAAGCAACCGCTGACTAATCTGCCATCGAAAGTGGGGGGGAGAGGGGGGTTGAGGCTCAAGATGGGCCCCGCACCAACCTGTCCTCTTCAAATGGTCCACATGCCAGGGTGGGGGCTGGCCTGGCCCGTCCTTTTTCATGGGCGAGCCGCCCCCGTCCCGGCCCGGGCTGACTTGAGCCCGTCCCTTGACCATGTCTCGCTTACGGTTCGGCCGCTAATGATACGTACATCTCTGCCTTGCGTGCCAAGCTTGGCAGTGCGCACAGTGTCGATGCTGAGCACGTAGGTGTCGTTGTCCACATGGTTGACCTGCTCGTACGGCAGCACCTCGCCCACGTACTCGCACACCACCGCGCCCGCTGGGATGAAGTCCCATGACCGCACCGCCCAGCCCTTATGAGAGGTCTTGTACACCTGCAGCCATGGGCAATACGAGTTGTGCAAAAGGGAAGTCGAAAACACAGACACACATGGTACGACATGATCCTGGTCACTGATGATGGTGGTGTGAACCACATCACGCACGAGTTGCAGTCACACCTCTCTCGCAAGGATTTCGGCAAGCTGCAGTCCATCACCTCAATCGCCCGATCACTTTCCCATAGGCCTCCCACATTGGGAAGGTAATTGAGCATCTAAAGAACCATGCCCGTCCCATCTTTAAACCCTAGCTAGTCCCCCGGCCTCATTTTCCTCCGCCCCCTATTATGCTTGTCAGCTCCCTCATGTGCATCATGCTCGTCCTTTCAGTATTAATAGCTTGTCGCCTCCCGCATGTGCGTCATCATGTGCACTAGTTCGACTTGGCATACCCCATCATAGTGCTACCTCGCTTGTCCGGATTGGCTGAGCATTGGCAGGTGGCTAAGTGCGTCCTTCACCACCTGTGTGGTACCAATGGCAATACTCCCTTTGCTGACACCTCTCTTGCTGTTCCGAAAATAATAACATAACCAACGCTAGCTCTCATCTCAACCAGCGCTCCGCACATGGCTACTAGTCAACACATGGCATGGCAGCGACCTTATAAGCTAGCATTCCACCCGCTGTACGGCCATCGATGTGTCCACATGTGAGACAACACTCCATGCAACAACCATGGCAAACTCAAAAAGCCCGATGGATGTGGTTCTTCCTTGGCAAGCTGTGACTTTATGCTAGCACTATCAATCTCTTCAAGGACACAATCCTCCACTTGCGCTCCAAACACATCGAGCTTCGCTGATTCTTCCACCAGGAGTATGTCGAGCATGATCATCTGGTGGTGGAAAAGATCGCTGCAGCTGGCAACCTAACCGACAGTCCCACCAATGCTCAGTACGCTCTCCTCCTCCTCTTGGGCATCGACCCTTCTTCGTGCACCTGGATATTGGGGTCATATGCCTTCATCCACCCACACATGCTACAGGCTACAGCTTCGCGCATGCTACAAATTGCGTATGTAGGGTGCACTATCACTTTAGTTACGGCCAACGCTGTAGTATAACGTTGGGTGAGTTCATCATATAAGTGGAAAACAACCCAAGTGTTGGCAGGCCAACGCTGTAGTATAACGTTGGGTGAGTTCATCATATGAGTGGAAAACAACCCAACTAAGTGTGAGAAACTCAAGTGATGATTGTATTAGGAAAAGAGTGGGTATACATAGGTGAGGAGTAGGAGGGAGGGGGGGGTTTTGGTTGGGAGGTGACCACGATTATTGGTGACCCCAATAAGTTGAGTTGGCCAACTTATTGGGGGTCCAATGATCCTAGCCAAGATTATTGGTGGGTCCAATAATCTTGGTTGGGATTATTGGGGGTTCCAATAATTGGGAGCCCAACGAATTTGGGAACCCAACAAGGTTGAGAACCCAACCCCCAACTTGGGTGTATACACCCTAGTGGGGTGCTTATAAGTACCTAAGACAATGAAACGATGTAGGCTAATAGAATGAAGGGAGAATATTCTAACACAACCCCTTAGCCTACAGAGTGCCATAAGTCTTGGGAAGGTGAGGGGAAGCAACCCCTGAATCAGGTAGTCCCCTGTGAGGGAGGGGCAAGACCCAGAAGGCGAAGGAGAGCCGCATGGGGACGACGAGGGAGGGCCTTGGTGAAGATGTCTGCAAGGTTGGCTGAAGAGTCAATCTTGCGCACGGTGAGGTGTCCAGCCTGGACGAGCTCACCAACGAAGTAGTGTCGGAGCTCGATGTATTTGGAGCGACCATGGAAAACGGCTTCCTTTGTGAGGTGGATAGTACTGGCATTGTCGCACCAGATGGTGGGATAGGGCTGGGGAGCATCCAGCTCAGCGAGGAGGAAGCTGAGCCACCGCGCCTCCTGGGCTGCCATGGTGACAGCGTAGAGCTCTGCTTCGAAGAAGGAGAGAGCGATCGAGGAGGAGCGGGTGGAGCGCCAGGAAATGAGGCCGCTCCCGAGGGAGAAACCATACCCCTGTGAGCTGCGACGATCGGGCTGAGAATCCGCCCAAGAGGAGTCGCTATAGCCAGTGAGCTGAGGGGGGGTGGGGCCACCCAAGGTGAGGACATAGTCCTTGGTGCCTTTGATGTAGCGGAGAACGCGCTTGGCTGCTTGCCAGTGCTCGGGAGTGTGTTTGCCAGCGCCGACAAAGCGCGCCAGGACACTGATAGGGTAGGCGAGGTCGGGGCGAGTGCACATCATGGCGTACATCAGGGACCCGACCAGCTCAGCGTAAGTACTGGAGGAGGAACCGTGGGTGGATGTCGGCGAGAGCTGGTGGCCGACTTGGAGGGGTGTGGAGACGGGTTTGGCCGTGGCCATCTCGAAGCGTTCAAGGACCTTCTCGAGGTAGAATGCCTGAGAGAGGGAGATGGTCCTGGCCGTGCGATCGCGAGAAATCTCCATCCCGAGGTAGTTGCGGACCTCCCCCAGGTCCTTGCAGAGGAGGCGGTTCTGCAGCTCATCCTTGACCTGTTGTAGGTCTGCTTCGTTGTCAGCGGCAAGAAGCATGTCGTCGACGTAGACGAGGATGTAGAAGGGGGAGGGGGAGGTGCGCAGGAAGAGGCAGGAGGAAGCCTGGGAAGGGCGAAAACCAAGAGCACGGAGAGTGCTCGAGAGCCTGGCATGCCATTCCCGAGGAGCTTGCTTGAGGCCGTAGACCGGGCGGCGAAGTTCCCAAACGGTGTTGGGAGGGAAAGGGAGGTGCCAGCCCTCGGGACGCTCCATGAAGATGCGCTCATGGAGTTCACCTTGGAGAAATGCCATGGTGACATCCATCGAGTGCAGGATCATGCCGCGCCGGCCGATGAAGTCCAAGAACATGCGGACGACAGGGGGAGTGGCGGTCGGCGAGTAGGTGTCAAGGAAGTCATGGCCGTACCGCTGCGTGAATCCTTTGGCGCAGTAGCGGGCCTTATAGATCGGGTCGTCGCCAGGGAGGAGCTTGACCTGAAATACCCATTTGCCCTTGACCACGTTGTGGTTGAGAGGGCGGGGTACGTCGATGAAGGTGCTGTTGCGGACAAAGGCCTCATTCTCTTTGAGGACTGCCTTGCCCCAATGAGGGTGGTCGGGGCATGTCATAGCTTCGTGATAATCTCCCGGCTCGAAGATGATGGGCGCGCCGGAGAAGACAAGTACCGGGGCGCCGGTCATGCTGAAGGCGACTGCTTGGGTGTTGAAGAAGAGGTGGAGGCGAAGAAATTCACCATGGGAGTCTTCGATGAGGAGGGGAGAGAAAGGAGGAGGAAGGGAGGGTGGTGTTGCAAGTCTGCTGCGCTGCTGAGGGGGGAGGCTGCGACACGGCGACTCTGCGACTCGGCTGCACGGCTGCTTGACCGGGGCCACTGCTGCGGCGGATCCTGACGCTGCGGGTGCGGCGACCGGGGCAGGCACTGGTGCGGCGGCGGGAGCTGCTGCGGCGGGTGCGGAGGTGGAAGCAGAGGGTGCTGGAGCGGGTGCCTTTGCCTGAGGGGAGGGAGGGGCTAAGGGCGGACCAAAGAGGGGATCCATGGACCGAGTATGAGGGCGGTGGCGAAGGACAAGGGGAGAAGACACCTGGGGGGGTGGAGGAGGAGGTGGGGGAGATGGGGGAGGAGGGGGGGAAGGAGGTGGAGGGGGAGGAGGTGGGGAGAAGGGGGAGGATGGAGCGGAAGCGGAGTGAGAGGGAGAGGGGGGGAGTACTGGGTCAAGGATGTCACCTGAGGAAGATGAGGAGGGAGCAGATTCGGGAGGAGGAGGTGCTGGGGGTGGGGGAATAAGAGGGAGAGGGGGGAGGAGGGGGGGGGTGACAGTGTCAGAGGGGATGAAGGGGCGAGGAGGAATGGTGAGTGGGTCAGGTGAGGCAGGAGAGGTGTAGTACGGGGAGGATTCGTCAAAGATGACGTCTCGACTACGAATGAGGCGACCTGAGGGGGGATGAAGGAACAGGTAGTCAGGGGAGGAGGTGTTGTGACCAAGGAATACACAGGGTAGACTCTTGGAGGCGAGCTTCCCTGCTGTGCGTGAGCGGTCGGCTGGGTGTATGAGAACATACGCCCTGGAACCCCAGACGCGCAGGGGGGAGACGTCGGGTTTAGTTGACGTCCACAGCTCGGTGGGGGTGGTGGAGGGGAGGAGAGGGTGGGGATACAGGTTAGTGAGGAGGACGGCGTGGAGAAGAGCATAACCCCAGAGAGAAGGCGGGCAAGAGGCGTGAACGAGAAGATACCTGGCGGTCTTTGTAACTTCTAGAACACGAGCTTCTGCCACGCCATTCTGCTGAGGGGAGTGAGGGAGGGTGTAAGTGTGGTGAATACCATGGGTGAAGAAATAGGAAGAGAGATGGTGATTGAGGAATTCACCGCCGCCATCGGAATGGAGCGGCGAACGGGACGACCGAAGTGGGTGCGCGCCTGCTCGGCCCAGGCTATGATGAAGGCCGGTGCCTCAGCCTTCGTGCGAAGGAGGGAGACCGAGGTGTATCGTGAGCGGTCATTGACCAGGACGAGGAGGTAGCGGTGCCCTTGACGGGTGGGGGAGGGGTTGGGGCCCCAGAGATCCATGTGGACAAGATCCAGGAGCTCTGGGGCGAAGAAGGGTGACTTTTATGTGGAAGCTGCTTGAGCTTGCTCTGGACACAGATGGTGCAAGGGGGGGCGGGGGAGGGAGGGAGTGGAGGGAGAGTGAGGGGAAGGCCATTGAGGAGCCCGGAGGCGACGGCCTTGTGGAGGGTGGCAAAGTTGGGGTGACCTAGGCGGTGGTGGAGGAGGATGGCAGGATGTGTAAGATCACGACAATGGCACTGAGATGGGGGGGGAGCAGGAGGGGCGGGAGGGGAGGTGGGGGGAGGTTGCGGAGGAACGAGAGGAGGGGGGAGGGGAGGGATGGTGGAGGCAGTGTGACAGGCTGACGGACGGGGAGTGTGAAGGGTGTACATGCGAGTGCGAGGACACATGGGAACACGGACGATGAAATGACCCGTGGATGAGTGAAAGAGGTCACAGTGGGTGGCGTGGCCGGGGTAGATTGTTGTGACCCCGGCCCGTTGAAGTGCACCTTGGGAGACAAGGTTAGTGCGAAGGGAGGGGACATGGAAGCCAGTTACTGAACCTGAGGGGAAGAGGGGGCAGGGAAGAGTGGAGGTATGGCGGGAGGTGATCGAGAAAGTAGAATCGGCTCCAATGATGGTGGAGGGGTTGGGGAGGGGGGTGAGGGCACCAGCGTCACGAAGGACTGTGACACTGGCGCCGCTGTCAATGACAAACTCAATGGAGGGAGGGGTGGGGTGAGACACGGAGTACTGGAAGGAGGTTTCATTAATAGACTCGGGATACATTGGAGGAATAGCAGGAGAAGCATGGCTAACATGGTTGATGAAGCCAGGAGAGGGAAATGGGGTAAAGCTAGGAGGTCCGGTGGGGGCCTGCGCAAGAGGAGCAGGAGCAGAGAGGCCGGAGCTCCAGGCGGAGGGAGGGGAGGGTTGCTGCTGAGACTGTTGGTGCTGCTGAGGTTGTTGCAGCTGCTGGAGGAGCTGCTGCAGGAGCTGCTGCAGCTGCTGGATCTGCTGCGGCTGCTGAGTCAGCTGCGGCTGCGGGGACGGAAGGAGGGGCATGACCTGCTGGAGGATCTGTGGAGGGAGGTGCTGTGCGAGGATGTGGTGGAGAGAGGTAGAGGAGGGCTGATAGGCGGGGAGGGTACGAACATCAAAGGGAGTGGGAGGTGGAGTGATAGCGGACCAGCGAGGGGGCGTGCCCGTGTTGAAGGGCCTCGATGAGCCGTCGGAGGAGACTGGCGGAGAAGCTCCGCTTCAGTTTTCAGAATCCATGCGGCTACATAGGCGGAGTCGGGTGGGAAGCTGGCGTGAACCTTATTGAACGCCACGCGACGGGCCTCGTACATGGGTGTGAGACCGTCGAGGAGGCAGCAAACGATGAGGGAGTCGGGAAGGGGAGAGCGACGATCGGCAAGGCGTTTGGAAGTGGTGAGGAGGCGGCGCGTGAAGGAGAGGGCGTTGGGGCAGGAGTCGAGGTTGATGTCGAGGAAGGCGCGGTGGAGCGCTAGGAGAGAGTTGGTGTCCTGGAGGTCATAGGTGGCACATAGCTCTTTCCAGAACTCGGGAGCGGAGGAGGGGGTTATTTCGCGTTTGAGGGAGGAAGGAGCGCATGCAGACAGGATAGCGAGACATTTGCGGTTGGCAATGTTCCAGGCAGAGTGGCGACGACGGTACTCACGAAAGTCATCAGCATACTTAGCCGTGGCGTCCTTGTGCTGCTGGAGAAGTGTGTTGGCAGCGTCGTGCGCAGCTTGCTCTGCGTCATACGCGTGCTGGAGGAGAGTGTACTCCGCAAAGTCCTTGTCATACTGGTGCTGCACGCGAGCCCATCGATCAGGGTCATCGGTGTAGACCAGTGGTGAGGGCTTGGTGGGGGCCGGTCCCGAGGGGGGTGGAGGTGGGGCGGGAGGTGCAGGGGAGACATCAGCAGGACGCTCTGGGGGCTGCCCTGCGTCAGTGCCAAGGAGAATGTCGAGGAGGCAGTAATCGTTGATGATTGCGGATCCGAGGACATTTGTGAGGCTTTGGGCAAAGGTAGCCCAGTTGACAGGGACAGCGCCGTCGATGAGCTCGAGGACGTCGATGGTGGAGATGTCGACGACGAGTGCTTCGGTGGTCATGGTGGAATTGCGGGTGCTGATGCTGTTGCTGCTGGGGATGAGGGGAGAGGGGAGAAGGAGGAGGGAGGGGAGGGGGCGAAATATGGCTGCTGCAGATGAGGCGGTTGCTGCCGCTGGTGGGAGGAGGAAGGGGAGGAGGAAATGAGGGGGGAGATGCGGCTGCTGCGGCTGATGAGGGGAGTGGGGAAGGAGGAGAGGAAGGGAGGGAGGAAGGGGGGAGGAGGAGAGGAAGGGAGGGAGGAAGGGGGGGGGGAGGAGGAAAAAGGCGGGTGCGCGGAGCGCAGCTCTTAAGTCGCCGTAACCTTCGGCGGGCGCCGACGCGAAAGGCGACGGCCAGCGCGGATGGCGACGATCGGCAGCTGTGGGCAGTTGTGTGAGGTACACGCCGGCACAGAGGTCAGCCCGACCGAATCCCGCTTGTTAGGCGGGGGCGCCGGGACTGCACAAAGGGGGAGGAGGCGACGGAGAGCGGAGGAGACGGAGTGTCGAAATATGGCGGGAGGGCCGCGTCAAGATGGTGCAGGAGCGCCGCGTCAAATCGCGGCGGAACGTCACGCCGAAATGCGACCGAGTGCCCGCGTCGAAATGCGGCCGAGCGCCGCGTCGAGATGCGGCCGAGCGCCGCGTCGAGATGCGGCCGAGCGCCACGTCGAAATGCGGCCGAGCGCCGCGTCGAAATGCGGCCGAGCGCCGCGTCGCAATGCGGCAGGAGCGCCGCGTCGAAATGCGGCTAGAGCGCCGCGTCGAAATGCGGCAAGAGCGCCGCGCGAAAACGTAGCGATTAAGGGCGCGAGGTGAGGCGCTTAAGGGCGCGGGGAGGGGCGTTCATGGGCGCGGGGAGGGGCGCTTATGGGCGCGGGGAGGGGCGCTTATGGGCGCGGGAAGGGGCGCTTAAAGGCGCGGAGAGGGGCGCTTAAGGGCGAGGGGAGGGGCGCGGGGAGGGGCGCGTTGGGCGCGAGGTGGCTAGGGATCGAACCACGGAGAGGCGTGAGCCATAAGCTCTGAAACCATGTGAGAAACTCAAGTGATGATTGTATTAAGAAAAGAGTGGGTATACATAGGTGAGGAGTAGGAGGGAGGGGGGGGTTTTGGTTGGGAGGTGACCACGATTATTGGTGACCCCAATAAGTTGAGTTGGCCAACTTATTGGGGGTCCAATGATCCTAGCCAAGATTATTGGTGGGTCCAATAATCTTGGTTGGGATTATTGGGGGTTCCAATAATTGGGAGCCCAACCAATTTGGGAACCCAACAAGGTTGGGAACCCAACCCCCAACTTGGGTGTATACACCCTAGTGGGGTGCTTATAAGTACCTAAGACAATGAAACGATGTAGGCTAATAGAATGAAGGGAGAATATTCTAACACTAAGTGCTGGCAGGCCAACCCCACATAGAGCTCGACTAGCTTAACCACGCTTGGCGATTGGCCAATGGAACCAAGTTGGCTCAAAGCCAACCAAACCTGTTGAATACTTGGTCAGCACCAACCTAGTTTATTGGCTAAGAATCCGTTAGGTAGTTGGGTGTCTTTTTCTCTAGGGCTCTATTAAATGTGATATACCACTTGTTGTTCTATAGAGGCACTTCGATCTTCTTTTTCACGTATGCTACCATGTACAAGATGTGTTCAACAACGAATGCCATCAGGCGCATCTACACTGGTCCACTTTCCTACTAAACTCCACAATACGCAGAAAACAGAATTAAAGCAAAAAAAGGCAACGTGCGCACCTCGAGACGGAAGCGCAAGCCGCGTTGGCCGACACGATTGATGCATTGAGGGCCGCATGCACACGATGGGCCACACTCCATCACAATGCCCCGTGCCTTGATCAACCTGAAGCACATCGCACGGTGCAAAGCCAAAAAGCAGGGAACGTCTGCCCGCTCCATCATTCAACACGCGCACATGAGAAAAGTGTCTAGACATAAAAGGAAAGTCGGGATTGCCCTCGACCTTGGAATACCGCAAAACTAGACTGAAGTGACCTGCCGGGTTCGATCGGCATAAAGGTGAGCCGGGTGCAAAGCTTGAATGTGACCCCTGGAGGGGCCGAATGACTACAAGGGGAGGTGGGGGGTATGGGGCTCGAGGGCCAATCTCGCAAACTTGGAAGGCCGGCCCAGCTCAGGCCATCCCCGGCCTGTCTCTTGCTCATCTCTATCCCACGTACAAAGCTCTTGGGAGGTGATTCTGTCCCCCGCCACGTCTTCAACACTTCATGTTACTCTGGTGAGGGTATTTCCATTCCAAGCCATTCTTGCAGTGCTCGATCACCCCACCTTGACCATCGGCAACTAGGGCCTCAACCCCTTGGGAGCCCGTGTGCTCTCCCCCACAGCACCAAGTCACTCGTCCAGCCCTCATCAGTTCTCTTAGCCACGAAAGGATTGCATTGCCCTGCGGCTCTTGGACCCTTTCATTAGGCTTGAGCAAAATACCCGCGCGGGTCGGGTACCCGGACCCGGATCCGCTTTTTGGGCGGGTCGGGTATCCGGATTCCGGAATATTACCCAGCGGGTCGGGTCCGGGTTACCTGGGCGGGCGGGTATTTGATACCCGTTACCCGAAACGTTACCCGACGTGTCGGGTAACGGGTACCCGACCCGGTTGGGTAATTAATACCCGAGGTTGGGTATCACACCTAGACATGGGTGTAAGTCGTGCTGTGTTTTAGGTTTTGCGGCAAAACGGTTTGGGAGGTGAGGGGGGACGAGTGGAGCATTTGTGAGGAGAAGTTGGAGTTTGTAGATGGGGAGGAGTTGAGTGCGGTGAAAGGGAGGGAGTTGGGTGGGAGTTGGAGAGAAGGTTGGAGTTTGTAGATGGGGAGGAGTTCAGTGCGGTGAAAGGGAGGGAGTCTGGTTTGAAATGTTGGAGTTTGTAGACAGGGAGGAGTTCAGTGCGGTGAAAGGGAGGGAGTTGGGTGGTCAAAATTCGACCCCCCAGAAGCGACTCATTTGGGAGTCGCGTTTTCAGAAACCCTAGCTAGCCTAGCCCGTTTTAGGAGGCCCACTAGTAGGTGGCGGGTAGTAATACCCGCTTTTCACGATAACCGGGTCGGGTATACCCGGACCCGCTAGGCGGGCGTTGTATTACCCGTCTCCTAATGCCGGGTCCGGGTAAGGGTCGTGGGCATATTACCCGACCCGGACCCGACCCGAAAATACCCGACCCAAGGTCGGGTATTGCAAAGCCAGGTCGAGTCGGGTAATTACCCGGTTTTGCTCAACCCTACCTTTCATCATGGCAGGCACTAACCTTGTTCACCTTGTTTTCTCTGCCACAGTGAACAAGTATTGCCCTCAGTACTTTTGGGCAAAATGTTTTACGGCTTATTGGTCCTCAACAACTTAGCTTCATTAGGCGCCATTGTTCTTGCGGACTAGGGTGCAAAAGCGCTTGGGCAGCCCACAATTTTTATTTTTGCGACAGTTCGTGACGTGGCGAATCTTAACAGAAGGTTCGCTCTATCGCGAACTTGACATTGGGCAAACAATTCAGCTCCCAACCCCAAGATCTCCCCTAACTGCACCCCATCTGACTCCATCTACCAAACCCAACCCCTCCCCTCTACACCCTCTACTCACAAGAGGGAGGTCATAATCCTACTATGCTGCTGCAACCCTAACTCTCTCACGTAGGCACGTATTTTCCTTCTGAAACTCTCTAACCTAGCAAGCATGCCTAGCGAAGAAGCTCTTTAAGTCTGCTGCGGCAATGTCGATCGCTCCTACCACTCCCTCCCGCAAGCTGTGGCACCAACAGAAGAGCCTCTGGTGAGGCATCTAGCTCAACTCGACGATGTATTGCGAGGATAGGCTCCATGATGTATTTACGCATTTCAAAATCCCTATCCGCGAACCCCGCAAGACGCAATTCTGTGTTCAAGCATCGCGCTTTAGAGTTCAGTGGCTCGGCTGCCCACTGCGCGAACCGTATATTTTCCCTCTGCCAGTACTTCTTCCAAACGCTTGCCCAAACCCTCCCCAAGCGTTAAGCGTTTTTCACAACTTAGCTTGCGGCATGCGGCCCTGTTCTAGCGCAAGAAACAACTCGCTCCCGCCTGTGCTGAGAGGCGGGGGTGAATAAGCGGCTTGGAGAAAACAACAGTGCTGAGCATTTACGAGTCTCATCAAGTGTCATACCTCCCCCCTTGCACATAAGAAAAGCCGTCCTTGTTCCTCTTGGCGCATGCGCACTTGCTCTCATTGGTGCACGCCCCCTTGCAGTGGCACGAGTGCGCCCCTCCGTGCAGCGTGAGCCCCTCCGGCATGATGTTCGCCATGACGTACTGGAAGGCTGGGTGCGCCACCAGCATGGAACGAGGAATGTTGCATGGAAATGTGAGGGAGGGGCAGCGGGCGGGGAGGAAAGGGGGGGAAGAGGGGGGGGGATGGAGGACGCCATGCATAGAGGCTGGTGACGCACGAGTCACGACCATGCCCAGCTCGGCTGCGGTGAGCGTGGAGGGCGCAGAGGAAACAGGTGCAGTTGTGACGAACGTTTTCAAGTGTGGAAAAGGGCGACCTTGTTTGCACCTACCGGGGGGCATGGTGGGCGGCTTGTCAATGCAATTGGTGACCACGACAGGCACTCGCTCCATGCCCTTTGAGAGGTCCGCGCACACAACACTGCCACATATGCATCCAAGGACACGTCAGGGACTTGATGCGGATAGGGAGTGCACAAAGCCACAAGAAACGATAAAACCTCGAGTCGAACACGTCCATGAACTTCTTCACACCCTGAGCTGAGTATCCCAGATTAGACATGGGCTTCCGAGCCTGCTTCAGCTTGGTATTTTTTTGTGACCGGCTTGGCTCGAGGCAAGCCGGCCCGAGCCAATCGATGCATGAAGTTCGGATTTGGCCACAAGGAACATTTCGTTTTCGAGCCAGGCCCCGGCTCCATCCTGTTTGGGCAAGCCGGGCCGGCAAAATTTCGTGACCAGCTCGACATGGCACGAGCCGGCTCGGCTCAACTAGGCCCCGGCTCAATCTCGGCTCAGGCCAGCTCGGCCATAAGCTCATATCTATCCCAGATAATTCAAGCACAACAGGCTACAGCGCCATGAACCCAAGTGCTTGACCTTGAACGAGTTGAGCTTGAATTAATGAGAACGATAATTTGTTCTTCTACACTGACTGTGCTATGACTGCCCCAAAGGCGGTGTGTTTCTCACTCGGATGCTTTGTTGGCGCTCGTTGGAATCTGCCCTCGCATGAAGCGAACCTGCGGCAAGTGGAAGCAAGGCCAGTGCAGGCGCATTGAGACTACAATCCACTGGTCTGAATTTTTAACACAGCGAAAGGAATCCAAGGATGCATGATGTCTCGATGATGTATGCAATCATTCACAGGCATGAGAGATATTTCAACCAGCAATGAGGGGGCAGAGCAGAGGAATCGTATTCCAAGAGGAAAGGGCGGAAAGGGTGGCTCGGGCGTATTAAACTAGGAGGTAAAAAGAGAAAACAGATCACTAAAAATGGAGTCCTGAACGAGCCAGGAGCAGGCCACTCCTGGCACACCACAGTAACATACAGACGACGGACCTTAACAATCAGAGACATTCCTCCTTAGTTGGCTGAATTAAGGGTAATGAACAGGAAGCTAGGGTGATGTACCGGAAGCTAGGGTGATGTACAGGAAGCTAGGGTGATGTACCGGAAGCTAGGGTGATGTACAGCAAGCTAGGGTGATGCACAGGAAGCTAGGGTGATGTACAGGAAGCTAGGGTGATGCACAGGAAGCTAGGGTGATGCACAGGAAGCTAGGGTGATGTACAGGAAGCTAGGGTGATGCAAAGGAAGCTAGCGTGATGTACAGGAAGCTAGGGTGATGTACAGGAAGCTAGGGTGATATACAGGAAGCTAGGGTGATGTACAGGAAGCTAGGGTGATGTACAGGAAGCTAGGGTGATGTACAGGAAGCTAGGGGGATGTACAGGAAGCTAGGGTGATGTACAGGAAGCTAGGGTGATGTACAGGAAGCTAGGGTGATGCGCAGGAAGCTAGGGTGATGCACAGGAAGCTAGGGCGATGCACAGGAAGCTAGGGTGATGCACAGGAAGCTAGGGTAATGTACAGGAAGCTAGGGTGATGTACAGGAAGCTAGGGGGATGTACAGGAAGCTAGGGTGATGCACAGGAAGCTAGGGTGATGCACAGGAAGCTAGGGTGATGGACAGGAAGCTAGGGTGATGCACAGGAAGCTAGGGTGATGTACAGGAAGCTACAGTGATGCACAAGAAGCTAGGGTGATGTACAGGAAGCTAGGGTGATGTCCAGGAAGCTAGGGTGATCTACAGGAAGCTAGGGTGATGTACAGGAAGCTAGGGTGATGTACAGGAAGCTAGGGGGATGTACAGGAAGCTAGGGTGATGTACAGGAAGCTAGGGTGATGTACAGGAAGCTAGGGGGATGTACAGGAAGCTAGGGGGATGTACAGGAAGCTAGGGTGATGTACAGGAAACTAGGGTGATGGACAGGAAGCTACGGTGATGCACAAGAAGCTAGGGTGATGCACAGGAAGCTAGGGTGATGCACAGGAAGCTAGGGTGATGCACAGGAAGCTAGGGTGATGCACAGGAAGCTAGGGTGATGTACAGGAAGCTAGGGTGATGCACAGGAAGCTAGGGTGATGGACCGGAAGCTAGGGTGATGCACAGGAAGCTTGGGTGATGCACAGGAAGCTAGGGTGATGGACAGGAAGCTAGGGTGATGCACAGGAAGCTAGGGTGATGTACAGGAAACTAGGGTGATGCACAAGAAGCTAGGGTGATGCACAGGAAGCTAGGGTGATGCACAGGAAGCTAGGGTGATGCACAGGAAGCTAGGGTGATGCACAGGAAGCTAGGGCGATGCACAGGAAGCTAGGGTGATGCACAGGAAGCTAGGATGATGCACAGGAAGCTAGGGTGATGCACAGGAAGCTAGGGTGATGTACAGGAAGCTAGGGTGATGCACAAGAAGCTAGGGTGATGCACAGGAAGCTACGGTGATGTACAGGAAGCTAGGGTGATGTACAGGAAGCTAGGGTGATGCACAGGAAGCTAGGGTGATGGACAGGAAGCTAGGGTGATGCACAGGAAGCTAGGGTGATGCACAGGAAGCTTGGGTGATGCACAGGAAGCTAGGGTGATGCACAGGAAGCTAGGGTAATGCACAGGAAGCTTGGGTGATGCACAGGAAGCTAGGGTGATGGACAGGAAGCTAGGGTGATGCACAGGAAGCTAGGGTGATGTAAAAGAAACTAGGGTGATGCACAGGAAGCTAGGGTGATGGACAGGAAGCTAGGGTGATGCACAGGAAGCTAGGGTGATGTACAGGAAACTAGGGTGATGCACAAGAAGCTAGGGTGATGCACAGAAAGCTAGGGTGATGTACAGGAAGCTAGGGTGATGTACAGGAAGCTAGGGTGATGTACAGGAAGCTAGGGTGATGTACAGGAAGCTAGGGTGATGTACAGGAAGCTAGGGTGATGCACAGGAAGCTACGGTGATGTACAGGAAGCTAGGGTGATGTACAGGAAGCTACGGTGATGGACAGGAAGCTATGGTGATGCACAAGAAGCTAGGGTGATGTACAGGAAGCTCGGGTGATGTACAGGAAGCTAGGGTGATGTACAGGAAGCTAGGGTGATGTACAGGAAGCTAGGGTGATGTACAGGAAGCTAGGGTGATGTACAGGAAGCTAGGGTGATGCACAGGAAGCTAGGGTAATGCACAGGAAGCTAGGGCGATGCACACGAAGCTAGGGTGATGCACAGGAAGCTAGGGTGATGTACCGGAAGCTAGGGTGATGCACAGGAAGCTAGGGTGAAGTACAGGAAGCTAGGGTGATGCACAAGAAGCTAGGGTGATGCACAGGAAGCTTGGGTGATGCACAGGAAGCTAGGGTGATGCACAGGAAGCTAGGGTGATGCACAGGAAGCTTGGGTGATGCACAGGAAGCTAGGGTGATGGACAGGAAGCTAGGGTGATGCACAGGAAGCTAGGGTGATGTACAGGAAACTAGGGTGATGCACAGGAATCTAGGGTGATGGACAGGAAGGTAGGGTGATGCACAGGAAGCTAGGGTGATGTACAGGAAACTAGGGTGATGCACAAGAAGCTAGGGTGCTGCACAGAAAGCTAGGGTGATGTACAGGAAGCTAGGGTGATGTACAGGAAGCTAGGGTGATGTACAGGAAGCTAGGGTGATGTACAGGAAGCTAGGGTGATGTACAGGAAGCTAGGGTGATGCACAGGAAGCTAGGGTGATGTACAGGAAGCTAGGGTGATGTACAGGAAGCTAGGGTGATGTACAGGAAGCTAGGGTGATGCACAGGAAGCTACGGTGATGTACAGGAAGCTAGGGTGATGTACAGGAAGCTAGGGTGATGTACAGGAAGCTAGGGTGATGCACAGGAAGCTAGGGTAATGCACAGGAAGCTAGGGCGATGCACACGAAGCTAGGGTGATGCACAGGAAGCTAGGGTGATGTACCGGAAGCTAGGGTGATGCACAGGAAGCTAGGGTGAAGTACAGGAAGCTAGGGTGATGCACAAGAAGCTAGGGTGATGCACAGGAAGCTTGGGTGATGCACAGGAAGCTAGGGTGATGCACAGGAAGCTAGGGTGATGCACAGGAAGCTTGGGTGATGCACAGGAAGCTAGGGTGATGGACAGGAAGCTAGGGTGATGCACAGGAAGCTAGGGTGATGTACAGGAAACTAGGGTGATGCACAGGAATCTAGGGTGATGGACAGGAAGGTAGGGTGATGCACAGGAAGCTAGGGTGATGTACAGGAAACTAGGGTGATGCACAAGAAGCTAGGGTGCTGCACAGAAAGCTAGGGTGATGTACAGGAAGCTAGGGTGATGTACAGGAAGCTAGGGTGATGTACAGGAAGCTAGGGTGATGTACAGGAAGCTAGGGTGATGTACAGGAAGCTAGGGTGATGCACAGGAAGCTACGGTGATGTACAGGAAGCTAGGGTGATGTACAGGAAGCTAGGGTGATGTACAGGAAGCTAGGGTGATGCACAGGAAGCTAGGGTAATGCACAGGAAGCTAGGGCGATGCACACGAAGCTAGGGTGATGCACAGGAAGCTTGGGTGATGCACAGGAAGCTAGGGTGATGGACAGGAAGCTTGGGTGATGCACAGGAAGCTAGGGTGATGGACAGGAAGCTAGGGTGATGCACAGGAAGCTAGGGTGATGTACAGGAAACTAGGGTGATGCACAGGAAGCTAGGGTGATGGACAGGAAGGTAGGGTGATGCACAGGAAGCTAGGGTGATGTACAGGAAACTAGGGTGATGCACAAGAAGCTAGGGTGCTGCACAGAAAGCTAGGGTGATGTACAGGAAGCTAGGGTGATGTACAGGAAGCTAGGGTGATGTACAGGAAGCTAGGGTGATGTACAGGAAGCTAGGGTGATGTACAGGAAGCTAGGGTGATGCACAGGAAGCGACGGTGATGTACAGGAAGCTAGGGTGATGTACAGGAAGCTAGGGCGATGCACACGAAGCTAGGGTGATGGACAGGAAGCTAGGGTGATGCACAGGAAGCTAGGGTGATGTACAGGAAACTAGGGTGATGCACAAGAAGCTAGGGTGATGCACAGAAAGCTAGGGTGATGTACAGGAAGCTAGGGTGATGTACAGGAAGCTAGGGTGATGTACAGGAAGCTAGGGTGATGTACAGGAAGCTAGGGTGATGTACAGGAAGCTAGGGTGATGCACAGGAAGCTACGGTGATGTACAGGAAGCTAGGGTGATGTACAGGAAGCTACGGTGATGGACAGGAAGCTACGGTGATGCACAAGAAGCTAGGGTGATGTACAGGAAGCTCGGGTGATGTACAGGAAGCTAGGGTGATGTACAGGAAGCTAGGGTGATGTACAGGAAGCTAGGGTGATGTACAGGAAGCTAGGGTGATGTACAGGAAGCTAGGGTGATGCACAGGAAGCTAGGGTAATGCACAGGAAGCTAGGGCGATGCACACGAAGCTAGGGTGATGCACAGGAAGCTAGGGTGATGTACCGGAAGCTAGGGTGATGCACAGGAAGCTAGGGTGAAGTACAGGAAGCTAGGGTGATGCACAAGAAGCTAGGGTGATGCACAGGAAGCTTGGGTGATGCACAGGAAGCTAGGGTGATGCACAGGAAGCTAGGGTGATGCACAGGAAGCTTGGGTGATGCACAGGAAGCTAGGGTGATGGACAGGAAGCTAGGGTGATGCACAGGAAGCTAGGGTGATGTACAGGAAACTAGGGTGATGCACAGGAAGCTAGGGTAATGCACAGGAAGCTAGGGCGATGCACACGAAGCTAGGGTGATGCACAGGAAGCTTGGGTGATGCACAGGAAGCTAGGGTGATGGACAGGAAGCTTGGGTGATGCACAGGAAGCTAGGGTGATGGACAGGAAGCTAGGGTGATGCACAGGAAGCTAGGGTGATGTACAGGAAACTAGGGTGATGCACAGGAAGCTAGGGTGATGGACAGGAAGGTAGGGTGATGCACAGGAAGCTAGGGTGATGTACAGGAAACTAGGGTGATGCACAAGAAGCTAGGGTGCTGCACAGAAAGCTAGGGTGATGTACAGGAAGCTAGGGTGATGTACAGGAAGCTAGGGTGATGTACAGGAAGCTAGGGTGATGTACAGGAAGCTAGGGTGATGTACAGGAAGCTAGGGTGATGCACAGGAAGCTACGGTGATGTACAGGAAGCTAGGGTGATGTACAGGAAGCTAGGGCGATGCACACGAAGCTAGGGTGATGTACAGGAAGCTAGGGTGATGCACAGGAAGCTAGGGTGATGTACAGGAAACTAGGGTGATGCACAGGAAGCTAGGGTGATGGACAGGAAGGTAGGGTGATGCACAGGAAGCTAGGGTGATGTACAGGAAACTAGGGTGATGCACAAGAAGCTAGGGTGCTGCACAGAAAGCTAGGGTGATGTACAGGAAGCTAGGGTGATGTACAGGAAGCTAGGGTGATGTACAGGAAGCTAGGGTGATGTACAGGAAGCTAGGGTGATGTACAGGAAGCTAGGGTGATGCACAGGAAGCTACGGTGATGTACAGGAAGCTAGGGTGATGTACAGGAAGCTAGGGTGATGGACAGGAAGCTACGGTGATGCACAAGAAGCTAGGGTGATGTACAGGAAGCTAGGGTGATGTACAGGAAGCTAGGGTGATGTACAGGAAGCTAGGGTGATGCACAGGAAGCTAGGGTAATGCACAGGAAGCTAGGGCGATGCACACGAAGCTAGGGTGATGCACAGGAAGCTAGGGTGATGCACAGGAAGCTAGGGTGATGCACAGGAAGCTAGGGTGATGCACAGGAAGCTAGGGTGATGTACAGGAAGCTAGGGTGATGTACAGGAAGCTAGCGTGATGTACAGGAAGCTAGGGTGATGTACAGGAAGCTAGGGTGATGCACAGGAAGCTACGGTGATGTACAGGAAGCTAGGGTGATGGACAGGACGCTAGGGTGATGTACAGGAAACTAGGGTGATGCACAGGAAGCTAGGGTAATGCACAGGAAGCTAGGGTGATGTACAGGAAGCTAGGGTGATGTACAGGAAGCTAGGGTGATGTACAGGAAGCTAGGGTGATGTACAGGAAGCTAGGGTGATGTACAGGAAGCTAGGGTGATGTACAGGAAGCTAGGGTGATGTACAGGAAGCTAGGGTGATGCACAGGAAGCTACGGTGATGTACAGGAAGCTAGGGTGATGTACAGGAAGCTACGGTGATGGACAGGAAGCTACGGTGATGCACAAGAAGCTAGGGTGATGCACAGGAAGCTAGGGTGATCTACAGGAAGCTAGGGTGATGTACAGGAAGCTAGGGTGATGTACAGGAAGCTAGGGTGATGTACAGGAAGCTAGGGTGATGTACAGGAAGCTAGGGTGATGCACAGGAAGCTAGGGTAATGCACAGGAAGCTAGGGCGATGCACACGAAGCTAGGGTGATGCACAGGAAGCTAGGGTGATGTACAGGAAGCTAGGGTGATGCACAGGAAGCTAGGGTGAAGTACAGGAAGCTAGGGTGATGCACAAGAAGCTAGGGTGATGCACAGGAAGCTTGGGTGATGCACAGGAAGCTAGGGTGATGCACAGGAAGCTAGGGTGATGCACAGGAAGCTTGGGTGATGCACAGGAAGCTAGGGTGATGGACAGGAAGCTAGGGTGATGCACAGGAAGCTAGGGTGATGTACAGGAAACTAGGGTGATGCACAGGAAGCTAGGGTGATGGACAGGAAGGTAGGGTGATGCACAGGAAGCTAGGGTGATGTACAGGAAACTAGGGTGATGCACAAGAAGCTAGGGTGCTGCACAGAAAGCTAGGGTGATGTACAGGAGTCTAGGGTGATGTACAGGAAGCTAGGGTGATGTACAGGAAGCTAGGGTGATGTACAGGAAGCTAGGGTGATGTACAGGAAGCTAGGGTGATGCACAGGAAGCTACGGTGATGTACAGGAAGCTAGGGTGATGTACAGGAAGCTAGGGTGATGGACAGGAAGCTACGGTGATGCACAAGAAGCTAGGGTGATGTACAGGAAGCTAGGGTGATGTACAGGAAGCTAGGGTGATGTACAGGAAGCTAGGGTGATGCACAGGAAGCTAGGGTAATGCACAGGAAGCTAGGGCGATGCACACGAAGCTAGGGTGATGCACAGGAAGCTAGGGTGATGTACAGGAAGCTAGGGTGATGCACAGGAAGCTAGGGTGAAGTACAGGAAGCTAGGGTGATGTACAGGAAGCTAGCGTGATGTACAGGAAGCTAGGGTGATGTACAGGAAGCTAGGGTGGTGTACAGGAAGCTAGGGTGATGCACAGGAAGCTAGGGTAATGCACAGGAAGCTAGGGCGATGCACACGAAGCTAGGGTGATGCACAGGAAGCTAGGGTGATGTACAGGAAGCTAGGGTGATGCACAGGAAGCTAGGGTGAAGTACAGGAAGCTAGGGTGATGCACAAGAAGCTAGGGTGATGCACAGGAAGCTAGGGTGATGTACAGGAAGCTAGGGTGATGTACAGGAAGCTAGCGTGATGTACAGGAAGCTAGGGTGATGTACAGGAAGCTAGGGTGATGCACAGGAAGCTACGGTGATGTACAGGAAGCTAGGGTGATGGACAGGAAGCTAGGGTGATGTACAGGAAGCTAGGGTGATGTACAGGAAGCTAGGGTGATGTACAGGAAGCTAGGGTGATGTACAGGAAGCAAGGGTGATGTTCAGGAAGCAAGGGGGATGTACAGGAAGCTAGGGTGACGCACAGGAAGCTACGGTGATGTACAGGAAGCTAGGGTGATGTACAGGAAGCTAGGGTGATGTACAGGAAGCTAGGGTGATGTACAGGAAGCTAGGGTGATGGACTGGACAGGAAGCTACGGTGATGCACAAGAAGCTAGGGTGATGTACAGGAAGCTAGGGTGATGTACAGGAAGCTAGGGTGATGTACAGGAAGCTAGTGTGATGTACAGGAAGCTAGGGTGATGTACAGGAAGCTAGGGTGATGTACAGGAAGCTAGGGTGATGCACACGAAACTAGGGTGATGCACAGGAAGCTAGGGCAATGCACAGGAAGCTAGGGTGATGCACAGGAAGCTAGGGTGATGTACAGGAAGCTAGGGTGATGTACAGGAAGCTAGGGTGATGTACAGGAAGCTAGGGTGATGCACAAGAAGCTAGGGTGATGCACAGGAAGCTAGGGTGATGTACAGGAAGCTAGGGTGATGTACAGGAAGCTAGGGTGATGTACAGGAAGCTAGGGTGATGTACAGGAAGCTAGGGGGATGTACAGGCAGCTAGGGTGATGCACAGGAAGCTTGGGTGATGCACAGGAAGCTAGGGTGATGAACAGGAAGCTAGGGTGATGCACAGGAAGCTAGGGTGATGTACAGGAAACTAGGGAGATGCACAAGAAGCTAGGGTGATGCACAGAAAGCTAGGGTGATGTACAGGAAGCTAGGGTGATGTACAGGAAGCTAGGATGATGCACAGGAAGCTACGGTGATGTACAGGAAGCTAGGTTGATGCACAGGAAGCTAGGGGGATGTACAGGAAGCTAGGGTGATGTACAGGAAACTAGGGTGATGGTCAGGAAGCTACGGTGATGCACAAGAAGCTAGGGTGATGCACAGGAAGCTAGGGTGATGCACAGGAAGCTAGGGTGATGCACAGGAAGCTAGGGTGATGTACAGGAAGCTAGGGTGATGCACAGGAAGCTAGGGTGATGGACAGGAAGCTAGGGTGATGCACAGGAAGCTAGGGTGATGCACAGGAAGCTAGGGTGATGTACAGGAAGCGAGGGTGATGCACAAGAAGCTAGGGTGATGCACAGGAAGCTAGGGTGATGTACAGGAAGCTAGGGTGATGTACAGGAAGCTAGGGTGATGTACAGGAAGCTAGGGTGATGCACAGGAAGCTAGGGCGATGCACAGGAAGCTAGGGTGATGCACAGGAAGCTAGGGTGATGCACAGGAAGCTTGGGTGATGCACAGGAAGCTAGGGTGATGCACAGGAAGCTAGGGTGATGCACAGGAAGCTTGGGTGATGCACAGGAAGCTAGGGTGATGTACAGGAAACTAGGGTGATGCACAAGAAGCTAGGGTGATGCACAGAAAGCTAGGGTGATGTACAGGAAGCTACGGTGATGTACAGGAAGCTAGGGTGATGTACAGGAAGCTAGGGTGATGTACAGGAAGCTAGGGTGATGTACAGGAAGCTAGGGTGATGCACAGGAAGCTACCTACGTTGGAAAAAACGCGTTTGGCGTTTTAAACGCTAGCGTTTAAACGCTAGCGTTTTAACGCAAAACGCTTAGCCAGGAGTGGAGCAAACGCTAGGAAAACGCTGGCCCGGGCAGGGTTAAAAAAAATTTCGGGCAGGGAAAAAAAACGGGCTTCGGGGGGAGGAAGGGGAAAGGCACTTTCATCCACCACCCCCATTAATAAAATATTAAAAGTTTCAGGGTACATTCACAAGCCAACCTAACATCCATTCATCACATCACACACACCTACCCCCTCTCCCATGCAACACAACCAGGATGCATCTTTCCCACAACCAGCCGCTGCGAGTACTCCACTTCATGCTCTGCAACACTATGCTGCGGGCAAACCCTAACACGAGCCTCCCCTGCCACCCCTGCCACCTCTTCCCCCCCCAGCCCCTCCCTACCCTCCCATCTCCAACTCCCTTGATCCTCAAAGCTCCACTAACAATACTCATCATCCAACTCTTTGCCCTCCCCCTCCTCCTCGACCACGTCCTCCTCATCCACCAACAAGTACCCCTCTGGAAGCGGGAGGTCAAGGATGTTCCCAGCCACAATCCCAAGTCCCTCATCCCTCTTGTGCCAGTTGCGCACAACCCCCCAGTTGTGCGCAATGTAAACCAGATCCTTCAGCTTCTCCGAGCCGAGCTTGTTGCGCCGAGCAGTGTGGACCGAATCCCACACTGCCCAGTTGCGCTTGCATGCAGAAGCAGACACCGGCTGAGTGAGGACACGGCAAGCAAGTTTGGCCAGCTCCGGGCAGTCGGTGCCGTGCCAGGTCCACCAATGCACCATGCAACCCTTCCCCTCCTTCACGGCCAATCGATCTCTAATGGCACCAGGCATGCCAAAGCTGCCCTCGAGTTTCAGGAAGGACATGAGTCCCTCCTGCAAGACGAGGGTGGCGCGCCTCTCCCCCACACCCTTCCTAGTAATGGTCTGTCCCTCGTAGTGGCGGGAGATGAAGTCTTTGAAGACTTTGGTGCACTCCACATCATCCAGGAAGATCTCTTCCACCTGGTTGCCCGGATTAAGGATCCGACCAACCACGTGGAGGGGGCAGGCAAGGCTGCCATCCCAGCGCGTCTTGACAAACTTGTTAATCTCCCTTTCCTCCCCCCTCGTCAACAGCTCCTGCCCATCCTCCCCCTCAAGCAGCTGCTTCACATCCACAGTCAGCTGCAGCATGTGATCATAGATTCTGCCCATCATCCCTTTCGCCGTGGAATCGGTTGCTCGCATTGCCATGAATGGCAACTTCATCAGCTTCACAAAGAAGGCAGCCGCCTTCCACCAAATCTTGTCCTCGAGGTGGGCTTGGAAGGCTTCCCCTGCACTCCTCCGCACCCCCGTTGCCCACAACTCCCACCCCTCGCTGTGCACCATCTGTAGCAGCGACAGTTTGACCTCACAAAGCCGAGACAATGCGATAAATTGTGTCCCGAACCTTGTTCCGGCCGGACGCACCACCTGCAAGCCCTTTCCGCCTTGCACCTCTGGACTCAAGAATCCACGCGTCCAGTGATGCTTCCGAATGTAAGCGATGATTTCGCCGCCCCGCTCGACCACCCCCTTGGCCCAAGCCATCTTATCCACATCCTCCATGAGGAGGTCGAGCACGTGCGTGGCACACGGCACATGCTCGATGTGGGGCCACTCATTGAAGATCTCCTTGTAGGCGGCGGCGTCGTTGCTGCCCCCATCCATGCAGAGAGCAACTATGTTCTCCGCTCCGACTTTCTCCACTATCGGCCTTAGGATACTAGCGATGTACCCGCCTGTTTTTTTTTCCATCTTGCAATCCACGCTTTCCATCAAGACGGCGCCGCTGTCGTTGATCATCAAGACGTTGGCCTGCGGACGACCGCATCTGTCGGTCATCATGTCTGAGGCTATCGTCACTCCATGCACCCAGCTGGCCACAACCGGTCCCAGCGCCATCTCAATCCGCACGCGGCATTGTTGCAAGCCAGCGCCGCCGACGTTCTTGCGCTTAGGGGGGACATAGCCACTTCCTGCGAGGCCGATGCACTCCACGGCGTTGCGCCAGAGAGGGTGGTCCGCGAGGTGCTCCGGGAGGCGAAGGCCCGCGAACATGAGGCAGATTGCCTCGTCCGCAGCCTTCTTCGCATCCGCCTTCTCGTCGCCAAAGAAGTCGGTTATGCGGTTGCGCTTATGGCCGCTAACCGCTTCAATGGCGGCTACCTCGGCGGAGCGGATGTCTTCGGCCTCCTGAAGCCTAGCTTCGTAGTGAGTGCGGACCTCTTCAGCCACCTTCTTTGTTACCGCAGTGCAGAGTTTCACCTCACGGCGGCGCCCCCCCGTCCAATTCGTGAGATGCTGAGCCAAACGCCCCACGGATCCGCTAAACTTGTGGGTGCAAACCTTGCAGACGTACTGCTTACCGCGGGAGCTAGAAACTAAGGGCACTCTGAAGTGCTGGTAAACTATGTGCGTGCTATCTTCCTCAAATTGGGGAGAACTTGAGGCCTCACCTGAGGCAACATTAGCGTTGGTCGCCATTGAAATAGGAGTTTCGCCAGCGTCAGCCATAGCTTAGCATAAAAGAAATAAGGAGCTGGAAAAAACGAAACACGCTGAGATCTCGGGAAATGACGTGAGGAGTGAGATCCCGATCTGGGTTTAGCACAATGGTTGGAGTCTACGATGCCTCTCTGTTGAAGAGAGGGTTTGTAGAGACGTGGTTGGGTTGACTAGATAATTTGTGGTCTAGTGCGGTTGGGTGTTTTTCGGGGGTTGGGAGTTGGGAAGACATCTTGAGATTGCGAGGTGGCGAGTCATTCCGTTTTTCCCAGCGCGTCGCAAACTGGTTTCGAAAATTCAAAATTTCGGAATTTTTTTTGCGGGCAGCCCGCTCTTGCGTTTGCGCGTTTGCCTAGCGTTTGGGCGTTTGCGTTGGAACGCTAGCGTTCGAACGCCAAACGCTTGGCTGTTCGAGCGTTTTTTCCAACGTAGGAAGCTACGGTGATGTGCAGGAAGCTAGGGTGATGTACAGGAAGCTAGGGTGATGGACAGGAAGCTACGGTGATGCACAAGAAGCTAGGGTGATGTCCAGGAAGCTAGGGTGATGTACAGGAAGCTAGGGTGATGTACAGGAAGCTAGGGTGATGCACAAGAAGCTAGGGTGATGTACAGGAAGCTAGGGTGATGTACAGGAAGCTAGGGTGATGTACAGGAAGCTAGGGTGATGTACAGGAAGCTAGGGTGATGTACAGGAAGCTAGGGTGATGTACAGGAAGCTAGGGTGATGCACAGGAAGCTAGGGTAATGCACAGGAAGCTAGGGCGATGCACACGAAGCTAGGGTGATGCACAGGAAGCTAGGGTGATGCACAGGAAGCTAGGGTGAAGTACAGGAAGCTAGGGTGATGCACAAGAAGCTAGGGTGATGGACAGGAAGCTAGGGTGATGCACAGAAAGCTAGGGTGATGCACAGGAAGCTAGGGTGATGCACAGGAAGCTTGGGTGATGCACAGGAAGCTAGGGTGATGGACAGGAAGCTAGGGTGATGCACAGGAAGCTAGGGTGATGTACAGGAAACTAGGGTGATGCACAGGAAGCTAGGGTGATGGACAGGAAGGTAGGGTGATGCACAGGAAGCTAGGGTGATGTACAGGAAACTAGGGTGATGCTCAAGAAGCTAGGGTGATGCACAGAAAGCTAGGGTGATGTACAGGAAGCTAGGGTGATGTACAGGAAGCTAGGGTGATGTACAGGAAGCTAGGGTGATGTACAGGAAGCTAGGGTGATGTACAGGAAGCTAGGGTGATGCACAGGAAGCTACGGTGATGTACAGGAAGCTAGGGTGATGTACAGGAAGCTAGGGTGATGGACAGGAAGCTACGGTGATGCACAAGAAGCTAGGGTGATGTACAGGAAGCTAGGGTGATGTACAGGAAGCTAGGGTGATGTACAGGAAGCTAGGGTGATGTACAGGAAGCTAGGGTGATGTACAGGAAGCTAGGGTGATGTACAGGAAGCTAGGGTGATGCACAGGAAGCTAGGGTAATGCACAGGAAGCTAGGGCGATGCACACGAAGCTAGGGTGATGCACAGGAAGCTAGGGTGATGTACAGGAAGCTAGGGTGATGCACAGGAAGCTAGGGTGAAGTACAGGAAGCTAGGGTGATGCACAAGAAGCTAGGGTGATGCACAGGAAGCTAGGGTGATGTACAGGAAGCTAGGGTGATGTACAGGAAGCTAGCGTGATGTACAGGAAGCTAGGGTGATGTACACGAAGCTAGGGTGATGCACAGAAAGCTAGGGTGATGCACAGGAAGCTAGGGTGATGGACAGGAAGCTAGGGTGATGTACAGGAAGCTAGGGTGATGTACAGGAAGCTAGGGTGATGTACAGGAAGCTAGGGTGATGTACAGGAAGCTAGGGTGATGTTCAGGAAGCAAGGGGGATGTACAGGAAGCTAGGGTGATGCACAGGAAGCTACGGTGATGTACAGGAAGCTAGGGTGATGTACAGGAAGCTAGGGTGATGTACAGGAAGCTAGGGTGATGTACAGGAAGCTAGGGTGATGGACTGGACAGGAAGCTACGGTGATGCACAAGAAGCTAGGGTGATGTACAGGAAGCTAGGGTGATGTACAGGAAGCTAGGGTGATGTACAGGAAGCTAGGGTGATGTACAGGAAGCTAGGGTGATGTACAGGAAGCTAGGGTGATGTACAGGAAGCTAGGGTGATGCACAAGAAGCTAGGGTGATGTACAGGAAGCTACGGTGATGTACAGGAAGCTAGGGTGATGTACAGGAAGCTAGGGTGATGGACAGGAAGCTACGGTGATGCACAAGAAGCTAGGGTGATGTACAGGAAGCTAGGGTGATGTACAGGAAGCTAGGGTGATGTACAGGAAGCTAGGGTGATGTACAGGAAGCTAGGGTGATGTACAGGAAGCTAGGGTGATGCACAGGAAGCTACGGTGATGTACAGGAAGCTAGGGTGATGTACAGGAAGCTAGGGTGATGGACAGGAAGCTACGGTGATGCACAAGAAGCTAGGGTGATGTACAGGAAGCTAGGGTGATGTACAGGAAGCTAGGGTGATGTACAGGAAGCTAGGGTGATGTACAGGAAGCTAGGGTGATGTACAGGAAGCTAGGGTGATGTACAGGAAGCTAGGGTGATGCACAGGAAGCTAGGGTAATGCACAGGAAGCTAGGGCGATGCACACGAAGCTAGGGTGATGCACAGGAAGCTAGGGTGATGTACAGGAAGCTAGGGTGATGCACAGGAAGCTAGGGTGAAGTACAGGAAGCTAGGGTGATGCACAAGAAGCTAGGGTGATGCACAGGAAGCTAGGGTGATGTACAGGAAGCTAGGGTGATGTACAGGAAGCTAGCGTGATGTACAGGAAGCTAGGGTGATGTACACGAAGCTAGGGTGATGCACAGGAAGCTAGGGTGATGCACAGGAAGCTAGGGTGATGGACAGGAAGCTAGGGTGATGTACAGGAAGCTAGGGTGATGTACAGGAAGCTAGGGTGATGTTCAGGAAGCAAGGGGGATGTACAGGAAGCTAGGGTGATGCACAGGAAGCTACGGTGATGTACAGGAAGCTAGGGTGATGTACAGGAAGCTAGGGTGATGTACAGGAAGCTAGGGTGATGGACTGGACAGGAAGCTACGGTGATGCACAAGAAGCTAGGGTGATGTACAGGAAGCTAGGGTGATGTACAGGAAGCTAGGGTGATGTACAGGAAGCTAGTGTGATGTACAGGAAGGTAGGGTGATGTACAGGAAGCTAGGGTGATGTACAGGAAGCTAGGGTGATGCACAGGAAACTAGAGTGATGCACAGGAAGCTAGGGCGATGCACAGGAAGCTAGGGTGATGCACAGGAAGCTAGGGTGATGTACAGGAAGCTAGGGTGATGCACAGGAAGCTAGGGTGATGTACAGGAAGCAAGGGTGATGCACAAGAAGCTAGGGTGATGCACAGGAAGCTAGGGTGATGTACAGCAAGCTAGGGTGATGTACAGGAAGCTAGGGTGAGGTACAGGAAGCTAGGGTGATGTACAGGAAGCTAGGGGGATGTACAGGAAGCTAGGGTGATGCACAGGAAGCTAGGGTGATGCACAGGAAGCTAGGGTGATGAACAGGAAGCTAGGGTGATGCACAGAAAGCTAGGGTGATGTACAGGAAGCTAGGGTGATGTACAGGAAGCTAGGATGATGCACAGGAAGCTACGGTGATGTACAGGAAGCTAGGGTGATGCACAGGAAGCTAGGGTGATGAACAGGAAGCTAGGGTGATGCACAGAAAGCTAGGGTGATGTACAGGAAGCTAGGGTGATGTACAGGAAGCTAGGATGATGCACAGGAAGCTACGGTGATGTACAGGAAGCTAGGTTGATGCACAGGAAGCTAGGGTGATGTACAGGAAGCTAGGGTGATGTACAGGAAGCTAGGGTGATGTACAGGAAGCTAGGGTGCTAGGGTGTGACTAGGGAGTGAGCGAATAGCAAAGAGACGGTGTGTCGTGAATACCTGCTCCGACGTGAGAGGCGGTTGGCCAGCGTTGCGAACAAGGAGGAACTTGTAGACAAGGAAGCCTTCCTTCCCCGGCAGGTATGTGTGCTCCTTCACCTACAAATTTGGGGTGCACAGAGCAGTTCCTCTCCCCGTCGGTGTAATGCAGAGTAACGGCTGAAAAACATAATTGCTTCTTCGTCTGTCAAGAAAGATGAAGGCGTTTCTACGCATTGGTTGAGGTGGCAAAAGTATACCACTTTCCTACGAAGTCTGGTTAAAATGCACCGACATGAACAGTAAGTCGAAGTAGCGATCAAGCGCACCTTGTAAAGGCCATCGTACGTGAACGCCCGTTTGGTGTCGGACTCCTTGCAGTTGTGGCCTCGAATGACGCGCACGTCGTTCTTCACTTCGATGCTGTTCTGCACCAGTGCAAGAGCGGCAAGGGTGTAAGGCAAGCGGAGGAGCACGAGGGAGGAGGAAACAGGTCAATGATGTAGCAGAGAGGGGAGCAGATGTTCTCATCTGAGGCTCCAACTCCCACATGGCTCTGTGACAGCGTTTCGTAATCGTTTTCCTTCCATTCGAGTTTATCTATCCACTTCATCTCGTTGCCGCTGTTGCCCATGTTGAACGGGTATCAATCGTGTATGTCAATCACTGGTATTCCTCGGTAGGTAGGACATTTCGAACGTCCCTCATAGCTGGACAACACCTCTGAAGGTCATGCTCAAAGTGCTTTTTGCCACACCTCACCAACTCACTGTTGCACTCATAGACAGTTGTCTGTCCAATCGTCACCCTTGATGGCCCATATGGCGTGCCATAAGTTGTGACGTATGTAGGTTGAGGCTTGAGCCCGGCCGGCATGTGCCATGCAGGTGCACTGCGTGGCTGTTGAGTGCAGCTGCCCTTGCCCACAAACTGAAGAGGCTGGAGCTGTTCACATATATGGTATGGATGGACACACCATCTCACCAGTACAGAACCATGGACAAAACTACTGCCAGGACATTTTGGACTCGTACCAACCAACCACGTGCTTCTGAGTCTCATTCTCCCAACATGTCACAGGTTTATCAATCCCATAAAAGATGACTGGGAAGAAAATGACTTCCACGGAGGTCGACAATACATGTCCTTCAAGACGTACCATGAGAGCCAGGTTCCCAGCCACTAAAGCTTGATGTGCCACTTGTTTCCGGGAACCCAGCAGGTTGTTGCCCCCCTCCCCCGTGTACCAGATGCGGTTTGCATTGTCCTTGTCGTCCTCGTAGATCCCCGACACCACCACCGCCACCGCAATTGACTTGCCATAGGGACTCTCCTGATGGACCATGGGGCGAATGACAAGTGCAGGGAGCGACGCGACAGCAGCATTTTTTTGGTTTTTTTTTTTTGGTTTTTTTTTTTGTTTTTTTTTGTTTTTTTTAGCGACAGCAGCATTATGTGAGCTTGTACTCCAACATCAACTCATCCTACCCTCCCCCTCCCCGCCCT
Organism: Closterium sp. NIES-67; assembly: GCA_027943415.1. Classification (NCBI taxonomy): domain Eukaryota; kingdom Viridiplantae; phylum Streptophyta; class Zygnematophyceae; order Desmidiales; family Closteriaceae; genus Closterium; species Closterium sp. NIES-67. The sequence goes on along the minus strand of BQMB01001198.1, from coordinate 234,589 downwards.
CCTCACTTGCCTCCTCTCGTCGCCCTCCCCCCCCCCCTCCCCGCAAGCTTCAGCCTGCGTTAACCTGTACGGCGACTTGCATGTTACCTCGTTCCGCCTTCGTCTGATGAGTTGGTTTCACGCATCATGCAATACGCGCTTCACGCAACACGTGCAACCTGCAAGCAATGTGTACATCGTGCAAAACGCACATCACAGGGCAACTTCCCTACCCATCCGCTCAATGATCTTCACACAGTGTTTGCATCAAGTCCACAGGAACACTGGAAAGTAACACAGCTAGTGCCTGAAAGGCCGAGTCCCGGATCGCAAAGGATCTCAAGCGAGGGTGTCAGCCCCCACCCCCTGAAAATCTATTTTCGCATCAATTCTTCACAAGTGCTGCTGCTGCTCTTCTGAGAATTCTCAAACCAGGTTCCAAGAATAAAACAATCTTCGCAACCTTGAATTCAACACATGCAAACGTGCGGACAAGGTTAGACTATGGGAGCAGCATGTACCCTCTGCAGGACGCAGTCGATGCCTTTGAGCCAGTGCGTGTGCATGCCCACCACCACCATCTCTGCTCGCGCGAAAAAACGATCGCCCACATGTACTCCTGTCAAAGAAACACCACAAGGCATGGGAATTCATGCTCCAACATGCATCAAGGTGCCACTATGCGCCACCTGCTGACTTCATATTCCGCGCATACACCTCCTCATCTCTAGATTATCACAGTGCAATCAATGCGTGGACACCGTCCAGTCATGCCATTTCTTTGCCATCCCCATCGCAAAGGCCCTTCATCATACATGTGGGTGATACACATGGGCATAGCGCCGAGCCGAGCTGGCTCAGGCTCGAGTTGGGGTCGAGCCGGGCCCCAGTCGAGGCGAGGCGAGGCGAGCCATCTCAAGCTGGTCACGTATTTTGCCTGGCTCGGCTCGCCCAAACCGTGTCAAGCCGGGGCCCGGCTTGACTCGACAGTGTCACACTGACTATGTCAACTCTCGGGCAGAGAGAAATCTGAAGCTACGAAATTCGAATTTGACCCCTCTGATGGGGGTTGCAGAAAACCAGATGTGGAAAACGCCAGATCTGGTTTTCCAACTTCGTCCTAGATGCTAGTCGCGTGGCTCTACAACAAGCTGGAAACGAGCCGGCTCAAAATGAGCTCGTCGGGCGTCGGCGTGTTGAGCCAAGCCGAGCCACCGGCTGGAGCGGCTCGGCTCGTCCCATGTCTAGTATAGTATGTGAGCGTAGAATTTGCCCTCGCTGGCCCGGTTGACCCATCCCTGAATGCTCCTGTGGATGCGAGGGTGTCATCGCCTTCGTAATGCTCAACCATTCGCCTCTAAAGCAAGCCACTAGCCATGAGCCGAGCGGCGTCTGCCCATTCACGGCTCGTCAAAACTAGGACAAGCCAAGCCGTCTCCCAAGCCGGACCTAGCTCGGCAGGTCTGCTCCTGTGGGCAATCTAAGCAGATTTGGTATTTTCCCCAGCGCCGCCAGAAGCACACCAGCGGGCGTTTCGCTCATCAGGTCCTCTGAGGGCCGGTTCGCTCATCAGGTCCTCTGAGGGCCGGTTTGCTCATCAGGTCCTCTGAGGGCCGGTTTGCTCATCAGGTCCTCTGAGGGCCGGTTCGCTCATCAGGTCCTCTGAGGGCCGGTTCGCTCATCAGGTCCTCTGAGGTCCATCCGTCGCCGCCCTGCCCGCTTGCCTCTACTCGGGACCAACCGACCCGCGGAAAAAAGGAGCTCGGCTCGCCCTTTACCCGAGCCAAGCTGGCGGAGACGAGCTGCGGCTCGGCCCCATGCTCGTGCCTGCACCATGGAGCCTCAAGAGCCTCTTTGGTTGTGGTTTCCTCTGGCTGAGCTTAGTGCCCCGCACCAATGTCACTGTCCCTGAGGTGCCAGCACAAGCACGATACGTGTGACCAAGGACCCAGTGCTTCCGCGAAGCTGTTTTAAGCACATCGGGCGCACACACTGGCCCATTCAAGAGCAGGTGGAGCAGCGTGATCATCAACGTCAGCCAGGTTGGTGATTGTGTCAATCTTACGGGAAACTTTACCAGGGCCCTCTTTTTAGACTTCTCACAGTGCAATTCAAGACGTATTGGGCATTGACCCACGTAGTCCCTTTGAAGCTGCGTGCTTCAGGGCTTTCCACGCTAGGCTTTGTGCCATACTCTACAATTACATGCGCACATTTGGTACGTTGGCACCCGAGCTGCTAGTTCATTCACTACCTCTTCATTCACTACGTCTTCATTCACTACCTCTTCATTCACTACCTCTTCATTCACTACCTCTTCATTCACTACCTCTTCATTCACTACCTCTTCATTCACTACCTCTTCATTCACTACCTCTTCATTCACTACCTCTTCACTACCTCTTCATTCACTACCTCTTCATTCACTACCTCTTCATTCACTACCTCTTCATTCACTACCTCTTCATTCACTACCTCTTCATTCACTACCTCTTCATTCACTACCTCTTCATTCACTACCTCTTCATTCACTACCTCTTCACTACCTCTTCATTCACTACCTCTTCATTCACTACCTCTTCATTCACTACCTCTTCATTCACTACCTCTTCATTCACTACCTCTTCATTCACTACCTCTTCATTCACTACCTCTTCATTCACTACCTCTTCATTCACTACCTCTTCATTCACTACCTCTTCATTCACTACCTCTTCATTCACTACCTCTTCATTCACTACCTCTTCATTCCACTACCTCTTCATTCACTACCTCTTCATTCACTACCTCTTCATTCACTACCTCTTCATTCACTACCTCTTCATTCACTACCTCTTCATTCACTACCTCTTCATTTCCACTACCTCTTCATTCACTACCTCTTCATTCACTACCTCTTCATTCACTACCTCTTCATTCACTACCTCTTCATTCACTACCTCTTCATTCACTACCTCTTCATTCACTACCTCTTCATTCCACCTCCATTCACTACCTCTTCATTCACTACCTCTTCATTCACTACCTCTTCATTCACTACCTCTTCATTCACTACCTCTTCATTCACTACCTCTTCATTCACTACCTCTTCATTCACTACCTCTTCATTCACTACCTCGTCATTCACTACCTCTTCATTCACTACCTCTTCATTCACTACCTCTTCATTCACTACCTCTTCATTCACTACCTCTTCATTCACTACCTCTTCATTCACTACCTCTTCATTCACTACCTCTTCATTCACTACCTCTTCATTCACTACCTCTTCATTCACTACCTCTTCATTCACTACCTCTTCATTCACTACCTGTGCAATCTGTACCCTAATCCATAGATTCGTGCTGGAAGTGGTTGAAAGCAAGGCGAGATATCATACCCACCTGCGTGCACACCGCTCTGCAAAGACATGGATAGAGCAGGACGAAAACAGTGGTGGATTACACGCACCTGGAACGGCCCCAATAGTTTTTGTCTTGGGCATCAAACCTTTCTCCCCCATCTGCCAACGCAGCATGGGTGAACGAGGAAGAGAGAAAGGAAGTGAGACGTGCGTGACAGCAGGGGCAGCTGAACATCTCCATTCTTGGGCGGCCAGTAAACACTCCACAAAACACTGCCCTAGAGCCTGCCCGTGTATACGGTCACGCCATCTCACCAAGACGTAAGCTCAGGCAAGGACATGGCAGCGGTGGGTTGCATAAGCTCACGCGTGCACCGGGTGTCATTCAGAGAAATCCATTCGCCCTCGATGCTGTCATAAGGTCACATCCCTGTGCGCCTACATGCACACCAGCACCTAGCAGCAGCGCTCACCACTTTGATGGCAACAAGGTCCGGCCGCTTCGAAGGGGCCTTTGCATTCCTCGCTTTCCCCTTCAGCTTGCTCTTGGGCACCCGCTCCCCATTCGGCCCAATCAAGCCCAGCCTCTTGCGCTCCTTGGTCACTCGCTCCTCCTCCGTCTGCCGTGGAGGTGGCGTGCCCAAGGAGGTGGCGTGCCCGCAATGGAAAGGAACACAAACGCTGTGCAGGTTGAGTATGATTTACTCACATGTACAAGTTCTCCAGTCATAAAACAATACCCTATGACCAGTGGTAGGACACACAAGGTGCAAGTTGCAAAAAGTGGAAACTGAATGTTCAACTGATGCCATGACTGCCAGCAGGGACTGTCTACTCGACCTGGGCACGTATCCGAAGCTTGCTGCTCTGGGAGGCAGGTCACCTTGATAGCTCTCCTGTTGAACAGGCTGTAGAGCTTGAGAGCCCTCTTCACTCGAGCACCAGCTTGCTCCTCGTCCTCCTCTTCCCCCCCATCCTCCTCATCCAACCCCCCAGCATCTTTCTCATCATCAACATCACCAGACATCGTATCCGCCTCCTCCTCATCGGCCTCCTCCTCCTCCTCCTCCCCACCACTTGCACCACCATCAGAACTTCCTCTTGCGCTGCACTTCCCCCTTGTCTTCCTCCCCTTCCCCCTGGCTTTCCTCTCCTGCATCCCTGCACCTGCACCTACACCTGCACCTGCACCTGCACGTCCCCTCACCTGCCCTTTCGCCCTCACACCACCACCATTCCTCGCCCCACCCACGCCATCACACCCGAGCGCCAAGACAAACCCTTCTCCCCTTTTGCTCTCCTCCCCTCCAGCCTTTCTTGCCCCACCCACCACTCTGGACGCCAACCCCCCACGCCTCCGCGCGTACATCCTGCCCCACGCCTGCAGCACCTGCTCCTGCTGGCCCTCATGCCCGCCACCACCCGTGCCATGGCTCTCCCACCTCTCACTGCCCGAGGCGCTCGACGACTGCCCACTGCCGCTCCTGCCGCTCCAGCTGCTGCCACTGCCACTGCCACTGCCATTGCCACTGCTGCTGGTGCTGCTACAGACCACTCGCCTGCGCTTGTACTGAAGCTGCTGCACCCGCCCCTGCCCCCCACCCGCCGTGGGCTGGCACGGCGAGCAGCAGCCCCTGCAGCGGGTGGAGCACTTGCCGGGCGGGTCCGGATTGGGCACCTGAGGGATGGCAGGGGGTGGGGGGTTGGAAGGAGAGAGCTTCTTCCTGGGAGCGGCTGGTACAATGGAGGTGGGTGGGTTGGCACGGTGAAAGGAGACACGACTCCTCCAGCAACCGGTGCCTTGCAAGCCCCCAGGCCCCCGACACCCCTGCAGTCACGCTCCACCTCCCGAATTACCATTTAGACCGTTTCTATGCAGATAGTAACAGCCCGGTACCTATCGTTTCGACGGCCTGCATTGGCCCTCCCTCACGTCCCCTCCCTTTCAGCTCATTACCCTCCCTTTCCTCCCCTCTCGTTCTGCTCATTACCCTCCCTTTCCTCCCCTCTCGTTCTGCTCATTACCCTCCCTTTCCTCCCCTCTCGTTCTGCTCATTACCCTCCCTTTCCTCCCCTCTCGTTCTGCTCATTACCCTCCCTTTCCTCCCCTCTCGTTCTGCTCATTACCCTCCATTTCCTCCCCTCTCGTTCTGCTCATTACCCTCCCTTTCCTCCCCTCTCGTTCTGCTCATTACCCTCCCTTTCCTCCCCTCTCCTTCTGCTCATTACCCTCCCTTTCCTCCCCTCTCCTTCTGCTCATTACCCTCCCTTTCCTCCCCTCTCCTTCTGCTCATTACCCTCCCTTTCCTCCCCTCTCGTTCTGCTCATTACCCTCCCTTTCCTCCCCTCTCCTTCTGCTCATTACCCTCCCTTTCCTCCCCTCTCGTTCTGCTCATTACCCTCCCTTTCCTCCCCTCTCGTTCTGCTCATTACCCTCCCTTTCCTCCCCTCTCCTTCTGCTCATTACCCTCCCTTTCCTCCCCTCTCGTTCTGCTCATTACCCTCCCTTTCCTCCCCTCTCGTTCTGCTCATTACCCTCCCTTTCCTCCCCTCTCGTTCTGCTCATTACCCTCCCTTTCCTCCCCTCTCCTTCTGCTCATTACCCTCCCTTTCCTCCCCTCTCGTTCTGCTCATTACCCTCCCTTTCCTCCCCTCTCGTTCTGCTCATTACCCTCCCTTTCCTCCCCTCTCCTTCTGCTCATTACCCTCCCTTTCCTCCCCTCTCGTTCTGCTCATTACCCTCCCTTTCCTCCCCTCTCGTTCTGCTCATTACCCTCCCTTTCGTCCCCTCTCGTTCTGCTCATTACCCTCCCTTTCCTCCCCTCTCGTTCTGCTCATTACCCTCCCTTTCCTCCCCTCTCATTCTGCTCATTACCCTCCCTTTCCTCCCCTCTCGTTCTGCTCATTACCCTCCCTTTCCTCCCCTCTCGTTCTGCTCATTACCCTCCCTTTCCTCCCCTCTCGTTCTGCTCATTACCCTCCCTTTCCTCCCCTCTCGTTCTGCTCATTACCCTCCCTTTCCTCCCCTCTCGTTCTGCTCATTACCCTCCCTTTCCTCCCCTCTCGTTCTGCTCATTACCCTCCCTTTCCTCCCCTCTCGTTCTGCTCATTACCCTCCCTTTCCTCCCCTCTCGTTCTGCTCATTACCCTCCCTTTCCTCCCCTCTCCTTCTGCTCATTACCCTCCCTTTCCTCCCCTCTCGTTCTGCTCATTACCCTCCCTTTCCTCCCCTCTCGTTCTGGCTCATTACCCTCCCTTTCCTCCCCTCTCGTTCTGCTCATTACCCTCCCTTTCCTCCCCTCTCGTTCTGCTCATTACCCTCCCTTTCCTCCCCTCTCGTTCTGCTCATTACCCCTCCCTTTCCTCCCCTCTCGTTCTGCTCATTACCCTCCCTTTCCTCCCCTCTCGTTCTGCTCATTACCCTCCCTTTCCTCCCCTCTCGTTCTGCTCATTACCCTCCCTTTCCTCCCCTCTCGTTCTGCTCATTACCCTCCCTTTCCGCCCCTCTCGTTCTGCTCATTACCCTCCATTTCCTCCCCTCTCGTTCTGATCATTACCCTCCCTTTCCTCCCCTCTCGTTCTGCTCATTACCCTCCCTTTCGTCCCCTCTCGTTCTGCTCATTACCCTCCCTTTCCTCCCCTCTCCTTCTGCTCATTACCCTCCCTTTCCTCCCCTCTCGTTCTGCTCATTACCCTCCCTTTCCTCCCCTCTCGTTCTGCTCATTACCCTCCCTTTCCTCCCCTCTCGTTCTGCTCATTACCCTCCCTTTCCGCCCCTCTCGTTCTGCTCATTACCCTCCATTTCCTCCCCTCTCGTTCTGATCATTACCCTCCCTTTCCTCCCCTCTCGTTCTGCTCATTACCCTCCCTTTCCTCCCCTCTCGTTCTGCTCATTACCCTCCCTTTCCTCCCCTCTCGTTCTGCTCATTACCCTCCCTTTCCTCCCCTCTCCTTCTGCTCATTACCCTCCCTTTCCTCCAATCTCGTTCTGCTAATTACCCTCCCTTTCCTCCCCTCTCGTTCTGCTGATTACCCTCCCTTTCCTCCCCTCTCGTTCTGCTAATTACCCTCCCTTTCCCGCCCTCTCTTCATGCCAATTGCCCTCCCTTTCCTCCCCTCTCGTTCTGCTCATTACCCTCCCTTTCCTTCCCTCTCGTTCTGCTATTTACCCTTCCTTTCCTCCACTCTCGTTCTGCTAATTACCCTCCCTTTCCTCCCCTCTCGTTCTGCTCATTACCCTCCCTTTCCTCCCCTCTCGTTCTGCTAATTACCCTCCCTTTCCTCCCCTCTCGTTCTGCTAATTACCCTCCCTTTCCCGCCCTCTCTTCATGCCAATTACCCTCCCTTTCCTCCCCTCTCGTTCTGCTAATTACCCTCCCTTTCCTCCCCTCTTGTTCTGCTAATTACCCTCCCTTTCCCGCCCTCTCTTCATGCCAATTGCCCTCCCTTTCCTCCCCTCTCGTTCTGCTCATTACCCTCCCTTTCCTCCCCTCTCGTTCTGCTCATTACCCTCCCTTTCCTCCCCTCTCGTTCTGCTAATTACCCTCCCTTTCCTCCACTCTCGTTCTGCTCATTACCCTCCCTTTCCTCCCCTCTCGTTCTGCTCATTACCCTCCCTTTCCTCCCCTCTCGTTCTGCTCATTACCCTCCCTTTCCTCCCCTCTCGTTCTGCTCATTACCCTCCCTTTCCTCCCCTCTCGTTCTGCTGATTACCCTCCCTTTCCTCCCCTCTCGTTCTGCTAATTACCCTCCCTTTCCCGCCCTCTCTTCATGCCAATTGCCCTCCCTTTCCTCCCCTCTCGTTCTGCTCATTACCCTCCCTTTCCTCCCCTCTCGTTCTGCTCATTACCCTCCCTTTCCTTCCCTCTCGTTCTGCTATTTACCCTTCCTTTCCTCCCCTCTCGTTCTGCTAATTACCCTCCCTTTCCCGCCCTCTCTTCATGCCAATTACCCTCCCTTTCCTCCCCTCTCGTTCTGCTCATTACCCTCCTTTTCCTCCCCTCTCGTTCTGCTAATTACCCTCCCTTTCCTCCCCTATCGTTCTGCTGATTACCCTCCCTTTCCTCCCCTCTCGTTCTGCTAATTACCCTCCCTTTCCTCCCCTCTCGTTCTGCTCATTACCCTCCCTTTCGTCCCCTCTCGTTCTGCTCATTACCCTCCCTTTCCTCCCCTCTCCTTCTGCTCATTACCCTCCCTTTCCTCCCCTCTCGTTCTGCTCATTACCCTCCCTTTCCTCCCCTCTCCTTCTGCTCATTACCCTCCATTTCCTCCCCTCTCGTTCTGCTCATTACCCTCCCTTTCCTCCCCTCTCGTTCTGCTCATTACCCTCCCTTTCCTCCCCTCTCCTTCTGCTCATTACCCTCCCTTTCCTCCCCTCTCGTTCTGCTCATTACCCTCCCTTTCCTCCCCTCTCCTTCTGCTCATTACCCTCCCTTTCCTCCCCTCTCGTTCTGCTCATTACCCTCCCTTTCCTCCCCTCTCGTTCTGCTCATTACCCTCCCTTTCCTCCCCTCTCGTCCTGCTCATTACCCTCCCTTTCCTCCCCTCTCGTTCTGCTCATTACCCTCCATTTCCTCCCCTCTCGTTCTGCTCATTACCCTCCCTTTCCTCCCCTCTCGTTCTGCTCATTACCCTCCCTTTCCTCCCCTCTCGTTCTGCTCATTACCCTCCCTTTCGTCCCCTCTCGTTCTGCTCATTACCCTCCCTTTCCTCCCCTCTCCTTCTGCTCATTACCCTCCCTTTCCTCCCCTCTCGTTCTGCTCATTACCCTCCCTTTCCTCCCCTCTCGTTCTGCTCATTACCCTCCCTTTCCTCCCCTCTCCTTCTGCTCATTACCCTCCATTTCCTCCCCTCTCCTTCTGCTCATTACCCTCCCTTTCCTCCCCTCTCGTTCTGCTCATTACCCTCCCTTTCCTCCCCTCTCGTTCTGCTCATTACCCTCCCTTTCGTCCCCTCTCGTTCTGCTCATTACCCTCCCTTTCCTCCCCTCTCCTTCTGCTCATTACCCTCCCTTTCCTCCCCTCTCGTTCTGCTCATTACCCTCCCTTTCCTCCCCTCTCGTTCTGCTCATTACCCTCCCTTTCGTCCCCTCTCGTTCTGCTCATTACCCTCCCTTTCCTCCCCTCTCCTTCTGCTCATTACCCTCCCTTTCCTCCCCTCTCGTTCTGCTCATTACCCTCCCTTTCCTCCCCTCTCGTTCTGCTCATTACCCTCCCTTTCCTCCCCTCTCGTTCTGCTCATTACCCTCCATTTCCTCCCCTCTCCTTCTGCTCATTACCCTCCCTTTCCTCCCCTCTCGTTCTGCTCATTACCCTCCCTTTCCTCCCCTCTCGTTCTGCTAATTACCCTCCCTTTCCCGCCCTCTCTTCATGCCAATTACCCTCCCTTTCCTCCCCTCTCGTTCTGCTAATTACCCTCCCTTTCCTCCCCTCTTGTTCTGCTAATTACCCTCCCTTTCCCGCCCTCTCTTCATGCCAATTGCCCTCCCTTTCCTCCCCTCTCGTTCTGCTCATTACCCTCCCTTTCCTCCCCTCTCGTTCTGCTCATTACCCTCCCTTTCCTCCCCTCTCGTTCTGCTAATTACCCTCCCTTTCCTCCACTCTCGTTCTGCTCATTACCCTCCCTTTCCTCCCCTCTCGTTCTGCTCATTACCCTCCCTTTCCTCCCCTCTCGTTCTGCTCATTACCCTCCCTTTCCTCCCCTCTCGTTCTGCTCATTACCCTCCCTTTCCTCCCCTCTCGTTCTGCTGATTACCCTCCCTTTCCTCCCCTCTCGTTCTGCTAATTACCCTCCCTTTCCCGCCCTCTCTTCATGCCAATTGCCCTCCCTTTCCTCCCCTCTCGTTCTGCTCATTACCCTCCCTTTCCTCCCCTCTCGTTCTGCTCATTACCCTCCCTTTCCTTCCCTCTCGTTCTGCTATTTACCCTTCCTTTCCTCCCCTCTCGTTCTGCTAATTACCCTCCCTTTCCCGCCCTCTCTTCATGCCAATTACCCTCCCTTTCCTCCCCTCTCGTTCTGCTCATTACCCTCCTTTTCCTCCCCTCTCGTTCTGCTAATTACCCTCCCTTTCCTCCCCTATCGTTCTGCTGATTACCCTCCCTTTCCTCCCCTCTCGTTCTGCTAATTACCCTCCCTTTCCTCCCCTCTCGTTCTGCTCATTACCCTCCCTTTCGTCCCCTCTCGTTCTGCTCATTACCCTCCCTTTCCTCCCCTCTCCTTCTGCTCATTACCCTCCCTTTCCTCCCCTCTCGTTCTGCTCATTACCCTCCCTTTCCTCCCCTCTCCTTCTGCTCATTACCCTCCATTTCCTCCCCTCTCGTTCTGCTCATTACCCTCCCTTTCCTCCCCTCTCGTTCTGCTCATTACCCTCCCTTTCCTCCCCTCTCCTTCTGCTCATTACCCTCCCTTTCCTCCCCTCTCGTTCTGCTCATTACCCTCCCTTTCCTCCCCTCTCCTTCTGCTCATTACCCTCCCTTTCCTCCCCTCTCGTTCTGCTCATTACCCTCCCTTTCCTCCCCTCTCGTTCTGCTCATTACCCTCCCTTTCCTCCCCTCTCGTCCTGCTCATTACCCTCCCTTTCCTCCCCTCTCGTTCTGCTCATTACCCTCCTTTCCTCCCCTCTCGTTCTGCTCATTACCCTCCCTTTCCTCCCCTCTCGTTCTGCTCATTACCCTCCCTTTCCTCCCCTCTCGTTCTGCTCATTACCCTCCCTTTCTCCCCTCTCGTTCTGCTCATTACCCCTCCCTTTCCTCCCTCTCCTTCTGCTCATTACCCTCCCTTTCCTCCCCTCTCGTTCTGCTCATTACCCTCCCTTTCCTCCCCTCTCGTTCTGCTCATTACCCTCCCTTTCCTCCCCTCTCCTTCTGCTCATTACCCTCCATTTCCTCCCCTCTCCTTCTGCTCATTACCCTCCCTTTCCTCCCCTCTCGTTCTGCTCATTACCCTCCCTTTCCTCCCCTCTCGTTCTGCTCATTACCCTCCCTTTCGTCCCCTCTCGTTCTGCTCATTACCCTCCCTTTCCTCCCCTCTCCTTCTGCTCATTACCCTCCCTTTCCTCCCCTCTCGTTCTGCTCATTACCCTCCCTTTCCTCCCCTCTCGTTCTGCTCATTACCCTCCCTTTCGTCCCCTCTCGTTCTGCTCATTACCCTCCCTTTCCTCCCCTCTCCTTCTGCTCATTACCCTCCCTTTCCTCCCCTCTCGTTCTGCTCATTACCCTCCCTTTCCTCCCCTCTCGTTCTGCTCATTACCCTCCCTTTCCCGCCCTCTCTTCATGCCAATTACCCTCCCTTTCCTCCCCTCTCGTTCTGCTAATTCCCTCCCTTTCCTCCCCTCTCGTTCTGCTAATTACCCTCCCTTTCCCACCCTCTCTTCATGCCAATTACCCTCCCTTTCCTCCCCTCTCGTTCTGCTAATTACCCTCCCTTTCCCCCCCTCTATATCTGCCAATTGCCCTCCCTTTCCCCCCCTCTCTTCCACTTGCCCACCCTTTCCTCCCCGCCCCTTCCGCTGACGTTTCAAGCCTGCGCCCAGCCCACGATCGCACGGCGGCCAATCCTGTCGGAGTTGGGGTGCAGCGAGGGGGAGGGCCGTGGCGTCGACACTGGACGCGCGCTGTCCGGCTCGCCGCGCCCACACGGCCCGCGCGGACCATCGCGACTCACCATGGCGGCGTCCGCTGCTCGCTCGCGCGGCCGTGATTGCAGCTCCAGCCGCGATTCCGACACCGGAGTCTTGGATCGCGGATCACTGTGGTGAAGGCGTTTCGTCAAGTGCAGAGGAGCCCTCAGGAAGGGTGTGCGACGGCTGCCTGTCCGCGCGCGCCCGGATTTACGAACCCGAGCTTCCAGCTGTGAAGGCCTGGACCCAACGGATGGGCCTCGTGTGCACAACCCTGCTCGGCTGGCGCGGAGCGGTGGCTACTGCTATGTGCTGGCAACTGCTGTGTGGTGTGTGGCGAGGGTGTGACTGACAACCTCAAGCCACCTTGAGATTTCAGCCACTCCTTTCACGACAATCACATGTCTACATGTCTGTTTCTAACAAACTTAACTGTTTCATTATCAAATCAACTTTTTTGAAGGCGCGAGGGAGATAGGTGCTTGTGAGAAAATGGTACGACCGTGAGAAACTCTTATGTAATGGTGTTAGTAAATAGATATCTGCACCCATAGATATATGATTAAAGCGAGCGGACAGACCAAACTCAAGACTCAAAGGTTTTGAGTGTACTACATACGAAAAAGGGCGCGACAGAAACACGGTAACCAAATACCCAACCGAGAGGTGTGATTTTGAGATTGGGGGGAGGTGACGGGCTATGCGACGCCCGCCCCCACTCAGCGACGGAACTGAAGAATTTGAAAGGTGGTGCAGGATGTCAAACATGTGTATTTGTCATGTTTGTATAGACTGTATAGGGTTACCTCTTAGAGGGTACAAGACTTAGGTATATCTGTGTGTACTCTCACTCTATCAACAACACTTCTCTGATTTTGATATGGTATCACGCGTAGGTTAGGATCCCCTTCCACCTACCGCTTCCGCTCGCCCCTCCTAGCCCCGTCGTGCCCCTAGTGTCAAACATGTGTAGTTATCATGTTTGTATAGACTGTATAGGGTCACCTTCTAGAGAGTACAACATTTAGGTATATGTTTGTGTACTCTCTCTCTCTTATTATTCAATTCTAGGTTTGTTATGGTATCACGCGTAGGTTTCGACCCCCCCCCCCCCCCCACCTACCGCTTCCGCTCCTCCCGTCGCGTCTCCTAGCCTAGCCTCGCCCCTCCTGAGCCCAGTCGCGACCCCCCCCCCCTTCCCCCCCTAGCCCCGTCGCGCCCCTTCCAGGGCTTCGTAACGCCCCTCCAGGCCCCCGTCGCGCCCCTCCTGGGCTCTGTAGCGCCCCTCCAGGGCCCCGTCGCGCCCCTCCTGGGCCCCGTAGCGCCCCTCCAGGGCCCCGTCGCGCCCCTTAGCGCCCCTCCTGGGCCCCGTAGCGCCCCTCCAGGGCCCCGTCGCGCCCCTTAGCGCCCCTCCTGGGCCCTGTAGCGCTCCTCTCAGGCCCCGTCGCGCTCCTTCCAGGCCCCGTCGTGCTCCTCCCAGGCCCCGTCGCGCCCCTCCTGGGCTTGGTAGCGCCCCTCCCAGGCCCCCGTCGCGCCCCTCTCTGGGCCCCGTCGCGCCCCTCCTGGGCCCTTAGCGCCCCTCCTGGGCCCTGCCGCGCTCCTCCCTGGGCCCCTTAGCGCCCCTCCTGGGCCCTGCCGCGCTCCTCCCTGGGCCCCATAGCGCCCCTGGGCCCCGTCGCGCCCCTCCTGGGCCCCGTTGCGACCCCCTCCAGGGCCCTGTAGTGCCCCTCCTGGGCCTCGTCGAGCCCCTCCTGGGCCCCGTCTCACCTGCTCGGCCCCGTCGCCCCAGCTCGGCCCCGTCGCAGCCGCTCGGCCCCGTGGCGCCCGCCCGGCCCCTGTCGCAGCCGCCCGGCCCCTGTCGCACCCGCCCGGCCCCGTCCCAGCCGCCCGGCCCTGTCGCAGCCGCCCGGCCCCGTCGCAGCCGCCCGGCCTCGTCGCTGCCGCCCGGCCCTGTCGCAGCAGCCAGGCCCCGCGTCGCGCCTGCCCGGCCCCGTTGCGCCTGCCCGGCCCCGTCGCTGCCGCCCGGCCCCGTCGCAGCCGCCCGGCCCTGTCGCAGCCGCCCGGCCCCGTCGCAGCCGCCCGGCCCCGTCGCAGCCGCTCGGCCTCGTCGCTGCCGCCCGGCCCCGTCGCAGCAGCCAGGCCCCGCGTCGCGCCTGCCCGGCCCCGTCGTGCCGGCCCGGCCCCGTCGCGCCTGCCCGGCCCCGTCGCGCCTGCCCGGTCCCGTCGCGCCTGCCCCGGCCCTACATACTTCCTGGTACTGTCCCCCCTTTCCCCACACCGCTTTGCACCCTCCTGCACTTCCCTGCCCCGCCTTGCACCGCATTGCACCTCAATGGACCGCACTGCACCGCACTGCACCGCACTGGACCGCACTGCATCGCACTGCACCGCACTACACCGCCCTGCACCGCACTGCACCGCCCTGCACCGCACTGCACAGCACTACACCGCACTCCACTGTCCTACACTGCCCCTGATGGCTGCTGAGCTTCGTTTTGATGCTGAGGGTCAGCCTCTGGAGTTCGAGGCGTGGTTGGCTGACCTCCGCCGCCACCTCACTGGTCAGCGGCAGGACGGCCACCCGCTTTCTGCCCACCTAGACGGTATGCTCCCCTGCCCTGACCCCCCTGCTGTGCTGCCCGCTGATCCCACGCCCGCTGAGCGCGAGTCCACTGCAGCCGCTGCCCTTGCCCGCTCTGTCTGGCTTTCCCGCGATGCCCTTGCTCAGCTCGCCATTAGCAATGCCCTCCCCCCCCCTGAGCGCCCTCGCTTTAGAACCATTACTACCGCCCAGGCCTACCTCGATGCTGTCATCAAGCGCTATTCTACCCCTCCTGCTGCCTCGGTGGGTCGCCTGATCCTCCCCCTGCTCTTTCCTGACCTTGCGTCTTTCCCCACTGTCTCTGACCTCGCTGCCCACCTGCGCTCGATAGATGAGACCTGGCGCGCTGCCTGCACTGATGCACAGCTTAGAGTCCACCAGCCTCCCATGACCTCTACCCTCTACCTCCTTGCCACCCGCCTCCCTGACCGCCTTGCCGCCGCCCGCGACCAGTTCCTTAGCATCCACCCCGCTGCTCTCACCCTCACCGACTTTGTTGACACCCTGACTGTCATAGAGACTCGTCACCGCTCCATAGCCCAGGCGAGCGGTACAGTACCGGTCCCTATCTTTCAGGGTTGTGCCCCCGCTCAGTGTACCTTCTCCGACGGCTCTGTCGCTGTGGCTGAGACTGCTGCTGCAGTGCAGTCCCGCTCGGGGAAGGGCCGCCGCCCCAAGGTTGGGAGCGGCGGAGGCGGCGGGGGTGCGGGTGGGGTAGTGGTGGAGTCGCGTCGTCCGGTGCCGGTGCAGACGTGGGACCCTGCCCGGTCCAGCTGCCCCCCTGCCTCCACAGTTGCAGCAGCAGCAGCAGCAGCAGTCGCCGCAGCCGCAGCCTTCGCAGCAGCCGCAGCAGCCGCCGCAGACGAGGCAGGCGAGTGCTCTCCCGCCTGGGTGGCCTGAAGCTGGTGGTGGTCGTGCGCGTGGTGGTGCACCGGGTGGTGGTTCTGGAGGCGGGCCCTGTCAGTACCAGATCCAGACCGGTCCTCGCCGCAGCTTCATTTGCGGTAAGATCGGTCATTCCACTCCTCGCTGTTTTCGTCGTCTGGACGACCTGTTCCGTCAGCGCTTTGGCCCGGCGCCCGACCTCCCGGACTGGCACAGCTTGCTTAGGCGTAGCATTCGGATTTTTGACTTGGACATGGATGCCATTGTAGCAGCCTTGCATGTGATGTATGCTGATGACTCTAGTGTGCTTCCCTCTTATTACCCCGTGTTGCCTAGCGTAGCTGTGCCTAGCGTAGACTCCCCTGCTGCGTCAGGCGTAGGATCTTCTGCTTTGCTTAGCCTCGGTGCTTCCACCGCTTCACTGCCGCCCTGCGCGACTGCTGCGCTTTCCTTCACCTTGGACTCTGGCGCCTCCCGGTGTTTCTTCCGCGACTCCACGACGCTGACGCCGCTGCCTGTTCCCGCCGCAGTTACTCTTGCTGACCCCTCCGGTGGTCCCGTCGTTGCCCGCAGTTCCACCTCCCTTCCCTGTCCGGCGGTTCCTTCAGGTTCGCTCACCGGTCTGCATATCCCCTCGTTCTCCAGGAACCTAGTTGGTGTCGGCTGCCTCCAGGACCTTGGCGTCACCACTACGTTCCCTTGTCACGAGCGGTATGCTGTCTGTACCGAGGCCGCCACTGGTGCCCCCTTACCACTTTCCCCCGGGACCCGGTGTCCGGCGTGTTCACACTTGACACCGCGACTTCCCCGGCTGGGTCTTCCCCCCAGGTCGCTGCGTCCACCCAGGTTGCTGCTGCGTGCTCCTGTCGGTCCCTCACTCACCCGACTCTCCTTTGGCACCACCGCCTTGGTCACCCTGCACTCCCGCGTCTGCGTCACATGTCCCAGCACGGTCTCGTCCTTGGTCTCCCCGGTTCGTTCCCCGACTTTCCCTCCTCCCCCGCCCCCCTGTGCACGCCTTGTGTCGAGGGCCGGCTCCGCCGTGCCCCTCACTCCTCCTCTTTTCCCCATACCACCGCACCACTGCAGACTCTGCACATGGACGTCTGGGGCCCAGCCCCGGTCCATGGGCCGCGTCGCGAGCGCTTCTTCCTAGTGCTTGTCGACGACTTCACGCGCTACACCACAGTCTTTCCCCTGGAGCGGAAGGCCGACGTGCCTGACGCTCTCATCCCCTGGCTTGTCTCTGCTCGTGTCCACCGCGGTCTCCCTGCCTTGCGCCTCCACTCCGACCGGGGTGGCGAGTTCGCCTCAGGTGTCCTTGGTCGCTTCTGTCGTGCGGAGGGCATCACCCAGACGTTTACCCTGCCGGACTCCCCGCAGCAGAATGGGGTCGCTGAGCGACGCATCGGTCTGGTCATGGAGGTGGCTCGCACCTCCATGATCCACGCCGGTGCACCCCATTTTCTGTGGCCGTTCGCCGTGCGCTACGCCGCTCACCAGCTTAACCTGTGGCCGCACCCCCAGCGGCCGCAGGTTTCGCCGACCCTTCTGTGGACCGGGTCCCCTGGTGACGCGTCTGCGTTCCACGTCTGGGGCTGCCTTGCTCACGTTCGTGCCTCTGGCACGGACAAGCTCACTGCCCGCACCCTCCCCTGCGTCTTCCTCGGTTTCCCCCTTGACGCGTCCGACTGGCACTTCTACCACCCGCCGTCCCACCGCTTCTTTCACTCTCGCGACGTCACCTTTGACGAGTCCGTCTCCTTCTACCACCGCTTCCCTCACCGTGGTCCCCCGGTTACTCCCCCCCTGTTCCTGGTCCCTCCTTCCCCGGTGGTCCCTGCCCCTCCCCCCCGCCCGCCCCCCCGTCCGGCCCCCTCTGGTGTGTCTCACGTCACCCCCCTCCCGTCGGTCGTTCCGGTCGACGAGTCTTCTGACTCTGGTAGTCCTTTGGCGCAGTCCTCGCCGTCTGTCCCTCCCCCGGTGTCTCCTCCTCCACCGCCTCCGCAGCCGCCGTCGCCGCAGCTGCTGCAGCCGTCGTCTCCGCCGCCGCCGGCCGTCGAGGCCGTCGCTGCAGCCGCTGCCGCCGCCGCCGCCGTCGTCGCTGCCGCTGTTTGTGGACTCTGGGGGTGCTGGCGTTGAGGTGGGTACTAGTCCCGGGGCTCCTGTCGTGGCTTGTCCCGGCGGGCCTGGGGGTGGTACCGGTGCTGGCGGGGTTTCGGGCTCTGGGGGTGTCCCTTCTGGGGGTGCCGGTGTGGAGGGTTCGGGAGGTAGCCGTCGCGCAGCTTGTGGCCCTGGCGTTGGTGTTGTGTCGCCGCAGCAGCAGTCCCCGCCGGTGTCCGCCCTCCGTCTGCTCGGCCTTCCGTCCCCTGACCCTGCGCCTGTTCCTCTCCGGCCGTCTCCCCCTCTTCCCGTCTACGGCCCCGTGTTCCCTCCGCCGGACTCGTCCCCGGCTTGTTTTCCCCCTCGTTCCCCACCCGTGTCCCCTCCTCTGTCTCCTGACCCGACGCCGCCCTCTCACGTCTGGTCTCGCCGCCCCTCCCGTGCTCGTCCTGTCTCCCCCGTCCCGCGCACTCACCCTATGTTGCTCCGCTCCCACGCGTCTCGTCCTCCCCTCCTCCCGTCTCCTCCTCCGTCCTCTCTTGTCGTTGCGTCTCCTCCTCTGTCTGACTACTTTCGTGCCGCTCGTCCTCTTGTTCCTCGGGTCCTTGCCTCTCTCGTTACCGACCCGTCTGTTCCGGTGTCGAGTCTTGACGCCCTTGTCGCTGCGGTCGCTGACTTCGCCTCTACCCGCCGCCTTGACTACGCCTCCGCTCTGGTCTCTGACCCTGCCTGTCCTCCGTCTGTTGGGGGTGCTCCTGCCCTCGGCAGTGACGTCCTGGAGGACCGCCAGTTTGAGCTTGCTTTCCTGTCCGAGGCTGCTCCCCATCTCTGTTCCATGCTGCTAGTCCCTGAGGGTGACCCAGACGCTTTTGACATCCCGACCCCTCGTACTTACGCTGAGGCGGTTTCGGGACCTTGGGCCTCTCAGTGGATAGCTGCCATGGAGCAGGAGATGGCATCTTGGAGATCCACCGGCACCTTCGTCGACGCAGTTCCCCCACCTGGGGTGAACGTGGTCGATGGCCGTTGGCTCTTCAAGGTGAAGCGCCCTCCTGGAGAGCCGCCTGTGTTCAAGGCGCGTTACGTGGCTAGAGGCTTCAGTCAGCGCGAGGGGGTGGACTTCTTTCAGACTTTCGCTCCTACCCCGAAGATGACTACTCTTCGGGTTCTGCTACACGTAGCGGCTCAGCGTGACTACGAGCTTCACTCCCTCGACTTCTCCACTGCCTTTCTTCAGGGCAGCCTTCACGAGCAGGTCTACCTGCGTCGTCCTCAGGGCTTTACTGGCACCTTCCCCCCCGGGACCCAGTGGCTTCTGCGGCGCCCAGTCTACGGCCTGCGCCAGGCGCCTCGTGAGTGGCACGACACGCTGCGTGCTACTCTTGCTGACCTGCAGTTCTTTCCGTCCTCTGCAGACCCCTCGCTCTTCGTTCGTGCTGGCTCGACTCCGTTCTACATCCTCGTCTACGTAGACGACCTGGTCTTTGCCACAGCTGACAGGGACGCACTGGCCTCCGTGAAGGCAGAGCTGCTGAAGAGACACACCTGCACTGACCTTGGAGAGCTGCGCCGTTACCTTGGCTTGCAGATCTCCAGGGACAGAGCCGCGCGCACCATCACCCTGACTCAGTCACACTTGGTGCGCCAGGTCCTTCAGAGGTTCGGCCTTCAGTTCTCCTCCGCACAGCCCACCCCTCTTCCTCTGGACCACAGACTCTCCGCTCCAGTTCCTGAGGAGTCGGTAGATCCCAGTGGTCCTTACGCTGAGCTAGTGGGTTGCCTCATGTACCTGATGACTTGCACTCGCCCAGATCTCGCATACCCTCTCAGCATCCTGGCTCGTTTTGTGGCCACAGGCAGACACCGACCGCAGCACTGGTCTGCCGCTAAGAGGGTTTTGCGTTATCTTGCAAGTACATCGGGCATGGGGTTAGTGCTAGGCGGACGCAGGCCAGTGGTCCTTACTGGACACACAGACGCTTTGTGGGCTGACGACGCCGAGACGCTCAGGTCTTCCCAGGGCTACTGCTTTAGCCTTGGCTCAGGTGTTGTCTCGTGGAGAGCTACCCGCTCCTCGTCTGTTGCCCAGTCCAGCTGTGAGGCTGAGATCTACGCCGGTGCCATGGCGGCACAGGAGCTCCGCTGGCTGACCTTCTTGCTCACTGACTTAGGTGAGCGGCCTAGCTCTGCCCCGGTCCTGTACGCTGACAACAGGGCCATGATTCTCCTGTGTCAGGAGCCTCGACTCGAGGGCAGAGCGAAGCACATCCAGCTGCGGTACTTCCTCCTGCGCGAGCTACAGCAGCGTCGCCAGGCTCGCGTAGTACACTTGGCCTCCGGTGCCAACACAGCTGATATCTTTACGAAGGCGCTTGCGCCTAAAGATCATCAGCGGCACTGTTTACAGCTTGGTTTGGTTCCTGTAGTCTCTCACTTACTCGGGCCTTGACTTTGTACTGTCGTATATATATATGTATACACTCAGACTGGACTTGTGTCCTCTCACAGTGGTTGGACTAGTAGTGCCGCCCTGTACTCGTTCTTGCCTTGTCTGTACTTCTTCTGACTGGTCTTTTAGACCCTTGTCTCAGAGGCTGGACTAGTAGTGCCACCCTGAGCTGCTTGTCTAGAACATTCCCCTATGCAGTCCAGGGGGTGTGTCAAACATGTGTAGTTATCATGTTTGTATAGACTGTATAGGGTCACCTTCTAGAGAGTACAACATTTAGGTATATGTTTGTGTACTCTCTCTCTCTTATTATTCAATTCTAGGTTTGTTACCTAGCCCCGTCGCGACCCCCCTAGCCCCGTCGCGCCCCTTCTTGGGCCTCGTCGCGCCCCTTCCTGGGCCCTATAGCACCCCTCCTGGGCCCTGTCGCGCCCCTCCCAGGCCCCGTCGCGCCTCTTCTGGGCCCCGTAGCGCCCCTCCTGGGCCCCGTCGCGCCCTTCCTGGGCCCTGTAGCGCCCCTCCAAGGCCCCGTCGCGCCCCTCCTAGGCCCCGTAGCGCCCCTCCTGGGCCCCGTCGCGCCCTTCCTGGGCCCTGTAGTGCCCCTCCTGGGCCCAGTCGCGCCCCTCCCATGCCCCGTCGCGCCCCTCCTGGGCCCCGTAGCGCCCCTCCTGGGCCCCGTCGCGCCCCTCCTGGGCACCGTAGCGCCCCTCCTGGGCCCCGTCGCGCCCCTCCTGGGCCCCGTAGCGCCCCTCCTGGGTTCCGTCGCGCCCCTCCTGGGCCCCGTAGTGCCCCCCCTGGGCCCCGTCGCGCCCCTCCTGGGCCCCTCCTGGGCCCCGTAGTGCCCCTCCTGGGCCCTGTACAGCCCCTCCTGGGCCCCGTAGCGCCCCTCCTGGGCCGCGCGAGCCCCCTCCTGGGCCCCGTCACGCCTTCCGGCCCCGTCGCACCCGCCCGGCCCCGTCGCACCAGCCCGGCCCCGTCGCGCCCGCCCGGCCCCGTCGCACCCGCCCGGCCCCGTCGCCCCCTGCCCGGCCCCGTCGTAGTCGCCCGGCCCCGTCGCACCCGTCCGGCCCCGTCGCACTAGCCCGGCCCCGACGCACCCGCCAGGCCCCGTCGCACCGGCCCGGCCCCGTCGCACCCGCCCGGCCCGTCGCACCAGCCCGGCCCCGTCGCGCTCGCCCGGCCCCATCGCACCAGCCCGCCCCGACGCACCGGCCCGGCCCCGTCGCACCGGCCCGGCCCCGTCGCACCCGCCCGGCCCCGTCGCACCAACCCGGCCCCGTCGCGCCCGCCCGGCCCCGTCGCACCCGCCCGGCCCGTTGCACCGGCCCGGCCCCTGCGCTGGTCCCTGCCCCGGCCCCGGTCCTCCTCACTGGTACGGTCCCCCCCCCCCCCCCCCCCCCCGCCCTGCACTGCCCTGCACCGTACTGCCCCGCACTGCACCGCCCCTCACCACCCTGTACTGCCTGGCACCGCACTGCACCGCACTACACCGCACTGCACCGCACTGTACCGCACGGCACCGCACTCCACCTTGCTGCACTGCCTTGCACCGCACTGCACTGTTCCTGATGGCGGCGGAGCTTCGCTTTGACGCTGAAGGCCAGCCTCTGGAGTTCGAGGCGTGGCTTGCCGACCTCCGCCGCCAACTCACTGGCCAGCGGCAGGATGGCAGCCGCTTTCCGCACACCTTGACGGTACGCTCCCCTGCCCAGACCCCCCTGCTATTTTGCCCGCTGACTCCACCCCCACTGAGCGCGAGTCTACTGCTGCCGCTGCCCGTGCGCGCTCTGTCTGGCTTTCTCGCGATGCTGTCGCCCAGCTTGCCATTAGCAACGCCCTTCCCCCGTCCGAGCGCCCTCGCTTTAGGTCCCTCACCACTGCTCAGGCATACTTAGATGCTGTCATCCAGCGCTATTCCACCCCTCCGGCTGCCTCGGTGGGTCGCCTGATCCTCCCGATGCTCTTTCCTGACCTTGCATCCTTCCCTACTGTCTCTGACCTTGCTGCCCACCTGCGCTCGATAGATGAGACCTGGCGCGCTGCCTGCACTGACGCACAGCTTAGAGCCCACCAGTCGCCCATTCCCTCTACCCTCTACCTGCTTGCCACCCGCCTCCCTGACCGCCTTGCTGTCGCCCGCGACCGCTTCCTTAGCATTCACCCCGCGGACCTCACCCTCACTGACTTTGTAGACACCCTGACTGTGATAGAGACCCGTCACCGCTCCATCGCCCAGGCGAGCGGTGCCGTGCCGGTCCCTATCTTTCAGGGTTGTGCCCCCGCTCAGTGTACCTTCTCCGACGGCTCTGCCGCAGTGGCTGAGACTGCTGCTTCAGCACAGTTTCGTTCGGGGAAGGGCCGCCGCCCCAAGGTTGGGCGCGGCGGAGGCGGGGGTGCGGGAGGGGGTAGTGGTGGGGTCGGGTCGTCTGGTGCTGGAGCGGACGAGGGGACCCTGCCCAGTCCAGCTGAGCTGCCACCCCTGCAGTTGCAGCAGCCGCAGCAGCCGCCGCAGTCGCAGCCTTCGCAGCAGCCGCAGCAGCCGTCGCAGACACGGCAGACGAGTGTCCTCCCGCCCGGGTGGCCCGGCGCTGGCGGTGGCCGGGCGCGTGGTGGTGTGCCGAGTGGTGGCTCGAAGCGGGCGTTGTCAGTACCAGATCCAGACCGGTCCTCGCCGCGGCTTCGTTTGCGGTAAGATCGGTCACTCCACTCCCCGCTGTTTTCGTCGCCTGGACGACCTCTTTCGTCAGCGCTTCGGCCCGTCGCCAGACCTCCCGGACTGGCACAGTTTGCTTAGTCGTAAGATTCAGATCTTTGATATGGACATGGATGCCATTGTTTCTGCTCTGCATGTGATGTATGCTGATGACTCTAGTGTGCTTCCAGCTTATTACTCACTGTTGCCTAGTGTAGGTGTGCCTAGCGTAGCCTCCCCTGCTGCGTCAGGCGTAGGATCCTCTGCTTTGTGTAGTCTTGGTGCTTCCGCTGTCGTTCCGTCGCCAGACGCCTCTGCTTCGCTTTCCTTCACCTTGGACTCTGGCGCTTCTCGGTGTTTCTTCCGCGACTCCACCAGCCTGACGCCGCTTCCTGTTCCTGCTGCCGTTTCTCTTGCTGACCCCTCTGGTGGTCCGGTAGTCGCCCGCAGTTCCACCACCCTTCCCTGTCCGACGGTTCCTTCGGGCTCTCTCACAGGTCTGCATATCCCCTCGTTCTCCAGGAACCTAGTTGGTGTCGGCTGCCTCCAGGACCTTGGCGTCACCACTACGTTCCCTGGTCACAAGCGGTATGCTGTCTGTACCGAGGCCGCCACTGGTGCCCCCTGTCTACGTTCCCCCGGGACCCGGTGTCCGGCCTGTTCACTCTGGACACCATGACCCCCCCGGCTGGGGCGCCCCCTCAGGTGGCTGCGTCTACCTAGGTTGCTGCTGCCTGCTCCTGTCGGTCCCTCACTCACCCGAATCTCCTTTGGCACCACCGCCTAGGTCACCCTGCGCTCCCGCGTCTGCGTCACATGTCCCAGCACGGTCTTGTCCTTGGTCTCCCTGGTTCTCTCCCCGTGTTTCCCTCCTCCCCCGCCCCCCCTTGCACTCCTTGTGTCGAGGGTCGGCTTCGCCGTGCCCCTCACTCCTCCTCGTTTCCCCCTACCGCCGCGCCGCTGCAGACCCTGCACCTGGACGTCTGGGGCCCCGCCCCCGTCCGTGGGCCGCGTCGAGAGCGCTACTTCCTTGTGCTTGTCGACGACTTCACTCGTTACACCAAAGTCTTTCCCCTGGAGCGCAAGGCCGACGTGCCTGGCGCTCTCATCCCCTGGCTTGTCTCTGCGCGTGTCCACCGCGGTCTCCCTGTCTTGCGTCTTCACTCAGACCGTGGTGGCGAGTTTGCCTCAGGTGTCCTTGGTTGCTTTTGTCGTGCGGAGGGCATCACCCAGACGTTCACCCTACCGGACTCCCACAGCAGAATGGGGTCGCTCAGCGACGCATCGGTTTGGTCATGGAGGTGGCTCGCACCTCCATGATCCATGCCGGTGCACCCCATTTTCTGTGGCCGTTCGCCGTGCGCTACGCTTCTCACCAGCTTAACTTGTGGCCGCACCCTCAGCAGCCGCAGGTTTCGCCGACCCGTCTTTGGACAGGGTCTCCTGGTGACGCGTCTGCGTTCCACGTCTGGGGCTGCCTTGCTCACGTCCGTGCCTCCGGCACGGACAAGCTCACTGCCCCACCCTTCCCTGCGTCTTCCTCGGTTTTCCCCTTGACGCGTCCGACTGGCACTTTTACCACCCGCCGTCTCACCGCTTCTTTCACTCTCGAGACGTCACCTTTGACGAGTCCGTTTCCTACTACCGTCGCTTCCCCCACCGTGGTCCCCCGGTTACCCCCCCACTGTTCCTGGTCACTCCTTCCCCGGTAGTCCCTGCCCCTCCTCCTCCTCCTCCCCGTCCCGCCCCCTCTGGTGTGTCCCACGTCACCCCCTTCCGTCGGTGGACCCGGTTGAGGAGTCCTCTAACTCTGGGGGCCCTCCTGTGCAGTCCTCGCCGGCCGCCCCTCCCCCGGCGTCCCCTCCCCAGTCCCCTCCTCCACCGCCTCTGCCGCCGCTGCAGCCGTCGTTGTCGCTGCCGCCGCCGCCGCCGCCGCCGTCGCAACCCCCGTTCGCTGACTCTGGGGGTGCTCGTCCCGGTCGCCCTGGGGGTGGCCCCTCTAGGGGTGCTGGTGTGGAGAGTGCCGGTGGTAGCCGAGGAGCAGCTTGCGGTCCAGGTGTCGCCGTTGTGGCGCCGCAGCAGCAGTCCCCGCCGGTGTCAGCCCTTCGCCTGCTCGGCCTTCCATCCCCCGACCCTGCGTCTGTTCCTCCTCGACCGTCTCCTCCTCTTCCTGTCTACGGCCCTGTTTTCCCTCCACCGGACTCGTCCCCGGCCTGTCTCCCCCCTCGTTCCCCTCCTGTGTCACCTCCCCTGTCTCCTGACCCGACTCCTCCGTCGCACGTCTGGTCTCACCGTCCCTCCCGTGCTCGTCCTGCCTCGCCTATCTTGCGCTCCCACCCTATGTTGCTTCGTTCCCACGCGTCTCGTCCTCCCGTTCTGCCATCGCATCCTCCATCCTCCCTTGTTGTTGCACCCCCCCCGCTGTCTGACTACCTTCGTGCCGCTCGTCCCCTTGTTCCTCGGGTCCTTGCCTCTCTCGTTCCCGACCCGTCTATTCCGGTCTCGTGCCTTGACGCCCTTGTCGCTGCTGTCGCTGACTTCGCCTCTACCCGCCGCCTTGACTACGCCTCCGCTCTGGTCTCTGACCCTGCCTGTCCTCTGTCTGTCGGGGGTGCTCCTGCTCTTGGCAGTGACGTCCTGGAGGACCGCCAGTTCGAGCTTGCTTTCCTGTCCGAGGCTGCTCCCCATCTCTGTTCCATGCTGCTAGTCCCTGAGGGTGACCCAGACGCTTTCGACATCCCGACCCCTCGCACTTACGCTGAGGCGACTTCGGGACCCTGGGCCTCTCAGTGGATAGCTGCCATGGAGCAGGAGATGGCATCTTGGAGATCCACCGGCACCTACATCGACGCAGTTCCCCCACCTGGGGTGAACGTAGTCGATGGCCGCTGGCTCTTCAAGGTGAAGCGCCCTCCTGGAGAGCCGTCTGTGTTCAAGGCGCGCTATGTGGCTAGAGGCTTCAGTCAGCGCGAGGGGGTGGACTTCTTCCAGACCTTCGCTCCGACCCCGAAGATGACTACTCTTCGGGTTCTGTTGTACATAGCTGCTCAGCGTGACTACGAGCTTCACTCCCTCGACTTCTCCACTGCCTTCCTTCAGGGCAGCCTACACGAGCAGGTCTACTTGCGTCGCCCTCAGGGCTTTACTTGCACCTTCCCTCCTGGGACCAAGTGGCTCCTGCGGCGCCCCGTCTACGGCCTGCGCCAGGCTCCCCGTGAGTGGCACGACACTCTCCGTGCTACGCTTGCTGACCTGCAGTTCTTTCCATCTTCCGCAGACCCTTCACTCTTCGTTCATGCTGGCCAGACTCCGTTCTACATCCTTGTTTACGTCGACGACCTGGTCTTTGCCACAGCAGACAGGGACGCACTGGCCTCCGTGAAGGCAGAGCTGCTGAAGAGACACACGTGCACTGACCTTGGAGAACTGTGCCGCTACCTTGGCTTGCAGATCTCCAGGGACAGAGCATCGCGCACCATCACCCTGAATCAGTCACACTTGGTGCGCCAGGTCCTTCAGAGGTTCAGCCTTCAGTTCTCTTCAGCACAGCCCACCCCTCTGCCTGTAGACCACAGACTCTCCGCTCCAGTGTCTGAGGAGTTGGTAGAGCCCAGTGGCCCCTACGCAGAGCTGGTGGGTTGCCTCATGTACCTGATGAATTGCACTCGCCCAGATCTCGCACACCCTCTCAGCATCCTGGCTCGTTTTGTGGCCACAGGCAGACACCGACCGCAGCACTGGTCTGCCGCTAAGAGGGTTCTGCGTTATCTTGCTAGTACATCGGGCATGGGGTTAGTGCTAGGAGGACGCAGGCCAGTGGTCCTTACTGGACACACAGACGCTTCGGGGGCAGACGACGCCGAGACACTCAGGTCTACCCAGGGCTACTGCTTCAGCCTTGGCTCAGCTGCCGTCTCGTGGAGAGCTACTCGCTCCTCGTTTGTAGCGCAGTCCAGCTGTGAGGCTGAGATCTACGCTGGTGCCATGGCGGCACAGGAGCTCCGCTGGCTGACCTTCTTGCTCACTGACTTAGGTGAGCGGCCTAGCTCTGCCCCGGTCCTGTTCGCTGACAATAGGGCCATGATCCTCCTGTGCCAGGAGCCTCGACTTGAGGGCAGAGCGAAGCACATTCAGCTGCGGTACTTCCTCCTGCGTGAGCTACAGCAGCGACGTCAGGCTCGCGTAGTACACTTGGCCTCAGGTGCCAACACGGCTGATATCTTTACGAAGGCGCTTGCGCCTAAAGATCATCAGCGGCACTGTGTACAGCTTGGTCTAGTTCCTGTAGCCTCTCACTTGCTAGGACCTTGACTTTGTACTGTCCTTTATATGTATACTCAGACTGGACTTGTGTCCTCTCCCAGTGGCTGGACTAATAGTGCCGCCCTGCTCTTGTTCTTGCCTTGTCTGTACTCCTTGTGACTGGTCCCTCAGACCCTTGTCTCAGAGGTTGGACTAGTAGTGCCGCCCTGAGCTGCTTGTTTAGGACATTCCCCTATGCAGTCTAGGGGGTGTGTCAAACATGTGTATTTGTCATGTTTGTATAGACTGTATAGGGTCACCTCTTAGAGGGTACAAGACTTAGGTATATCTGTGTGTACTCTCACTCTATCAACAACACTTCTCTGATTTTGATACAGGAGACCAAGTATAGAATTTGCAAATACAAGTACTTGAAGTAGAAAGTAATACCCGTAATCCCCCGTAGATTGTTATGATATGATTCATACTTAGCATCTCTATAAGTCGATTATCGATAGATAGTGTCAAATCCTACTATAGAAGAGAAGTCCGTAGGATGACGTCAGCAAATAGCGCTCGTCATGAGGACAGTTGTCTCAGTCACGCGAATAGTCGCGTCTCTTCACTGTCATTTAAGGCGCATAGCGCGATAGTGTCAACATGTACATTAGCGTACAGGTACTTCAGTTAGATATAAAAGTAGCATGTCTTCATTGTTTAGTTAACGTGGTTCAAAACGAGGTTCTCGACTTGATTCTGAACTTGTTCTTAATTTGTTCTTCAGTAAATTTTGGTCATTACTCTACAAGTTCTAAGACTTCCGCTGTCTTACTAGTCTACCATTCCAGTAAAGATCCTAGGCTAACACTTGAGGTTTTCCAAGTGTTCATGTTTGCAGATTCTATACTTAGTCTCCTGCAACACCTATCAAATTATTACATGGTATGAGAGCTGATTGGAATTAAGACTACTGTCAACAATGACTGGAACAACACCAACACAATCTACCGGATCTAGTTCCGGAACTGCTGGAGTACCTGTCTCCTCGACTGCCACTGGTCTCTCAGCCTCTGGACCGTTTCCACCAGCTTATGCGCACATCGGTATGCAGCAGCATCAGCAAAATCCTTCTTCTGTTAATACTCCAGGGATTTCATCGACTGCCCGTGCAGCACAACAACAGCGAACACAGGCAATAGCACAACAACCGGCAACAACACAGCAGTTTTCAATTCAATCAATATCATCAACGCTTAGTGGAATGAGCCTTGATGGCTCAAGTTATATGCGTGGAGCTCCAGCTCCAAGTACCGGCTCATTTGCATTCGCACCTTTTACGCAGCAGCCGCAGTCTCAGCAGCAGCAGCCCTTTTACATCTTCAAGCGTTCACTTGCTCAGCAACAACATCAACAGCAGCAACATCCACAACAATTTCAACAACAGCAACAGCCTCAACAACAGGGCATTGTTTTTCAGCCGCCGAATTTACTTAACAGCACACAGATCAAGACCACTATACCTTTTAACGGAGTTGATTTTTACTCCTCGAGCTTCGAGTTTGAACTTCTGGCGTAGTCTGCCGGGCTATGGTCGTTCTTCACCGGCGAGTTTACATATCCTGTTACGGGAACACAACTGGAGCAGCAGAGTTTCTTGCACGCCTCTCTCGGGGCGTATATGATTCTCGTTTGAAAAATATCGGCAAAGGAGTAGCTCGGCGTTCGATCTTTTCATTCCAGCTTTACGCCAGCTGAAAATGCATGCAACCACTTAAAGGGGGTGTACATGGCAAAGGATACAATCACAGTGAGTAAGATTCTTTCGCAGCTGACAAATATGCAGATGATGACCAACGAGAATGTCATGGATTACGTCAATCGTGTACGCACACTACAAGATCAATTGTAGAAGAGTGGTGGATACTTCCCTCGTGAGATGTATCTTACAGTCCTTCTTGCTGGACTTGGTCCCGAGTGGCGACAGATGCGCGCCTTCTTGCGCATGAACCCAAATCTCTCAGAAGCCGAGATTTCCTCGTATCTTCAACCAAAACAGCAAGATCTTGACCTGCAGTCACAACGCAATCAGAAAAAGGGGATACACTTATGTTTTTTCTCGAATCGAGAGCCGCAGCAACAGCTTCCCCTGAAATATCCCTTCTGTCATTTCTGCAAGAAACCAGAACATCCTTACCAAACTTGTCGCAGTCGATATCAAAACCGTCGCAGTAATTCACAACCATTATCATCGATCGCAGCAGTTACCGAAGTCACATCCGCCAACACAGCAGTCGACGTCACAGACGCAACAGATGCAGAAACCACCGCAGAATACACCTTCATCACAGCATCGTCCTCCGGTTTTCCCATCTGCAACATCAGGAAAAGGAGTTTTTGGATGTGTTACGACAGTTGATGTTTCAGATACCGATTTCGAGACACAACTTGAAGAAACCACCAGTGCAGAGGGCATTCCCTTACCACAAGTTTATGCTAGCCTTGCTCGAGTCATTTCAGGACCCAATACTTGGTATCTCGACAGCTGTTATGGTTGGCATATGTGCTCCGCTGAAACAAGCTTCATCACCAATCAGCGTCCACTTCGACGTCCGATACCTGTCACAGTTGCAAACGGACAAACTATCATGGCCAGATCTTTTGGAAGTGTAATGCTCGAGTCCGTCGACATGGGTACATGTTACCAACGTCCTTATCACCGCCGGCCTTGGTTTCAATCTTCTCTCCACAGCTCAGCTCGTGGCACACAAGATTCGCACACAAGGCAATTGTGATACAATGGACCAAGAATTATGGCACAGTTTGACAAACACTTACCTCGGTCGCGCTGCTACTCAACATGGTGTATCTGTTCTTCAGTTCACGACACAGGGCACCTCGGGCGATTCTGAATGCGTCCTCGCTCTCAGTCCCTGGGATCATCCCGAAGAAACAGATTATCAACAAGTTGATATTGATTTTCGTGCAACTACTGTACCCACGACTTCTCGAGCTGCAGCTGCCGTTATGACTGCTCTTGATACTTGGGAGTTCAATACCGCCGATGAAAGCGCCAACGCTTGGCGAACGTTTTATAACACTCGCGCCGCCTTCCAAGGAACTCCCGCTCCACTTTGGGGAGAAGTCAGTGGACTTGCAACTGATGAACCCGAAGTCGTCGAGGAAGACTCGAAAGCAGAAGTCGCCGAACAGCCTAGTCTTCCAGTAGCTGTCGTAGGACCATCTGCCACCACATCAACACAAGCAGTATCAGATGTTGCAATTGCAACTGCATCAGAACCGTCAAACGTTCAGTTAGCACTTACTCGTTTCGTGGAAGGGGAGATCGACATGTCTCCAGCTCTTTCTCCTTTCATCGTTTCTTTGTTTTATACTAATGCCGATTTCTATCTGCGATCATCAGGACACAAAGCCTTAGAGGACATTTGGCATCAACGGTTAGGACATCCATCGCAAGGGATTTTAAATCATTCAATTCGAGCAGCAGTTCTTGATAAAAACAGTCCTCTCTTACCTGACGGCATGGAGATGAAACCACAGTCTCGCCCAATGGTTTGCACCACGTGTCCGATCGCCAATCTTACCCACGACCCGTTTCCGAGTCATTTTCTTGGCTCCACTCGTTACAAACTAATGCAGAAAGTCTATAGTGATATTCTCAACTTACCTGAAGAAGGACCTAAAGAGGAGTAGTATGTGATTACCTTTATCAAAGCATCTACTCGCTACGTTTGGACAGCCAACCTTCCTGCTCGATATCTCGCCCATTCGGTCTTCGTCGCATGGCTCGGTGTCGCTGAAAGAGTGTCTGGAGCTAAACTGCAAGAATTTCATAGTGATGGCGCAGGGGAGTACACGAGCAACGCTTTCACAGACTACCTCCAAACCCTCGGTATCAAACGGAAGCAGTCTCTGCCATATGCATACCAATAGACGGGGGTAGCAGAACGGATGAATCGAACTCTGCAGGAGAAGATTCGTGCTCTGCTGACGCAGGCAGCTCTTCCTCCTCGTTTTTGGCCATATGCAATGGACCACGCCGTGCTGTTACACAACCTGATGTCTTCTACATCCCTGCCCGAGTTTTCTTCACCTCACCTGCAGTGGGCACGTACAGTGGGAAGTACAAAACTCTTACGCGTTGTTGGGTGTGTCGTGCAGTTTTGACCTCCAACTGCAGCACTCGGCAAATTTTCTGAACGAGCAAAATGGGGGGTACACCTCGGCATTGAAAAACAGTATCAAGCATAGAAGATTTTGGATCTTCGGTCAAACCAAATCGTCCCGTACATCAGCTTCGGCTTTGTCTCTTCTATGAGCGACTCACCTTGCCAGTTTTTCGTGCCCACCAGGCAGCAACTGCCGACCCCGCCAGGCTGTTCGAAGGTTCGCGTGCATTTGCAACCGACGAAGCCGAAGCTGATGTACGGGACGAGGTAGTTTCTGAAGCTTCCGAAGCTGCCGCAACAGACATTCTCAAAGCTGTCACGTCATCTGGCATCCCGGAATGTATTCCCCTTGCTGATGCTGACCCGGACGACGTTCGCGAAGTCCACCTCAGTTACGAACGCGATCGTCAACAAGAGCCGATGCCAGCTGTCTCCGACGAAGCAGTCCGTGTTACACTTGACGAAATTGGGGGGGAAGAAGGGTCAGAAGAGAATTTCGCTGTTGCAAACGGAGAACGTCCGCGTTTTACAGAAACTGGTTTACAGATCTTTTGATTTGCAGTCGCAGTTTAGTACAACGACAGTAAAATACTTGAATCGAAAACTGTTCGACAAGCTCTTACGAGTCCTCACCGAGAAACATGGCGCAAAGCCATGGACAGAGAGCTAGCAACTCTTAAGAATCGCGGTACATGGGAGCTGATATCGATCTCAGAGGTAAAAGGAAGAAAAGTTCTTACCGGAAAGTGGATCTTCCGTGTCAAGACTAATGCAGATGGATTGTTTGAGAAATTCAAGGCACGATGGGTCGTCCGCGGGTTCGAGCAGACTTTCGGCCTTGACTACGAGCTTACCTTCACTCCCATCGGTCGACATACGAGTGTTCGGATTTTACTCTGTATCGCCACCTGCTACGACTTCGCCAAATCGATGTGGCGAATGTTTTCCTTTACACACCCGTCGACGCACTCATTTTGGTAGAGTACCCGCACTCGTACACTACTAACCTACCGAGTGTATGCCGTCTAAGAAAATTGCTTTACGGTATTAAATAGGCACCCCAGCTCTGGCAGCAGTATCTGCATTCACAGCTACTCACTGCTGGATTTCGTCAACTACCGCATGATTAGGGAATGTATCTTCTAACTGCTAAAAGTAACTACATTCTACTCGTCGCTTACGTCGACGACATTCTCTTCGTCAGTACGACTGAATCGCTCGCCAACACCTTCATACTGAAACTACAAAAAAACCTACAGCTCACCGTCTCTGAGTTAGTCTTACAGTTTCTCGGTCTAAAAATTACCTGCTCACCGACATCCATTCACCTAACTGCCTCGGAGTATGCAGCTACGCTTGCTGCCCGCTTCAATCTCACCCCTACCACAGTCACTACACCGTACCGTTCCCTACCGACAGATCACAAGCCGAATACTACACCACTGAATCTCACTGATCTACAGACTTATCAATAGCAGTTAGGCTGTCTTCTTTTCGCCGCTGTTACTTGTCGTCCGGATCTAGCCTACGCAGCTAGTCAACTCGCTCAATATCTATGCCGTCCTGAAGGGGAGCATCAACTTGATATCCTATACGCGCTTCAGTATTTCATATCTTCTCCTGACGTCGGTTTAGTCTACAACGTCATCGGCTGTAAAACGTTATATCGCAACGGTTTCGTCAACTCCGATCACTCTGCCGATACTACTAATCGACGCTCGCGTACTGGATTTATCCACCGCCTTGAACCTATCCGGCCTATTTCTTGGAATTCGACGAAACAGGAGATGATTGCTCTCTCCTCTGCTAAAGCTGAATTTATCGCTATCTGCACAGCAACACGCGAAGGACTTTACCTGCAGGAACTCTTGGAAGAAGCGAAATTGACGACGAGTACTCAATTTACTTTGCAATGCGATAACTAGAGTGCAATTCGCATCGCTCACAAGCCCGGGTTTGTCAACAAGACGAAACGCATTTCACTGCGTTACTTTTTCATCAATGATGAAGTTGAGAAGGGGAGGATGCGATTCGTCTACTGTTCCACCAATGAAGTGGTTGCCGATTTCCTCACGAAGAAGCTTACACGACAGAAGTTTCAGTACCGTAATAAGCTTTGCGGGATCTTTAAGAAGTGACACTATCGGACTTCCAGAAATGAAGGGGAGTGTTGTGATATGATTCATACTTAGCATCTCTGTAAGTCGATTATCGATAGATAGTGTCGAATGCTACTATAGAAGAGAAGTCCGTAGGATGACGTCAGCAAATAGCGCTCGTCATGAGGACGGTCGTTTCAGTCACGCGAATAGTCGCGTCTCTTCAGTATCATTTAGGGCGCATAGCGCGATAGTGTCAACATGTACATTAGCGAACAGGTACTTCAGTTAGATATAAAAGTAGCATGTCTTCATTGTTTAGTTAACGTGGTTCAAAACGAGGTTCTGGACTTGATTTTGAACTTGTTCTTAATTTGTTGTTCAGTAAATTCTTGTCATTACTCTACAAGTTCTAAGACTTCCGTTGTCTTACTAGTCTACTATTCCAGTAAAGATCCTAGGTTAACACTTGAGGTTTTCCAAGTGTTCATGTTTGCAGATTCTATACTTAGTCTCCTGCAACACCTATCAAATTATTTCATATATAACACCCTATGGTGTATATAAAAATTCACTAAAAAAATGACTGGGTCTTAACAGTGGCCTGAAAAAATATAGTGCCCATGTGTTATGTAAAATGCAATTTGAATTTGAGTGTTCCAGGCCATGTTAGCTCACAACTGCGCGGAGTGGCTGTTAACGAGGCATATCATCTGCTAAGAAGAAACTTACGAACGAGGCGTCGTTGGCCAATCCCTGCTGAGTACTGTGGTCTGGGCCAGCTTCGTGCCGCACCTGCGACTGTCAAGACCTGAGAGGATTTCGCTCGGGAGGATTTTGACCGTCTAATCACAGCAGAATCCGCGACTTCGACGATTGAAATCCTCCCAAATTTCAACCTTCGCTGACGTTTCGATTTCGCGCTGCATTTTGTGTTGATTCTTCTGCCCGTTTTTTTCGCTGCTAATGGTAGTTGACATTGCATTTTTCATCCTGCCTATTTTTTTCAATCGAGAGGAGCTTGAAAAATGACGGAAAACTGTTCTTTGCTGCATAAAACGAGGCGGGTGTTATGTAAAATGCAACCCCCGAAAAGCGGGTGCTCTAAAAAATGCACCCTATCATAAGCTCTCCCCCACATAAACCACCCGCGGAGTGACTATTTCTGCGGGTGTTATATACGGGGGATTACGGTACTGGTAATACCTGTCAACTTATACGTATATTGTTATGTAGAAGTTATAGGCTAGATAGGGTACAACCCTAACGGTATATCTCCCCTGTTCTCCCTTCTTCTAACCATTCTTTCTAGTCTTAGCATGGTATCACGAGTATGTAGGTCCACCCACCCGCTTCCGCCCCGTGCTGCCACCTACCGGACCCTCGCGCCCCTAACTGGCCCCGCGCGCCCCTACGGCCCCGTAGCGCCCCTAGCAGGCCCCGTCACGCCCCTACGGCCCCGTCGCGCCCCTACGGCCCCTCGCGCCCCTAGCCGGCCCCGTCGCGCCCCTAGCTAACCCCGTCGCGCCCCTACGGCCCCGTCGCGCCCCTACGGCCCTGTCGCGCCCCTACGGCCCCGTCGCGCCCCTAGCAGGCCCAGTCGCGCCCCTACCGGCCCCGTCGCGCCCCTACGGCCCTGTCGCGCCCCTAGCCGGCCCCGTCGCGCCCCTACCGGCCCCGTCGCGCCCCTACCGGCCCCTCGCGCCCCTAGCCGGCCCCTCGTGCTCTTACTGGCCTCCCCCGCGTCCCTAGCCGGCCCCACGCGCCCTTGCCGGCCCCGCTCGCCCTAGCCGGCCCCTTTTGCCCTCGTCGGCCCCTTGCGCCCTAGCCGGCCTCGTCGCTTGAGCCGCCAAGCCGCCATTTCCCCAAGCTGCTGAGCACCCACGCCGCCGTGCCACCGAGGCGCCGTGTCGCCGAGCCGCCGAGCCGCCATGCCGCCGTGTCCCCGAGCTGCCGCGCCGTCAACCTGCCGAGCCGCCGTGCCGCCGTGTCCCCGAGCCGCCGCGCCGCTGAGCCGCCGAGCCGTCAAGTCGCTGAGCGGCTGAGCCGCTGTGCTGCTATCACACTGTGCGATGGCGGACGCCGTTCTTCGCTTGGACGCTGAGGGGCACGTCGACCTCCGCCGGCACCTGACAGGTCAGCGCCAGGATGGGCACTCCCTGGCTATGCATATTGATGGTTTGCTTCCCCGCCCCCCCTGCGCCTGATCCCCTCCCTGCTGACCCTACCAATGCTGAGAGCGAGGCTTTTGCTGCTGCTGCGCTTGCTCGAGCTGTCTGGGATTCTCGCGACGAAGTAGCTCAGCTTGCCATTAGCCATGCCCTCCCCCTGTTTGAGCGTCCGCGCTTTACCGCTGTCGCGAACGCCAAGGACTTTCTTGCTGCAGTAGTTGAGCGTTACTCCCCACCTACTTCTGCCTCTGCTGGCCGCTTGATCCTACCCATGCTCTTCCCTGATCTTTCTGCTTTCCCCACGGTAGCTAACCTCGCTACTCACCTCTGTGCACTGGAGAACAGCTACCGCGCTACTAGCTCTACCGCCCAGCTTACTGCCTTCCCCCCACCTTTCTGCGCTACCCTATACCTCATCGCCATGCGCCTGCCTGACCGCTTAGCCACTGCCCGCGACCACTTCCTTAGTCAGCACCCTGCCAACCTCACCCTGACCGCCTTTGTCACTACTCTGTCTGAGATAGAGACTCGCCAGCGTACTATCGTTCAGTCGAGCGGTGTTGCGGCAGTCCCTATCTTTCAGGGCTGTGCCCCCTCCCAGTGCACGTACGCTGACATCTCCGCCGCGGTTGCCACGACGACGCCTACACCTGAGACAGCAGCTGTCACATGATCGAATGAGGTTTGCTCAATGTTGCACTATCAATCAGTATAAGGTGCTTTTATACTTCCATAGTACATCAGATAACCAGGGTTATCCTATCCAAAAGGAATAGACCCTTCTAGAAATAGAATCACCATGCGTATAGCCACGCGAGGCTATTGGCTTTAAGGGATTACGACAGGATTACGCTAGATATAGCGCACCAGTACATCTCGAGCCTGGTTGGTGATATAATCATAATTACCGAATAAACCAAAGGGTAATGGAAAAGGAGGAATAGGAAACCAAATGAGATGAGATAAAGACCCAATGAATCAAGATAAAAAGTGTAATGAAATAGAAAGGAAATATGGAAAGGGGAAATTGGTGTAACGGGGTCGTACTATCACACTTCCCCCCCTCAAAGCTGGGTGGTAGAAGTAACACCCTGCTTGACAAGGTAGTCGCGAAGAGGACGACGGGCGTTACCCATTTCGAATTCAGAGACACAGCCTCAGAAGTATCATAACCCTTTCAGCAAAGAAGAAGCTCTAGAGTGCCATTCTGACGATGACGGTGTCCGAGCACGTAGTTGTCCTATGGCGTGGATGAACACGGGCGGCGACGGTGGTTGGCATTCGGTGTAGAGCGTGTTTGGTCTTGATAGGATTTAAGATGCTGATATGGAAGGCGTTATGGATCTTTCAAGTGGCTGGTTGGCGGAAGCGGAAGTTGTCTGAAGTGACCTTTGCTTCAACGATGATAGACCCGCAGAAGCAAGGTTGAAGCTTGGATGGAGGATGGCTGATGTCAAGATTACGGTCTGGATAACGGTAGTGATGAGT
Source organism: Closterium sp. NIES-67 (assembly GCA_027943415.1). Lineage (NCBI taxonomy): Eukaryota > Viridiplantae > Streptophyta > Zygnematophyceae > Desmidiales > Closteriaceae > Closterium > Closterium sp. NIES-67. The sequence continues at coordinate 197,732 of BQMB01001198.1, read as the reverse complement.
GGCCAATTGCTTGTGCTGTTGTTGGATATCCAAGAGGTGCTTGTGTGGCCGATCCTCGAGATGGTGGACGATGGCGATGAAATCGTAAGCCAGTTGGACTGTAGCAAGAAATGTCTGTTGCTATGGAGTGAGCCGGATCCGTCCACAGCAAGGAAGGATGGTGTGTATCGCCGTCAGTGATATATGGGCAGGTGCAAGTTGTAGTTGGAGATCGAAGTGGTTGGAAAAGTGTGCTGTAACATGCAGATGAATGGCTACAGTATGTTGTCTGTTCTGTGCATGCTGTTACCTGCATCTGGTCCACGTGTAAAGATCACGAAGTGTTGATGGTATGGCAGTCGTGTCGTAGTACTGCTTCTGTAGCAATGTTGTATCCGTTACATGAAGCTTTTGTCGAATGCTGGTCCATGCCTTAGTGTTGTCTCGAGTCGTACCCTCTCGGCATCGTAGTGCTGCGAAATGGAGAGTAGAATCACTAGTAGTAACCCAATCCACCACGCGGTCTCATTCTGTCACTGTCAAGGAAGTAACATTGATGTCAAAGACGTCTCAGCTACTCAGCATCAGTGTTGAAGTCTGCTCCATTTCAGCAAACAGGGGTGTTGTTGGAGATACGCGGATTCCACGATCCGGAGTGGCGTCGGCGCTCCATTCCACGCCTATCTGCTTCCGTAGAGTTGGTGCTGGTGAGGGATTGGTTGTGACGTAGGTTTTATGACCTTATGGAAAGCCATAGGCCATGAGGACTTGTATACTGATAGAGTACCGTAGTCCTCCCATCCTCATAAGAGCAAATATCTCTTGCTCTTGAGGGTATATGGCATTGCCATATTGTTTCTTCGCATAGTGGTGTCTCTTTCCCACTAGCTGGAAATCATAGTACTGTGCCTGGCCGGGATTTTTACGATCCACTGAAATATAATCCAGCATTATCTCCATTGAGCGGAGAATCAACCATCAGGGTTTGGATATGCCTGTTGTGTCGAGTTTTCTGCTGTGACGGCGGCGGCGGTTGCAACAATGGCGACGGCGGCTGCTGCTGCAGAGAATTCTCTTAACTCGTAATGGTTGAAAAAGAATCCATCAACTTCCTCATCCCAGTAGAGTTTTCCTGATGGGTGTAATAGGCGTAACTACCAGGAACACGTGCATTTTGGTACACATGTGTTGCTCCATTGCTGTGGGTGATGGTTTCATTTGAGGGTGTGAAGAGAATTTTTTTTCTCCCCTCAATGTATCCACGGGTAGCAATTCCTGGTATGCTCATCCGTGCCTCCCATGTACAGTCGGTAGAGCGCGTGATCGTGTTGTAGTAGTCCGCATCTCCCTCATTTGTTGACACCTCGTATTGCTAGGCGTTCTCCTACATCATCGAAGTTACGCTGATGCTTGTAACGCTTCCGCTTGTGGTAGAATCACCTCCAATGCATGTGTCGTAGGGTCGCTAGTGAACAAATACTTGCCGGATTAGAGGTTAATTAATCCTCAATATGTCAAGCATCGTGACATGCACAGAAACTTTTCCACGCAGGTCATTAACACCTGGAATCGCGACGCATGATTGGTGTGTCGCCTCGTAATGTTGATGTTGAGACTGCTCCAATCAATCACTTCGGATGGCTGAGATTCTTGATGGCGACGAATCGATCAGCTCCTGTTACGAGGTAGTGTCTCGCTGGCCTTGACGAGATGGGTTCACTGTGTCATCGTTGCGTGCGAAATCTGCTCCTTCACGTCAACTTGTTACTGGGAAAACGGAAACTTCTCTGCAATCCCACAGCTTGTCGATCATTTTATATGAAGAAGTGTCTCATGGATGGAGAACATGACTTCACGCAGCTTCATTTTTATTCCGGGGTGAAGATCCGTTGTGTTGATGTCGATCCATTTTTAACGAAGATGACTTCGTCAAAATACATTGATAGTTATCGTCACTAGTTAGAACATGCGTAGATTGTGCAGTCCCTGGTCACTAATGTCGTCTCCATGATGATGATTTTCCATAGTGTCGTCTCTGCTGCATTCGTACCGTTGATTCCGCACCGAATCCGACGATCCACGTTCTTCTGTCAGTTTTCTGCTTGCAGCTATTACCACGTAGGTAATTCTTCGGCAGATTTATGACTCCGTAGATACTTTCTGTGCCATATTCGTTACCAAATGGAGGAATCCGAATTTGGTAGTCCAGATGATGTCAGCGGTGTCGAAAGCGGCTGATTTCTGGTTCTGTGCATCATTCTCCCTTTCATCGCGCTCCATCTCGTCCGTTGAAGCAGAAGTCGATCCGACGATCCAAACTCCAAGCGATTTGAAGATTTCCTGAGTCACGTTCAGCAGCTTTCGGTGCCCGGGTTGACTCGTTTCCTGCAGCAATTCTCGGTCGTCGATGTCGGCTGTCGAGCGATCGGACGCTCGGAAGAATTTTGCGGCAAGCAAGGTCCCGTTCCCATTCGCGCTCAAACTCGAACTCGCTCAGAAGTATATCGATTTCGTCTCGGTCGATCTGAAGCGTCAAATCTCTATTGGACGGATTGTTGTAAAATATATATCTATACAACATGCATGCCTAGATTAGGAGGTGTAGTCATTATAAATATTGGGGGGTTGTTGGTTGGGTTGACCAACCCCACATTTGGGTTGGTCAAGATTGGATTTGGTCCTAGACATTTGGTTGGCACTATTCCAACCAAATGGTCCTTGGTCCTAGGAACCAACCAATCACCAAGCACCACACTTTGTGGTTGCTTGCCTTCCAAGCAATCTCCCTCATTGGTCCACATTGTGGCCAATCAGAGAGCACCACACTTTGTGGTTGCTTGCCCTACAAGCAACCTCTCCCATTGGTCCACGTTATGGCCAATAGGAGAGCTTCCCTTCCAACTCTTCCTTGCTCCTTGTTTTGTACAAAAGAGCCTCTTGGCTCCCTACTCAATCAATCTTTTCTCTTCCAAGCTATTTCCTTCATGGTATTCAGAGCCACAATGGCTCACGCCACCTCTAGTCGATCCTAACTAGCACGGCCCTATGCCGTCCCTCCTCGTCATCAAAGCCTAGCCCTTCTTAGGCTATTTCGCGCGCCGTCCGTGCGCCCTCTCCCAACGCGATCTCCCATTGCGCACACTCTCTCTCCCGTCGCGCGCCTCCTATCGCGCCCGCTCTCCCTTCCGTTGCGCACCTCCCCTCTTGTCTTTCGACGCCCTTTTCCTCCTCGCGCGGCTCGTCGTCGCGTCGTCCTGTCGTGCGCCCTCCGCCACCGCGCGCACCCGTTCGTCGCGCTCTCGCACCACGCGCCTGTTTGTCGCGGCACTCGCGTGCACCCGCCGACGAATCCGTCCATCGCGAACGTGCACGCCGCCGCAGCCGTCGCCGATTTCGCCGCCGTCGCGTGCGGCTGTCCGTCGTCGCTTCCGCCGACCGCGCGCGGCCGTCCGTCGCCGCATCCCTCCTGGGAGCGCGTCGCGCAGCTCGGCGACTTAAGAGCTGCGCTCCGCGCACCTATCCTTCTCCTCCCTCCCCCTTCTCCTCCTCCTTTCCTTTTCCTCCTCCTTTCCTTCTCCTTTCCTTTTTCCTCCTCCTTTCCTTCTCCTCCTCCTCCTCAATGGCGTCCGATTCCTCGGTGGACCTTACCTCCGTCGACGCTCTTGAGCTGCTGCCCGACAACACCGCGGTCAATTGGCATTCCTATGCCCAAACCGTCACGGTGCTTCTCTCCTCGGTGACGGTCAACGGCTACAACCTGAAAGCCGTTGTCCATCTCGAGGAGCGCGGTCTTCAGCCTGCCCAGCCGATTGCTCCCGCGGGCCCTGCACCTCCTCCTCCTGGCGATGCTCCCGTCAGCCCTGGTGATCCTCCAACCTTCGCCCCTGACGTCAACGACCCTCAGAGCTCCGAGACCGCCATTCGCACCTACCGTGCCGGCCTCACCGACCACGTCCGCCAGCAGCTGCTCTTCCCGCGCCGAGCATGACGCCGCCACTGCCGCCTACAACACGTATCAGGCGGAGCTCGCGGAGTACGTCAGGCGCGAGCGCGCATACATCACCGACCTCACCGCCTGGCGTGTCGCCGACCGGCGCGCGCTCACCGTCCTCCTCGCCACCATTCCTCCCACCCTCAAGCGCGAGCTTGCTCCCACTTCCTCCTCCCACCTCTGGCGCCTCCTCACCGATCTCTATGATCGGCAGGACGTTGCCACCCTCTACTCCCTCATCAAGGAGTTCCAGAGCCTCACCATGGACTCTACCACCGGCGCAGCTGCCTTCACGCGTCGCGTCCTCGACCTTGCTTGGCGCCTGGCGGCTCTTGGCGTGCCGTACCCGGACCCTATGCTATGTTGCCACCTCCTTGAAGGCTTGACTCCTGCCTTCGACACCCATAAGATCGCCTACATGCAGCTGATCGACAAGCGCATCACCCCAGCTGAAGTCGCCCAGTGGATTATCACCACCGAAGCCGACCTCTTGCGCCATTCCTCCTCAACTGCTGCTGTTGCTCAGCAGCGCAACACCAGGGGAGGGCGCGGGGGTGGGCGTGGCGCTGGTCATGGTGGTGGTGCGGGTCGTGGTGGCAACGGCGCAGGACGTGGTGCAGCAGCCGCCTTTCCTCCTTGTCAGTATCTCCCTCGCTATGGCCCCACGCGGGGTCAGCGATGCGGCCAGACCACTCATGCCACTAACTCTTGCTTCAAAGCGCTCAGTGATGAGTGGTTTGCCCGCGGCAACACCGGCACCCCCCCTGCTGGTCCTTTCTCTCCCCTCGCCCCACTCCTCAAGAGGTTCGTACCTCCCCTCTTTTCCAGCCCGTCTCCTCCCCCTTGGCCCTCCAGGCCGTTTCTCAGCAACAGCAGCAGCAGCAGACTCCGCAGCAGATCCTGCCACAGCCGTTTCAGCAGCAGCAGCAGCAGTTCCAGCAGCAGCAGCAGCAGCAGCAGCAGCAGCAGCAGCAGCAGCAGCAGGGGCAGCAGCACCTCTTCTCCCAGTTGCAGCAGCAGCTCCTGCAGCTCCAGCAGCAGCTTGACCTCCAGTCGCAGCTCCCCCTTGCACCTCCTCCTATGGCTCCCCCCCAGCAGCCCTACCCCGCTTGGACCGCCGGCACCGCCGCTTCTGCAGCTCACCTCTCGGGCGCGTCTCCCGCGCCCTCAGCCACAGGCAGTGTGACTCCTTTCCCCTCCTCTGCTTTTGTTGGCATGGTTAGTCAGGCTGGAACCCCCGCCCCTTCTATGTATTCGGCTGCTATTAATGAGAATGTGATTCAGTACTCCGTCCCACCTCCTCCCCCACATCCTCCCCCCTCCACCACGCTGGACTTTGTCCTTGACAGTGGAGCCACCGAGTCCGTCCTTCGTGATGCTAGTACCCTTCACCCCCTCCCAGCCCCCACCTCCCTCCTTGGTGCCGATTCCAGCTTCTCTATTCCCTGTCGCCACACCTCTACCCTCCCCTGTCCCCTCTTCCCCTCAGGTACCGTCACTGGTTTACACATCCCCTCCCTCCGTACTAACCTCCTCTCCCAGCGATCCCTTCAGCAGGCTGGTATCACCACCGTCTTCCCAGGTCGCGCTAATCACTGCCTCCTATACCATCCCACAGGTCGCCTCCTCTCCCGTATTCCCTTTTGTCCTCGCTCCCGCCTATATACCCTTCGGGTTCCTCGTCTTCCCTCTGCCTAGACAGTCTCCCGCTCCCTCCCCCCACCTCACATCCCTCCCCCTCCTCTCCCTTCTTCTAACCCAACCATTCCCCCCCTCCCCCCTGACCCAACCTGCTCCTGTCGATCTCTCTCCCATCCCACCGTCCTCCTCCACCACAAGCTTGGTCACCCCAACTTTGCCACCCTCCGCTCGACCGTCTCCTTAGGTCTCCTTCGAGGTCTTCCCCTCACCCTCCCTCCCCTCCCTCCCTCCCTTGCCCCTCCCTGCTCCGTCTGTGTCCAGAGCAAGCTCAAGCAGTTGCCGCATCGGAGTTCCCCCTCCACTGCTGCTCAGCCGCTTGATCTTGTTCACATGGACCTCTGGGGCCCCAACCCCTCCCCTTCCCGCCAGGGCCATCGCTACATGCTTGTTCTGGTCGATGATCGCAGCCGATATTCGTCCGTCTCCCTTCTTCGCTCGAAGGGTGACGCTCCGGCTGCGATCATCGCCTGGCTCAAGCAGGCGAGCACCCACTTTGGCCGCCCTGTGCGCCGCCTTCACTCTGATGGCGGTGGCGAATTCCTTAATCGAAAGGTAGCCTCCTACTGTGAGCTTCATGGCATTCGCCAGACTCACACCCTCCCCCACTCCCCCCAGCAGAATGGTGTGGCCGAGAGCCGTGTTCGGGAGATCACCAAAATTGCTCGGTGTCTCCTCGTCCATGCCTCTTGCCCCCCTTCTCTCTGGGGCTATGCCCTCCTTCACGCCACCCTCCTTACTAACCTATACCCCCACCCTATTCTTCCCTCCACCACTCCCACCGAGCTCTGGACGTCGGCCAAGCCTGACGTCTCCTCCCTCCGTGTGTGGGGCTCCAGGGCGTATGTCCTCATTCACCCTGCGGACCGCCCCCGCACCATGGGAAAGCTCGCCTCCCGTACCCTCCCCTGCATCTTCCTTGGTCATAATCCCTCCTCCCCGGACTACCTCTTCCTTCACCCCCCCTCAGGTCGTTTCCTCCGCAGTCGGGATGTAGCCTTTGATGAGTCCACACCCTACTATTCCACTCCTCCCCCCACTGACCCTCTCGCCCCTGCTCCCAGGCCCCTCACGTGGTCCGACACTATCCCACCCCCTCTTCTCCCTCACCCTCCCATCCTCCCCCCCGCTCCACCTCCTCCATTCCCCGCTGCCTCGGTCCCTAGTGCTCCCCCCTCCTCTGGTGACATATTTGACCCTGACCCTTTTTTTCCCCCCGCCTCCCCGTCCCACTCCTCCCCCTCCGCTCCCTCCCATCCTCCCCCATCCCCTCCTCCCCCCTCTCCCCCACGACCCCCTCCCCCCCTGCGTCCCACCCGCTCCATCCTCACCCGGTATCCCCACACCAGGTCGCGTGACGCAGTCCTAGGTGCCCCGCCTCCTGTTATCCTCTCTTCCTCTACCTTGCCTCCTCTCTCCCCTCTCATGGACCTCCTTTTACAGACAGTCTTACAACAAAACACTAGCCCAACCCTGCCGTCGAGCTCCAGTACAGCAGTCCCAACAGCAGCAGCAACAGCTGCAGCAGCAGATCCACCCACCGCAGCAGCACTAGCAGCAGCACCAGCAGCAGCAGTAGCCGTCGCTCCTTCCTCGCCTTCACCCGCAGCAGCAGCAGCGGCGGCAGCAGATGCAGCAGTAGCAACCACCTCAGCAGCAGCAGCAGCAGATGCATCCTCAGCAGCAGCAGCCGCAGCAGCTGCAGTCCTCCCATTCATTTTCCACTCCTCCCTCCTCGAGGACTCCTATGAGGAGTTCCTCAACCTCCACCTGCATGATCCAGCTCTCCTACCCATCTCCCCTGACCTCAGCGGCACACCAGTCTTCGCCTTCTCCTCCGCCCCCACCATCTTCGTCCCCGCCACGTACGAGGAGGCCATGGCGTGCCCTGACGCTCACCTCTGGCTCGCGGCCATCCTCAAGGAGTTGGAGGCGTTTATTGCCAACTCCTCCTTTGTGGATGTGCCCCGCCCTCCCTCTACCACGAACGTGGTCAAAGAGAAGTGGGTGTTTTGGGTGAAGCAAATCCTGGCGAGCCGTCGGTCTACAAGGCCCGCTACGTCGCCAAGGGCTTCACCCAGTGCTACGCTGTCGACTTCTTCGACACCTTCTCTCCCACCGCCAAGCCCGCTACCATTCGCGCAGTCCTCGACCTCGCAGCTCGCCTCAACATGGAGATTCACTCCATGGACGTCTCCAACGCATTCCTCCAAGGGGTCTTGCGCGAGCTCATTTACATGGAGCGTCCTGCAGGCTTCCACCTCCCCTTTCCTTCCGATTCTGTCTGGCAGCTGCGTCGACCAGTCTATGGGCTCAAGCAGGCACCAAGGGATGCCATGTTCCACAGGCGCTCCAAGCACATTGAGCTTCGCCACTACTTCATTCGCGAGCTTGTGCAGGGTGGCCACCTCCAACTAGGCAAGATTGACTCTGCTGCCAATCTTGCCGACATCTTCACCAAAGCCCTCCCCCACGCCACCCACTCGTCCCTCCTTCGCCTTCTTGGACTCGCTCCCCCTGTTCCCTCGTCCACCTCCTAATTCAAGCCCTCTAGTCTTATGCATGTTGGGGGGTTGTGTTGTAAAATATATATCTATACAACATGCATGCCTAGATTAGGAGGTGTAGTCATTATAAATATTGGGGGGTTGTTGGTTGGGTTGACCAACCCCACATTTGGGTTGGTCAAGATTGGATTTGGTCCTAGACATTTGGTTGGCACTATTCCAACCAAATGGTCCTTGGTCCTAGGAACCAACCAATCACCAAGCACCACACTTTGTGGTTGCTTGCCTTCCAAGCAATCTCTCTCATTGGTCCACATTGTGGCCAATCAGAGAGCACCACACTTTGTGGTTGCTTGCCCTACAAGCAACCTCTCCCATTGGTCCACTTTATGGCCAATAGGAGAGCTTCCCTTCCAACTCTTCCTTGCTCCTTGTTTTGTACAAAAGAGCCTCTTGGCTCCCTACTCAATCAATCTTTTCTCTTCCAAGCTATTTCCTTCACGGATTTCGTCGGTCGAAGCTCCGCACATTTCCGCGCAACTCCAAGAGTCGTGGCAAACTGCGAACTTCTCAGAATGTCGCAGGGAATGTTCCTCTAGAACTTACGCGTTCGCGAGATCGAGGCCGTTTGCCCCCAAGAAAAAATCGGCTCCGTCGATGCAGTTCATCGAACGGTCGGCGAGGCATCTCGCCTTCGAAGGGGACCCCAGGTGCAACTGTGCGAGGTTAGTCGAAACGAAATATGAAAGAGCATTGTACTTACAGGAATAGACGTTTTGACTCCATCCTCGGCGTGCTCCTGGGGGCCCAGCTGTTAAGCGTTGAGCTGAAACCTTGGCTCTAATTACCATTGTCACAGGATCGAATGAGGTTTGCTCAATGTTGCACTATCAATCATTACAAGGTGCTTTTATACTTCCATAGTACATCAGATAACCAGGTTTATCCTATCCAAAGGGAATAGACCCTTCTAGAAACAGAATCACCATGCGTATAGCCACGCGAGGCTATTGGCTTTAAGGGATTACGACAAGATTACGCTAGATATAGCGCCCCAGTACATCCCAAGCCTGGTTAGTGATATAATCATAATAACAGGATAAACCAAAGGATAATGGAAAAGGAGGAATAGGAAACCAAATGAGATGAGATAAAGACCAAATGAATCATGATAAAAAGTGGAATGAAATAGAAAGAAAATATGGAAATGTGAAATTGGTGTAACGGGGTCATACTCTCACAGCAGTTGCGGCTTACCCACAGCAGCGCCAGTGCCGGAGCCGCTGTGGCCCCAAGGGAGGACGTGGAGGTGGCGCTAGTGGTGGTGGTGGCAGGGACAGTGGTTCTGACGAGGAGGTTGGTGCTGGTGCCCAGGAGCAGCAGCAGTCGCTGCAGACGCAGCCGCCGCAGTCGCAGCTGCTGCCGCAGTAGCAGCCGTTACAGCAGCAGCAGCAGCAGCCGTGGGCTCGTCTCCCTCCCGGGTGGCCAGGAGCCCCTGGGGGTGGTGGTCGTAGTGATGGCCCTCGCAGCTCGGCATCCACCGGCTGCTTCGGTGCTGTGAGCTGCCAATACCAGCTTCAGACCAGGCCCCTACGTGGCACGGTGTGCCGCTGTTTGCACCCCACCACCTGCTGCTTCCGCCGCCTTGATGACCTTCTTCCGTCGCTGCTTTGGTCCCACCCCGGACCTCCCTGACTGGCCCAGCCTGCTGCGCCACGGTGTGCCTGTGTTTGACTTAGACATGGGTCAGATTAGTTATGCATTGCATTCTCTGTATGATGATGCTTCAAGTGTTTTTGGATCGTATTACTCTATGTTCTCTAGCTTAGGCGTAGCACCTGTGTTTAGTCCAGACCCCCCTGCTGCGTGAGGCGAAGGACAGCTTGCTTTGTCTATCTTAGGCTCTACCCTTGCTCCTCCGTCGTCGGCCACTACGGCATCGTTGTCGTTCACTCTAAACTCCGGTGCGTCAGCCTGTTTCTTCCGCGACCACGCCGCCCTCACGTCGCTTGCTGCGCCTGCCGCTGTCGCCCTTGCGGACCCCTCCTCTGGACCTGTAATTGCTCGTAGCTACACTACCCTTCCCTGTTCGGCGGTTCCCTCGGGTTCCCTTACAGGCCTGCACATCCCTTCGGTCTCTAGTAACTTTGTTGGTGTCGGCTGTCTTCAAGACCTCGGCATCACCACTACGTTCTCTGGTTACGAGCACTATGTGGTCTGTTCCGAGGCTGCCTCAGGTGCCCCCCCTGCGACGTTCCCCCGGGACCCTGTGTCTGGCCTGTTTACGCTGGACACTGCTCCCCCCCCGGCGGGCGAGTCCTCCTCCGATCCGGCGTCCACCCAGGTAGCTACGGCCTGCTCGTGTCGGTTGCTCACTCACCAGACACTGTTGTGGCACCACCGCCTAGGTCATCTCGCGCTCACCCTCTTGCGTCACATGTCTCAGCACGGTCTAGTCCTCGGCCTCCCTGCGTCGCTCTCTGCTCTCCCAACCTCGCCTGCGCCACCATGGACGCCCTGCGTCGAGGGCCGGCTGCGCCGTGCTCCTCACTCCTCCTCACTTCGCCTTGCCACTGCACCCCTTTGACCCTGCACTTGGACGTCTGGGGCCCAGCCCCTGTCCCTGGACCGCATCGCGAGCGCTACTTTCTGGTGCTTGTTGACAACTTCACACGCTACACCACGGTGTTTCCCCTGGAGCAGAAGGTCAACGTGCTTGGCGTTCTTATCCCATGGCTCGTCGCTGCATGCCTCTACCGCGGTCTCCTTGTGCTGTGTCTCCACTCCGACCGTGGCGGCGAGTTCGCCTCTAGTCGGATGGGTCAGTTCTGTCGTGCGGAGGGTATCACCCAGACGTACACCCTACCGGACTCCCCGCAGCAGAATGGGGTCGCTGAGTGACGTATTGGTTTGGTAATGGAGGTGGCTCGTACCTCTATGATCCATGCCAGTGCACCCCAGTTTCTGTGGCCGTTTGTCGTTCGCTACGCCGCTCACCAGCTTAACCTCTGGCCTCGCTCTCAGCGGCCGCAGGTTTCGCCGACCCTTCTTTGGACCGGGTTCCCTGGTGATGCGTCGGCGTTCCATGTCTGGGGCTGCTTCGCTTACGTTCGTGCCTCCGGCACGGACAAGCTCACTGCCTGCACCGTCCTCTGTGTCTTCCTCGGTTTCCCCCTTGACTCGTCTGACTGGCACTTCTAGCACCCGTTGTCTCACCGCTTCCTTCACTCCTGTGACGTCACTTTCGACGAGTCTGTCTCCCTTTTCCACCGCTTTCCTCACCGAGGTCTCCCGGTTTCCCCCCCCCCCTATTTCTGTTTCCCACTCCCCCGATCGCCCCTGCTCCCCTCCCTCCCCGTCCTGCTCCGTCCGGTGTGTCTCACGTCACTCCGCTCCCGCCGGTTGTCCCGGTTGAGGAGTCGGCTGACTCCGGTGGCCCCGCGGCGTAGTGTGCGCCCCCTGTCCCTCCACCAGTATCTCCTCCTCCGTCGTCGCGGTCGCCGCCGTCACCGCCGCCGCAGCCGTAGCCGTCGTCGCAGCCGCAGTTGTTCATGGACTCTGGGGGTGCTGGAGTTGGAGAGGGTGGTAGTCGTGGGGCTCCTGTCGTGGCTTGTTCCGGCGGGCTCGGAGGTGGCACCGGCGCTGGAGACGTTTCTCATTCTGGGGGTGCTGGCGTGGAGTGTACCGGAGGTAGCAGTGGTGCAGCTGGTGGTCTAGGTGTCGGCGTTGAGCAGCAGCAGCAGCAGTCGCCGCCAGTGTCCGCCCTTCGCTTGCTCGACCTTCCTTCCCCTAACCGCTCGCCTGTGCCTCCCTCGCTGTCTCCCCCTCTTCCTGTTCACGGTCCTGTGTTTCCTCCGCCGGACTCGTCCCCGGCTCGTTTCCCCTCTTGTTCCCCTCCTGTTACTTCTCCTCTGTATCCTGACCCAACGCCTCCGTCTCACGTCTGTTATCGCCAACCTTCTCGTGCTCATCCTGTCTCTCCAGATCAACGTTCTCATCCTATGTTGCTTTGTTCTCACGCATCTCATCCTCCCCATTTGCCCTCGCCTCCTCCGTCTTTTCTCACTGTCACGCCTCCTCCTCTGTCTGACTACCTTCGTGCTGCTCATCCTCTTGTTCCTCGGGTCCTTGCCTCCCTCGTTACTGACCCGTCTATTCCTGTCTCCAGTCTTGACGCTCTTGTAGCTGCTGTCGCAAAATATGCCTCTACTCGCCACCTTGACTTTGCTACCGCTCTGCTCTCTGACCCTGTCTGTCCTAGGTCCGTCGGGGGTGCTCCTGCCCTCGGCAGTAACGTCTTGGAGGACCCGCAGTACAAGCTTGCTTTCCTGTCATAGGCCGCTCCCCATCTCTGTTCCAGCATCTTGGCTAATTTTGTGGCCACAGGCAGACACCGACCTCAGCATTTGTCTGCTGCTAAGAGGTTTTTGCGCTATCTTGCAAGTACATCAGGCATGGGGTTAGTGCTAGGAGGGCGCAGGCCCGTGGTCTTACGAGGCACACAGACGCTTCTTGGGCAGACGGCGCGGAGACCCTCCGGTCCTCCCAGGGCTACTGCTTCAGCCTTGGTTTGGGTGCCATCTCGTGGAGGTCCATTCGCTCCTTGTCTGTTGCTCAGTCTAGCTGCGAGGCTGAGATCTACGCCTGTGCCATGGCGGCACAGGAGCTCCGCTGGCTGACGTTCTTGCTTGCCGACTTAGGTGAGCGGCCTAGCTCTGCCCCCGTTCTGTACGCTAACAATAGGGCCATGATCCTCTTGTGTCAGGAGCCTGGACTTGAGGGCCGAGCAAAGCACATCCAGCTGCGGTACTTCCTCCTGCGCGAGCTTCAGCAGCGTCGCCAGGCCCGCGTAGTAAACTTGGCCTCCGGTGCCAACACAGCTGATATCTTTACTAAGGCGCTTCCGCCTAGAGATCATGAGCGGCACTACTTGCAGTTAGGTCTAGTCCCTGTTGACTCTCACTTTCTAGGCCCTTGATTGTGTACTCCTTTCTATTTATAACTTACAGACTGGCCTTGTGGCTTTTCCTCCAGTGGTTGGACTACTAGTGCTGCCCTGGTCTGCTCTGTCTTGCTTGTACTCTTGCTGACTGGTCTTCGGGCCCCTGCCTCAGAGTTTGGACTAGTAGTGCCACCCTGAGCTGCATGTTTCTTGCTCAGCACTACCCCTTATCTAGCCTAGGGGGTGTGTCAACTTATGCATATATTGTTTTGTAGAAGTTATAGGCTAGATAGGGTATATTCTTTGTGGGTACAACCCAAACGCTATATCTCCCCTGTTCTCCCTTCTTCTAATCATTGTTTCTAGTCTTAACAGTACCTCCAGTAACAGCCAGTATTAACAAGTTGTAACACCGGAATCAGTGTTACAGCCTTGTGATACTTCAGGACTTGAACAAGGATCTTTGCTGGAATGGTAGTCTAGTAAGACAGCGGAAGTCTTTGAACTTTTAAGTGTCGACCAGAATTTTCACAAGAACAAGTTTATAATTGAAACTGTACAAACTACTTTGATATATGCTAGAAGTACCTATTCGGTAATGTACCTGTTCAAAACTATTTGCGTTATGCGCTCTAACCGCTACTGAATAGAGCGCAACTGTTCGCGTAACTGAAACGGTCTGCTGACGTAATCATCCAGACGAGTGCTATTTGCAAACGTCATTCTACGAATGCTAACTACAGTGTAACTCGACAATATCTATCGGAACTACACAGAAATGCTTAAGTACTATTTTATCATAACACTCCCCTTCATTTTTGGAAGTCTGATAGTGTCACTTCTTGATAATTCTGCAGAGTTCGTTGAAGTACTGGAACTTCTGACGTGTTAGCTCCTTGGTGAGAAAATCTGCAGCCATTTCATTGGTCGAACTGTAGACCAATGGCATTCTCCTCTTCTCGACTTTGATGAAGAAGTACCGCAGCGAAATGTGTTTCCTCTTGTTGGCGAAACCACGTTGGTGCGCAATTCTGATTGCACTTTGGTTGTCGCACTGCAGGGTGAACTGTGTATTTGTCGAAAAATTCGATTCTTTCAATAGCTCTTGCAGATAGAGACCTTCGCAAGTAGCTGTGCAGGCAGCTATAAACTCGGTTTCAGCGGATGATAGAGCTACGAGCTCTTGCTTTGTAGAATTCCACGAGATATTCCCAACAGGTTCGAGACGATAGATGAAGCCGGTGCGAGATCAACGCTTAGAAGTATCTGGTGCATGATCAGCATCGACGTACCCGTCAAGATATAGAGTTTTCGTAGTAGTGACTTGGTAGGCAGGTCCGACTTCAGGTGTCGAAATAAAATACTATAGAGCGCGAAGAAGATCTAGCCGATTCTTGCCCTCAGGTCGACACAGAAATTGCGCGAGCTGGCTAGTGGCATAGGCGAGATCCGGACGACACGTCACAGCTGCGAATAGAAGACAACCCAGTTGCTGCTGATAAAGTTGTAGTTCAGTGCTATTAAGTGGAGTAGTATCAGGTTTCTAGTTTGTCGGTAGAGATCGGTAAGGAGTGGTGACAGTTGAAGCTGTGAGATTAAAGCGTGCGGTTAACGTAGCTGCGTACTTAGCAGTTGTAAGATGAATAGCATTTGCTGTCCGGTGGATGTTAAGGCCGAGGAACTCTGTGACTGTAGGAGTGATAATGGTCTGTAGATTCTGTTGAAGTTTCTGTTCAAAGACAATAGCGAGAAAATCGGTGGTGCTGATGTAAAGTAAGTCGTCGACGTAAGCGACGAGTAGAATGTAGTCAATACCGTCGGTAGGTAGATACATTCCTTGGTCGTGTGGAAGCTGACAAAACCCGGCAGCGAATAGCTGATGGTGTAGATACTGCTGCCATAGTCGTGGAGCCTGTTTAGTGCCGTAAAGAGACTTTGTGAGACGGCATACATTGGGAGGATTAGTTTAGTAAGAATGCGGGTACTCAACCAGAGTTTAGGCGTTGACATGTGCATATAAAAATGCATTGGCGACGTCGATTTGTCGAGGTCTGACGTTCCGATAGGCCGCGATACAGAGGAGGATTCGGACACTAGTGTGTCTGCCGACGGGAGCGAAACTTAACTCGCAGCAAAAGTTTGCTCGAAGCTGCGGACGACCCATCGTGCCTTGATTTTTTCGAAGGAACCATCGGCGTTTGTCTTCACACGGAAAACCCATTTTCCGGTAAGAACCTTACTCCTCTTTGTTTCTTTCAATGGGATTAGATCCTAGGTACCTCTCTTTTCCTGAGCTGCTAACTCTCGGTCCATGGCTTCGAGCCATTTTTCCCCGTATTGACTTGTCAAAGCTTGACGAACTGTTTTCGGCTCCAAAATCTTACTGTTGTTTGCCTGTACTACGACTGCAAGTCCCAATACTTGTAAACCAGTTTCTGTAAAACGCGGACGATTTGAGTTGACACCAGAGAAGTTGTGTTCTGACCCCTGTTCCCCCCCAAGTTCTTCAGGTGTTACATGGATTGCTGCTTCGGAGACAACTAGCATGGGCTGCTGCTGACGATCACGTTCGTAATCAAGAACCACATCGCGAACATCTTCAAAGTCTCCTTCCCTGAGTGGGATAAATTCGGCATTTCTAGCTGACGTTGTTGGCACGGGGATGTTTGTGGCAGCTTCGGAAGACTCAGCGACAGATTCATCATGTACATCTGCTTCGGCCTCGTCGGAAGCGAAAGCACGTGAGCCTTCGAACAGCCTGGCAGGATTGGCAGTTGTAGCCTGGTGGGCACGATGAGTTGTCCGTAGAAAAGACAATCACAATGCTGGTACGATTTGACTCGTGTGAAGATCCATAATTTTCCACGCGTAAAACAGCTTCTCGATGCCAAGATGTATTCCCCACTTAGCCTGTTCTTAAAATTTCCCAAGTGCTGCAGTCGGAGGTCGGTATTAAACAATGTACCCGAAAACTCTTAAAAGTTTGGTGTTGCCGACTTTTTTTGTCCACTGCAGATGTGGCAAAGAAAATTGTGGAAGAGAAGTTGTCGACAGCAAGTTGTGCAGCAGAACTGCATGGTCCAAAGCGAAAGTAAAAAAAAGTAGTGGCAATGCTGCCTGAGTCAGCAAGACTCACATTTTTTCTTGCAACGTCCTGTTCATCCATTCCGCTACCCGCATCTGTTGATGTTGATGTGGCAGAGACCCTCGACGCTTGATGCCTAGGGTTTGAAGATAGTCAGTGAAGTTGGTGTTCGTGTACTCCCCTGCTCCATCACTCTGAAATTCTTGGAGCTTCTCCCCCAACTCTCTTTCAGCCACCGTGAGCCACGCAACGAAAATAGAGTGAGCCATATGACGAGCCAGAATATTTGCCATCCGAACATATCGAGTAGAGGCCTCGATGAAAGAGATCATATAGAGCTCCCCATTAGGTCTTGCTTCAGGTAAGTTGAGGATGTCGCTGTAAACTTTCTGCATAATTGTGTATCGAGTTGATCCTGGAAAGTGGCTTGGAAACGGTTCGTGAGGAAGATTCACAGTTGTGCACGTGGTGCAGATTGCTGGTCGTGAAGACGGTTTCATCTCAGTTCCATCCGGTAAGAGTATACTATTCTTGTCAAGAACCGAAGCTCGTATAGTATGATTAAGAATCTCTGGAGATGGATGACCTAATCTTTGATGCCAAATATCCTCTGTTGCTTTGTGTCCTGTTGATCGTAGAAAAAAATCGGCGTTAGTATAAAATGAAGAAATGATAAAAGAAGAAAACGCTGGTGATTCGTCGAGTTGTCCAAGAACGAATCAGGTAAGAGGTAAATGAGTGGTTTTAAATTCCACGTCGAGAACTTCTTCCGGTTGCAGAACTAATTCTCCTTGTTCGATTTCTGTTTCTGTTGAATCTGTTGCAGATTGACGGACGAGAACCCCTGTGTATGCTTCACTACTACTCTGCTGCTCTGCTTTCTTCGCTTCACTGCTGCTGGTGGGCCCCCAAGGTACTGCAGGTTTGTTTTCAAGTTGTTGTGAAGTGTCATAATAGTTCCGCCACGCTGATGTATCGTCTTTTGCTATGTTTGTTGGCCAGGAATCAACAGCCGTTATAACTGCTGCGGGTGTATGAGATCTCGTTGGAACTGCAATTGCACGGAAGTCTATATCAACCTTATGAAAATCAGTTTCTTCGGGATGTTGCCAAGGTCCAAGAGATAACACTCTGTCAGAATTTCCAGAAGTGCCTTGCGACTCGAATTGAAGAACGGAGACCCCATACTGAGTGGCGGCTCTCCCGATGTAAGTATTAGTATCATTGTGATAAAGTTCCTTTAACGGGTCATGGACATTAAGCCTTAATCTTTTGGTGTGCCCAGTGTACGTAGGTTGGGGTAAGGCTCTAGGCCCATGCCTTACATCTCACAAAGATATTGATGTTTACAGCAAATAGCAGAAATTAACAAACATGGTACATCCGGACAATTATTGACAGGCGCAAGCAGCAAGCTTCAACAACCCCAAACTAGTACCTAGTCCACCGCCCTTTCACCGTAATCACCGCCCTCACCCTCATGGGCATGCTTTCCACCAGGTGGGTGCACACATCCACCGGGATCTTCTCCCATTCCTTCTGGACACGCTCTCAAAGGTCCAGCAAACCAGTGGGAGGCTTCTCGTGCTTGGCCAGCTCCCTCTTGAGATGAGCCCATAGATGCCCTATTGGGTTGAGGTCGGGTGAGGATGATGGCCACTCTAGCACCCCAAAGTCCTACTCTCGAAGCCACTCCTGCACGATACGCGACTAATGCTTCGAGTCGTTGTCGTGCTGGAAGATAGTTTCCAAGGGTGAAAGCTAGAAAAACTCAATCGTACTATTGAGCTCGTCCTGCAGTATACTCAGATAGAGCGGTCTGTCCATCCTACCATCTATTTTACACATGAAACCCGCTTCATCATACGACATGCAACCCCAAATCATAAAGCAGCCGCCCCCGTGTTTGACGGTCTACTTGATTTGGTGGCTTTGGAGGGCAGTACCTTCGCGGACCCAGGCATATGAGCATCCGTCGAAAGCAAAACGATTGATCTTGGTCTCATCCGACCAGATCACTCGCTTCTAGCCGTCAACCGTCCAGTCGGCGAGGGCACGGGCCCATTCTAGCCTAGCGCGTATGTTTTTTCAAGAGAGTCGCGGCTTCTTGGGCTGCTGGGTTGCGACAAGTCCGCTGCCATTCAAAGCATTACGCACCGTCCTTGGATGCAGCGTGATGCCGTGCTGTATCTCGTTAATCTTCGCCGCGTAAGCATAGGTTTTGGCCTCCCCGCTGGTAATCGACCGAACTATGCCGCGGCGAACTCTCTCTGTCACTACGCGAGGGCGACCGGCTGAGGGCATCGTAGGACGCACATCATCCCGGCTAGACTCTGCAATCGCCTTAAGGCCATGATCATGGACCGTACTCTTCCCCATGCCTAGCTGTTTAGCGATTCGATGAGTGCTATACCCCCTCCGCAATAGGGTAATGATCCGTGCGCGGCGCGCCTCATCTAACGGTTTAATGATGGCCTAATCGTAGCAGCGGTCCTAGCCTATCTCCTGACTACTCGAAAGTCGCAGGGGCAAGTAAGTAGAAAAAGGGAGGTTAGGATATAGATCTAGTACGCCACTTGGCATGAACTGTCCAGATGCACCCACGTGAACCAAAGCTCCTCCCCGGTAAAAAATCTACCCCTTATAAAACTGAAACTAGTATCTGTCACATGAACTACACTACTACTTTACAGCCAAGGCCGAAATATGAGTCGTAACTATACAAAAAAGGCACCAAAACAGTACGAGAATATTTTGAAGGCAATTATCCGGGCAATGCTTTCCGCCACTGTAATCCAACATGACGCTGCCGATTGATCTTGCCATCATTGTTTGTCCATTTGGAACCGTGACAGGTACTGGACGTTGAAGAGGACGCTGATGAATAATAAAGAGCGTCTCGGCAGAGCACATGTGTTGTCCACAACAAATGTCAAGATACCAAGTGTTTGGTCCTGTGATAACTCGAGTGAGATTAGCATATACTGTTAGGATTAAGGACGGAGTCTAGGTGAACTTAGGAGCTAGAATTATTCAAAATATAAATCCGAAATTCTGGACAGAAAAATCGTCTTCACAAGAAACGACGTCGACGAAAACTAGTCGTTGGAATGTTGCGAAAATCGGATATGTTGTAGCTTGTAATCTTAGCTACCGTTCCCAATTTGAATCACGTCGATTGATGGAGTATTCGCGACGCTATGTCTTTCGAAGCATTGGGGGGTAAGCTGTAGGAGGAGAACTTAACTCAATTTCAAAAGTTCAATCAAAGTTCAAGAATCTCACAAGGAATTAGAGGAGCAAGAGAAAGGTTGGGATAGAAAGAGAGGGATGAGAGGGAAGGTCCCAAGAGAGTCCCCAACCAAGGAAACCTCATAAGCACAAAATTCCCTCCCTATAGGAACCTCAACTTTGACCTTTGTCCCTTCCCAACCAATCCATTCAAGTTGGCCACCCTTGCCAACCTAGCTTGGTTGTTCCCAACCAATTTGCAGCTGCTACAGTAGAGTGACGAATTTACCCAGCCCCAGAGGTCCCAACTCCATATAGAGTCACCCCACAACTTCACTTTGTAACTGCCGCAATTGTAACGCAACCACATGAACTTTGAATCTTCATAGCTTTCGCGTTCTTGCTCCGATTGAAGCGATTCTTGTTGCGTCGGAAAGATCTTCTCAAGATCTATCATCGCAAATACCTGCTCAAACAAAATAACACAAAACACATTCCCAAACTCCAGAACACACCATGCATAAATGCTTGCACACATTCAAACCACACATGCAAGTTGAAAACATGGGATGGGAGGCAGACAGAATGTGATAGCATATGATGACATCACACAACATATACCTGAGGTAAGATCATGTTCTCAGGTTGCTCGATGGAACTTTCTTCCTCCTCATCTTCGAAATCTGAATCTGTTGCATGAACTGTTGGAACACAGCTAAAAACCTGTTTTCGCAGGAGTTGTTGTTGGTGGATTCTGCTTCACGGGTTGCTTGAACTGCTGCGACTGCTGCTGCACTCCTCTTTTTCTATCAGCTTGAAGCTTGTTGCAAAATTTTATATTGTGTCCATCCTTTTTGCAGTAGTGGCAAAAGTATTTGTTGACGTGTTTCGTAGGTGTTGAATATAAACTGATATTAACTACTCCCTTCTTATTTCGTGCTGTCTGCAGCTTGAAGCTTGTTGCAATACTTGATGCTGTGTCCATCCTTTTTGCGGTAGTGACAGAAGAGCTTGTTGACACGTTTTGTAGGCGTTGAATAGAAACTGATATTTTCTGCTCCCCTTTTGTTACGTGCTGTCTGCACGTCAAGATCCTGTTGCTCTGCTTGAAGAATCGAGCAAATTTTTGCTTCCGAAAAAATTGGTTGAATGCGAAAAAGAGTTCGACACTGCCGCCATTCAGCTCCAAGGCCGGGAAGAAGAGCTGTTACAAACATGTCCTTTGGGAAGTATCTGCCGCATTTTTCCAATTGGTGACGAAGTGTTCGAGCCTTGTTCATATAATCCGAAACGTTCTTATTGCTCTGCATCTGTACCGTTGTCAGTTGTGAGAGAATTTTACTCACGGAAATTGTGTCCTGTGCCATATAAAGCCCCTTCAAATGCTTCTATGCAGATTCAGCTGGACTCAAGCTGGTGTGAAGCGAGCATATACCAAGCTGTTCTTTCAGCGACAAATTGCAGATAAGAACTGTATAGGCGCTGAGTGAAGCGTGAAGAATTATTTGCTGCTCCATCTGTGTTCCCGTAACAGGACACGAGTAATCGCCACTGAAGAACGGCCACAATCTAGTGGATTTCGTGAGGAGCTCGAACTCGAAACTCAAAGAGTAAAGTCAGCGCCATTAAAAGGTATAGTTGTCTTGATCTGCGTATTGCCTAAAAGGGAAACTGCGAAGGTCCAGTAAAAGAAATCTGCTGTTGCGGAAACTGTTGTTGCTGTTGATTTTGGTGCTGTAGATGATGTTCAAGTGAAAGAATGTCTAGAACAAGGCATACAAGGGAATATAACCTTATGGGTTGTACTCCCTAAAGCACAAGCCTATATAGTCTACAGAAACATACAATATATGTTTGACACACCCCCTATACTGGATAGGGGCAGTGCCCAAGGAGAGAGAAACAGCTCAAGGTGGCACTACTAGTCCAGCCTCTAAAGACCAGTCAAACAAGTATAGACAAGGCAAGAGCAAGACTAGGGTGGCACTTCTAGTCCAACCACTGGGAAGAGGCCACAAGGCCAGTCAGGGTAATATATATAAAGGTCTGTACACAATCAAGGTCCTAGCATGTGAGAGGCTACAAGAACGAGACCAAGCTGTACACAGTGCTGCTGATGATCTTTAGGCGCAAGCGCCTTAGTAAAGATATCAGCTGTGTTGGCACCTAAGACCAAGTATAATACACGAGCCTGGCGACGCTGCTGCAGCTCGCGTAGGAGGAAGTACCGCAGCTGGATGTGCTTTGCTCTGCCCTCATGTTCAAGTGAAAGAATAACTAGAACAAGCCATACAAGGGAATATAACCTAATGGGTTGTACTATCTAAAGCACAACCCTATATAGTCTACAAAAACATACAATATATGTTTGACAGATGAAGGTGGTGTTGCGCTTGTTGCTGTTGTTCCAGAAATTGGAACTGTTGATATTGAGCAGGTGAAAACGCGAACGAAGAACTGGAGCTTGGAGCGGCTGCAGCTCTTGCATAGCTGGAGCCATCGATACTCATACCACTAAAGGCTGCTGCTTGTTGCTGTGATGTTGTAGGTACAGATGACAAAGTCCCCGGTGGATGCACAGTCGGCAAAACTTGCTGCTGTTGAGGCATCCCGATTGAAGAATAAGCAGGTGGAAAATTTCCAGCTGCAGATTTACCTGCTTGGCCTGTGAAAGTTGTAGGATTTGTAATACCCGTAGGTCCATTTGTTGAAGAACCAGATGATGAAGCTGACGATGGTCCAGTCATGATTGACGATAGTCTTAATTCCAGATAGCTCTCATACCATGAAGAAATTGAAAGGTGGTGCAGGAGAAAGTAATACTGGTAGTACCTACAGTAACAGCCAGTATTAACAAGTTGTAACACCAGAGTCAGTGTTACAACCTTGTGATACTTCAAGACTTTAAAGCCCGCAGCCAAAATAGCAGACCTGGAAACCGCTTGTATTTGGTGCTCCAAGTATAGAATGGAAGGCAGCTTTGAGTTCAAGCCTGAACAAGAAAAGTACGTCGAAACGAATTCTAGTCGAGCTTGCTGATTGGAGGAATGGCGACACACTCATTTGAATGCGATTTGCGCAAAAACACAATGTGCATCGCACGGAGTTTCTACGATGGGTTTAGGCAAGAAGCTGGTGATGAGGAAATACAGGCGGTTTATGACTGAGGAATTCAAGTGATTTCCAGGTCTGCAATTCTGGAATCAGCTACTGTTCGCCAAAAAAACTCTGTTCTTCTTGCATTCGCACTGTTCACGGAACCACGAATTCGGTCGCACGATGCGTATTGCACTGTTCACCGAATGGTTTCGTGCAGAACTGTCGCCAAAACCGCCACGGTCAGATTCCGCTTTGCAAAACGATTTTTGTTTTTCCTGTTTCATTTACTCTAAAGATCAAGTCATGTGCCAAGTTCAAGAGGAAATTAAACAACCCTCTTTATTGCTATTATAGCCATGGGCTTTAAACAAGGATCATTTCCGGAATTGTAGACTAGTAAGACAGCGGAAGCATGGCCCAAAATTGGTTTTAGCCCACTCTTTTAAATCAGAGTAGGAAAAAAAATACCCCGACGGTCAGAGCTAAAAGCAATCTAAGTCTGATTTGACAGGGTAAAATTTTTCAAAGTCTTTGCTTTAAGTGTCTAACTCTTTGCACCCTTTCTAGCCTTGACCATTGAAGGAACATTTTACAGGAATAAAGTGGGCAGCACTGAGGTGTGCAAAAAAGTGTATTGTGTAGCGGATTTGCGCGTGCTGGGGGAGATTGGGGGATGGGACGGAAAACGATTCTGGGGCGCGAGAGGGGAATCAGATTTACATGGGCGGCAGAGGGGCGGGGAAAAAAACACCTGCTCATGATTGTTGGGTGTCAGAAGGGCGTATATGACATGACGTGTCTTGCTGTGGTGTGGAGGACTTAGCGAAAAAAAAATAAGTAGGGGGGGGTGTGGGTGGGAGGCATGCCTCTTGTGGGGGACTTAGCCATTTCTGGGTTGCGAGGGGGTGAGGGAGTTATAACTCTGGCTACGACTTAGCCAAAATTGCTGGTTTGCATGGTGCGTGGGAAGAATGTGTCAACTTATACATATGTTCTATGTAGAAGTTATTGGCTATACTAGGTGTGTGCTTCTAGTGAGTACAACACAATAGGTATATGTTATAGGTTTCTCACACTAGTCAAATATTCTCGTATTCTAACATGGTATCGAGTAGGTTAGGTCCACCCACCCGCTTCCGCCTGCGCCCTAGCCTCTCGCCTCCCCCTACCAACCTAGCCCGGCCCGGCCCTTAGCGCCCGCTTGGCCTGCAGTGCCCGCCCGCCCCTTAGCGCCCTCCTGGCCCCGTCGCGACCGCCTGGCCTCATAGCGCCCTCCTGGCCCCCCGTCGTGCCCTCCTGGCCCAGTAGTGCCCTCCTGGCCCCCGTCGCGCCCTCCTGGCCCCTGTCGCGCCCTCCTGGCCCCGTAGTGCCCTCCTAGCCCCCGTCGCGCCCTCTAGGCCCCGTCGCGCCCTCCTGGCCCCCGTTGCGCCCTCCAGGCCCCGTCGTGCCCTCCTGGCCCCAGTCGCGGCCTCCTGGCCCCCGTCGCGCCCTCCTGGCCCCCGTCGTGCCCTCCTGGCCCAGTCGTGCCCCCCCTGGCCCCCATCGCGCCCTCCTTGCCCCCGTCGCGCCCTTCTGGCCCCCAGTCGCGCCCTCCTGGCCCCGTCGCGCCCTCCTGGCCCCACTGCGCCCGCCGGGCCCCGTCGCGCTCGCCTGGCCCCACCGCGCCCGCCTGGCCCCACCGCGCTCGCCTGGCCCTCTAGCGCCCACCTGGCCCCACCGCGCCCGCCTGGTCTGTTGCGCGCGCCAGCCCCTCCTAGTGACCGCCCGGCCCCTCCTAGTGACCCCCCGGCCCCTCCTAGCGCCCGCCCGGCCCCTCCTAGTGACCGGCCGGCCCCTCCTGGCGCCCGCCCGGCTCCTCCTAGCGACCGCCCGGCCCCTCCTAGCTACCGCCCGCCCCTTCGACCGCCGGCTCGGCCTCCTTCCTAGTGCCGTCCAGCCCTTTTGCGCCCGCCAGGCTCCTAGCGCCCACCCGGCCCCGTCGCGCCTGCCCGACTTCCTGCCCGCCCGGCCCCTCCTCGTGCCTGCTCGACTTGCCGTGCCACCTCGGGCCCCGTATCCTCTGCTCGCCTGCGCTGGGGCGCCTCGCGGTCGCCCTACTGGAGAGTGCTGCCGCCGTGTCCTCGCGCCGCTGTGCTCCTGCAGAGCTGTGGAGCTGTGCCGCTGTGTCGCTGAGGAGCTATATCGCTGACCCTGCACGATGGCTGACTTCGTGCTCCGACTGGACGCTGAGGGCCAAGCGGTTGACTTCGCCGCCTAGCTCTCCGATCTCCGCCGACAGCTTACAGGTCAGCGCCAGGATGGCCACTCTTTGGTTGTCCATGCTGATGGCTTGCTCCCCCGCCCCCCCGCACCTGCTCCCCTCCCTGCTGACCCCTCCTCTGATGATCGTGAGGCTTTCTCTACTGCTGCGCTTGCCTGTGCGGTCTGGGACTCACGCGATGCAGTAGCTCAGGTTGCTATCAGTCACGCCCTCCCTGTGTCTGAGTGCTCGCGTTTCGCTACGGTTGATACGGCCAACCCTTATTAAGACGCCGTTATTGCTCGCTATTCCACACATGCATCCGCTTCTGCCGGCCGCTTGCTCTTCCCGATGCTGTTCCCAGACCTTGCTGCCTTCCCTACTGTCGCTGACTTTGCCACTCACTTGCGTGCCCTCGAGACTCGCTACCGCACTGCCAGCACTGCTGCCCAGCTCACTGCGCTCCCCCCCCCCTTTCTGCATGACGCTCTATTTTATCGCCATGTGCCTGCCGGACCGCCTAGCTAGTGCTCGCGACCACTTCCTTAGCCAGCACTCGGGTGACCTCACCCTGACCGCCTTTGTCGACACCCTCACCGAGATCGAGACTCGCCAGCGCACTATCGCTCAGTCGAGCGGTGTGCCGGTAGTCTCTATCTTTCACGGTTGTGCCCCCTCCCAGTGCACGTTTACTGACGTTTCGGCTGCGGTCGCCACTGCAACCCCTCTTACCGAGACTGCTGCTGCGGTTCACTCGTAGCAGCGCTCGCGTCGCGGTGGCCATGGCCGCCAAGGAGGTCGGAGTGGTGACGCTGGTGCTGGTGGGAGTGGTGGTGGTGACGGTAGTCCACCTGAGAGGACTACCACCGGTGGGCAGGAGCAGCTGCAGTCCCCTCCGCAGCAGGAGCAGCCCCAGCAGCAGCCGCCGTCCCAGCAGCAGCCGCCGTCCCAGCAGCAGCCGCTGCAGCCGTGGGCTCGTCTCCCGCCTGGTTGGCCCGGCACCTCCGGAGGTAGTGGCCGTGGTGGCGGCCCGCGCAGCTCGGTGTCTACTGGTGGCTCCGGTGCTGTGACCTGCCAGTACCAGCTTCAGACCGAGCCTCTCCGCGGCACTCTGTGCTGCCGCCCGCTCCCGACCACCGGCTGTTTCCGCCGCCTCGACGATCTCTTTCGTCGTCACTTTGGCGCGGCCCCGGACCTCCCCGACTGGCACAGCCTGCTCTGCTAGGGCGTGCCGATCTTTGAGTTAGACATGGATCAGATAGGTGCTGCTTTGCATGCCTTGTATTCTAATGCTTCTAGTGTTGCTGGATCTTATTGCCCTGTGTACTCTAGTTTAGGTGTTGCACCCTTGTGTAGCGTAGCCTTCCGTGCTGTGTTAGGCGTAGGACTGCCTAGTTTACCTAGCCTAGTCCCTGCACCGGCTCCGTTCCCGGCCTCTGCCACTGCTTCGCTGTCCTTCACTCTCGACTTCGGTGCTTCTGCCTATTTCTTCCGCGACCGTTCCATGCTCACGCCGCTTGCTGCACCTGCTGTTGTCTCTCTCGCTGACCCCTCTGCGGGTCCTGTCGTCGCTCGCAGTTCCACGTCCCTTCCCTGTCCAGCAGTTCCCTCGGGCTCTCTTACAGGCCTCCACGTTCCCTCGTTCTTGAGGAACCTGGTTGGTGTCGGCTGTCTCCAGGACCTCGGTGTCACCACCATGTTCCCTGGGCACGAGCGGTCCGCTGTCTGTTCTGAGGCTGTCTCAGGTTCCCCCCTTGCGAGGTTCCAACGGGACCCGGTGTCCTCCCTGTTCACCCTGGACACCGCTTCCCCCCCGGTTGGTGCGTCCTCCCAGGTCGCTGCAGCTTGCTCGTGTCGGTCCCTCACTCACCCGTCCCTTTTGTGGCACCACCGTTTAGGTCACCCTGCTCTCCCGCGTCTGCGTCACATGTCTCAGCACCGTCTTGTCTTAGGCCTCCCCGCGTCGCTCCTTGCCCTTCCCCCCTCGACTGCACCTCCGTGCACGCCTTGCGTCGAGGGCCGGCTCCGCCGTGCTCCTCACTCCTCCTCGCTGCGCCCTGCTACTGCCCCCCTTTAGACCCTGCACCTAGACGTTTGGGGCCCAGCCCCCGTCCCCGGACCACATGGCGAGCGCTACTTTCTTGTGCTCATCGACGACTACACGCGCTATACCACGGTGTTTCCCCTGGAGCGGAAGGCCGACGTGCCTGACGTTCTCCTACCGTGGGTTGTGGCTGCGCGCCTTCACCGCGGTCTCCCCGTGTTGTGTCTCCACTCTGACCGTGGCGACAAGTTCGCCTCCGGTCGGCTTGGAATATTCTGTCGTGCGGAGGGCGTCACCCAGTCGTACACCTTGCCGGACTTGCCACAGCAGAATGGGGTTGCCGTGCGCCGCATCGGCTTGGTCATGGAGGTAGCTCGTACCTCCATGATCCATGTCGATGCCCCCCATATTTTGTGGCCGTTCGCCGTTCGCTACGCAGCTCACCAGCTTAACTTGTGGCCACGCTCCCAGCGGCCGCAGGTTTCGCCGACCCTCCTTTGGACCGGGTCCCCCGGTGACGCATCTGCGTTCCATGTCTGGGGCTGCCTTGCTCACGTTCGTACCTCTGTCACGGACAAGCTCACTGCCCGCACTGTCCCTTGTGTCTTCCTTGGTTTCCCCTTGGACTCGTCTGACTGGCTCTTTTACCACCCGCAGTCTCACCGCTTCTTCCACTCTCGTGACGTCACCTTTGACGAGTCCATCTCCTTCTACCGTCGCTTCCCTCACCGAGGTCTCCCGGTTTCCCCCCCCCTATTCCTTGCCCCCTCTCCCCCGGTAGCCCCTCCCCCCCTCTTGCCTCGTCCTGCCCCGTCTTGTGTCTCCCATGTTACTCCCCTCCCGTCAGTTGTTCCTGTTGAGGAGTCTGCAGACTCTGGTGGTTCCCCCGCCCCACCTTTGCCGCGTCCCCCTTCCTTGGTATCTCCACCCCCGCTGTCGCAGTCGCCGCTTTCGCCGCCGCTGCCGCCGCCGTCGCAGCCGCCGTCGCAGCCGCCGCCGCAGCCGCCTCCGCCGCCGCCGCCGCCGCCGCCGTTGCCGCTCTTCGCCTCTGGGGGTGCTGGCGCTGAGGAGGGTGTTCGTCCTGCGGCTTGTGGCGTGGTGTGTCCTGGCGGGCCTGGCGGTGCCGCTGGGGCTGGAGAGTGTTCTTGCTCTGGGGGTGTTGGTTCTGGGGGTGCTGCTGTTGAGTGTTCTCATGGAGGTCGTCGTGCCCCTGCCGGTTCGAGGGTCAAGCACCAGCTGCCGCAGCAGCCGCCGCAGTCGTCGACGCCGGTCTCCGCTCTTCGCCTGCTCGGCCTGCCCTCTCCTGACCGCTCGCCGGTGTCTCCCTCAGCTCCTCCTCACCTTCCTGTCTACGGCCCTGTGTTCCCGCCCCCGGACTCTTCTCCGGCCCGTCTTCCTCCTCGTTCCCCCCTTGTGTCCCCTCCACTGTCTCCTGGCCCTACACCTCCGTCCCATGTTTGGTCTCGCCGTCCCTCCCGTGCTCATCCCGTCTCCCCTGTCCCGCGCTCCCATCTTATGTTACTCCGTTCTCACTCATCTCGTCCTCCCCTCCTCCCCTCACCTCCTCCCTTGTCACTTGTTGTTGCACCTCCCCTGCTGTCTGACTACCTCCGTGCCGCTCGTCCCCTTGTCCCTTGGGTCCTTGCCTCTCTTGTTACAGACCCGTCTGTTCCTGTCTCTCGCTTTAACGCGCTTGTCGCTGCTGTCGCTGACTTCGCCTCTACCCGCCGCCTTGACTACGCTACTGCTCTGGTCTCCGACCCTGCCCGTCCTGCGTCCGTTGGGGGTGCACCTGCCCTTGGCAGTGACGTACTAGAGGACAGGCATTACGAGCTTGCTTTCCTTTATGAGGCTGCTCCCCATCTCTGCTCCATGCTCCTAGTCCCAGAGGGTGACCCAGACGCCTTCGACATCCCGACCCCTCACACCTACGCTGAGTGCAAGAGCTGATAGGAAACGAGGGGGACAGCAGCAGTCGCAGCAATTCAAGCAACCCGTGAAGCAGAATCCCCCGACAACAACTCATGCCACATCAGGAAAACAGGTTTTTAGCTGCGTTACAATAGTCAATGCAACAGACTCAGATTTCGACGATGACGACGAAAATTCCATCGAGCAACCAGAAAACATGGTTTTACCTCAAGTTTATGCTAACCTTGCTCGGGTTATCGCAGGACCGAACACTTGGTATCTTGAAATTTGCTTTGGACAACACATGTGCTCTGCGGAGACGCTCTTCATTACTCATCAGCGACCGCTTCGTCGTCCAGTACCTGTCAAAGTCGCAAGTGGACAAACGATAATGGCAAATTCAATTGGGAGCGTCATGTTGGATTCAGTGGACACAGGATTTTCCTTACACGTTACGAATGTCCTGATCATCGAGGAACTTGGCTTTAATCTTCTTTCAACAGCTCAACTCCTGCGACATAAGATCCGGACAGAAGGAAACTGTGAGACAATGGACCAAGAACTTTATCATAATGATTCAAATACTTACATCGGGAGAGCCGCCACTCAGTTTGGTGTTTCCGTTCTTCAATTTGAGTCGCAAGGGACTACTGGATCTTCTGAGAGACTGTTATCTCTTGGACCTTGGCAACATTCCGAAGAAACTGACTTCCAAAACGTTGACATCGACTTCCGAGCAACTGCAGTTCCAACAGGTTCTCGTACAGCAGCAGCAGTTATTACAGCTCTTGATTCCTGGCCAACAAATACAGCAGAGGAACACACATCAGCATGGAGGAATTATTACGACACTTTACAACTTGAAAATAAACCTACAGCACTTTGGGGACCCAGCAGCAGCAGTGAAGCAGAGGAAGCAGAGCAGCAGAGTAGCGGTGAAGCAGAAACAGGGATTCTTGTCAGTCAACCTGCAGCAGATTCACAAGAAATAGAAATCGGGGAAGGGGAATTAGTTCTTGAACCGAAGAAGTACTCGAAGTGGAAATTACAACGACAAAGTTACCTCTTAATCGCTTCATTCCTGGCAAACTCGACGAATTACCAGCGATTTCTCCTTTCATCGTTTCTTCTTTTTATACTAACGCCGATTTTTATCTATGATCAACAACAGAAGATAAAAGCAACGGAAGATATTTGGCATCAAAGATTAGGACATCCTTCCCCGGGGATCCTTAATCATACAATCCGAGCTTCAGTTCTTGATAAAAATAGTGTACTCTTACTGGATGGAACGGAGATGAAGCCGTCTTCGCAACCAGCAGTCTGCTCCACGTGCACCACTGCAAATCTTCGGAACGGGCTAAGTAGGGAATACATCTTGGCATCGAGAAGCAGTTTTATGCGTGGAAAATCATGGATCTTCGCACGAGTCAAATCGTAGCAGCACGTGATTATCTTTTCTACGAACGCCTAACCTTACGAACTCACCTTTGCGCCAGTTGGCCGACACACTAGTGTTAGAATTCTTCTCTGCATCGCGGCCTACCAGAATTTCAGACTTCATCAAATCGACATCGCCAACGCTTTTCTATATGCGCCTGTCGACACACTAATTCTGGTCGAGTATCCACATTCCTCTGAGATTAATCCTTCCAGCGTGTGCCGTCTCAGATAATCGCTCTATGGTATCAAACAGGCACCACAACTCTAGCCGCAGTATCTACATCGTCAACTATTAACCGCCGGATTTCGTCAGCTTCCACACGACCAAGGAATGTACCTGCTTACCGACGATACCGACTATATTCTACTTGTCGCCTATATCGACGACTTGGTAGTGGCGCGAATTGAGGTTATGGTGCATGAGTTCTCGTGAAAATCCACGAGATTATCCACGAACTGGATAATCATTAAGGCTGGCCACACTTTGCTGGCCACACTTGGCTGGCCACACTTGCATGGCCACACTTGCCTGGCCACACTTGGCTGGCCATACTTTCCTGGTCACACTTGGCTGGCTACACTTGGCTGGCCACACTTGGCTTGGCTGGCCACACTTGGCTGGCCAAATTTGGCTGGCCATACTTGCCTGGCCACACTTGGCTGGCCACACTTGGCTTTGCTGGCCACACTTGGGTGGCCACACTTGGATGGCCAAATTTGGATGGCCATACTTGCCTGGCCACACTTGCCTGGCCACACTTGGCTGGCCACACTTGGCTTGGCTGGCCACACTTGGCTGGCCACACTTGGTTGGCCACACTTGGCTTGTCTGGCCACACTTGGCTGGTCACACTTGGTTGGCCACACTTGGCTGGCCACACATGGCTTGGCTGGCCACACTTGGCCAGCCGTATGTAGCTTTGACGCCGTGCCCGCCCTATCTTGTGATGGTGTTGGGCAGGGATAACAATACAACACCGGATCGGGACCAAGCAAGGGGACCAGTGTTGAGGGGTTGGCCAACAGCTCCATGTCTTCATGACATATGTCTTGGAACTTTGCAGGAGTAAGTCTAGGTCTCTTTTGGCTCTGTGGGTCATGCCCTTGTAGTCTTGAATTCTGAACAGCCAGCCGGGCACAAGCACCAGAGGACGCTGGTAAGCAAGGGCCCACGTCTCCGCATTTGCAATATCGATATGCGGCCACATTTGCGCTGTCCGGTCTAGGCCATCAGCACATGTGGGAAGTGCCACGGACACTAGGAGTGTCAGCCCCAAGCGAACGGACATACTACAGGCTGATGGGGGTTGAAAATGGGTTATGGAGCACCATAATCTCGCAATCACACAAGTCCATGGCTGTGGTCAGGGCTATGGTTAGCAAGCGTGGCAAACCTGTCGAGTTTGTGAGTGTGGATGGGCGATGGTCCCAGGCAAGGGAAGGAGAATGGTGTACTGTCACCTTTATTGACACTGAAACCCAGAAAGTGCTGTACAATGTGACAACAAGGAAGGGGCGTGACGGCAAATCATCACCCTAACTGAAAAGTTGAGCCTCGGAAGAGTTGAGAGCTCGCGGTTTTGAAGTGGGGGGCATCATATCTGATGAGGGGTCAACCTGCAAATCTGCAGTCAATGGAACGGGAATACGACATCGGCAGGATACGTGGCATAAGAGGCGCTCGATCGAGAAGAGGTTTGGCACAGATATGCAGGACAAACTAAAGGCAGAGATGTGCATGGAGGATGTGAACACAATAGCTGATCTATGGTGTGTGAGCAAGGAGCGTTTGCTCAAGTGGCTACGCGACGAAAAGGCACTAGCAAGTGGGATTAATGGGAAGTGTAGCAAAACCACGCTAGGTAGAGAGGCAGTGTGCGGCAAGATGGGGATGTTTGCATACGAGCTGGTGGCCGAGTCATTAGCCAAGTACAAGTACCCGGAACTATGCCAAGTTCTACAGGTACACGTCCATGATCTTCAACAAACACACAGATACCCCTGGCACAGAGGGCAGGGAGGAAGTGGTGGCAACCGATGACACAACGACTTGTGCAATCGCCGTACCAGTAACGTTTGCGGCGGGCCTTGAGGTTCACTCCGTGCATGGGGAGAAAGGTTTCATCGCCACAGCTGACGAGGGAGGTGGAGAGGCGGGCCTTGGACTCGCCGAGGGGGCCAAAGCAGTCCTGGTCTCATGGCATGAAGTGGATGTGCTATGGGCATATGATACTCATTGTACCCTCGGCGTGCGTCTGCAACGGGCAGCATGCTTGCAATCCAGGTGGTGTCGGAAGTGGGCGACCTTGCACAACTGGAGGCGCAATGGGCCAAGCAACAAAGTGCACAAGAGATTCCAGTGGTGCAAGGTATATGTGCCCTCTTTGCTGGTTAGACACACAGCCAGAGCCAGTTTGTTCCCTTTGATTAGTTTTCCATTTTGGTTAGTTTTTCATGCTGGTTGGCTGGTATGCTTGTTGCTGGGTCGTAGGTTTGATGATTCCGTTTTGGAAGTTTACTTGGTTGAGTGTTATATTGGTGTGCTTTTCTTTCATGCTGTGCATCGGTTGCTCAAGCAGGGGTGGTAGCGCCCAGTGGGCACACAGTTCCGATGCAGCAGAGGAGGTGCGTGGAAAGGGAGTGGCAAACACAAGCATCACAGACAAGCAATTCAGATGCTGGCGAGGGCAGCGTGAATCAGAAGCAAACCCAAGGGATGAGTGTTGCTCAAAGGCTCGGGGTGCACTTTTGGCATGTAATGATGAGGAACACGGTAAAGGCCAAAGACGGAAGCACCCGCACACCTGAGGAAGTGTTAGAGGAGGTTTGCTTGGCCGTGGACCATTGGGCTGGCGGCCATTCACGGTGCCAGAGAAACGGGGTGGTTCCAAAGTGCATAGCCAAGGCACGGGGCTCTGAAAGTGCACTTTACAAACGAGGATCTGCCACGCATATTGCAGTCCGGCTCTGGTTCAACAAAAATCTTGCGCCAGAGCCCATGGCACCCTTTGTGCTGGGAACGTGTGAACGAGTCACTGCACAGCCTAATCTGCAAATATGCGCCAAAGAGAATCCATTTCCAAGGCAGCTTCGAGGCCCGGATTGGGCTCACGGGTCTACATTGCAACCACTGTGTGGATCGGCTGTTGGCAGCTCACTCCCGTAGGTCATGGCCTCGTGTTGCCATGGGGAGAGCTGCTGGCAGCTCGCTCCCTCAGGTCAAGGCCTCGTGATGCAATGGGGAGAGCTGCTGGCAGCTCACTCCTGGTCATGGCCTCGTGATGCCATGGGGAGAGCTAAATGATTATCTTCAGCATGCAGAAATAGTCGCGATACACTACGAACAGGTACATGCTGAATAGGTACTTGTTAGAGTATAAACATGCCAGTATTACTAATTATTATTATCCTTGTCATTTCGGACATTTCCAATACAAGGTGTAAAGTCTTCCACTGACTTTCTACTCGTGGTTCCATGAACTCCAGATCTTGGCCACCCTAAGTACATGGTTCACTTCTAAATGGTATTCTGAGCTAGTTGAGTTACACGAACTGATACAAGCTGATTTTGATTACGCCGTTAAGCTTAAGTCATAGATATATTTTATGTCAGCCGCTAAGACAGGAAATTCAACTATGACTTCTCCTACTTCTGGTCTTTCTACTGACGATCTATTTGACTTCGCTTCCTTGATGGCTAATCAGTCTACTCAGCAACAACAACAAGCTCCAGCGCATCCTACAGCTTCTATGAGTCTTGATAACTCTAATTACGCAAGAGCTGTTGTTGCCACTGGGCCTTCAACCCCTGGAGATGCTGGGTCTTTTGCCTTCCATGGCCGACTTGTTCAACCACAGCAACAACAACAACAACAACAACAACAACAACAACAACAACAACAACAACAACAACAACAACAACAACAACAACAACAACAACAACAACAACAACAACAACAACAACAACAACAACAACAACAACAACAACAACAACAACAACAACAACAACAACAACAACAACAACAACAGCAGCAGCAACAACATCAAATGGCAGAAGAAAGACGATTCGTTGCAGAAGCTATTGTAAATCAAGCGGATTTCCTTACTATCTCCAAGCCGAAGACCTCAACTTACTTTGATGGCGCGAATTCTATACTTGGGGATTTGAATTCGAACTCCTCACGCAATCTTCTGGTATCTGGGAATATTTCGACGGTACAATCCGTTATCCATAAACACGAATGATCGAAGATCAAGCGCGTTATTACAAGTATTCGCTTATGGCCTATACACTACTGGTATGGAATCTCTCACCTGAAGAGTAGTTGGGAGTTCGATGCTTCAAACCTTCACTCGCCCCAACCATCTACGCGTGCGAGAGTTATATCAAGCACAAGATTCCGTCACACAGAGCAAGCTGTTAAGTCAATCTACAGCAATGCAAATGCTTCCGGGAGAAAAAGCTAGTAGCTACATCAATAGATGCATAATACTTCGGGATCACCTCAGCAAGTGCAGAAGAAACCTCAGCAACGAGCTCTTCGTCACTATCCTTCAGGCTGGACTTGGACCTGAATAGAGGCAGTGCAAGTCCCTTCTTCGTTCCCAAGGAAATATCTCAGAAACTTCTTTTGTGCTGCTCTGATGGCAGAGCAGCAGGACTTGGAGCTATACAATGCAAAAAGAGGCAAAGCCAAGAGTGGGTTAAGCTTCTTTACAGGTGGATCAAGTCAAGAGAAGCAGATAAGAGGTGCATCAAACCAATGGGAGCAGGCAAGAAAAGGAGGAAAGGGCTTGTGCAAGTTTTGCAAACGAGCAGGTCATATTATTGAAGCGTGAAGAACAGGAACTGAAGAACAGGAATCGGCAAAAGTCGAGTGAAGCCGCCTCTGTCAAGACTTTTTCGCGAGGCAATCATTAATTGAATGATTGGACCACACTGGTCTAGTGGTATACGCTACTGGACCAGCATCTGCTTCGTCAGCACCACTAACACGATGCTCACGGAGTTGTTCCTGGGCGAGAAGAAGGCAGACAAGAGTAATTTAGTCATCATTGCAGAAATTAAAGACGGCATTTCCGTTCTACGGTTTTCACTTGTCAAGGCATTTGGCGACAGTAGGAAGAACGTCTCACTGGCATCATCGCTGGGAAACAGATCTTCAACGCCAAGACCACCGTGGTCTCAATGTCTTCTGCATGATGTCTCAGCCTTCTCGCGCCGACTCCCTTGACGAACATGCAGCAGAGCCAATATAAGCAACATCAGCAGCAGCAGAAATAGTTCAAAGCACATGGGCATTTGGAGATGGAAATTGAGGTCAAGACAATCAAGAACCGACATCTACTACAGTCGAAGAACCTATGGAGGTTGAACGCACATGGGGCAAGAAAGAGTTAATCGTACCTGATTCTTGGGTGCGTCGCCGACATTTTGGCATACCTTGGGCTGAAACTGCAGAAGAAGCCGGGTTCATCCAGCCTTTTGGCACCGGCCGCTGCGTTAACCCTGAGCCAACAATTCATCTTTTGCTGGCATTCTTCCTTCACTCTGACTTGTACCTGCGTTCAAAGGGACACATGACTACAACCGAAATCTGGCACAAGTAGTTAGGTCATCCCTCCCAGGAAGCTCTCAACAACTCAATTAAAGCCTCGGTTTTTAAAACGCTCTCCTTTTAACCAACGGCCAAGAGCTTTGACCTACCAGTCGACAAGTATCTTGCACCATCTGCCCCGGAGCTCACCTAATTCACGCTCCGTTCCCGTCAAACTATCCGAGTGCTACAAAGTACTCACCTATGGATGTCGTTTTCAGCGACATACTCTTCATGCCGCATGAAGCAGAAGACATCAGCAGCAACGACTACCGCTATATCATTACCTTCATCGATGGTGCTACTCAATACGTCTAGCACAAGCATATCTCTCACATGTCTGAAGCTCTCGACGCCTTCAAGCTATGGCTGAAAATTGTGGAGCGGCAGAGCGGCATCAAGCTGAAAGAGATCCAGACAGACAACGCGGGCGAGTACACCAGCGAGCATTTTGATGAATTCCTAGCGCGGAAAGGGATACTTAGGCGCAAGACCGTGCCTTACGCCCATCAGCAGTATGGAGTAGCTGAGAGGACGAACAGAACGCTGCAAGAAAAGATGCGCGTGCTGCTGCAACAGTCCAGCTTGACAGCACATTTCTAGCCATTTGCGATGGCGCAAGCTGTCCGCCTACACAACTGCTTGTCTTCAATAGCTCTTTCTCAGTTTACCTCGCCATACATCATGTGGATAAAACACCCCGCTAACACTCGACTTTTACGAGTTTGGGGCTGCATGGTCCAATACAAACCTCCGAGCGCAACTGCAGGCAGATTTACTGAAGGGGCAGGATGGGGAATACACCTCGGTGTACTTAAAGATTCTCTTGGATAATTATGGATTACAAAACCCTGAAAGGTTTTGTATGCCCGAGATTGCACCTTCTACGAGAAACTTTTTCTCGATGACTTCGAACGTGACAAGGAACGCGAGCAGCGAGATCCTAATCGCTATAGTGTTGAACGGAGTTTCGCCACTCCTCAAGACGAAGCAGATGCAGCCAAAGAATATTATGCGCACGATAGCATAGCAGCACTGCCTTCTACAGTTCCGCAATAGTCTACGTCAGCAGATGAACAATTGTTCGACTCCTATATTCCTTCGACGCGTGCCAATGACACAGAAACCCCGCTCTTCATTCCCCTCTCGGACCCGTTACGTCCTACCTCGACACAGGTTGCTTATAATTATGAGGAGCACCTGTGCCAACAGAAAATTGACGCAGCATCACATGACGGTGCCCGCCATCTGCCATCCAAAATTGACGATGATGACGTCGTCGAAGTTTGCCAACATCATCCTCGTGGTGACCAATCGGCTCTTCAAATCCTCAAACATGCTGTCGCAATTCAGCAGCCAACGAACGTGATCGAGCCAAAAACAGTCAAGCAGGCCCTTTCCTGTTTTGATGCTGACAAGTGGCAAGCAGCTATGGATGCAGAGGTAGCAGCTCTTGAGAAACGGAAAACGTGGAAACTCGTTCCATGCGAAGCAAAACGCGGCAAGAAAATTCTTTCGGGCAAGTGGGTCTTTTGCATAAAGACAAATGCAGCAGGCGAACTAGACAGATTCAAGGGGAGATGGGTCGTTCGAGGTTTCGAACAAACCCAAGGCATCGATTACGTCCAAACTTTTGCTTTAGTCAGCCGTCATATCTCCGTTCGGATTCTTCTCGCCATTGCTGCCAGCCGCCACCTTCCACTTTGCCAATTGGACGTAAAAAACATGTTTTTATACGCAGACGTCGATGCAGGTATTTTCGTCAAACTCCCTCACACTTACGGCAACGGACGCTACATCTACAAATTACTGAAGTTACTCTACGGCATCAAACAGGCTCCTTGCCTATGGCAGCAGCATCTTCACAAAGTGCCGATTTCACTCAACTTCATGCAGCTGCCCCACGATCCTGGAATGTACAAACTCGAATGTCGGAGGAATTACATCCTCCTAGTCGCCTAAGTCGACGAGTTACTGTACACCAGCTCGTGCAACAGTCTTCGGGCGCGTATGGAGGAACGAATCCAAACGATTCTTGAAGTGACGATTTCCTTCATCGTCACCCGATTTCTTGGGTTAAACGTGGACTGCGGCCCCGATGCCATCTACCTTTCTGCAAGCAAGTACGCAGAAACACTTTCGAAAAAGTTCGCCATTGATCCTATCGGCCTCACCACTCCATTTCGTCATATTCCTACCGATCACACACCTGATACTACCCCACTTACCGCCTCCGAGCATCAGCTTTACCAGCAGAAGCTCGGGTCTCTTCTATTTGCAGCCATTACATGCCACCCAGATCTTGCCTACATCACGAGTCAGCTGGCACAGTACCTACGCTGACCTGAAGGGGAGAATATGGCCGATCTTCGTCGAGCCCTCCAATATTTCATTTCTTCTCCTACAGTCGGTTTCAGCTACACGACAAATACTACATTGATACGACTGACTGGATACGTTGATGCGGATCACGCTGCTGACCCCGACAACAGGCGTTCGCGTACAGGGTTTATCTTCAAACTTGAACCTGGTGGTGTCATTTCCTAGAACTCAACAAAATGCGAGGTCATCGCACTTTCGTCAGGCGAAGCAGAATTTGTCACAGCAAGCTCTGCAGATCGCGAAGGAACCTACCTTCAAGATTTACATCAAGAGGTGAAAATCGCAACGACCCATAACTTCAAGTTACTCTGTGACAACCAGTGCGCTATCAAAATTGCAAACAAGCCCGGTTTTTGTCAAAAGGACAAAACACATTGCCATACACTGAGGAATGAAGGGGAGTGTTGAAGTATACTCGACAGAGTTTACTTATGCATTCCTGATATAACATCTAGAATGTACTAGTAGCACGATACCTCATATGGAAGGACGCGTGTGATGACGTTAGTAGTAGCGAGTCAACGCTTGAACAGTAGGTTCGCGCGTATAGTTAACCGAAGGGTCACGCCACTCTCAGTCACATGAATAGTCACAAGTCATGTCACGCAAATATTTGCGATACACTACGAACAAGTACATTCCGAATAAGTACTTGTTAAAGTGTAAATATGCCCGTATTACTCATTATTATTATCCTTGTCATTTCGGACATTTCCAATATGAGGTGTTAAGTCTTCCTCTGACTTTCTACTCGTGGTTCCACCAACTCTAGATCCTGGCTACCCTGAACGCGTGGCTCAATTCTACACTAATTACCACCCCTTTTCCCACTTTCCCACCCCTATTTTTGTCGCTGATTTGTAAAGGTGGGAGACAATCCAGGTAGGCATCAATCCAGGCAGCTATTGAGGCCAAGGTTACAGGCTATTGCCCTTTCCATGCTTGCAAGCATCTTGGTAGTAATCGTACATGCTACTTGTATGCATCTTTATAGTGGATTTTGTGGGTGGATAAATGTGTCAACATATTTGTATATTATTTATATATAGTTGTGTAGGCTTGGTAGGTTAGGTGTGCTACAATACTGAATTCTACTGTAGAGGGCACAACATCCTTTTTGTACCCCTCTCTCTTTCTAGTCCATATCTCTTTTCTCTCGTAACTTTTCTCCCTAGGTGAAACCTCTCGACATTTCTCATGCCTATCTAGATCCTAGGCTTAACTTCTTTCAACATGATTTCAGAGCAGGCCGATCCTGCTAAGCCTTGTCATCATGCTTCCGCAGCGTCCTTTTGCCCCTCCCGTCACTTACGCGCAGGCGTGACGGTCACATTGTGCTGCCACAGCGGCCTTTATGCGCTGCCATGGCAGCCCCGACGCACTGCATGGCGTCGACGCCACGCCGTGGCGACGTCGTCATGCTGCCGTGGCAGCGTCGACGTGCCAGTGTACAGACGGAAATGGTCAGCGTGCGGTTTTAGCACTGGCCAGCTTGCTCGCATGCCAGTCAGCGCCGCTCCGGCCATGGTGCCTCGCTGAAGATTCACCCCCCCTCCTCTGCATTTCCCCTCCTCCCCGCTGCAGCTGCTGGCGGTCTCGTGCCGTCCTCCCTGCCTTCGTCACAACATGAGCCACGCCACCCGGTGCCTCGGGCGCCGCCGCCACCGCCGCCGGGTGCCTCGACACCGCCGCCGCCGCCGCCGCCATAGGTGCTTCAGGCCCTGGCGCCGCCGCCGCCGCAGTCGCCGATGCCGCCGCTGCCGCTGTGACCCGCCGCTGACGTCGCCACCTCGATTGCCGGGGGGTCGACCCGCTGGTAGACGCCACAGCTGCTGCAGGGCATGGGGGTGCAAGGGTTAGGGGGTGCTGAGTGTGTGGTTTGCTAGCGCCTACCAAGCCTAGGGGGTGTGTCAACTTATATATATATATATATTATATATATAGTTGTGTAGGCTTGGTAGGTTAGGTGTGCTACAATACTGAATCCTACTTTAGAGGGTACAACACCCTTCTTGTACCCCTCTCTCTTTCTAGTCCAACTCTCTTTTCTCTCGTAACTTTTCTCCCTAGCTGAAACCTCTGGACATTTCTCGCCTAAACGTTTCGAATAAGGAACAGAGAAGTGCTTAAAAGGAACTCCTTCGCATAATGAGGATAGTATAAGGGCGTATTCCTACGAAGTAAGATCTATCAGAAGTTGGATCTAACCTTGTTGGAGCTGGCTCTACGTAATATTACAACGGGGATCTACCAAGCCCCCCAAAACAACTCTGCTCACATTGACGCGTTGAAAGACCGTAACTGGCGGCTAGCCGCAAGTTTTGAATGGCGCGCCAAGTAGTTAACACTACAGTTACAGCAAACCAGGGCAGCACTACTAGTCGTACCTCTGGTGTATGTAACAAGCAGCTCAGGGCAGCACTACTAGTCTGGCCACTGAGACAAGGGCCAGAAGGCCAGTCAGCAAGTGTAACAAGACAACCAGTATGGCTCAGCATATAAAAATTAGGATAGTACAGATCAGGATACACACTAGTGTGGGGCAATTGGGAATAGAAAAAAACCGCTGATGATCACGAGGCCCAAGGGCCTTGGTGAAGGTATCAACAGTGTTGGCCTCCGAGGCCAGCAGTAATACGCAGGCCTGGCCGCGTTGCTGCAACTTGCGCAGCAAGAATTACCGCAATTGGATGTGCTTGGGGTTGCCCTCAAGTCGAGCCTCCTAACACAAGAGAATCATGGTTGTGTTATCAGCAAATAGGATCAGGGCAGACCTAGGCCACTCACCTAAGTTAGTGAGCAGGAACGTCAGCCATTGGAGCTCCTAAGTGGCCATAGCACCAGCGTAGATCTCTGCCTCACAATCGGATTGTGCTACAGCCGACGACCGAGTGGACCGCCGAGACAACACTTGCACCAAGGCTGAACCGGTAGCCATGGACGACTTGAGCTTCTCTAGGTCATCAGCCCACGATGCGTCTGTATGTCCAGTGAGGACCACTAGCACCCTTCCTCCCAGCATAAGCCCCAAATCCGATGTACTCGCCTGATACCGCAATATCCTCCTAGCAACTGACCATAGCTCTGATTGGTGTCTTCCAGTCGCAAGGAAGTGAGCAAGGATACTCAGAGGCTAGATCTAGGTGAGTGCAATTCATCAGATACACGAGGCACCCCACCAGCTCTGCGTATGGACCACTGGGCTCAACTTGCTCACCGGAAACACGAGTGGAGAGCTGCACATACAGGGGAGTGGGCTGTGCCGACGAGAATTGAAGGCCAAACCTCTGGAGGATTTGCTGCACTGTATGGGATTGGGAGACCCTATGTGCGCTGCACAGTTATGAGATGTCAAATAGCACCGCAACTCTTCCAGGTCTGTACAGGCGTGTTGTCTGACTAGCTCGGCCTTCATTGATGCCAGTGCGGCCCTGTCTGGTGTAGCAATTATGAGGTCATCTATGTAAACAAGAATGTAGAAAGAAGACTGACCAGCACGAACGAAGAGTGAAGGGTCAGCAGAGGACAGGAAGAACTGGAGAGCCGCGAGTGTAGTGCGGAGCATGTCTTACCACTAAAGGGCCGCCTGCCACTGATCGTAGACAAGGCGCCGCAGGCTCCACAGGGTCCCATGAGCGAAGGACCCGGTGAAGCCTAGTGGGCACCGCAAGTAGATGTGCTCGATTAGGCTGTCCTACAAGAAGGCTGCCAAGGATTCCTAAGA
Source organism: Closterium sp. NIES-67 (assembly GCA_027943415.1). Lineage (NCBI taxonomy): Eukaryota > Viridiplantae > Streptophyta > Zygnematophyceae > Desmidiales > Closteriaceae > Closterium > Closterium sp. NIES-67. The sequence continues at coordinate 155,860 of BQMB01001198.1, read as the reverse complement.
GTGAAGCTCCTTGTTACGCTCTGCAGCTCTGTGGAGGAGTACCCAAAGAGAAGTCAACTTCGGGGTGGGGGAGAAGGTCTAGAAGAAGTCCACACCCTCTCATTGGCTGAAGCCTCTGGCCATATACCGTGCCTTGAACTGCATCAGCTCTCCAGGTGTGCGCTTCATCTTTTAGTTCCACATGCCATCGACTATGTTCACCCCAGAGGGAGAAACCGCGTCGAAGTAAGTGTCAGTGGATCAATAAGATGCCATCTCTTCCTCCGTGGTCGGTATCCACTGGGCTGCCCATAGCCCCGAGACCGCCTCAGCGTACAAGCGTGGGGTAGGGATGTCCAGGGCGTCCGGTTCACCCTCAGGGGACACACTAGCATGGCACAGAAATGAGGTATAGCATCTGCAATGAAAGCCAGCTCGTGCTGCCTATCCTCTAGAACGTCACTGCCAAGGGCAGGTGCACCCCTGACGGACGGAGGACAAGCAGGGTCAAAGACAAGAGCGGATGCATAGTCAAGGCGGTGGCGAACAACAAAGTCAGTGACAGCAGCGACGAGGGCATAGACACCAGCAGGATGAGCGGTAAGGTCTGTAACAACCGAGGCACTTAAGCGGGAGACAACTGGACGAGCAATATGAGCAGAGTCGGTGGGAGGAGCAGAGGACGGGGGTAGGGAAGACGGAGGAGGTAACGGGAAGAGAGGGACTAGAGGAGCATGAGGACGAAAGACCATAGGATGGACACAAGCACGAGGAGAGACAGGATGACCATCATGGACGACGCACCCACGGGTGGGCAACGGGAGACGGTACAGGGGACGATGGAGAACGAGATAGGAAACGAGCCAGAGACGAGTCCGAGGGAGTTAATAGCGCGCCGTAGACAGGAGCAGGTGGGAGGGGAGGCGGTGTGGGAGGTAGGGGCTGGCGGTCAGGAAAACCGGAGGAAATGTCGAAGAGACGAAGGGCAGACTGCGGCTGCTGCTACTGCTGCTGCTGCTGCTGCTTCAAGCCTATGCCAAAAAACCCAGCTCCACCACTGCCACCGCCAATACTCTCGAAGTCAGCACCCCGAGGACTATCACCTCCAGGACCAGCACCCCATGAGTCAGCACCCCCAGGACCAGCACCCCCAGAACCACCACCCCCAGGGCCTATGGTCCCCCACCGCTACAGCTGCGGTGACGGCTGCAGCGGTTGCTGCTGCTGTGGTGGCCGTAGTGGAGGAGGCTGCTGAGGCGCGTGGGCACCGGGGATGGGGGGAGGGGCGCCGTAGTTGCGGAAGGTGCACCCTCAACCATGGGGCTCCCAGAGTCAGCAGACTTCCCCACGGGCCCAACCGAGGGGAGAAGGGTGGCGTAGGAGACACCATCTGGGGCCGGGCGGGGTGGGAGGGGAGCGGCAGGTGGTGTAGGAGTGAGGAAGAGAGGTGGACGAGGAACACGAGTGCCACGTTGAGGGAATTGAGCATAGAAGAAGGCAGAATCGTCAAATGTAACGTCAGGGGGGCGAAAGAAGCGAAGTTGCACCGGGTGGTAGAACAGCCGGCTTCAGGAGCGTCGAGCAAGAACCCGAGAAAGACACAGGGGATGGTGCGGGCCGAGACGTGAGCGGACGTGAGCTAGGCAGCCCTAGATGTGGAAAGCAGGTGCGTCACCAGAGGACCTGGTCCAGAAATTGGTCGGCGAAACCTGTGGCCGCGAGGAGCGAGACCACAGGTTAAGTTGGTGAGCCGCGTACCGCATTGCGAACGACTACAGACTGTAGGGGGCACCGACATGGACCATGGAGGTGCGAGCCACCTCCATGACCAGGCCACTACGGCGCTCAGCTACTGTATCCCATTCTGCTGCGGCGAGTTCGGGAGGGTAAACGTTTGCTGCATCACCACGTTTGTCTCCAAATATTGGCGTGTTGTGCGCATTATCTGGTTGTTGGCGACGGTAACGACGGCCTCGTAATTCAAGCGGTGTGTGCGCTAGATGAAGCGTGCAGACGAGCACATGTGCTGGCCGCAACAACTATCCAAGAACCAAGTGTCGTGCCCGGACGGTGGGCGATTGTGACATTCGTTGGATTGGGCTGAAAACGACTCTAGTTCAGCGCCAGCTGAATCTCATCAGCATCATAGGTTGGTGGGGATTCCGCAACGCATGAACCTGCACGTGCCATATAACTAACGATATTGCTGGTGCCCTATGCAGGTCGCAGTGAGGACACATGTGGACGTTTTTTGGTTGACGCGACTTGAGTACTGGACGGACAAACCAGTCGAGCCGTCTGCTGCTATTGCGCCTTTGGATGATGCACCCGAGAAAGTCCATAAGTGCGACAAAAGTGACAATAGGGAGGTACGACTCGCTTGTGATGTTGACAGTGAGGACATCCATGTGCGTAAAACACGAGCTGACTTGTCTTTCTCCCATTTCTTTCCTCAAAAAGATCCAAGTCCTGTTGTTTAGCATGGATTTCAGCCCATAGATGCATCTTCGAGACCTTCCCGTAAGCTCAAAGAAGGAAGTGCGCCACAGGGGGCCAAGATCGACAAGGACCACCACAAAGGCTTCTTTCGATAAGTTTCCTCCACTTCGCATGAGTCCATCACGTAGTCCTCTGTATCGATTAATGTATGCCATTGTTTTTTTCTAGGATTGCATCTGGGTCGTTGTCAGTTGCGCCATGAGTCGACTCTGTGTCACATAGTCTAATGCCTGATAAATACTCTTGAGGTGGCACCATGCGAGCTCTGCTGGATTTCCATATCCTCTGTAGGTCCAAATTCTCTATTGCTCGGTTGGAGACAGTTTGCGAAGAAGGATGGTGTACTGTAAGTCGTCAGCGACTGATACGTGTAGTGCTCATTCTCTCACTCACAGTTCCGTTTTCTAGGTACTCGTTGGCACTCGTGAAGAATCCGAAGACCTGAGCGCCTTCCATCACGAGCTCGAACTCGAAGCTCCAAGTATATAAGTCGTGGTTGTCGAAGGGAATAACGTTGTAGCTTCAAGTTGTTTGCGAATTGAGCTTGCAGCTGAAGAGTCTCACTTGGGATATTGTCCGTTGCAGATACTGTTGCAGGCTATCGAGTTGGCAAGAAGCTGAATGATCCCGGCGTCAATTGACTAGGAGCTGAATGGGCTGCTGATTGCCCCTTGCATATGATGAGTTGTCAATGCTCATGGGCGCAATGCCGCTGTTGAATGACTAAGCAGGTGCAAAAGGAAGCTGCTCGAAGTGCGACATAAAGAAGAAGAACCACTCCATGAGATTCGGATTGAATCCCGGAAGGGGAGCCACTTGATTTGTTGGTGGCCATATGTTGAGATAGCGTGGAAAAAAGTGGACTAGAAAGTGGGAGGGGGGGATACAAGTACAAGAGGTTGTACCCTAACCAGCAAATATATGTTTGTTAGTTGACACACCCCCAAGCCAAGTTAGAGGCAGCGTCTGACAAACCAGAACAAACTAGGCCAGCACTACTAGTCTGGCCTCTGGTGTAGGTAACACAGCAACTCAGGGCAGCACTACTAGTCTGACTACTGAGACAAGGGCCACAAGGCCAGTCAGCAAGTGTAACAAGACAAATAGGTATAGGACAGCAAGTACAAGCCGATAATAGCATAGATCAGGATACAAGGAGGGGAGTGGCTACTAAGAAGAGACCTAGATGAGCACAAAACCGCTGATGGTTATGAGGTGGTAGCACCTTGGTGAAGGTATCAGCAGTGTTGGCTCTTGAGGCCAACTGTACTACGCGAGCCTGACCGCGCTGCTGCAACTCACGCAGCAGGAAGTACTGCAACTAGATGTGCTTTGCCCTGCCCTCGAGTTGAGCCTCCTTACACAGAAGGACCATGGCCCTATTGTCAGCAAACAGGAACAGGGCAGACCTAGGCTGCTCACCCAACCGAGGAGAACAAAGTGGCATGAGAGACACCAGACGAGGCCGAGCGGGGTGGGAGGGGTGCGGCAGGCAGGGGAGGGGCGAGGAAAAGAGGAGGAGGAGGGACACGGGTATAGTAAGGTAGTGTCTTGTAAACTCATGCGAGCAGTAGAAGCAGTGGTGTACCAGGTGGTAAAACAACCAGTCAGGGGCGTCCAGAGGAAACCTAAGGAAGACAAAGGGGATGGTGCGGGCTGAGAGCTTGTCCACGCTAGTGGTACGGACGTGAGCAAGGCTGCCCAAAACGTGGAACGTAGAGGCGTCACTAGGGGACTCGGTTCTTAGAAGGGTCGGCGAAACCTGTGGGCGCAGAGAGCGCGGCCACAAGCTAATCTGGTGAGCTGCGTAATGCAGAGCGAACGGCCATAGAAAATGGGGTGCACGAGAGTGGACCAAGGAGGTGCAAGCTACCTCAATGACCAAGCTGATGCGTGGCTCAGCGACCCCATTCTGCTGTGGGGAGTCCGGCATTGTGTAAGCCTGGCGGATGCCCTCCGCACGATTGAACTGTCCTAGACAGCCGGAGGCGAAATCGCCACCACGGTCAGAGTGTAAACGAACAACTTGCAGGTGGCGCTGGGTGCGGACGACGAGCAGCCACGGGATGAGAACGTCAGGCACGTCGGCCTTCCGCTCCTGTAGGAATACCATGGTGAAGCGCAAGAAGTCGTTAACAACAACAAGGAGGAAATGCTCCCGGCTAAGATCATGGACCGGGACAGGGCCCCAGACGACCATGTGTATTGTCCGTAGTAGTGCAGTGGTAGGAGGAAACGAGGAAGAGTGAGGAGTGGCACGCAGGAGGTGCACAGGGGCGCTACCTACGCAGGCACGGCTGGGAGCGACGCTGGAAGACCTGTAATTAGCCCGTGCTGGGACATGTGGCCAAGACACGTGAGTGCAGGGTGACCTAACTGGTGATGCCATAGAAGGGTCGGGTGAGAGAGGGAGCAACAGGAGCACGACACGGCTACCTCAGCAAACTCGGCAAATAGCACAGATTCAGTGTGCAGTGTGAAGAGACCAGACGCTAGGTCACGCGCAAAAGTGGTTAGACATCTACTGGTGGTTGTGTCTGTATAGGCTACGTATCTCTCGTGGCCAGGGAACGTGGTGGTGCAAAGGAGGGGATGTGCAGACTTGTAAGGGAGCCAGAGGGGACAGCTAGATAGGGGAGAGCGGTAGTGCTGTGTGCGACACTTGTGGCTGGGATTTCTGCTAGTGCAACATGGACGGGTGCAGGAAGCATGGTGAGAGCAGTGCTGTCTCTATAGAGTAGTGGGACGCGCTAGAGTCTAGCATAAAGGAGAGGGCTGATGTGGCGGAGCCCTTTGAAGGATTGCTAGGGGAGTCTATGCCTGACGCAGCAGGGGATCCTAGACTACATACAGCAGTGGATCCTAGACTACAAACAGCAGAATAATTGGAACCAGTAACACTAGAGTCATCAACATATAGACAGTACAGAGCATGCTCTAGCAGAATCATGTCAAGACCAAAGATCGGAACACCATGACGAAGCGTGTGGGTCAGGGAGGTACTTGCTGCTCGGGGCCGAATTGGCACCGTAGAGGTCGTCCAGGTGGCGGAAGCAGCGGGCGACACTGTGGCCTGTGCGCCCGCAGACATGGCCCGCCTGGGGGCCGGTCTGCAGCTGGTACGTATAGGTCACAACGCCTCCAGGACCGAAAGCACCCTGCCTCACAGAAGAGCCACGTGATCCCCAGGGCACCGACTGCCCTGGGGCCCAACCTACACGGCCTCCACAATGACCACCACGGCAGCTGTCGCTGCTTGTGCTGTTGCGGCAACTGCTGTGCAGCCCCCAACTCTGATGGACCAAGGCTGTCTGAAAATCAGACGGGGTTTCAAAGTTTGGTATGACCATCAGATGAAAAAATTTAAGGAGTCTGAGATTTCGTACGATTTTCTTACGCAAGTCTGTACATTCAGACGAGATCTTTGCGCAAGAAACTTTGTATAGTAGCCTGCAATTTTGGTTCCGATTCTCAGACTCGGCCCTCCCCTCTGCTCGTTCGATCGTCCCCTATTCGAGCTCTACGTCACGTTCGTTTAAACATCACATTCTCAACTGCTTTGAATCTGCTCGCGTCAAAATCGCATTGAACAAATTCGCGCATGTCTGAAAAAGGTGTGCCTGAGAAGAAGTTTGAAAACATGCCCTGAACCTCGATAGTCTGAAAAAGGTTGCGTAAAAATTATATGGCAGTGTAGTGTGTGTCTGGAAAGAGGCCGCATGAACACGTTGGATTTAGTCAGGATGGCGTCACGTGTTGTGGAGCTGAGGAGACGTGCCTGCCTGCAAGGGCCCCTTTACGTGGGAATCTCTCTTATCGCAGGCCCTTACGAACAGGTAGCCCTCTATTTTCGCCCCGCCATTTCAAGGTTCGCCCCAGCCCCCATCCAGTCAAGCGATATTTGTATTTGTATAGAAGCAGGGTAGTCTTGTGCGATGTCGGATAATTGTGTATGTTCTCCGAAATTGCTCTCAGAATAACTTCGCCAAAATCCAAGAATACAGGGGGGAAGGTGTGGGAGAGACTTCAGCCATAAAGTTGTGGTCTTTCGGAGCCGGAAAAAAACGGGCTGCGAGGGTTGTGTGGGGAAATGTATCTCGCAATAAGGAACTTTGCCGAGTTTTCGGGGTTGCGTGTGGTGTGTTGAGGAATGTCTCATAGTGTGCGGGACTTAGCTGAATTTTATTGTTGAGAGGGGTGTGTGGAGGAATATCTCTGGTGTGGGGGACTTAGCCGAGAAAACTAGGGGTTCTAGGGATGTGAGGGGAATGTATCTGGCAGCGGGGGACTTAGTCGGAAAAACAATCTCAGACGAAAAAAATCGTGCTATGTGAATTTTCAAATGAATGTCTACACCTAGACTGGACTTTCAGACGAAATCTTATGACTCATCTGGACGATTAGACAAATTAATTTAGCCGATAAAAAATCCAGATGAATGGAAAAAAACAGGTTTGATTTTCAGACAATCTAACCGATTTCGTCTGATATATGAGATCCCTAGACGAGGACCCCACATCCTTAGATGGTGCCATGTCCTTGTGAGCTGTCTTGTAAACTTATTTGTTAGAACTTCAAAGTAAATTCGTGACCACAGTAGCATTAGCAACTCAAGCGATCAGCTTTACAATGCGAACCTAGTCTCCGACGAAGGTTATGATGATACCATATTGGGCTGAGTGCAGTCCAAGGGATCTTTGGCGAAGACTAAGTCCTTAAGAATGCTTCGTGTAGGATAGCAGAAGTCGTGATTCCTTGAACTGGTATGTGAGAACAAGTGATTGATTAAAACATGAAGCATACGAGAATTTATACTGTATGTATATATATATATGTATATGTGTTGCTATTGTTGTTGTAATTACGAGACACAAAGTGCCTCGTTATTCTAGACGTGCTATTATTGTTCAGGCGAAGTGTTGTGTCACGTTACTTTACGTGAAGTGTTACCCGATATTCTCAACAGACGACGAGTATTGTAGCATGATGACTCTTCTTGTCCTCGATGTTGCTTGGCTCGAGTTTTGTATGATTCTCGATACTCCTAAAATACGCAATTTTGGAGTTTCTCATTTCCGACACCATGGATAAGGAGGGAAATTCCACTTCCTTGCATGACCCCAATTAGTTTTACAAAATATAAACATGGTTTAGAAAACATGGTGAAGTCTCGGATTGAAGCTGTGCGGGAAATGGTGTTATGAATTAATCCAGAGTATAGTGCAAAATTCTATAGGGGAGCGTGACTACAGAATGTGTCTAACAATGAAAGGCCTAGGGCTTATAGAGTGCGAGTTGACCAGGTTGAACCTCGAGAGTTGGACCAATCAAGGGCTCCAGAGTCCCGAGGGCGACGGGGTCAAATTGGGTTCAAGGCGCCTCGGTACCAGGTTTGGGGCTGAATAGGTCGGCAGGTTTGGTTTGACGCGAGACTTGAGGGCCGAGGCTGCGGACGCGAACTTTTCGCGGTACTCCCTGTAGCGTGCCTCAGTAAGGATTCGTGAAATCCTAACATTCTCCCACCTTCTAAAGAAGGCCCTCCGTATATCAAAGGCGGAAGTGTAATTAAAAGTAATCCCCGATGAGACTATAGATGACGAGTGCAATGATTACGCTGTCCTGACAAGGTCTTGGGTGAGCCAATATCCGATGACTCAGATTGGTCGAGAACGATCTTGACCGAGAGCGATAATTACGAGTCAGCATTGTCGGTGGCGAAGATTGTCACTGGTAATCTGACGAAGCCTTCAAATCGAATGGCGGTCGAGGGCTTGAATTCGGCGAGGTAACCTGAGGTTGTTGAGGCAATCGAATCGTTAATCTCGACAGACGATCTTACGATTGAAAGTTGTATAAACTATCGCTTTTAATCGTGGCTGTCGACAATTGTCGAATTCTTTAGCTGATCGAACGGGCAAGGGTAAGTACTTCAGTGGAAGCCCGTGAACAGTGAAAACTGTCGAGTGGGCGATTGATAATCACGTGTGGCATGATGAATATCTTCAAATGATGATTGCCGAAGGACGTGGATGTAGGATAACGAAGAGCCATTAATCAACGCGCGAGGTCGTTCGTGACACATACGAGGGCACTCATCTGTGTCTCACAAAAATCAGCGAACTACATCAACAAGGTGACGAAATCAGAAGCGTAACAGGAATGAATCGGTAGAAGATGGATGATGGAACACGCCGAAAGGTTCAGACGAAATCTGCAGCGCAGCTGCACTTCCTCCCCCTCCAAGAAGAAACAACTCCCAGTAGCTGGGGTAAAACTCCAAGAAACCCAACGTCCCATAACTCAGCTTTGAAGATGCCGCTTCAAAACTCCAACTGCTAGAAATCCGAAATAAGGTCCAAAGTTGAAATTCCTCTGTAGGGAAAACTGCTCCAAGGGTCTTGAAATTCATCAATAACTCCTCCAGAAAGACTCCCACACAAACTTGAAAATCTTTACGAGATTAAACACTGCGTGCGAGCTGGCCCCAATACATTTCCAACAGGTACTACTGCCAAATCTTCTTGCTTCAATACTGTTGCTGCCGATTCGGAAGGCGAGGCGGGGTAGTGTTCACACTATCGAGCGAATCGGACGAATTGCTGATGGTGGCTGTAGCGGGTGGTGGCGAGAGGTTAACGACGATGGCGATGGAAAGTAACCAATTCTATCCACTCCAGTGAACACCCTCGTACTCTCTCCCCCCTCCATGCAACCAAAACATTCCGCAATTGTCGATCGATGTTGCTCGTACCCCTGACTATAGCGGGCACAACTCCAACTGTAAAACCTTGGACGACTGCTCCTCCAGCACCAGCGAGAATATCGGAACACACCCGGTGCTTAACCAATACTGCAATTCTGTTTCATAGATGCACGTGCTTCACTGCTAACCGTAAAGTACTGACACGCCGTCCTTTAGCTGCACCCTCATCGGTCCGTCACCAGCTGTATGCATGAACTGAACCCTTTAATCTAGGGTACTCGTCGTTCACCGCCCGAGCATGGGTCTTCGGCCGTCGATCATGGCTGGCGAGCATCATACGCCGCCGATCTCCTCATAGCTATAACCCAAACTCGTAAATACTCTGGGACCCTTGACCAGCTGGCCGTGCAGATGTTCACCCATCTCGCGGCTGCTGCAGGTTATCCAAACTGCTGCACTGCTGCTTCTTAACTGATTCCTCTAAACCTGCACTCTCAGAGGCGTGGAGGGCACACGACAAAGTCGACTGGACTAAAGAAGTCTCCGCACGACCGCTGGACACCTCCTTCCTCCCGACGTGCCAGGGTGAGACACCCTTCGCCTTACATCCGCAAAATTCTGAAACTCCTTCGCCTGCACCAGGTGAAACCTCAACTCCACTGCTACAGTAACTCATGAAATTTCGGGGACACCCCTCAGCACAGTGTAGATCGCAGGTTCACTCCCCTTTAACCATGTATGGACGACCCATAGTCGACATGACGCCATGGTGGGAATGGTGATCTTCGGGCGACGAAGCTCCGTCAGCAGAGGATCCGTTGTTGCCTAACGTTTAACTAAAAATTGGCTTCTCCCTGTCGTTCTTATTCAACAGCTCCAGCTCTTGACGATTTGACGCTTGCGGTGCCTCGGTGGGAAACACTTAATATACACCCTTAGATGATGGCCTCCATTTCCGTTGATCATGGAGGTATGAACGCTGCTCCACGAAATCGCCTTCACAACTCAGGAAGTCGCCCCCCGCAGAAAATATTCAAGAACAGCTCCATCACCTCCTTATGAGACAGCCCATGCAAAACAGCCGAGGTTGTTAATCTCGAGCTGTTGTAGTCTGGCTCACCCACTCGTGTGACTGTGCGATCGTGGCAGTCCGAAATAATCGCAGCCGGCCCTTGCCGAAATAGTCGCGGAAGTCCCGTCCATCGCCTTCAACTAGCCAGACGGAAACGCCGACACCAGTGACGCAACTGCACTTTACCATGCAGCTACTGTACATTGCACGACAGACGCACATCGCCGTGCGTCCCGCCATTTTCACCCATTTGCGCGCTCCTAATGACCATCTTCCGGCCGCCTGATTCCCATGCACTTCTGTTCTCCTGACGAATCCTCGCAATTTTCGGAAACCAATCCGAAAATGTCGTGAGAACCTTCCAAATTTTTCGAAACACTAGAGAACATACCCGAAAACTCTGGCAAAAACGTCGCCATCTCTCGATAGAAAATAATACCGTCTACGCCTAGGGAAGGGGAAGACCGGCTTATCCCAACCGTCTATCGGACAGGATCCGGCGACATCGGAAGTGCTACGCCACCAGCATCCTTCCGCCCCCTTCTCCGATAGGGAATGTTCCCCTATCGGAACATAGATGGGCAGAATCGTTGCTCTGATACCAGCTGTTATGAATTAATCCAGAGTATAGCGCATAATTTTTATCGTTGAGGGTGACTACAGAATGTGGCTGACAATGAAAGGCCTAGGGCTTATGTAGTGCGAGTTGACCAGGTTGAACCTCGAGAGTTGGACCAGTCAAGGGCTCGAGAGTCCTGAGGGCGACGGGGTCAAATTGGGTTCGGGGCGCCTTGGTAACAGGTTCGGTTCGGAGTAGGTCGGCGGTTTTGGTTTGACGCGAGACTTGAGGGCCGAGGCTGGGAGCGGGAACTGTTCGCTGTACTCCTTGTAGCGTGCCTCGGTAATGATTCGTGAAATCCTTACAAATGGACTCGTAATGGACTTTGATAAGCACAACCGCAGCCATCCGATAAGCACCCCCTGTATTTGCTATTTGGGTCTACGTGGCCACATCCCGGTCATAACAGAAGGCCTCGGAAAAATGATTTCCTGACAGAGACACGATCTCGGCGCGTCCAGTGAGGGTGTGTCCCACATCCAGCATTGTGTGCTCCAACGCACCAGCATTGTGTGAGATTGGGTGGAGACGGCGGGATCTGCCCAGCTCGGACATTCAGCCACGCCAGAGACAGATCGAGGTAAGCGCCGCCCCTGTATCGTCGCGAATCTCGCCTGTGAGCTCGCAGGGTGGTTTCGCTCTTTTTCCGCCGATAGCGGGCGACGCGCCAGAGCGAACGCTGGTGACGAGCCAAGGTGATTGCTCGCTACGAGTCAGGCCGATCGGTAGCCCCTCGCCAGAGCCATCGCTCGCGATGCTGCAGGTCGCTCGCAAGCGATCGCCACGTAATCTGTTTCGCCAGGGTCCTCAGCTGTCGCTCGCGGTGGGCACCGGCGATGAAAGAGAGGGACGTGCCAGGCTGCTCGCTCTCGTGGCGAGCGCGGGCGATAGCTCCCCGCGCGCCCAGCTTCACACGGCGAGCGCCCTGCCGCCAGTACCTTCCGCCTCCCCCGCCACTCACTTCCCTGCTCGCCCGCACTCCCTTCCTTCTTTCTCCCAAATTCCCTTCCCGCCTTGCCCCCACCCCCTTCCCCTTTTTCCCCCACCGCCTTCCCGCCTTGCTCCCACCCCCTTCCCCTTTTTCCCCCACCGCCTTCCCGCCTTGCCCCCACCCTCTTCCCCTTTTTCCCCCACCGCCTTCCCGCCTTGCCCCCACCCCCTTCCCCTGTTTCCCCCACCGCCTTCCCGCCTTGCCCCCACCCCCTTCCCCTTTTTCCCCCACCGCCTTCCCGCCTTGCCCCCACCCCCTTCCCCTTTTTCCCCCACCGCCTTCCCGCCTTGCCCCTACCCCTTTCCCTGCCTTCCCCCCCACCCCTTCCGGCCTTGCGCCCACCCCCTTCTTTGCCTCCCCCACTCCCTTCTCGCCTTGCCCCCGCTCCGTTGCTTCCGTCACTCGCCTGGCGTCCAGCCTCGCCCCACTCTCCCCCGCCAGGCTGGGCCGGCCAGCATGAAGGGCGCCAAGCGCCAGCCAGCTTCGGTGGAGTTCGCGGCTTACCAGGTGCGCTGGGATGCGCGCATGGGGCAATGCTGGGTGCGCTGGGATGCGCGCATGGGGCAATGCTGGGTGCTCTGGGATGCGTGCATGGGGCGATGCTGGGTGTGCCACGCTCATCTTAGTACTTCCTCCCTCTCCTCCCTCTCATGTTCCTGTCCTATCCAGCCTCTTTGACCACACTAGAGCGCTCTTACCACTCTTATCATCCCCTCTCCCTCGCCCTGCCACTGCCCCTCAATCCCTTTCACTGCCTACAGAAGAACGTTAAGCAGAGGTCTCGTCTGGATCCGGTCAATGAGCAACACGTGGCAGCAGCAGCTGCTAGCACATCAGCACTGCAGGAGAAGAAGGCAGGCGGGCTTCTCAAGGTGGGGGAGTAGCCAGAGAGGCTTGGCTTGATGCTGCTTGACTGTTTCCGGTTTCACCCTTTGCTGCACCTAGACATGATCAAAACGCGATTGCGATTTAAATCGCATCGCATGCAGGTGCGATGTTTAAAAAAGCGATGCGATTTTAAATCGCATCGCGTGATATATTTTTCAAAAAAAAAAAAAATCGCAAATCGCATTTTACCCGCGATGTTTAAAAAATAGCATGCGATATTTAATTAAATCGCGCAATGCGATTTTAAATCGCATCGCGTTTTAAAACAGATTAAAAAAACACCCCAAAAAAACAGAAAAAAAACATGGCTGCAGGGAAATTGACTCACGGGCAGTCGTAAGCTAGAGTGCAAATAACCAGTGTGGTTTTGTAGTGGGTTTCAGAGTGGGTTTCAGTGCAATATCGCGTGATTTTTTAAAAATCGCATATCGCATTTAAATCGCGTTTTTTAGCGCGATTAAAATGCGATTAAAATTAAATCGCGCGATATTAATTCATCGCATCGTGCGATGATTAAAAAAAAAAAAAACATTGCCATCGCAAACACGCGATTAAATGCGATGCGATGCGATTTTTTTTGCCCATGTCTAGCTGCACCTCCATGCCTTGCAAGTTTGCTTCTCTCTTCTTTCTTTCACCTCTCGATCCTAACCCCTCCCACACTCCTTGCCTCCTCTGCCTCCCCTTTTCTCTCCCACTCGTGCCCCTACTCCACTTCCCTCTCCCCTCCCGTTTCCCCTCCCCTGGTCATCCCTACCCTTCCCGCTTTCCCGCCCCATCCCTCTCCCATTTCGCCTGGCCCGTCTCCTCCCACGTCGCATGGGTGCATTTCATCCCTTATGCACGGCATGAGCGGCACTAGGTGCGGTGGCAGTGCGTGGACGTGGAGGGGCGGGCGGGCGAGGAGTGGCTGGACCGCGCGGCGGTGATGCAGCGCACGGGGCTGCACGCGCGCGACCTGCGCATCCTCGACCCGCTGCTCTCCTACCCCTCCACCATCCTTGGCCGCGAGCGCGCCATCGTGCTCAACCTGGAGGTGAGAGGGCCATCGTGCTCAACCTGGAGGTGAGAGGGCCATCGTGCTCAACCTGGAGGTGAGAGGGCCATCGTGCTCAACCTGGAGGTGAGAGGGCCATCGTGCTCAACCTGGAGGTGAGAGGGCCATCGTGCTCAACCTGGAGGTGAGAGGGCCATTGTGCTCAACCTGGAGGTGAGAGGTGGGATGGGGAATTTGGGGTGTGGGATGGGTGATGTGTGACACATTTTGCATGATACAGGATGTGTGGTGTGGTGTGGGATGCGTGGAGGGGGATGCACGCATTATGAGGAGTGTGGGATGTGGGATGTGTGATCAGGGATGTGTGTGAACTTCCGTTTGTGGGGCTCCAGATTCCGGTCTGCATCACTTTGCCTACGCCACTACGTGACATGAGCATTTAAGGAAGGCGGGGATCTTTGGGCGGCAATGGATTGGTGCACAGCCGTGTCGTCTCAAGACTTGGATGCGTTTTTTCGTCTCAATGTCACATCTCTATTCCCGTGCTCCTCCCTTGCTTGTACACCTGTGTGCGTGCGTACCATGCATGTGTGTGTGCGCCACATGGCATGGCATCCCTCTCGCCTGCCCTTGTCTGCGTGGCTGCGCCTGCCAGCATCTCAAGGCCATCATCACAGCTGAAGAGGTACTTTTCTCCGCCCCTTTCTATTGCGCTTGCTGCCAAGTGTCTGTCATGCCGTTGCATGCCCGTGTGGCAGCGGGTGCAGGATGCATCCCTACGCTGCTGCGTCCCATGTCCCATCTCTTGTAGACTGTAACCTTCTTTGCCTGTCATCATTACTGAAGTTGGTTCCGAGATTTCTACATGGTAGTGCGCCACTCATTGTCTCGCTGGCTAGCCCCCCTCCCCTTACATGGCTCTCTTGCCTGCCTCTTCACCTTTTCTCTAACTTAGTGCGAACACAATCCGTCCATGTCGCCCGGCACCTGCGTGCGTGGCCCCAGGTGCTGCTGCGCAACCCCACCCACGAGGGCGTTCAGCGCTTTGTGGACGACCTGCAGAGGCGCCTGCTGCTGCAGGCCGCTGCTGTCAGTGCTCCCACCACCCACGCAGCCCCTGCTGCTCCAGGGGCCGCCCCTGCAGTGGTGCCCACCACAGCTGAAGCTGCCAGCCCGGGTGCCGCCAGAAGCACTCCAGCAGGCTCTGCTGCCGCCGCCACTGCCTCTGCCCCTGCTGCTGCCACTGCCACCGCTGGTGGTGCTGCTGCTGGCGGCAGTGGCAGTGCGGGTGGAGCGGGTGCTGATGGGCGGGAGAGATTGCAGGGCCCAGGCAGTGGAGAGGCACGGGACGTGGATGTGCATGGAGGGGGGAGAGAGGGCGGAGGGGCAGGGAGAGAGGGGAGAAGGGAGAGCGGGAGCACCGCTCTAGGGAGAAACAAAGAGGGAAGAGAGAGTGAGAGGCAGAGAGCACAGCCTGCGTCGGAGATTGAGACGGTGGAGGGTGAAGACAGGGACAGACGGGGTGAGGCACATGGCGCAGGCGAGGAGGAGGTGGAGGAGGAGGAGGAAGGGGAGGGGGAGGAGGAAGATGAAGAGGAGGAGGAGGAAGACGCGGCAGGCGGCGTGGGCAGTGAGCACGGGTCGATGGCTGAGAGCGAGCCGCTCACTCTGCGGCTGCGACTGAAGGAAGAGGGGGGGCCGTTGCGGAGGGGCATGGGGCCAGAAGCAGAGGAAGAGGCTGAGGCTGGGGCAGGGGCGAGGGGAGCGAGGGGAGCAAAGGGGGTGCAGCATGACGAGGAGGAGGAGGACGACGACGAGGACGTGGAGGAGTGTGAGTCGGTCCACAGGGGTGTAATTTGTCTGTGCATGCACAGCTGGCCCCACCGCCTCCTTTGCATCTGTGTTTCCGTTTGCCTCATATCACAATCACAGCTGGGTGGCACAGCGTGCGCATAGACTGCACTAAGAGGGGTGCCATGGGCGGGCCAGCGGACCCACACACCCATGGTGATTCCACAAGGCCAGCGGAAGAGTCACTAGGTAGGGTGATCCCTGTGTCCGCTTCCAACGGTCATAGCACAGCATCGTCGCCCCTTGCGCGTCCACTTGATCCGCCACCCCTTCCCTACTTCAACCGTCGCGCCCCTGCCTTGACGTCCCTCCCCCTTGTGCACACCCCATCAGACCGGCCATTCGAGTTCATCGCGCTGGAGGTGGCGCTGGAACAGGTGTGCCGCCTGCTGGCCTCGCACACGGCGCTGCTCGAGCAGGAGGCGTACCCCGCCCTCGACGAACTCACCTCCCGAGTCAGTGCCTGCCCCGGCCGCCTAAAAACCGAGTCAGTGCCTGCCCCCGCCGCCTCAAAACCGAGTCAGTGCCTGCCCCCATCGCCTCAAAACCGCCTCAAAATGGAGTCAGTGCCGCCTCGCTTGAAAACCGAGTCCGTGCCGCCTCGCCTCAAAATGGAGTCAGTGCCACCTAGCCTCAAAATGGAGTCAGTGCCGCCTCGCCTCAAAATGGAGTCAGTGCCGCCTCGCCTCAAAACGGAGTCAGTGCCGCCTCTCCTCAAAACCGAGTCAGTGCCGCCTCGCCTCAAATCTAGTCAGTGCCGCCTCGCTGCAAAACCGAGTCAATGCCGCCTCGCCTCAAAACCGAGTAAGTGCCGCCTCGCCTCAAAACCGAGTCAGTGCCGCCTCTCCTGAAAACCGCGTCAGTGCCGCCTCGCCTCAAAACCGAGTCGGTTCCGCCTCGCCTCAAAATGGAGACAGTGCCGCCTCGCCTGATAACCGAGTCAGTGCCGCCTCGCCTCAAAACGGAGTCAGTGCCACCTAGCCTCAAAATGGAGTTAGTGCCGCCTCGCCTCAAAATGGAGTCAGTGCCGCCTCGCCTCAAAACGGAGTCAGTGCCGCCTTTCCTCAAAACCGAGTGAGTGCCGCCTCGCCTCAAATCGAGTCAGTGCCGCCTCGCTGCAAAACCGAGTCAATGCCGCCTCGCCTCAAAACCGAGTAAGTGCCGCCTCGCCTCAAAACCGAGTCAGTGCCGCCTCTCCTGAAAACCGCGTCAGTGCCGCCTCGCCTCAAAACCGAGTCGGTTCCGCCTCGCCTCAAAATGGAGACAGTGCCGCCTCGCCTGATAACCGAGTCAGTGCCGCCTCGCCTCAAAACGGAGTCAGTGCCGCCTAGCCTCAAAATGGAGTTAGTGCGGCCTCGCCTCAAAATGGAGTCAGTGCCGCCTCGCCTCAAAACGGAGTCAGTGCCGCCTTTCCTCAAAACGGCGTCAGTGCCGCCTCGCCTCAGAACCGAGTCAGTGCCGCCTCTCCTCAAAACAGAGTCAGTGCTGCCTCGCCTCAAAACTGAGTCAGTGCCGCCTCGCTTCAAAACCGAGTCAGTGCCGCCTCGCCTCAAAACCGAGTAAGTGCCGCCTCGCCTCAAAACCGAGTCAGTGCCGCCTCTCCTGAAAACCGCGTCAGTGCCGCCTCGCCTCAAAACCGAGTCAGTGTCGCCTCGCCTCAAAATGGAGTCAGGGCCGCCTGGCCTCAAAACGGAGTCAGTGCCGCCTCGCCTCAAAACAGAGTCAGTGCTGCCTCGCCTCAAAACCATGTCAGTGCCGCCTTGCCTCAAAACAGAGTCAGTGCCGCCTCACCTCAATACCGCGTAAGTGCCGCCTCGCCTCAAAACGGAGTGAGTGCCGCCTCGCCTCAAAACGGAGTCAGTGCCGCCTCGCCTCAAAACCATGTCAGTGCCGCCTTGCCTCAAAACCGAGTCAGTGCCGCCTCGCCTCAGAACGGAGTCAGTGCCGCCTCTCCTGAAAACCGCGTCAGTGCCGCCTCGCCTCAAAACCGAGTCAGTTCCGCCTCGCCTCAAAATGGAGTCAGTGCCGCCTCGCTTGAAAACCGAGTCAGTGCCACCTCGCCTCAAAACAGAGTCACTGCCGCCTAGCCTCAAAATCGAGTCAGTGCCGCCTCGCCTCAAAATGGAGTCAGTGCCGCCTCGCCTCAATACGGAGTCAGTGCCGCCTTTCCTCAAAACGGAGTCAGTGCCGCCTCTCCTCAAAACCGAGTCAGTGCCGCCTCTCCTCAAAACTGAGTCAGTGGCGCCTCGCTTCATAACCGAGTCAGTGCCGCCTCTCCTCAAAACCGAGTCAGTGCCGCCTCGCCTCAAAACGGAGTCAGTGCCGCCTAGCCTGAAAATGGAGTCAGTGCCGCCTCGCCTCAAAATGGAGTCAGTGCCGCCTCGCCTCAAAACGGAGTCAGTGCCGCCTTCCCTCAAAACGGCGTCAGTGCCGCCTCGCCTCAAAACGGAGTCAGTGCCGCCTCTCTTGAAAACCGCGTCAGTGCCGCCTCGCCTCAAAACCGAGTCAGTGTCGCCTCGCCTCAAAATGGAGTCAGTGCCGCCTCGCCTCAAAACGGAGTCAGTGCTGCCTCGTCTCAAAACGGAGTCAGTGGCGCCTCGCCTCAAAACAGAGTCAGTGCCGCCTCACCTCAATACCGAGTAAGTGCCGCCTCGCCTCAAAACGGAGTGAGTGCCGCCTCGCCTCAAAACTGAGTCAGTGCCGCCTCGCCTCAAAACCGAGTCAGTGCCGCCTTGCCTCAAAACCGAGTCAGTGCCGCCTCGCCTCAGAACGGAGTCAGTGCCGCCTCGCCTCAAAACCGAGTCAGTGTTTCCTCGCCTCAAAACGGAGTCAGTGCCGCCTCGCCTCAAAACCGAGTCAGTGCGGCCTCGCCTAAGAACAGAGTCAGTGCCGCCTCGCCTCAAAATGGAGTCAGTGCCGCCTCGCCTCAAAACGGAGTCAATGCCGCCTCGCCTCAAAACGGAGTCAGTGCTGCCTCGTCTCAAAACAGAGTCAGTGGCGCCTTGCCTCAAAACAGAGTCAGTGCCGCCTCACCTCAATACCGAGTAAGTGCCGCCTCGCCTCAAAACGGAGTGAGTGCCGCCTCGCCTCAAAACGGAGTCAGTGCCGCCTCGCCTCAAAACCGAGTCAGTGCCGCCTTGCCTCAAAACCGAGTCAGTGCCGCCTCGCCTCAAAACCGAGTCAGTGTTGCCTCGCCTCAAAACGGAGTCTGTGCCGCCTCGCCTCAAAACAGAGTCAGTGCCGCCTCGCCTCACAACGAAGTCAGTGCCGCCTCGCCTCAAAACCGAGTCAGTGTTGCCTCGCCTCAAAACCGAGTCAGTGCCGCCTCGCCTCAAAACCGAGTCAGTGCCGCCTCGCCTCAAAACGGAGTCAGTGCCGCCTAGCCTCAAAATGGAGTCAGTGCCGCCTCGCCTCAAAATGAAGACAGTGCCGCCTCGCTTCAAAACGGAGTCAGTGCCGCCTTTCCTCAAAACGGAGTCAGTGCCGCCTCGCCTCAGAACCGAGTCAGTGCCGCCTCTCCTCAAAACTGAGTCAGTGCCGCCTCGCTTCATAACCGAGTCAGTGCCGCCTCGCCTCGGAACCGAGTCAGTGCCGCCTCTCCTCAAAAGCGAGTCAGTGCCGCCTCGCCTCAAAACGGAGTCAGTGCCGCCTAGCCTCAAAATGGAGTCAGTACCGCCTCGCCTCAAAATGGAGTCAGTGCTGCCTTGCCTCAAAACGGAGTCAGTGCCGCCTTTCCTCAAAACGGCGTCAGTGCCGCCTCGCCTCAGAATCGAGTCAGTGCCGCCTCTCCTCAAAACCGAGTCAGTGCCGCCTCGCCTCAAAACCGAGTCAGTGCCGCCTCGCTTCAAAACCGAGTCAGTGCCGCCTCGCCTCAAAACCGAGTAAGTGCCGCCTCGCCTCAAAACCGAGTCAGTGCCGCCTCTCCTGAGAACCGTGTCAGTGCCGCCTCGCCTCAAAACCGAGTCAGTGTCGCCTTGCCTCAAAATGGAGTCAGTGCCGCCTCGCCTCAAAACGGAGTCAGTGCCGCCTCGCCTCAAAACGGAGTCAGTCAGTGCTGCCTCGTCTCAAAATGGAGTCAGTGCCGCCTCGCCTCAAAACAGAGTCAGTGCCGCCTCACCTCAATATCGAGTAAGTGCCGCCTCGCCTCAAAACGGAGTGAGTGCCGCCTCGCCTCAAAACGGAGTCAGTGCCGCCTCGCCTCAAAACCATGTCAGTGCCGCCTTGCCTCAAAACCGAGTCAGTGCCGCCTCGCCTCAGAACGGAGTCAGTGCCGCCTCGCCTCAAAACCGAGTCATGGTTTCCTCGCCTCAAAACGGAGTCAGTGCCGCCTTGCCTCAAAACCGAGTCAGTGCGGCCTCGCCTCAGAACGGAGTCAGTGCCGCCTCGCCTCAAAACCGAGTCAGTGTTGCCTCGCCTCAAAACGGAGTCAGTGCCGCCTCGCTTGAAAACCGAGTCCGTGCCGCCTCACCTCAAAACGGAGTCAGTGCCGCCTAGCCTCAAAATCGAGTCAGTGCTGCCTCGCCTCAAAACGGAGTCAGTGCCGCCTTTCCTCAAAACCGAGTCAGTGCCGCCTCGCTTCATAACCGAGTCAGTGCCGCCTCTCCTCAAAACCGAGTCAGTGCTGCCTCGCCTCACATCGAGTCAGTGCCGCCTCGCTGCAAAACCGAGTCAGTGCCGCCTCGCCTCAAAACCGAGTTAGTGCCGCCTCGCCTCAAAACCGAGTCAGTGCCGCCTCGCCTCAAAACCATGTCAGTGCCGCCTTGCCTCAAAACCGAGTTAGTGCCGCCTCGCCTCAGAACCGAGTCAGTGCCACCTCGCATCAAATCGAGTCAGTGCCGCCTCGCTTCATAACCGAGTCAGTGCCGCCTCGCCTCGGAACCGAGTCAGTGCCGCCTCTCCTCAAAACCGAGTCAGTGCCACCTCGCATCAAATCGAGTCAGTGCCGCCTCGCTGCAAAACCGAGTCAGTGCCGCCTCGCCTCAAAACCGAGTTTGTGCCGCCTCGCCTCAAAACCGAGTCAGTGCCGCCTCTCCTGAAAACCGCGTCAGTGCCGCCTCGCCTCAAAACGGAGTCAGTGCCGCCTAGCCTCAAAATGGAGTCAGTGCCGCCTCGCCTCAAAATGGAGTCAGTGTCGCCTCGCCTCAAAACGGAGTCAGTGGCGCCTTTCCTCAAAACGGAGTCAGTGCCGCCTCGCCTAAGAACCGAGTCAGTGCCGCCTCTCCTCAAAACCGAGTCAGTGCCGCCTCGCCTCAAAACCGAGTCAATGCCGCCTTGCTTCAAAACCGAGTCAGTGCCGCCTCGCTTCAAAACCGAGTCAGTATCGCCTCGCCTCAAAATGGAGTCAGTGCCGCCTCGCCTCAAAACCGAGTCAGTGCCGCCTCTCCTCAAAACTGAGTCAGTGCCGCCTCGCTTCATAACCGAGTCAGTGCCGCCTCGCCTCGGAACCGAGTCAGTGCCGCCTCTCCTCAAAACCGAGTCAGTGCCGCCTTGCCTCACATCGAGTCAGTGCCGCCTCGCTGCAAAACCGAGTCAGTGCCGCCTCGCCTCAAAACCGAGTTAGTGCCGCCTCGCCTCAAAACCGAGTCAGTGCCGCCTCGCCTCAAAACCATGTCAGTGCCGCCTTGCCTCAAAACCGAGTCAGTGCCGCCTCGCCTCAGAACGGAGTCAGTGCCGCCTAGCCTCAAAATCGAGTCAGTGCTGCCTCGCCTCAAAATGGAGTCAGTGCCGCCTCGCCTCAATACGGAGTCAGTGCCGCCTTTCCTCAAAACGGAGTCAGTGCCGCCTCGCCTCAGAACCGAGTCAGTGCCGCCTCTCGTCAAAACTGAGTCAGTGCCGCCTCGCTTCATAACCGAGTCAGTGCCGCCTCGCCTCGGAACCGAGTCAGTGCCGCCTCTCCTCAAAACCGAGTCAGTGCCACCTCGCCTCAAATTGAGTCAGTGCCGCCTCGCTGCAAAACCGAGTCAGTGCCGCCTCGCCTCAAAACCGAGTTAGTGCCGCCTCGCCTCAAAACCGAGTCAGTGCCGCCTCTCCTGAAAACCGCGTCAGTGCCGCCTCGCCTCAAAACGGAGTGAGTGCCGCCTAGCCTCAAAATGGAGTCAGTGCCGCCTCGCCTCAAAACGGAGTGAGTGCCGCCTCGCCTCAAAACGGAGTTAGTTCCGCCTCGCCTCAAAACCGAGTCAGTGCCGCCTTGCCTCAAAACTGAGTCAGTGCCGCCTCGCCTCAGAACGGAGTCAGTGCCGCCTCGCTGCAAAACCGAGTCAGTGGCGCCTCGCCTCAAAACCGCGTCAGTGCCGCCTCGCCTCAAAACGGAGTGAGTGCCGCCTAGCCTCAAAATGGAGTCAGTGCCGCCTCGCCTCAAAACGGAGTGAGTGCCGCCTCGCCTCAAAACGGAGTCAGTGCCGCCTCGCCTCAGAACCGAGTCAGTGCCGCCTCGCCTCAGAACGG
Organism: Closterium sp. NIES-67; assembly: GCA_027943415.1. Taxonomy (NCBI): domain Eukaryota; kingdom Viridiplantae; phylum Streptophyta; class Zygnematophyceae; order Desmidiales; family Closteriaceae; genus Closterium; species Closterium sp. NIES-67. The sequence goes on along the minus strand of BQMB01001198.1, from coordinate 133,817 downwards.
AGTCAGTGCCGCCTCGCCTCAAAACCGAGTCAGTGTTTCCTCGCCTCAAAACGGAGTCAGTGCCGCCTCGCCTCAAAACCGAGTCAGTGCGGCCTCGCCTCAGAACGGAGTCAGTGCCGCCTCGCCTCAAAACCGAGTCAGTGTTGCCTCGCCTCAAAACGGAGTCAGTGCCGCCTCGCTTGAAAACCGAGTCCGTGCCGCCTCACCTCAAAACGGAGTCAGTGCCGCCTAGCCTCAAAATCGAGTCAGTGCTGCCTCGCCTCAAAACGGAGTCAGTGCCGCCTTTCCTCAAAACGGAGTCAGTGCCGCCTTGCCTCAAAACCGAGTCAGTGCCGCCTATCCTCAAAACTGAGTCAGTGCCGCCTCGCTTCATAACCGAGTCAGTGCCGCCTCTCCTCAAAACCGAGTCAGTGCCGCCTCGCCTCACATCGAGTCAGTGCCGCCTCGCTGCAAAACCGAGTCAGTGCCGCCTCGCCTCAAAACCGAGTAAGTGCCGCCTCGCCTCAAAACCGAGTCAGTGCCGCCTCGCCTCAAAACCATGTCAGTGCCGCCTTGCCTCAAAACCGAGTCAGTGCCGCCTCGCCTCAGAACGGAGTCAGTGCCGCCTCGCTTCAAAACCGAGTCAGTGTTGCCTCGCCTCAAAACGGAGTCAGTGCCGCCTCGCTTGAAAACCGAGTCAGTGTTGCCTCGCATCAAATCGAGTCAGTGCCGCCTCGCTGCAAAACCGAGTCAGTGCCGCCTCGCCTCAAAACCGAGTTTGTGCCGCCTCGCCTCAAAACCGAGTCAGTGCCGCCTCTCCTGAAAACCGCGTCAGTGCCGCCTCGCCTCAAAACGGAGTCAGTGCCGCCTAGCCTCAAAATCGAGTCAGTGCTGCCTCGCCTCAAAACGGAGTCAGTGCCGCCTTTCCTCAAAACGGAGTCAGTGCCGCCTCGCCTCAAAACCGAGTCAGTGCCGCCTCTCCTCAAAACTGAGTCAGTGCCGCCTCGCTTCATAACCGAGTCAGTGCCGCCTCTCCTCAAAACCGAGTCAGTGCCGCCTCGCTTGAAAACCGAGTCAGTGCCGCCTCGCCTCAAAACGGAGTCAGTGCCGCCTAGCCTCAAAATGGAGTCAGTGCCGCCTCGCTTCAAAATGGAGTCAGTGTCGCCTCGCCTCAAAACGGAGTCAGTGGCGCCTTTCCTCAAAACGGAGTCAGTGCCGCCTCGCCTAAGAACCGAGTCAGTGCCGCCTCTCCTCAAAACCGAGTCAGTGCCGCCTCGCCTCAAAACCGAGTCAGTGCCGCCTTGCTTCAAAACCGAGTCAGTGCCGCCTCGCTTCAAAACCGAGTCAGTATCGCCTCGCCTCAAAATGGAGTCAGTGCCGCCTCGCCTCAAAACCGAGTCAGTGCCGCCTCTCCTCAAAATGGAGTTAGTGCCGCCTCGCCTCAAATCCGGGTCAGTGCCGCCTCGCCTCAAAACCGGGTCAATTCCACCTCGCCTCAAAACCGAGTCAGTGTCGGTTCTCCGCAAATCTGCGTCAGTGCCGCCTCGCCTCAAAACTGAGTCAATGCCGCCTCGCGTGAAAACTGAGTCAGTGCCGCCTCGCCTCAAAACGGAGTTAGTGCCGCCTCGCCTCAAAACCGAGTCAGTGCCGCCTCGCCTCAAAACTGAGTCGGTGCCGCCTTGCCTCAAAACGGAGTCAGTGCCGCCTCGCCTCAAAACCGAGTCAGTGCTGCCTCGCCTCAAAACCGAGTCAGTGCCGCCTCGCCTTGAAACCGAGTTAGTGCCACCTCGACTCAAAACCGTGTCAGTGCCGCGTTGCTTCAAAACCGAGTCAGTGCTTGTCCCTCACCTCCTTCCGCCGCCTCCTTGCCCCTCACCTCCATCTGGCAACGTATTAGGAACCGAATCATGCTGTTAGAAAGCACGACTGCTAACCACTGTATGCTCTTGATGTGGGTCAGCATGCCAGCAAGCAACCCCCCAAGCCCAATCCTGTAGCCCTCCTCCAATAGGTCCGTCTTGGAACTTGGTGCTCCTGCAAAGCCATTATTGCATGCACAGGAGCGCGCTTCACAGACTTGCAGCCGAGATACGATATGCACACTGCCAAAATGTGATAGGCACAGTGGTGAAGTGCGTCACTGCCAAGATGTGATAGGTGCACTACTGCCTAGATGTGATGGGTGCACTGCCAAGATGTGATAGGTGCACTGGTAAGAAGTGAGGCGCATTGGAAAGTCGTGAGAGGCCTCTATTGATTTCACAGTGTACCCAACCTTGCAACCACTGCATGTCAATGTGTGTTTGGGCGCATGGCTGCGCTGCGATGGTATGTGGTGGTGGTGGTGGTGGTGGTGGCATGTGACGTGACTGTTGATGGCAGGTGAGCAGTCTCAATCTGGACCGAGTGCGAAGCATGAAGAACAGAATGAGTCGGCTTATCGCTCGTGTGCAAAAGGTTTGTTTTTCCATCTCATTCTCATTTTTTCGTTCTTAGGATTCAAGAGTGCATCGATTTAATCAAAGTGTTGCTTCAAGATTAGCACCAGGATAGTCACAAGTGAGCATGAGCGCTCGTGCCATTTCCACCATGTTCACCCATTTCGCTTCTCCCCACTCCCCTCCCCCCCCCCCACTCCCCCCGTGGCACGGCAGGTGCGTGAGGAGCTGGAGCAGCTGCTGGACGATGACGACGACATGGCCGAGATGTTCCTCACGCGCATGGCGGCCGCGCCGCACTCCCCCACCGCCACCTCGTTGCACGACGCCCACTACTTTGCCTTCTCCCTCCCCGCCCCCGCCGCCCTTCACCTGCCCCTCTCCTCTCCGCCTCCCGCCCCTTCCCCCACTCTCGGATCGCGAATGTCCATTGGAGGGCGATGGGGCATGGGCATGGGCATGGGGGGCGCGGGGACGGCGGCGCTGATGAGTCGGGCGAGTGCGTACAGCAGCGCGCACTCCGACAACAACGAGGACATCGAGGAGCTCGAGCAGCTGCTGGAGGTGCGTGCCATGCTGGAGGTGCGATCCATGCTGGAGGTGTGTGCCGTGCTGGAGGTGCATGCCGTGCTGGAGGTGCGTGCCGTGCTGGAGGTGCGTGCCGTCTGGAGGTGCGTGCCGTGTTGGAGGTGCGTGCCGTGCTGGAGGTGTGTGCCGTTCAGAATTTTCAAAGGTTGCCTGCAAACACTGTAGCTCATTTATGGCTTGCCGAGGGATTGAGCAGCTAGAACACTGCTTGGGGAGCGTGCTGGGCTGCTGACGCAGAGGAGGATCATGGCTGCAAGGAGACGGGATTTGGCAGGGAAGGGCGTTGTTCAGTATTAGACATGTCTATTGCTCTGAGCTGGCTCGACCTGGCTCAGCTTGCCCTTTTATGAGCTTGTTTTTTAGCCTTGGCTTGTCGTGCCCACTCGCAACGAGCCGAGGCGTTCCGCGCGTCGACGAGGCAACGTGCGGCAGGGCTTGTTAGAGAGCTGCACAATTAATAGGCATGAGCACGGGGCCAGGCGAGGATCGCCGCGCCACTCACGAATCTGCTGAAGAAGAACACGCCCTATAACTGGGAACCAAGACATCAAGAAGCCGTGGAACAGCTGAAACAAGCACTCACGTCCGCACTCGTACTCATCTTGCCAGACCCCGAACGCAACTACGTCATCGAAGCTGACGCCAGTGACCAGGCACTGGGAGCAGTCTTGATGCAAGACCAGGGGAATGGACTGCAACCAATCGCCTACCTCAGCAAGAAACTACACGGAGTTGAATTCAACTACCTGATACACGACAAGAAGGCCCTTGCTATCATCATCGCCTTCAAAACGTGAAGATGTTATCTCGAAGGACGCAAAACAACAGGCGATGATGATAGCAAGGGCCGCAAATATTTTAGGCAGCAATGTTATCACCGACCATTGCAACCTAAAATATTTGAAGACGCAACCAAGCCTGTCCAAGCGACAGGTTCGGTGGATTGACTTCCTCGAGACACACTTCCACTACGACATCGTGTACAAGCCCGACCACAAAAACAAAGCAGATGCGCTTAGCCGGCCTGCACACGTTGCCGCTTTCCAAGTTGAAGGGATGAATCCACTCCTCAAGGGACTCTTCACACACGGGTACACCATCGACCCTCAAATTCCTTAGCAGAAAAGCGACATCTGCTACAGTGGGACAACGACATCGCGTACCGGAAAGGATCAACGAAGATCTGGGTACCTAATTACCCTCCATTGCGCCAGTTACTACTCGAAGAATACCACAACGTCCTGTACGCGGGACACTTCGGTAGCAACAACACGCTCACCGGTATCGCCAAACACTACTACTGGCCCCACATGGCAGATGACGTACAGAAATACGTCACCTCGTGCACTACATGTCAGCGGATGAAGAGCAGCAAGCAAAAAAAAGCAGGCGTGCTACAGCCTCTTCCTGTTTCAGAACAGCCATGGCAAGTGGTAAGCCTAGACTTCATCACCGGGCTCCTAACTACCACAAGCGGTCATGACTCGATCCTCGTCGTCATTGACAAGTTCTCCAAAATGGGACACTTCATCCCGACACACACCACAGCACGCACCGAGGAGACAGCACAACTCTTTGTTCGCTACATCATCTCACAACATGGCATTCCAACCACACTCATCTCCGACCGAGACCCTAAGTTCACCAGTACCTTCTGGAAAGAACTGATGTCTCTAATCGGAACCAAACTCGTCATGTCATCCGCATACCATCCGCAGACAGACGGACAGACCGAGCGCCTCAACCAAATTGTGGAGCAACTCCTCCGCGCAGCCTGCAAGGACGACATCTCCAAGTGGGACTTGCATCTGCCCGTCCTGGAGTTTGCCTACAACAATGCTACTCATGCCGCTACTTGACAGACGCCGTTCTTCCTCTGTTACGGACGCCACCCACTCACACCTCAACAGCCAAACATACCAGCCACAGTCCAACCTGCTCATGATTTCATCACGACCATGCACAAACTTTGGGATCGAACCCACAAGCGCCTTCTCGACATTCAGCAACAACAAAAGCGCCAAGCCGATCGCCACCGCACAGACCACACCATCACCGTGGGAGACCGAGTACTACTCGACACGCGCAATCTTGACATCAGCCATCTCCCATCCAAACTGCGACCTCGCTTCTGCGGGCCTTTTCTCGTTGAAGCACAGGTCACTCCTGTAACCTTCCGCTTACGCCTACCAGCTACCTGGAAGCTTCACAACGCCTTCCATGTCCAACTAGACATGGGCATGAGCCGAGCCTGGCTCGGCTCGGCTCGTTTGGGGTCAAGCCGAGCCGGCTCGCCGATCGAGCCGGCTTGGCTCGCCTCGAGCCGGGACCTCAGGATTCCCGGCTCGGCTCGTCAGGGGGGCTTGTGTAACCTCTCAAGAAGGCCCACTGTTTTTGGGGTCTCTAGTCCAGGGATGTGCCAGATTGTGATTGTGAACTACTGCTGCTCTGTTTGGGGCTCACAATAATTTAAAGTAGTACCATGGAAGTTAAAAGAGTGCCCCTTTGCCAACAGCATGTTCTCAGCGCAACCAGACGCAAGCTAGCAACCACCCAACCACATGGTTTAGCACGCAGCCTACAGCTCCTCCACCCCAAGCTTCTCCGTCTCTTTGATCCACCCTGGCTTTAACAGGGAGACACCAGGGTGCGTGCGAGTCCATGACTTGAGTGTCATAGTGGCTCGCACGCTCTCCCCAGACAACCTCTGCCTATGGCGGGTGATCACATTTCGGCTCTAACTGAACACACGCTCACTAGCTGCCGATGTTGCTGGTATGGCCAGGTAATCCCTGGCCATAGCCTGCAACACCGGCATATCAGACCTCTCGTGCCAGTACGCCAAGGGGCAACCCTCATGCAACTCCCCCTCGATGTAACGATCCACCTCATCCCGCACCGTGGCCCCCCGTCGTGCGGAGCGCGCTAGCAGCTTGGCGTGGAGAGACTGGCTCAAGCCACCCCGCACTGGTACACCACTAGCATCTCCACCCTCAACCTCCCCCCCCCCCCAAGCCCACCCCCCCTCTGCCCCCGTCCTGTTGCTGTGCCGCTTGCTTCAGCCGCTTACTGTACTCAGCAAAGCGTGCCCGTACAAGGGTCAGCACCTCTGACGGCTTGAAGCTCGCCACAGGCCTGCCCTGCTGCTCCTCCTCCCCCTCCTCCCCCTCTCCCCCCTCCTCATCCTCCTCGTCCTCCTCGTCCTCCTCGTCCTCCTCGTCCTCCTCGTCCTCCCCCTCTGCGCCCTTCTCTGAACCCATCTCCTCCTCCCCCCCCCCCGCACCAGCGGCACGCACAACTAGCGCACGTGAAGACCCGGCTAGTCCGCTTTCCACGCCCACCCCGTTTGCCCCCTCTCCCTCTCCCCCAGAGCGGGTGTCCGTCCCTCCATCCACCTCGAAGAACACCAGCCTCATGCCGGGGTTCAGAAACGTCGCCACCACGAGCTCATCGCTGCTGCTGCAATAGTACCGTTCCAGCACGGGGAAGGCGACGCCAACGAGCTGACGGCCGATGAGGCGGGGCGACGGCCATGCCTGCAAGGTGTCCATCAGTTCGTTGAACTGTGGCACAACAGCAGATGATGTGGGGTAGGAAGAGCCCTCGGCCGCCACCGTGATGGAACTGAACGGTGCCAGGAACTCCGCTAGGACATCTAGCGTGTCCAGCGCGTCGGTCAGGCGCAACGCGACGTACTTCGCGCGCTCTTCGGCCGTCTCTCCCTGGGAAGTGAGCAGGGGTGCATGGGGGGGGGGTTGTGGGGATACAATGGGTGTGGCGGCATGGAAGGAAGTGTCACACAAGGGGGCGCGTAGGAGCATCCGCGCACGCAATGGAAGCGGTGGAGTGGGCTTTTGTAAAGAGGGTACCTGCTCCACTGCGAAGTGCGCAGTGAGGGATCGGCGGAGCCTCAATGCACGCGCGACCATCTCGTGCGTGCTGCCCCAGCGAACCTCGCTGTCGTGCACCAGGCGGAGGACCGTCCCTTTGAGGACGGGATCGGACCGCTGCTGCGCCTCAAATTCTCGCGTGCGCCTCTCACTCCATCCAACAAAGGTGGCAATGTCGCGTAGGAGCTTCAGCGGCACCCTCACCGCTGGCAGCTTCAGCGCACGCTGGACTGCAAGGTTCAGGATGTGCGCCAGGCAGCTGCATGTATGTACGAAGGCGCACAAGGGGGGGGGGGAGAGGGGGGAGGGATATCCTTAAAGACCCTCCATGCCATTGAGAGGGGAGGTGTGGATCGTCTGAACAGCAGCACACTATGTGGACAAGACAAGGGCTGCAAGCTCGCCACGCACTCACCGGAAGTGCATGCCATCTGCGAGGAGAGGCGTGGCCAACGCATGACAACCAAGACCGGCGAGGCGACGCATGGCGGCTGTGTTGCTGCTGGCGTTATCCGTCGTCACCCCCATGCAAAACCCCACGAGCTCCCACTCCCTAATGACTCGCGCGAAGACGTCTGCAATTAGCCGCCCTGTGTGGCGCGTTTCCAGCTCCATAAACTCCAGTGTACACTGGCGCAGCTGAAAATCCCTGCTAATGAAGTGCGCCGTCACTGTCATGTACCCCCGCCTGTTACCCCCGGTCCATATGTCCGTTGTGAAAGAGACACGCCCGCTCCCTGAACCCGCCCCAAACTCCGACTTAACCACTGCCCGTGCCGCCTCAGAGTAGAAACGGAGGTCCCTGGAAACGGTGGTCCGGTCGGGTATGGGGATTGCGTCGCCGCATTGAGGGTTGCATATAGCCAAGAGGCGGCGAAACTGCCAAAAGGAAACGAGAGGGGGGGTGTGGGGTTTGGGGGTGTTTAGCGCCATGCGGGGGGGGGGGAGGAGGTGGTGGTGGGGCGGGTGGTTCTTTTGGTGGGGCAGATCCAGTAGGTTATAAGGGGGGGGGGGGAGTTGGGTAACACAATGACCACAGGCTTAGGGAAGGGTGTGAAGGGGGGGGCTGGTGGGGTGGCTCGCTTACTGCGGGGTCCTCTACGATGCGAAAGGAGCTGTCGGTGCTGGCGATGAACTCGACAATCGCCTGACGCAAACGCGGCTCCGACACACGTGGGCCAAGGAACCGGTCCATCGTGGGCTGCCTCGTGTCCGCCGTTGCCGGGGATAGGGACGGGATGGTGGCGCCGGGGGGGGGGTGCGGCCAAGTCTTGGACCACTCGTTGGGCACCTTCCCATCAGGGACATGTGGGTATCCCCCCATCGGAAACGACTCTCCTGGCTCAAGACCCTCGACCACGCGTCGCTGCCATATGTCCCAGTGTGGGTGATGGTGTCTCGCCATATGCTTGGCACCCGTGCTGGTCTGGCTGTCCTTGAAGCCCATCGGCTTCTCGCACATCTTGCACACTCGCTTTCTCTCGCTCCCCAAGAAACACTCTGCCACACGCTTGTTGCTCCTCTTTGCTCCAACCTTACGGTTCTTTTTCTGTCTTTTCCTTCTCCCCTCCTGCTCAACGCTTGGGTCCACCTCCTCAGCCCCATCCGCACGCCCTCCCCTGCCTTGAAACCCGACGGACGGAGCAGCGAGCTCCTCCCCCTCCTCCCCGCCCCTCCTCCCCCCCTTTGCGCCTGTCCCTGGCCGTCGCCCGACCCCACTCCCTTCCTGACGCTGCCTCTTCCCCCTGGCGCTCTCCCCCCCCTACTCCCACCCGTTCCCTTCTTGGACCGACCCTCCCCCTCCCCCTCCTCCTCCTCCTCCTCCTCCTCCTCCTCGTCCTCCATCACCAAACCCTCCATCTCGTGCTCATCATCCTCCTCCTCCTCTTCCTCCTCCTCATACTCGCTGCCGCTAGATTTTCCGCTCTCCCGCTCCTCCGACTCGCTCCCATCCCTCTGATCGCCACCGCTCTCCCGGCTGCGGCGAGCTTGTGCGCGCTTGACCCTCCTCCCCTCCCCCTGGGCTCTCCCCCCCCCTCCCCCTCGTCCCATCCCCTGCCGAGAGAGGAGGAAATCTGTCCACTCCTCAGGCATGTGGGGCATGGCTCCACCTCCATTGGTCTCATTCGCCCTCGAACTCACACCCCCCTGGTCTCCCACCGCCTCATCTGTGCCCGCTACACGATCCCTCCCCGGCCCCCCTTGCTTAGCCGCCGTTGCCTTGGTCTTTGCCATGTGCAATGCAAGATCGCGCACCCCCAAATGCGCGCGCTTAACTTAATCAAGCGTTACCAAGCACCCTACAAGGCTACAACCCTCAGCATCGTGGGACTAGGCCTAAACGGACGCACGCCCAAGCCTAAACCGTAGCGTGCGCATACCACGAGCCAAGGCCTCGGTGGCGCGCCTAGGGCTGTCGCGCCAAGGCCTCGGTGGCCCTAATTATAAATAGTAGTTCTTACATCTTTAAAAAATAAAACAAGATGCTGCAAGTTTGGTTCTGGCTGAGGGCGAAAGACTAGGGCGATAGGCTAGGGCGTTATGGTAAGATTAGGGTTGGTTGACGAAATGGGCTTGGGGGGGAGTTTATCGATTTGAATTTTGACTGTCGCGAAACCCCCCCTTACCCGAACCGCGAGCCAGCTGGCTCGAATTCGAGCCATTTCGAGCCGGCTCGACTCCGGCTCGCCTGGTGTCACCTGCGCGAGCCGAGCCGAGCAGCCGGCTCGAGTCGAGCCGAGCCGAGCCGAGCCAGGTGTGGCTCGGCTTGTGCCCATGTCTATGTCCAACTCTTGAAGTCCTACCGAGATCCCAACACGGTCTTCTCTGAACGCCAACCGCCGCCGCCGCCGCCCGTCCTCGTCCACGATGAACCCGAGTACGAGGTCGAGTCCGTGCTCGCACACCGCCGTCGAAAGACTGGCAACGTGGAGCTTCTCATCCGTTGGAAGGGTTATGATCCTTCAGAGGATAGCTGGGTCTCTGAATCCGAGATGGATCACGCTCGTCGTCCTCTTTGCGGGTACCTTGTCAAGCAGGGTGTTACGTCTACCACCCAGCTTTGAGGGGGGGAAGTGTGAGAGTACGACCCCGTTCCATTCCTTTCTCATTTCCATCTTCTCTTTCCATTTCATTCCTCTTTCTATCCTGATTCATTTGGTCTTTATCTCATTCCATTTGGATTCCTATTCCTTCTTTTCCATTAAACCTTTGGTTTATTTTGTTATTATCATTATATCACCGACCAGGCTCGGGATGTACTGGTACGCTATATCTAGTGTAATCCTGCCGTAATCCGTTAAAGCCAATAGCCTCGCGTGGCTATACGCATGGTGATTCTATTTTCTAGAAGGGTCTATTCCCTTGAGATAGGATAAACCTGGTTACCTGATGTACTTTGGAAGTATAAAAGCTCCTTGTATTAATCGATAGTGCAACCTTTCCTCGACATATTCGATCCTGTGACATCAATTGTGGGAAATCAATAGTGGGAGGTCAATAGTGGGAGGTCAATAGTGGGAGGTTAATAGTGGGAGATCAATAGTGGGAGGTCAATACTGAGAGGTCAATAGTGGGAGGTCAATAGTGGGAAGTCAATAGTGGGAGGTCAATAGTGGGAGGTCAATAGTGGGAGGTCAATAGTGGGAGGTCAATAGTGGGAGGTCTTCAGTGGGAGGTCTTCAGTGGGAAGTCAATAGTGGGAGGTCACTAGTAGACATGGGCATGAGCCGAGCCTGGCTCGGCTCGGCTCGTCCAGGGGTCGAGCCGAGCTGGCTCGCCGTCGAGCCTGGCTCGGCTCAAGTCGAGCCGGGCACCAAACATGCCTGGCTCGGCTCGCATTTCTGTGGGCGAGCCAAGGCTGGCTCGACGGCGAGCTGGCTCGGCTCGACTCGCCTAGCATGCGCTTTAGCCAATAGTAGTGTGGGTGGAGCCTATGCAAGCGCGCGTTGTTAAGAAGAGTGGCGCGGGCTGCTTAAGATTTCTCGCGCGAACTAACCTAATGAGATACTCCTAGGCGCGCAGAATTCTAGGGTTTGCGAAATTGACGGGAAGTGGATTGTGAGGAGGAAGGAGGGTGCAAGAGGTTAGGTTGGAAGTTGTAGATGCAGTAGTGTGCAGTGCGGTTGAGCGGGGCAAAAGGGTTGGATGTGTTTTTGGTCGTCAAAGGTTGGGGTTGCGACTGGTTGAATTCGCGAGGTTGCAATGTCGCGGGAAAGAATTCCGCGTCAAACATTTTGGGCGAGCGTTTAGCGTTTACCCTTTAAACGCAGCGTTTAAACGATAAACCCTGCACCGCAAGAGCGATTTCGGGAACATAGACTAGGAGTTGTTGGCAGGAGAGAGAAACGGGAGACACGTTCTGTCGAGGGGGAAATTTACCCTTGAAATCGAGTGGCGAGCCACCTGGCTCGAAATCGAGCCGGGGACGAGACGGCTCGACCCCGGCTCGACGAGGACATTGTGTACGAGCCGACTCGAGCCGGCTCGGCTCGAGTCGAGCCAGATCCCGAAAAGAAAGGCTCAGCTAGTCATTTTGGCGAGCCGAGCCGAGCCGAGCCGGATGTGGCTCGGCTTGTGCCCATGTCTAGTCAATAGTGGGAGGTCAATAGTAAACATGGTTAAAAAGCGATGCGATGCGATATCGCATCGCTTTTTAACTTATCGCCTTAATTATCACGGCGATGCGATATCGCATCGCGACGATTTTTATTTTTATTTTTTTTCTTATTTTAAATCGCATATCTCGGTTTTGGCGCGATATATTTTTATATCGCATTTCATGGTGCGATGTATCGCGCGATGGGATATTTTATCGCATTGCCAGGGGCACATTGCAAGGAGAATTAGGGGGGTACAGTGGCAATTTGGATAGGGAACTATGTCGGAACTGCGGAATGGTTTCAAAAACTGGCACAACACAGAATTACAACGGCGGTTCTTATAAATAGACAGCGAACAAATATTGGCGAGCTCCAGCAAAAAGAGAGCCCCACTATCGTCCAAGGGGGGGGGGGGGTGGGGAGGTGGAGAGTGGAGGGGGGGGGAGCGTACTAGTGCGAGCGACTGTGGTATGGTCGCCCGACGTTCTTTCAGTGGTTTAGGTGGGGGGGGGAGGGAGGGAGTGGTGGGAGATGCCTGTAGGAGAGGCTAAACAAATGGACATAAAGAACACAGATGTCAAGTCTCAAAAACACCGCCAGGCCGAGATCAATGGCCGTGTCGTTCACGCCGCCATCAAGGCGCTCCCCCGGGTGAGAGGCAATCTAGGACTTGAGCATCATGCAATCCCGGATGCGCTCCCTCCCAAGGCGGTGCCGCTGCCAGTGAATGAGGTTGCGGCCCTGTAAGAACAGGCGCTCGCAAGGGGCGGAGGTGGCTGGGATGGCAAGGTAGTCCATCGCCATCCGCCGCAGCGCTGGAAGCTCGGTATGGTAACGCCAGAAGTGCGAAGGGCACTCGTGCAACTCCTGGAGGGGGAGCTCCAAGTACCGTTCGATCTCATCCTTGGCCTGCTGCGTCTGCCTGGCACGCACTGTCCTAAGATGTGCGAACACCCCCAGGTCCTCATCCGCCTCCCCTCCCTGATCCTCCTCCTCCTCCCCACCCCCAGTCGCAACCCCTTCCGCCATGGCCGCCTGCAACCGTGCGGCCGCATCAACATCCTTCTTGTACACCTCCCAGCGCGAGCGGACCAGCGTCAAGACCGCACTTGCCGGCAACTCCTTCACCTTACGCATGCTCCCTGCGACCTGACCTAGCCTGTCGAACCAAGCGAGCTTCAGCGCAGGGTCAAGGAACGTCGCCACGTTCAAGTCATCGGTGCTCGAGTAGAAGTAGTTCAGCATCTTCCCCAATGCCTGGGCAACGCACACCCCCATGATCGACCCTGCCCCCGCCCCTGCCTTCTGCTGCTGCTTCTCCAACCAGTCCAGAACTCCGTTGTATTGTGGGACCACCCTGCTGACCGTGGGGTACAGCGACCCCTCAGCTGCCAGCATCACGCTGTTGAACGGCGCCAAGAAGGCCATCAACTCCTATAGCACCACTCTGCTTCAGTCAGAGACTTCGCATCTATCTCCACCTGTTCCTTCCTGTTGCAGCCCTGGTTATTGCGTGGTTGAGCGGAGGGGGTAGTGCAATAATAACTAAGTTGGTTAGTTCAGGGGTGAGAAAGCATATGGGTGGGTGAGCACTGTACAGGGCAAGGGGGGATTGGAGGGCGGATTGATGCTGTAATCTCCAAGGTTATGAGAGACCGCTCAATGTGCGGCGTGACTACACCCACGCCAACCCACGTGAAGGCCCACCTCACGATTGACAAAGGCGACGATGGGGTTCTTGAGATCAAGAGCCCTCTTGATCATTGTGTGCGTCGAGCCCCATCACACTCGGTTGTCCTGCTTCAGCTTGACTGGACAGCAATGTGCAGCATAGGGAAGAGAGGTGAGTTGGCCATTACTTGGGAAACACAAACCCTTGTGCTCGCAATGAAACCATAAAATGGGCACAGAGAAGGTGAGCGTGAGGCGTGGTTTTCTTACCGGACGTCCGCGCCGCCTCCAAAGTTGGGAACCAATCGCACCTCGCCATCCGCCCGCCAACCCTTCTTCAAAAGGTTGAATGCCGCCCCATTGACAGATACGTTGTCAGTGGTCAGCGCCATGCACCTGTCCACTAGCCCCCACTCCTCAATCACCTCCTCCAAGATCTTCGCCACCGTCTCTCCTGTGTGCTCGGCCGGCAGGGGTCGGAAGTCAAGCGTCGCCTGTCGCAGCTTGAATTCAGCTTCGATGTAGTGCGCGGTAATCCCCATGAACCCCAACTAGTTCTCCGCCGACCAGATGTCCATCGTGACCGAGATGGACCCCACGCCCGCGTCCGCCCGCAGCTCCGCCTTGGCGAGCTCCGTTGCCTTGGCCGCCTGCCGCATGATCATACGGGCCAACTTCTGCAGCGATGGAATGGCCCCCGGCTCCCCCAGCCGCGGGTTAGCCTTGGCCATCATGCGGCGGAACTGGAAGGGTAGCAAGTGGGAGCAAGAATTATGGAGGCACGTCAAGAATTTGGAACGTGCGAGACAGACGCCCTAGACCCGCGGTGAAATGAAAGCATTGCATAGTCTCAACGCCACGAGAATGAGCAAGCATTGTAGAGGGCGGGGGATAGTATTACGTACGGTGTCTCGCTCGACGGTGCTGAATGGTGAGTCGGTGTCGACAATGTACTCGACCAGTAACTGCTCGAACCGCTCCAAGTCCATGGGCTTCTGAAAGAACCGCCTGATGCGCCTCTTGCCCACCTGGCCCCCGGTCACCTCCCCCTCGTCAGGCAAGATCGGCTAGGGGGCTGATCCGGCCCACCCACCCTCGCCGTCGGGCACCTCACCCTCCACCCCAAACCCGCCTCGGGGTATCTTATCCTCCACCTTCATCTCCCCGGGCCGCCGCATGTGGACAAGGATGTCCCAAGTCGGGCGGTGGTGCGGCAGCATGTGCACCTTCCCGTTCTGGGTGTTGCGCTTGGTGAAGCTCAACTGGGCTTTGCACCTCCTGCAACGCGTCCACTCCGTATTGGGCTGCGTGTCAAAGCACTGCCCCACAATATGTGGTGGATCCTTCTCCCCCCCCCTCCCCCCAGCCGGTGCAGACCCATGGGCCTGTGCTGTCTCCCCAACTCCCCCACACCGCCCCGCCCCCTTCCTCGCACACGTGCCTCCCCTTGCAGCGCCCTTCTTTCCGCCACCACCACCCTTCCCCCCAAGACCATCCGCATGTAGATGGCCCGGTGACATCCTGGACCTCCCCCTCTCTCCCAACCCCGCCCCTGCCATCCCTCCACCTCTCCCTCTCCCATGCTCACTCCCTCTCCCCCTCCCCCTCCCTCGCGCCGTCTCGTCTGCCCCCCCCTCCCTGACGCCTTAACCTTCTTCCCAACCATACCCCCGGAGAGGTGGAAGGCCATTCCAATCTTGCGCTTCCCTTTGGACCCCTCCATCCCTCCACCAAAGGCCTCTCCAACGCCCCTCCCCTCTTCCTCCTCATCATCATCCCCATCCACCTCCTCCCCATCACCCTCCTCCTCATCCCCCTCCCCGTTGTACTCCTCATCCTCCTCACCCCCCTCCTCCTCCTCCCCCTCCTCCTCCTCCTCATCCTCCTCCTCCTCCTCCTCCTCCTCCTCCTCCTCCTCCTCCTCCTCCCTCCTCCTCCTCCTCCTCCTCCTCCTCCTCCTCCTCCTCCTCCTCCTCCTCCTCCTCCTCCTCCTCCTCCTCCTCCTCCTCCTCCTCCTCCTCCTCCTCCTCCTCCTCCCCCGCATCATCGTCCTCCCCCTCATCCTCCTCCCCCCCCCTCCCGCCTCCCCGGCGTCGCCCTCCCACCCCCGCATGCCCATCGCCCCGCCGCCCCCCCCCCCTTCCCCACCCGTCGCAGCTCGGAGCCGCCAGGCGTGCCTGTCTTCCTCCTCCACCCTCACGACCACCCCCTCCACCTGCGGGACAGCACCCGCACCTCCAGCGGCACTGCCCTGAGTTCCGTGGCAACCGCCGCCAACCACCAACTCCCCTCCGCCATACGCTCCAGTGCGTGCAGAGCCGGAGGTGAGCTTTGCAAATAAGGCCTTGTCCTGCTGCCTGCGCTGAGCTCGCGCCTCAACGGTCGTCATCCCGGTGGCGCTGCCATAGCGCCCCCTCCCCTCAACCCCCGCGCCCCGACTAGGCCCTCCGCCGCTCCGCCCCGCCCTACCGCGTGGACCGCGGGCACGCGGACCCATCGTCGCCCCAAATCCTACTTGCAAAAACCCCCCTAGTCCCTACGGGCTAAGCTAAGAAGGTTGTGCCGGACTATGGGCGTGGATTTGGAGCCTCTGGGCTAAAACCCTACGGCAAGGCACGCCCGATGGTCGGATTAGCGATGAAAACAGCTCTATAAAGGGCAATCTATGATAAACCATAAACCCTAGCCGTTGCCGTCACACTCGCGTGCCACACGGACGATGCTACGCGATGGCGCCAAAACCCCGCACGTCGGGGAAGGTGCGGTGCGTACGAGCAAAAACGGCGCGACGAAAAGAGAACGACACCCTAGGTGTGGATTTGTGCCTAAGTAGTTTAGGGAGGTACCTAGACTAGGAGTATGAATTGTTGCTCCTATCTATGCTTACTTAGGAATGGGGGAGTGGAGGCGTGGCTTTGTGGCTAAGGGAGTTCCTTCCAAGGGTTTGCAAGGTGAGCTTGCATGGAAGCTTGGGAACGGGAGTGGGGAGGTGGGAAATGAGTTTGGAATTTGTTGGGGTGGGGGTTCTCTCAAGGAGAATTGGTCGCAGCCCTTTTGGGCTTCGTTTCTCCCCCCCCCCCCCAAATCTGCCAATTTCGCGTTGCGATACTTGGGAAAATCGCCCGCGATTTTTAAAAGTCGCATATCGCAATTTATCGCGCAAAAAAAAAGCGATCAAAACGCGATATCGCAATTATTGTGCGATATTATCGCATCGCATCGCTGCGATTTTTACAAAAAGGGGGAAAATTGCTATCGCAAGTCAATAGTGGGAGGTCAATAGTGGGAGGTCAATAGTGGGTGGGAGGTCAATAGTGAGAGGTCAATAGTGGGAGGTCAATAGTGGGAGGTCAATTGTGGGAGGTCAATAGTGGGAGGTCAATAGTGGGAAGTCAATAGTGGGAGGTCAATAGTGGGAGGTCAATAGTGGTAGGTCAATAGTGAGAGGTCAACAGTGGGGGGTCAAGAGTGGGAGGTCAATAGTGGGAGGTCAATAGAGGGAGGTCAATAGTAGGAGGTTAAGTCAATAGTGGGAGGTCAAGTCAATAGTAGGAGGTCAATAGTGAGAGGTCAATAGTGGGAGGTCAATGGTGGGAGGTCAATGGTGGGAGGTCAATAGTGGGAGGACAATAGTTAGAGGTCAATTTTGGGGGGTCAATAGTGGGAGGTCAATAATGGGAGGTCAATAGTGGGAGGTCAATAGTGGGAGGTTAAGTCAAAAGTGGGAGGTCAAGTCAATAGTGGGAGGTCAATAGCGGGAGGTCAATAGTGAGAGGTCAATAGTGGGAGGTCAATAGTGGGAGGTCACTAGTGGGAGGTCAATAGTGGGAGGTTAATAGTTGGAGGTCAATAGTGGGAGGTCACTAGCGGGAGGTCTTCACTGGGAGGTCAATAGTGGGAGGTCAAGAGTGGGAGGTCAATAGTGGGAGGTCAATAGTGGGAGGTCAATAGCGGGAGGTCAATAGTTGGAGGTCAATAGTGGGAGGTCAATAGTTGGAGGTCAATAGTGGGAGGTCAATAGTGGGAAGTCAATAGTGGGAGGTCAATAGTGGGAGGTCAATAGTGGTAGGTCAATAGTGAGAGGTCAACAGTGGGGGGTCAAGAGTGGGAGGTCAATAGTGGGAGGTCAATAGTGGGAGGTCAATAGAGGGAGGTCAATAGTGGGAGGTTAAGTCAATAGTGGGAGGTCAAGTCAATAGTAGGAGGTCAATAGTGAGAGGTCAATAGTGGGAGGTCAATGGTGGGAGGTCAATGGTGGGAGGTCAATAGTGGGAGGACAATAGTTAGAGGTCAATTGTGGGGGGTCAATAGTGGGAGGTCAATAATGGGAGGTCAATAGTGGGAGGTCAATAGTGGCAGGTTAAGTCAAAAGTGGGAGGTCAAGTCAATAGTGGGAGGTCAATAGCGGGAGGTCAATAGTGAGAGGTCAATAGTGGGAGGTCAATAGTGGGAGGTCAATAGTGGGAGGTCAATAGTGGGAGGTTAATAGTTGGAGGTCAATAGTGGGAGGTCACTAGCGGGAGGTCTTCACTGGGAGGTCAATAGTGGGAGGTCAAGAGTGGGAGGTCAATAGTGGGAGGTCAATAGTGGGAGGTCAATAGCGGGAGGTCAATAGTTGGAGGTCAATAGTGGGAGGTCAATAGTTGGAGGTCAATAGTGGGAGGTCAACAGTGGGAGTTATTCAGTGGGAGGTCAATAGTGGGAGGTCAATAGTGGGAGGTCAATAGTGGGAGGTTAATAGTGGGAGGTCAATAGTGGGAGGTCAATAGTGGGAGGTCAATAGTGGGAGGTCAATAGTGGGAGGTCAATAGTGGGAGGTCAATAGTGGGAGGTCAATACATTAGTGGGAGGTCAATGGCGAGATTTGCTCCTGCAGAGGTGCTCCGGCTAGCATGAGTGCGATTCGTCACGTACAGCGAGCGTCGCCAGAAGTATGCCATGGTACACGGGGAGAGTGGCGGGCTGGCAGCCCAGGACATGGGAGCACGGGGGAGTGTGGGGGGAGTGGGGGCACTGTGCAGGGGGGCTGGAGCGAGTGCCTGCAAGTTAAGCTCCAGGCGGGATCAGCGCGGCCGCGGCGTGGATGAATAACCGTAAGGGCGAATGGAGCATCGTCTCGCCATGGTCGACTCTCCCAGCCAAGGTGCAAAAACACGGTAATCGTATTATACGGGCCGTATAATACGACTGTATTTTTAAGCCATTTTATGAAAAAAAAAAAAAAAAAAAAAAAAAATGTTTAAGTTTTTTTTTTTTTTTTTTTTTGTTCTGCAGATCCACGCACATAACAGATCCGCGCATTTCGGCAGGCGAAATGCGCGAATCTGACATTTTTCCGTCGAAACGCGAGATGCGTGCATTTATGCTGGCGAAATGCCAGATCCCTGCATTTCGACGGTAAAGCCGCGATTTTCGGCCGTATATTCCAGCTGGTTAAAAAAAAACCGCCGGAAAAAACGGCCGTTGTTTTGCACCACCGTCAAAATTAGGCATGAGCACGGGGCGAGGCGAGGATTCCTTGACCCGAGGATCTCATCCTCGCGCCATAGTCGGGGCGGGTCGAGGAATCCTCGCCGAGGATTATCCTTGAAAATCCCCCTCGACCCCCGGGTTTTGGGGTCGAGGATTGAAATCCTCGCCTCGAGGATTAATTCCTTGACCCGGGGCGAGGATTCCTTGACCTGGGCGGCTGGGGGTTTAGGGGGGGGGGGAGAAATGGGAATATGTGCGGGAAGAATGAGCCTTATCCAGGTTTTCCTCGCAAGGATACAAAATCCTCGCCCATTTGCCTCGAGGAAAAGTCGAGGCCTCGAATCCTCGCCGGGGCGGGGTGAGGATTCCTCGCAAGGATTTTTCCCAGAAATCCTGCCTCGACCCCCGGAATTTCGAGGCGAGGATTTCCGAGGCGAGGAAATCCTCGCCTCGTTGCTCATGCCTACTCAAAATGGCTCGTCTGACTGTTTTTAATCGTATTATATGGCCGAAATTTTTGGTACCATACCATGCGGTAAATTTTTTAAAAAAAACGCTGTTTTTTTGCACCTTGCTCCCAGCAGACGAGTTGAGTCCAACTCCACTCGGTCTGAGTCGGGCAACTAGAAAAACCGACTGGTGTCTCACCTTTACGGCCGATCCTGCTCGAGTCGACCTTGGAGGGTCGACGCCACATCCGCACGTATTGGCGGTCGAAACGATCCGCGCAGATGAGGCCGCGAAACTATCTCAGTCGAGTCAGTTTTTACTCCACTTGATTATGAATGGTGGATCTTTCTCTGACCTATGGGCAGCCACTTGACTGCTCATGTATTTTGTTTCTTATTCACCGATGAGCCCAGCAATGAGCCCACAAGTTTGAGGTCCACATTTCCATGTGCGCTCTTTTTCCCGTGCGCTCGTTCCCTGCCGCTCTCAGTCGTACTTCGTGCAGATCGACAGCATCCTCAACAAGCTCTTCACTGTGAGCACCCATGCCATCCACACCCATGCCATCCACACCCATGCCATCCACACCCATGCCATCCACTCCCATGCCATCCACACCCATGCCATCTATGCCACACATGCCACCCATGCCGCCAATACCACCCATGCCACCAATACCACCCATGCCACCAATACCACCCATGCCACCAATACCACCCATGCCACCAATACCACCCATGCCACCAATACCACCCATGCCACCAACACCACCCATGCCACCCATACCACCCATGCCACCGATACCACCCATGCCACCCATACCAGCATGCCACCCGAAGCCTTGCACCATTGCAAGTGCTGGCTCCAGTCATGGCTTCGTTCCTAAGTTGCTACCTTACGCGTCTTTAGCCCACGTACACGTAACGTACGCGTACATCTGCCAGGCAGGCCTTTTTTTCCGGGCAAAAAATTCCCCGAAAAACAAAAGCAACCTAGGACTTGTACTAGTGTGTTGAGGGCTCGACTACCGCTGAGGCCGAGATAGCTCCTGCTCCGCATAGATTTCCCCCGTCAATCTCCGTCGTCTCTAGCTGGTGGTATGAGCGCTCCTCCAAGTCCTAAGATGCTACTTGGTCGAGACTTTGTTGCTGCGGGAGTTGGTTAGCAACTGACATTCGTCGAGGGCGGAAGGGGAGACAAATATCAAGGGGGGTTGAGCTGCGTAGGGGTTGTTCGTTGACTGGTTCGATTGCTGGCGCGTCAAATTTGATGCGCACCAGCGACGAGATTTCGCGCACGCGGGATTTCGCCAACCAGTCAACGAATGCATGTTCTCATCAGTCTACTAGAAGTTTTGAACTATGAATGCTTTTACAAAAGTCAGCTTTCCGTCCCCCCTAGTTTTTTTTCCCGGGCAGCAGAAGACATGTAGGCTGCCCGTACATACAGGCCTAAACCAGTATTGTGTAAACGTACGTAAACGTTAACGTAGGAACCAACTTAGCTTCATTCATGGCTCCATTGATGTTCTTCTTCCCTCCACTCGCCTTCCATCGATGTGTGTGCCCCCCCATTGTCTTCCTCCCTCCCTCCCTCCCTCCCTCCCTCCCTCCCTCCCTCCCTCCCTCCCTCCCTCCCTCTCTCCCTCCCTCCCTCCCTCCCTCCCTCCCTCCCTCCCTTTCTCCCTCCCCCCCCGCTTCTCTCTCCCCCTCTCTCTCCCCCTCTCTCTCCTCTCTCTCCCCCTTCTCTCTCCCCATCTCTCTCCCTCCTCTGCGGCCTGGCAGCTCAGGGAGTACATTGACGACACCGAGGACTACATCAACATCCAGGTGCGCGCAGCATGCAGGTGGGCACAGCATGCAGGTGGGCGCAGCATGCAGGTGGGGGCGACTGTTGCTTGCTGTGATTGGGGTTGAGGTGCAGAGGTGAGATGCTGGGCTCATACAGACATGAATCGCTGGGCGTACCAGGGGCTGCCTTGCTCAGCTGGATCGTTGTCACTCTCCTCGTCTCTCTTCCCCCCCTTGAATGCCCTTCTGCTCCCTTCCTCTCATTTCCTCTCCCTTCTAATCTGTTAATCTCATCCTGGCTTGATGCACCTTCGCATGTCTTGTTGCTGCGTGCTGCAGATTGACAATCACAGGAATCAACTCATCCAGGTGAGCTCGCCTCAACCATCTCATTTACTCGCAGCTCGTTGTCGTATCGACCGTGCCTTCTTACCCCATCCGCTTGCCCTCTCGCTCCACGCTATGAGGCAATAGCACTATTCCTAAGTTGCACTAAACGTGTATGGCGTTTTATACGCTAGCGTATATACGCTATACGCTTTTTTGGGGCCTAGTATACGCTAGGTATACGCTTGTTCGGGCAGGTGAAAAAGTTTACCCCGGGCAGGGAAAAAAACCGCGCCTAGGGAGGGGGGAAAAAGGGGAATGTAGTGTGAGGCATAGATTTTCATTGCAACATGTAAGAGAGAACAAATTTAAGCCTTTAAGGCATAAATAACTTACATGTCAAGGTTTCCCCAAAGCCCCTTCCCTTCCCTCAGCCAAGTAAGTACTACCCCGCTAACACACTCCCACGTCCCCCATCTCCCCCAAGTGCATGCTTGCCAAACCTGCTGCACATCCCCCTAACCCTCAGCCTCCTCCTCCTCCTCCTCAGCCTCCTCCTCCTCCTCCTCCTCCTCCTCCTCCTCCTCCTCCTCCTCCTCCTCCTCCTCCTCCTCCTCCTCCCCATACTCATCATGCAGTACTGCCTCATCCTCCAGGTCATCATCCACCAGCTCCCCCTCCGCATCCACATTGTAGCCCGCCGGGGTGGGGGGCTCTGGGATGTTCCCGGCGAGCACCACCCTCTCCTCCTCGCTGGACAGGTGCCAGTTGTGCACAACGTTCCAGTTGTGCGCAACGTACACCAAGTCCCTGCATTTTTCTGATCCAGCCGGTTGCGGCGCGCAGTGTGCACCTACTCCCACACCGCCCATCCGCGCTCGCAGCTGGCAGCAGATGCCGGCTGCGTGAGCACACGGCGTGCCAGCGTTGCAAGCTCGGGACAATCGGTGCCATGCCACATCCACCATTCCTCCATTGTCATCGTCCCCGCCTTCACGTCCGCCCTTTGCTCGATTGCAGTAGGCATACCAAAGCTCCCCCTCATTTTCAAGAACGCCGTGACCCCTTGCTGCAGAACAACTGCCGCGCTCTTGCCGTTCACCTCCTTCCTGGAGATGGTGATGCTCTTGCTGTAGTCACTGATAAATGCCTTGAAAAGCTTGGTGCACTCAGTGTCTGGGCCAAAAATCTTCTTTGTTTGGTTGGCCGGATTGAGGATCCGGCCAACCGCATGCATGGGGCAAGCCATGCTTTTGTCCCACCGCTTCTGCAGGATCTTTGTGATCCCCTTCTTGTCGGCTGGCCGCAGCTGCTCATCATCCTTTTTCAGCAGGCCATGCACATCCTCGGTAAGCTTTAGCATGAGTTCATAAATGTTGCCCATCATCCCCTTTGCCGACGAATCTGTTGCCCGCACGATGTTGTACGGCAACTTCAACAGCTTCACGAAGAACTCTGCTGCAGCCCACCAAGCCCGGTCCAAGATGATGCTCTGGATCTCATCGGCCGCCTCCTTCTGATTCCCAACCGCCCATGCCTTCCACTGCTCGCCCGACACCATCTGCGCTAGCTTCTCCCTTAGCTTGACAAGCCGGGACACGGCTATGTACTGAGTGCCGAACCGAGTGCCCGCCGGCTTCAACATCTGCAGCACCTTGCCGCCTGGCTCCCCCGGCTCCCGGAGGTAATTCCTCGTCCAATGGTGGTTGCGTACGTAGGTAATGACTTCGTTTGCGCAGAGGACGACATTCTTCGCCCACGACTGCTTCCCGATGTCCTCCATCATCAGGTCCAGCACGTGGGTGGCGCACGGAACCTGCTGGATGTGCGGATGCTCCTGGATCAGAACCCGGCAGGCCTTGCCGTAGTTGCTTCCGCCATCCATGCAGAGTGCGACCACATTCTCTGGTCCGACCTTCTGCAGGATGGGGCGCAAGAGGCCGGCGATGTAGCCGCCGGTCTTGCTCTCCATCCGGCAATCGATGCTCTCCACGAAGACAGCTCCAGAGTCGTTCACAAGGAGGACATTCGCCTGTGGTCGACCATTCCGGTCGGTCATCATGTCGGAGGCAATCGTCACGCCAGTGCCTTCCCAAGTCTCCCGAATTGGTTGCAGCCCTTCGTCGATGGGCGTGCGGACAGCCTTCAACCCTGCACCGCCAATGTAGTTGCGGTTGGGAGGCATGTAGGTAGGTTCGGCAGCACCGATTGCCCGCACTGCATTGAGGAAGAGCGGGTGGCGGACGTGGTGTTCCGGGATGCGGAGGCCGGCAAACATAAGACACAACGCCTCGTCGGCCTCCTTCCGCGCATGTGCAGCCTTGTCGCCAAAGAAATCAGTGATCTTGGCGTGTTTCCCCCCCCCTCCTCCAACAGCAGCAAGTGCTGCATCTGTTGCATTCTGCTTTGACGCCTTAGCCTGCCCTTTTTTCTCATATAGAGCGCGTATTTCATCACGGACCTCCTTTGGCGCCGCCACGCACAATGCAACCTCGCGACGCCTCATATTATCCCACCCAGAGAGATGCTGCGCACACCTGATTGGTATGCCACTAAAAACCGCCGCGCAAAACCTGCACTCGTACCTTTGCACGCCTCCATCAGGCTGAGGAAGCAAGAGCTTGAAGTGCTTGTAAACCTCATGAGTACTATCAGGTGCGTACTTGTTAGACGACTCGGAAGCTGCTGCAGCTACGACAGGAGGATCCTGGGGGTTCGACATTGCACTGCCTATAAAACGACTCGACGCGGCGCTCCCTAAGGTTTGATCGTAGCTGAATCTGCCGCCTAACGCAGCTGGTAAGTTACGAGATCTGGTTTACGTATAGTGTGTTTGGTGGTAGAGGGACTCAGGGCACGTTTTAGGTTTGGTTGGGATAGGTAGATGCCTTGGGGTGCAGTGCGGTTGGGGGGGGCAGATTGGTTGGAAGTTGGTTTTGGGCGAAAATTTGGGATCTCGACATTTCGCGATAGTGTGGCTGGCTTCGCCACGTCGCAAAGTGGCGATCGTTTTTTTTTAGTTTTTTTCGACGGGCTGCCCCTGAAATTTCAGCCGAGCGTTTAGCGTTTATACGCTCGTATGGCGTATAGCGTATATACGTGTCGTATATACGACAAACGTTGAGGATTTCGAGCGTTTAGTGCAACTTAGCACTAATCATTTCGTCGCCCGCATTCACCATGCCCCATGTGCTTCATCACATGCACTCTGTCGGCCGATATGCTCCCACGTCCTTTCCATTCTGGGTCCTTTATAGGGCAGCGTAGCATTGAACCAAGATACATTGCCACTCAACCCCCCTTCCCACCCCCCCCTCCCCTGCCTCTGGGTGGCAGCTGGAGCTGGTGCTGAACGCGGGCATCATGGTCACCTCCATCTCTGCCACCGTGGTCGGCATATTTGGAATGAACATCCCCTATGCCTGGAACACAGACCCCTCAGCGTTTGCCTGGGTGTGTTTACAACCCAATTCCTTCAATCGCTGTATTGGTACTTTGTCTTTGCCTTCCTCCATCACAGGTCGTAGTAAGCATAGTACTTATTTACTGGTTCGTCCTGCCTACTCAGAGTGTTTTGCTCACAAGTGCATCTTTTTCCTCTCTTTTATCTGAGCTGTGCTTTTTCAGGTGGTGGCGCTGGGAACACTAGTGCCATTCCTCCTTTTTGTTGCCCTCGTTTGGTATGCGAGGTATCATAAAATTTTGGCGTAATCCAATTTTGTTCTTGAAAGCGGTGTCGTCACCAACTCCCAGATTCAGGGTTTTTTCAAGAGTGTTTGCTTGTACCTGTAGAAACGCTACTGTCCCTGTAATAAGGAATTACCCAGGATCAGGATTCTTTGGAACCATGAGAGTTGAAGTCAGCAGAAGACTCAGAGGCCCTTGTAAGAACACTATGTCGAGTGACCCGCTGGGTTACCCTTAAAAAGATCCTTGGAGAAGGGCCACAGGTGCAGAGCCTGGGGGGCTATGGGCGCACTTACCCGCTATTTAACAAGCCCTTTTAACCCAGTGGTTAGTGACTGGGTTTCTGACACACTATATCAAGCAAGGATAATGCAACGATCACTACATAGGTAGTAGGAAAAATGTTAAACAAACCTCCAACTAAACCTCTTTCCGTAACTTTATGTTACAACTTCTCACTGCAACCTCTCGCTGTACTGTTCATACATACGTTGACTCGGGTAGCTGACGCCACCCGCTCGCGTCCTGTGTATGAGGTAAGGGCGCATTCCTACGGGCCTTTCGTCGTGGCAGTTTATGGAGTGACGAAATGTTCCCGCCTATTCTGCCACTCGTCAGTTTGACGCGCCGATTTTGTGCGACTTCTGTAACGCTCTGATTGGACTCTGCGATGTACGCAAGTTGAACGACAGCTGTGAATTGCAGCTGCTCCCGAATGTTGGGAGCAACA
The DNA here is from genome assembly GCA_027943415.1 of Closterium sp. NIES-67. Lineage (NCBI taxonomy): Eukaryota > Viridiplantae > Streptophyta > Zygnematophyceae > Desmidiales > Closteriaceae > Closterium > Closterium sp. NIES-67. Next base: position 108,194 of record BQMB01001198.1, on the reverse strand, counting down.
CAGCTGGAAGTTCAGACCTATCGCGACAAAGCAACCTCGAAAATCTGCCCAACCAACTCGCCAACGCATGGAAAAAAGGCGTCAATGGCCTTTTTGTGAGGCCGATGGGCACGATCCCTTGCGGGGTGCGGCAAAGTTTCCCGTCTGTGTGCGTTTGTAGTGGTGGTGTCACATTTTGTTAGGGTCAGCAAAAGAATGTTTTTGAGTTTTGTGTTTCGAACATGTTATAGAATTGGAACCAGTCACTCAAGCATCACATGCCATATGGAATCGCTGAGGTATCGTTCAGGGTCGCAAACAAAAAATGCAATGTGATGAGAAGTTGGACCAAACTGCCACACAACTTGAGGAATCTACACCAAAATGACGAAAGCTATATCAGAAAGAATAATGACTAGAGTGGGGAGATACAAGGCAATATAGTCTAGAGAGTTGTACCCACTAAGGCACAAATATATATAGTCTACAGTAACTGCAAAAGTTATGTTTGACACATCCTCTAGACTATATAGGGGCAGTGCCTAACAAGGGAAGAAGCAGCTCAAGGCGGCACTACTAGTCCAGCCGCTGAGACAAGGGTCTAAAGACCAGTCAAAGGAATACAGACAAGGCAAGAGCAAGACCAGGGCGGCACTACTAGTCCAGCCACTGGGAGAGGCCACAAGGCCAGTCAGGGTAAAATATATATATAAAGGACAGTACAAGGTCAAGGCCCTAGCAAATGAGAGGCTACAGGAACGAGACCTAGCTGTACACAGTGCCGCTGATGATCTTTAGGCGCAAGCGCCTTCGTAAAGATATCAGCTGTGTTGGCACCGGAGGCCAAGTGTACTACGCGCGCCTGGCGGCGCTGCTGGAGCTCGCGCAGGAGGAAGTACCGCAGCTGGATGTGCTTCCCTCTGCCCTCGAGTCGAGGCTCCTGACACAGGAGGATCATGGCCCTATTGTCAGCGTAAAGGAACGGGGCAGAGCTAGGCCGCTCACCTAAGTCAGTGAGCAAAAAGGTCAGCCAGCGGAGCTCCTGTGCCGCCATGGCACCGGCGCAGATCTCGGCCTCACAGCTGGACTGGGCAACAGACGAGGAGCGGGTAGCTCTTCACGAGACGGCACCTGAACCAAGGCTGAAGTAGTAGCCCTGCGAGGACCTGAGGGTCTCGGCGTCGTCTGCCCTAGAAGCGTCTGTGTGCCCAGTAAGGACCACTGGCCTGCGCCCTCCTAGCACGAACCCCATGCCCGATGTACTTGCAAGATAACGCAAAACCCTCTTAGCGGCAGACCAGTGTTGAGGTCGGTGTCTGCCTGTAGCCACAAAGCGAGCCAGGATGCTGAGAGGGTATGCGAGATCTGGGCGAGTGCAAGTCATCAGGTACATGAGGCAACCCACCAGCTTTGCGTAAGGACCACTGGGCTCTGCAGACTCCTCTGGAACAGGAGCAGAGAGCCTCTGGTCTAGGGGCAGAGGAGTGGGCTGTGCGGAGGAGAACTGAAGGCCGAACCTCTGAAGGACCAGGTGCACCAAGTGTGACTGAGTCAAAATGATAGTACGTGCTGCTCTGTCCCTGGAGATCTGCAAGCCAAGGTAGTGGCGCAGTTCTCCAAGGTCACTGCAGGTGTGTCTCTTCAGCAGCTCTGCCTTCACGGAGGCCAGTGCGTCCCTCTCTGCCGTGGCGAAGACCAGGTCGTCTACGTAAACAAGGATGTAGAACGGAGTCTGGCCAGCACGAACGAAGAGCGAGGGGTCTGCAGAGGACGGAAAGAACTGCAGGTCAGCAAGCGTAGCACGCAGCGTGTCGTGCCACTCATGGGGAGCCTGCCGCAGGCCGTAGACGGGGCGCCGCAGGAGCCACTGGGTCCCAGGAGGGAAGGTGCCAGTGAAGCCCTGAGGGTCGCGCAGGTAGACCTGCTCGTGTAGACTGCCCTGAAGAAATGCACTGGAGAAGTCGAGGGAGTGAAGCTCGTAGTCACGCTGAGATGCTACGTGTAGTAGCACCCCAAGAGTAGTCATCTTCGGGGTCGGAGCGAAGGTCTGGAAGAAGTCCACCCCTTCACGCTGACTGAAACCTCTAGCCACGTAGCGCGCCTTGAACACAGGCGGCTCTCCAGGAGGGCGCTTCACCTTGAAGAGCCAGTGGCCATCGACTACGTTCACCCCAAGTGGGGGAACTGCGTCGACGTAGGTGCCGGTGGATCTCCAAGATGCCATCTCCTGCTCCATGGCAGCTATCCACTGAGAGGCCCATGGTCCCGAGACCGCCTCAGCGTAAGTGCGAGGGGTCGGGATGTCGAAAGCGTCAGGGTCACCCTCAGGGACTAGAAGCATAGAGCATAGATGGGGAGCAGCCTCGGACAGGACAGCAAGCTCGTACTGGCGATCCTCTAGGACGTCACTGCCGAGGGCAGGAGCACCCTTGGCAGACGGAGGACAGGCAGGGTCAGAGACCAGAGCGGTGGCGTAGTCAAGGCGGCGGGTAGAGGCGAAGTCAGCAACCGCAGCGAGAAGGGCATCAAGACTCGAAACGGGAACAGACGGGTCAGTAACGAGAGAGGCAAGGATGCGAGGAACAAGAGGACGAGTGGCATGCAGGTAGTCAGACAGAGGTTGGGGAGCAGCAACAAGGGAGGATGGAGGGGGCAACGGGAGAAGGGGAGGACGAGACGCATGGGAACATAGCAACATAGGGTGAGAGCGCGAGACAGGGGAGACAGATTGAGCACGGGAGGGGCGGCGAGACCAGACATGAGACGGAGGAGTCGGGTCGGGAGACAGAGGAGGGGACAAAAGAGGGTAACGAGGGGGGAAACGGGCCAGAGACAAGTCCGGAGGAGGGAACACAGGACCGTAGACAGGAGGAGGAGGAGGCATGGGCACGGGGTCAGGGGACGGAAGGCTGAGCAGACGAAGAGCGGACACCGGCGGGGACTGCTGCAGCGGCGGTGTGACACCGACACCGGGACCACAAGTGGCCTGGCGGCTACCTCCAGAACACTCCACGCCAGCACACCCAGAAGGAACACCCCCAGAGCCCAGAACCCCTCGAGCACCGGTACCAACCCCAGGCCCGCCGGGACAAGCCACGACAGGATTCCCAGGACTAGGTACCCACCCCAACTCCAGCACCCCCAGAGGGAATGAACGGCTGCGGCGACGGCTGCGGCGGCGGCGGCTGCAACGACGGCGGCTGGGACAGCGGGGGCGACATCGGCTGCGGAGGTGGCGGAGGAGGAGACATCGGAGAAGGGGAAGGCGGCGAGGACTGCGCTGCAGGACCACCAGAGTCAGCAGACTCCTCAACCGGGACAACCGACGTAAGTGGGGTGACGTGGGACACACCAGAGGGGGAAGGACGGGGAGGGGGAGGAGGAGGGGCGGCGACGACCGGGGAAGAGGGGACCAGGAACAGGGGGGGGGTAACTAGGGGACCGCGGTGGGGGAAGCGACGGAAGAAGGAGACGCACTCGTCAAAGGTGACGTCGCGAGAGTGAAAGAACCAGTGAGATTGCGTGTGGTAGAAGTGCCAGTCAGACGCGTCAAGGGGAAAGCCGAGGAAGACACAGGGAAGGGTGCGAGCAGTGAGCTTGTTCGTGCCAGAGGCACGAACGTGAGCAAGGCAGCCCCAGACGTTGAACGCAGACGCGTCACCAGGTGACCCAGACCAAAGAAGGGTCGGCGAAACCTGAGGTTGCTGGGGGTGCAGCCACAGGTTAAGCTGGTGAGCGGCGTAGCGAACGGCGAACGGCCACAGAAAATGGGGTGCACCGGCATGGATCATGGAGGTGCGAGCCACCTCCATGACCAAACCGATGCGTTGCTCAGCAACCCCATTCTGCTGCGGGGAGTCTGGAAAGGTGAACGTCTGGGTGATGCCCTCCGCACGACAGAAACGACCAAGGACACCAGAGGCAAACTCGCCACCACGGTCAGAGTGGAGGCGCAAGACAGGGAGACCGCGGTGGACACGCGCAGCGACCAGCCATGGGATAAGAACGGCAGGCACGTCGGCCTTCCGCTCCAGGGGGAACACAGTGGTGTAGCGCGTGTAGTCGTCGACAAGCACTAGGAAGTAGCGCTCTCGACGCGGCCCATGGACGGGGGCGGGGCCCCAGACGTCCATGTGCAGAGTCTGTAGCGGTGCTGTGGTAGGGGGAAACGAGGAGGATTGAGGGGCACGGCGGAGCCGGCCCTCGACGCAGGGCATGCAAGGTGGGGCTGGGGAGGAGGGAAACTCAGGGAACGATCCGGGGAGGCCTAGGACGAGACCGTGCTGTGACATGTGACGCAGACGCGGGAGCGCAGGGTGACCTAGGCGGTGGTGCTTGAGAAGGGTCAGGTGGGTGAGAGACCGACAAGAGCAGGTAGCAGCAACCTGAGGAGACGCAGCCACCTGAGGGGGGGTCCCAGCCGGGGGGATCACCGTGTCCAGTGTGAAAAGACTGGACACCGGGTCCCGGGGGAACGTGGACAGAGGGGCACCAGTGGCGGCCTCGGTACAGACAGCGTACCGCTCGTGTCCAGGGAACGTAGTGGTGACGCCAAGGTCCTGAAGGCAGCCGACACCAACTAGGTTCCTGGAGAACGAGGGGATGTGCAGTCCTGTGAGCGAGCCCGAAGGAACCGCCGGGCAGGGGAGGGTGGTGGAACTGTGGGCAACTACAGGGCCGGAGGAGGGGTCAGCAAGAGAGACTGCGGCAGGGACAGGGAGCGGTGTCAATGTGGTAGAGTCGCGGAAGAAGCACCGGGAAGCGCCAGAGTCGAGAGTGAAGGAGAGCGCGGCAGTGGCGGCCGGAGGCGAAGCAGCGACAGAAGCACCAAGGCTAAACAAAGCAGGGGATCATATGCCTGACGCAGCAGGGGAGTCTAAGCAAGGCACGCCTACACTAGACAACAAGGGGTAATAAGACGGAAGCACACTAGAGTCATCAGCATACATCACATGCAGAGCAGTAACAATGTCATCCATATCCAGATCAAAAATCTGAACCCTATGACAAAGCAAGCTGTGCCAGTCTGGGAGCTCGGGCGACGGGCCGAAGCGCTGACGAAATAGGTCGTTCAGGCGACGGAAACAGCGGTCGGAGGTTTGGCCGATCTTACCGCAAACGAAGCCACGGCGAGGACTGGTCTGGAGCAGGTAGTGACAGCGAGCGGGACCCGAACCACCACCTGGCAGCCCACCACGTGCACCACCACCACGTCCAGCGCTACCACCAGCGCCAGGCCACCCGGGCGGGAGACCACTCGCCCGTCTTGGCTGCTGCTGCGACTGCTGCTGCTGCTGCTGCGACTGCTGCTGCTGCTGCGACTGCTATGGCTGCTGCGGCTGACGCGGGTCCGGCGGCAACACCGGCGGCTGCTGAGACGGCTGCTTGGCTGCACTTGTCAGGGTCCCCTCGTCCACACCACCACCAGGGGACCCAGCTCCCGCACCACCTACATCTGCACCCCCACCCCCGCCGCCACGCCCCGCCTTGGGGCGGCGACCCTTCCCCGGACGGACCTGTGCTGCAGCAGCAGTCTTAGCCACAGCAGCAGAGCCATCGGAGAAGGTGCCCTGAGCGGGGGCGCAACCCTGAAAGATAGGGACCGGCACAGTACCGCTGGTCTGGGCGATAGGGCGGTGGCGGGCCTCTATAACGGACAGGGTGTCAACAAAGTCAGTGAGGGTGAGGTCTCCGGGGTGGACGCTAAGGAAGCGGTCGCGGGCAGTGGCAAGGCGGTCAGGAAGGCGGGTGGCCAGCAAGTAGAGAGCAGAGCAGAGGGGTGGCCGGTGAGCGCAAAGCTGTGTGTCAGTGCAGGCAGCGCGCCAGGTCTCGTCTATAGTGCACAGGTGGGCGGCCAGATCAGCGACAGTGGGGAACGACGCAAGGTCAGGGAAGAGCATGGGGAGGATCAGGCGACCTACCGAGGCAGCAGGCGGGGTGGAATAGTGCTGGACAGCAGCATCTAGGAAAGCCTGGGCAGTGGTGATAGACCTGAAGCGAGGTCGCTCGGACAGGAGGAGGGCATTACTAATAGCAAGCTGTGCAACAGCGTCACGGGACAGCCAGACAAAGCGAGCAAGGGCAGCGGCCGCAGCGGACTCACGCTCAGCGGACGAGGGGTCAAGAGACAGTGCAGTGGGGGGGTCAGGGCAGGAGGGGGTACCGTCAAGATGGACAGACAGAGAGTGGCCATCCTGCCGCTGACCAGTGAGGTGGCGACGAAGGTCAGCAAGCCACGTATCAAACTCAATCGGCTGGCCCTCAGCGTCAAAGCGAAGCACCTCCGCCATCAGTGACAATAGAGGGCAGTACGGTGCGGTGCAGTACGGCAAGGGTAGTGCAGTACGGTATAGTGCGGTGCACTGCGGTGCAGTGCGGTACAGTGCGGTGCAGTGCGGTTGAGTACGGTACCGGGGGAGGGGTTCGCAGGGCGGTGCTGATCGGGAAGAACGGGACGAACCCGAGGCGGCGGCGGGCTGGCGACGACGCGAATGCAGGAGCCGGTCGGCGGACGGCAGACGCGAGGGGCCAGCAAACGGCGGCAACGGGGGCCGGCGAGGAGCTGGCGCGACGGCGAGTAGGGCCGGCCACGACGGCGAGGAGACACGGCCGCGACGGCGGCCAGGGACAGCCGCGACGGCGGCTAGTGGCGGCTGCGACGGCAGGAGTGACCGTGAGGTGGCTGGAGACAGCAGCGACAGCAGCTAGGGGCGGCCGTGAGACAGCTAGGGGCGGCCGTGGGACGGCAGGAAACAGGCGCGACGGCCAGGGGGGGGGGCGGCTAGGGACGAGCGCGACGGCCAGGGGGCCGGCTAGGGACGGGCGCGACGGCCAAGGGGCCGGCTAGGGGCGGACGCGACGGCCAGGGGGCCGGCTAGGGAGGGGCGCGACGGCCAGGGGGCCGGCTAGGGGCAGACGCGACGGCCAGGGGGCCGGCTAGGGGCGGACGCGACGGCTAGGGGGCCGGCTAGAGGCGGACGCGACGGCCAGGGGGCCGGCTAGGGGCAGACGCGACGGCCAGGGGGCCGGCTAGGGACGGGCGCGACGGCCAGGGGGCCGGCTAGGGACGGGCGCGACGGCCAGGGGGGCGGCTAGGGGCGGATGCGACGGCCAGGGGGCCGGCTGGGGGTGGACTCGACGGCCAGGGGGCCGGCTGGGGGCGGACGCGACGGCCAGGGGGCCGGCTAGGGACGAGCTTGATGGCCAGGGGGCCGGCTAGGGACGAGTGCGACGGCCAGGGGGGCGGCTAGGGACGGGCGCGACGGCCAGGAGGCCGGCTAGGGACGGGCGCGACGGCCAGGGGGGCCGGCTAGAGGCGGACGCGACGGCCAAGGGGCCGGCTAGGGGCGGACGCGACGGCCAGGGGGGCGGCTAGGGACGGGCGCGACGGCCAGGGGGCCGGCTAGGGGCGGACGCGATGGCCTGGGGGCTGGCTAGGGGCGGACGCGACGGCTAGGGGGCCGGCTAGGGACGAGCGCGACGGCCAGGAGAGCCGGCTAGGAGCGGGGCACGACGGTGGCTAGGGCCTAGGGGGCGGAAGCGTGGGCGGGCTAGGGGGAACCTAACCTACTGTGATACCATATCAGAAAGAATAATGACTAGAGTGGGGAGATACAAGGCAATATAGTCTAGAGAGTTGTACCCACTAAGGCACAAACATATATTGTCTACAGTAACTGCATAATTTATGTTTGACAAGCTATACTGCCGTAGCTCGAAGGAATGCACCCTAATGCGGAACTTCAGTTGTGCGCATCCTCTGTATGAGGTAACACGCTACTTATATGTAGAGGCATATTCCGGCTTGGTAGTCTTCCTCGAACAACCTTCAATACCCCCCCTCATTTCTGAGTGTATTCTTCTGGGTAGATATCGATGTCAACTTTTACATATGTATTCTATGTAGAAGATATAGGCTAGATAGCATTGTGTTCTTGGAGGGTACAACACCAACCCTATATCTCTCTTGTAGTCCCTTGCTTTTAGTCACTTTGTTACTCTGAGATGGTATCAGACTAGGTAGGTCCCACCCACCCGCGCTTCCGCCCTAGCCTTCCGCTGCTCACCTCGTCCTAGCCCACCGTAGTGCGCCTAGCCCTAGCTCGTCATGCCGCGCCAGCCCCTAGCCCGCCGCGCTGGCCCCTAGCCGCGCCGCGCTGGCCTCTGGTTTGCCGCGCGGCCCTCCGCTCACCGCTGGCCCTAGCTCGACGCGGCCCCTCCGCTCGACGAAGCCCCTCTGCTCGCCGCGGCCTCTCAGCTCGCCGCGGCCCCTCAGCTCGCCGCCGGCCCCTTAGCTCGCCGTGCCGCCCCAGCTCGCCGCGGGCCCCCCTGCTCGCCGCGCGGCCCCAGCTTGCCGTCGCCCCAGCTCACCGCCGGCCCCGGCTCGCCGCCGGCCTCCACCTCACCGCGCGGCCTCAGCTCGCCGCGGGCCCCTCTGCTCCCTGCCAGCCCCAGCTCGCCTCCGGCCCCCAACTTGCCGCGCGCAGCCCCAGCTCGTCGTCGCCCCAGCTCGCCGCCGGCCCCCCGCTCGCTGCACGGCCCCAGCGCGGCGCCAGCCACAGCTCGTCGCCGGCCCCTGCTCGCCGCCGGCCCCTGCCCGCCGCCGGCCCCTGCTTGCCGTCGGCCCCAGCCTGCCATGCCGCCCCAGCTAGCCGCGCCGGCGTCTGCTCACCGCACCGCCCCAGCTCGCCGCGTCGGCCCCTGATTCCCGCCGGCCCCTTACATGCCGCCGGCCTTGGTTCCTTCTCCGCGTCGGCGCCCTGCCAGCTTTCTCCTCTACCACACACCACCGCACTCCACCTCGCCCCACAGCACTCCACCGCACTCCCCCGCCTGCTCCCTTCTCCTCCGCCGAGCTCTCCAGCTGTGGCAGCTGTGCATCATGGCGAACGTTGTTCTTCGCCTGGACTCGGAGGGTCGGGCTGTCGAGTTTGAGGCGTGGCTCTCCGACCTTTGTCGTCAGCTGAAGGGCCAGCGCCAGAACGGTCAGTCCATGGACGTCCATGTTGACAGTAAGCTGCCCTATCCCCCTGCGCCTGCTGCCCTTCCTGACGCCCCCGTGTCTGCGGAGCGTGAGGCTTTCACCGATGCTCAGCTCGCCCGCTCTGTCTGGGATTCGCGTGATGCCGTTGCGCAGCTTGCTAAAAGTCACGCTCTCGCTAAAAGTCACGCTCCGTTGGGATCCCCCTGTCTGAGCGCCCCCGCTTTCAGGCCGCTAGCAGTGAGGCCCAGCTCAATGTACAGCCTCTCCCCCTCGGCGCTACCCTTTACTTCCTAGCCACGTGCCTCACACCACGGTGTCTCAAATAGGAGTGTCACGGCTCTACCATAGTACTTGTTTTGGCAGGGCATTGCAACGATTTTAACCGTTGAATGGTTACAATTGTCAACTTATACATATGTTGCTATGTAGAAGTTATAGGCTAGATACGAGTATGTTGTTAGAGGATACAACCAGAACACATATATCTCTCTTGTTCCACTTGTGTTTATCGTTCATTCACGTTAACATGGTATCATGAGTAGGTAGGTCCACCCACCCGCTTCCGCCCCGCGCCCTAGCCTACCGCGCCTCGCCAGCCCCTCGCGCCCTAGCCGGCTCCTCGTGCCTTAGCGGGCCCCTCGTGCCCTAGTCGGCCCCTAGCACCGTCACCGGCTCCTTGCGCCTTAGCGGGCCCCTAGCGCCCTCGTCGGCCCCTCGCGACGTCTCCAGCCCCTCGCGCCCTCGCTGGCCCCTCGCGCCGTAGCCGGCCCCTTGCACTGTAGCCGGTGGTCTTCGCGTCTGTAACGGTGCACGCCATCTATTCAAATATCAGTACTGAGGTAAGGCACAAAAAATATAGTGAATGTACATGTCATTATCGCAGAAATGAACGCTTTTGGCATGCCCTGAATACCAAGACTATTATTAAGCACTGAATCGATGGTTAGGTTACCGAGCCTTAGCTTATGACCAAGGTACAGAGTCCATTGTTAGTACCTAGCCTAACATTGACTACTCACTCTAGGTAAGAACCAATCCTACATTGATTGGCGAGTTAAGGGTGAGTACCAAGCCTAACATTAAGTACCGAGTCTACCGTAAGTACCAAGCCGATTGAAACGTAACGAGCTTACGGTAAGTACAAGCCTGGAATTGAGTAGCGATTTTATGCTAAGCACCATGTTTAACGTTAGTTCCAGAGTCTACAGTAGTAGCATAGGCTTGAGCAACAGGTCGGGTCGGGTCGGGTAACCCGACCCGAACCCGACTTTTTGACAGGTCAGGTTAAGGTTTCCGTAGGAAGAACCCGACCCGTCGGGTTTGTTTTTTCCCCGCCGGGTCGGGGAAATCCAAACCCGACATTTCCGAGTTTGGGTAAACCCGACATGTCGGGAGGGCCCAACCCGACTTCGGGTAATCGTCGATGGGTTGACCCGACCCGATCCAAACCGATGTTAGGTCGCGCCTTGACCCGACGCGATCTGCGCGACCAGAGCTGCACGGATCGTGAAATTTCGACCAAAAGGTTGAAATTTCAACCATAAACTTCTTCCTCCAGCTTCGACCTAGCAAACAGAAATTCCTACCGGCTTGTTTTTAAGTTTCAACTGGTCCTTTGCTTTCTTAGGCAGAAACAAAGGAAATCTGCTGTAAGCAACTTCCTTTTTATGCAGAAACGGGCCGCATTCTTCTGCTGTTAGAAATTTTGGGCCATGGACAGTTAGGGAGTGGACGGGTAAGCCTTTTGCAAGTAGGGAAAGTGCTAGAGAAGAACATGCACTTTAGGTACTGCGCTAGAAAGAGAGCCCCTTGCATACGCTTCCACTCTATGTATTGCCTCTTATTGTGGGCATGTCCCATGCAACCCTAAACCTGAGCGCACCACGTGATCCCTCGCCCCTTCCCCCACTCCAGCCCACCTTGTCCCCCTTGTCCCGCCAGGTGCCTTGCGCACATCTTGAACCTGGCGGCTGAACGGGAACTGGCAGTGGGGGTGGTCGCCGAGCCACTGAAGCATCTGAGGGACCCCGCTACGCATGTTGGGTGGTCCGTCTTGCGCTCGGAGCGCTTCTAGGAGGACCAGCTCGGAGAGGGCCCCGGGGGGGGGGGGGTTTCTTCGACTGATAACTGACACACCCACTCGTTGGGGCTCCATCTACGAGATGCTGAGGCATGCTATCGACCTCAAGACGGCCCTCATGGTGTACTTTTTGCGGCTGGAGGTAAGCATGGCATGGCACATGGAATGACACATGGAATGATATGGGACATGGCGCATGGCATGACATGGCACATGGAATGACATGCCACATGGCACATGGCATGTGGAATGACATGACACATGGAATGACATGGCACATGGCACATGGAATGACATGCCGCATGGCACATGGAATGACATGCCACATGGCATATCGCTAATAGCACATGGAATGACATGACACATGGAATGACATGCCACATGGCATGATATGGCACATGACACAGCACATGGAATGACATGGCACATGGAACGATATGGCAAATGGCATGGCACATGGCATGGCACATGGAATGACATGGCACGTGGCATGGTGTGGCACATAGAATGACATAAGGGCATACCCTCACTTCCCACTCCGTCCTTCATCTCCTATTTTCAACCCCTGTCCGTCGTCCACCCCGCTAAACCCTCCAGCCAGACTCTCAGAAGAAGTATCACCTGAGGGACGACCACTGGGAGACCCTTGTAGAGGTAGCGACTTTTCCGAAGCCATTCAAGTCCCTCGCGACGGCGGCTAAGGGATCGCTGTATCCCACAGCCGCCACGGTAGTCCCTCGGTACAACCTGCTGATTGACAACCTCGAGACGATGTACCACTGAGAGAAGACCACGCCTGTGATCAGAGACATGGCATGGGTGGCGCTGGAGGTCCTGAAGAAGTACGAGTACAGGGTGGCAAAGGAGCTGGCAGTGGCCACCACGCTCGACCCCCGCTACAAGCACTACTTCCGGCTTCTTCGGTGGGAGGCAGAGAACGAGCAGCTGGCCACTGACACTGCAGGCACGGCCAGGGTGGTCCAAGTGCTAGACGAGGAGAGGGTGGCAAACCTGGTTGGGAAGCGGCTCGGCATGTACCTGGCTAAGCTGCAGGGCGCAGGGGAGACAGAGGGGACCGAGGGAACCAGCAGGCCTACAGCGGATCATGTCGACAGGGGCGCTGTGGGCGAGGGCGGCAGGTCAAAGTGGGGGGGGCGGGGGGAGGGGAGGGGGGATGATCTGGTGGACGAGCTGTTCGCCAGGATGGACACCTCCGAAAAGGAGTGATGTGAGACACACCAGACGTGGCAGGACGGGGAGCGGGAGCTATCGGGGGAGTGGGGACAAGGAACACGGGCGGGGTGACCGAGAGACCTCAGTGGATTGGGTTCCATGGGAGGGCGACTACAGGTTAAGATCGTGAGCGGCGTAGCGAACTGCGAACGGCCACAGAAAATGGGGTGCACCGGCATGGATCATGGAGGTACGAGCCACCTCTATGACCAAACCGATGCGTCGCTCAGCGACCCCATTCTGCTGTGGGGAGTCCGGCAGGGTGTATGTCTGGGTGATGCCCTCCCCACGACAGAACTGGCCAAGCCGACCGGAGGCGAACTCACTGTCTTAGTCGAAGTGGAGTCGCAGCATGGGTTGGGCACGGTGTACTCGAGCAGCAACAAGCCACGGGATAAGAACGTCAGGCACGTAGGTCTTCCGCTCCAGGGAAAACACTGTGGTGTAGCATGAGTAGTCGTCGACGAGAACCAGGAAGTAGCCCTTGTGACACGGCCCAATGACCGGGGCTGGGCCCCAAACGTCCACGTGCGGGGTCTGGAGTGGCGCAGTGGTGGGGGGGAATGAGGAGGAGTGAGGAGCATGGTGCAGCTGGCCCTCGACGCAAGGCGTGCACGGAGGCGCGAGCGAGGGAGGGAGGGCAGGGAGCGATGGAGGGAGACCTAAGACAAGACCGTGCTGGAATATGTGACGGGGACGAGAGACTGCGGGGTGACCTAGGCAGTGGTGCCACAAAAGCGACGGGTGAGTGCGACCAACACAAGCAAGCCGCAGCGACCTGGGTAGACGCAGCCACCTGGGGGGACACCCCCACCGGGGGGGACGCGGCGTCCAGCGTGAATTGGCCAGAAACCGGATCCCGGGGGAATGTGGTGAGGGGGGCACCAGTGGCGGCCTTGGTACAGACTGCGTACCTCTCGTGTCCAGGGGAACGTAGTGGTGACGCCGAGGTCCTGAAGACAATCGACACCATCTAGGTTCCTGGAGAACGAGGGGATGTGCAGACCAGTAAGTGAGACTGAGGGAACCGTCGGACAGGGAAGGGTGGTGGAACTACGTGGAACTACCGGAACGGAGGAAGGGTCAGCAAGGGCTATGGCTGCTGGGGCAGCAAGCGGCGTGAAAGTGGTGTGTTCGCGAAAGAAGCACGCGGATGCACCAGAGTCCCCCGTGAAGGAGAGAGCGGCGATAGCGTCAGCCAGCAGAGGCACTAGCATGGAGCCAAGGCTAAACAAGTCAGGCACAGTGGACACACCTACACTAGGCAACATAGGGTAATAAGGTCCAGTCACACTAGAGTCATTAGCATACATGGCATACAACGCAGAGCTAATCTGATCCGTATCCAACTGGAAGATCAGCACACCACGATGTACAAGGCTGGGCTAGTCCGGGAGGTCCGGCGCGGGGCCGAAGCGGAGGCGGTAGCAGCGGGCGGTGGTGTGACTAGTACACCCACACACGGTGCCACGAAACGGACCAGAGTAGAGCTGGTACTGGCAACTCATAGAGCTGGAGCCGCCACCCGATGTTGAGCTACGAGGGCCGCCACCGCGGCCACCACCACCAAAGTTGCCGGGCCACCACGGCTGCCGCTGCTGCTGCTGCTGCCACTGCGGGGGCTGCTGCTGCTGCTGCTCTGGGCCTCATCTGCACCTCCTGCGCTTGCACCACCTCCGTCGCCCCTGCCAACTTCGCTGCCCCCGCCACCCCTCCTTCCCCCCTGACCTCCTCTGGGGCGGCGGCCCTTACCCTGACGAGGCTGCGCTGAGGCTGCCGCGGCGGTCTCAACAGCAGGGGCTGTCTCAACGACAGCAGCAGAGATGTCAGAGTAAGTGCACTGGGAGGGAGCGCAGCCCTGGAAGATAGGGACCGTCGCTGTTCCGCTAGACTGAGCAATAGTGCGCTGGGGGGTCTCTATCGCAGACAGGGTGGACAAAAACGCCCACCGGTACAAATCTGAAACCTGTCAAAACCAATCGACGTGGGTATACAGCCTGCCCCCGCGCTAATCCGACCTCGCGATGGCTTGGGTGGTGCAACGAGAAAAACCTCGACCACAGACTACACCTCCACCAAAAATACGCAGCCGCGGCCAAGAAATACATAAACAGAGGTAGCGTAACTAGTGCACCAGCATTCTGAATATAAAAGCGCATGCGACCACGACTATGGCGCAGTGAATCGTTAGACCTGTCGGCGTATTACACCATGGCCTCGTCTAGGTGGTGATTGCACCGATTGGGGCAATGTTGCAGGAAGTGATGCACACGCTGGTTGAGGCTGCTAAAAAAAATATTTAAGATGATAATATGTGGCGTCGCAGAGCATCCATGAGGAGACGATCGTTTGTTGAATACCATCTTCGGTGTCAAGCGGAATGTTTTCCGCTACCTAGTGGGCACGTTTGCTATAGCCGGCCTGCACATAGACCTTATGCCATTCTCCCCCGAGCTCTGGGTGGCCCTTGCATTCGCCCAGTGTGGACAAGCGTGGTCGTTCAGGCTACTCGGTCTGCACTGCGGGGTCTCGAGGAGCTCTGCCATGCAACTCTTGGGCAGTTCTTAGTCAAGGATTTGGTCCCACTGTGGGTTACATGGCCTGCGTAGCAGCAACTTCCAACAATGGAATGAGAGTTCTAGCAGATAGGCGGTATACCGGGCATGGTAGGTTCCCACAAAAGTGGTATTTGCAGTCTATTTCTAACACACCCCCATAGACTGCAAACCCGGTCAAGGAGCACATAGCCCCATGGAACGGAGAAGGCGATGGTGGTCAGCCTTGCCGAGAGCCTTGGTAAAGAGGTCGGCGAGGTTGCAATCTGAGGCGATGTACCGTACCGTTAGCTGGTCACTCTGAACAAGATCTCGGATGGAGAAATGACGAAGTTCGATGTGCTTGGTGCGAGAGTGGAACACATGATCCTTGGTGAGATGAATGGCACTCTGGTTGTCACACCACAGGGTGGGCGACTGCTGGGGGTAGCCTAACTCAGCGAGGAGAAAGGAGAGCCAGCGTGCCTCTTGAGCAGCCATTGTGCCCGCGTAGAGCTCGGCCTCGCAGGACGACAGGGAGACTGCAGAGGACCGAGTGGAGAGCCAGCTGATGACTCCGCTACCAAGGGTGAAGCAGTACCCTTGGGAGGAGCGTCTGTCAGTCTGGTCATCGGCCCATGAGGAGTCTGTGTATCCCTCGAGCTTGACTGGAGAGGTACCACCAAGAGTGAGGATGTGAGACTTGGTGGCTTGTAGATAGCGGAGGACCCTCTTGGCTGCAGACCAATGCGAGGCAGTGTAGCATCCGGGGGAGACGTACCGAGAGAGGACACTAACCGGGTAAGCCAAGTCTGGTCGAGTGCACATCATGGCATACATGAGTGAACCGACTAGCTCAGGGTACGGGTCCTTGCAGGCGTCAAGAGAAGGAACTGGAGGGGCCGTGAGCTAATGCTGTAGTGGGAGTGGAATGGAGACAGAGTTACTGGAGTCCATGTCGAACCGCTTGTGAAGGTTGTCGATGTAGGACTCCTGGGAGAGGGTGATCGTGCAAGCCTGGCGGTTACGAGTGATCTCCATGTTAGAAATAGACTGCAAATACCACTTTTGTATTTGTACTTTTATATCCTAGTGTAGGTTGTGAATGTTCTACTGGGTTAGGGTGTACTCACAAATCCCAACCTCACCCAGTTGTGATCCCCCCAATCTCCAATTACCCAATCGGAGATTCCGGAGATCCCAATGGGGATTCCCTCCAATTCCCCCTTCATCCATTCTCTCTCACCTTGCCATGTACTTATAGAGCCTTGGACTCCTTACCTAATCAATCATTTCAACTCTATTTCTTACATGGTATCAGAGCGACCTATCCGCACACGCGGATCAAGGTCCTAATCTGAACGTGCCCGCGCTACGCGCACTTCATCGTCGCGACATTCGTTTCGAGTCGTCGGAATTTCGACGTGCTCCACTCTGCAGTCGCGCCTCTCATCGTCGACCACCTTCGCGCTCGACCTCGTTGAATTTTTCATCTCTGAAGCGTTCACGCTTCTCGTCATCGATTTCCTCCTCGGTTCTCCTTGGTCGAATCTCAATTTTGACCATCTCTTAAAACTCGTTCTCGAGTTTCCCCTCAGACCCCGCCAGAATAGGCGAACTCCCCTCGCGAAATCGCCTCCACGACCGTCTCGCATCAAGCAAGAGCAGGTACACAGGTTGAAGCGAAGCGGAGCTGGTTGCGGAGCTGGTTGCGGAGCTAGTTGCGGAGCTGGTTGCGGAGCTGTGTAGCTGCGGGACAGGGCCTGGGGTTGTGTGGGGGGGTGTGTGGGTCCGGGGTTAGACATAGGCTCAGACTCAGTTTCAAGTCGGCGTTTTAACGAATTTTCGCCGACGCCATTTCCTACTTAGCGGCATTTTGATAAAGCCGTCAGAGTGATTTTCAGCAATTCTCGTCGACCAATTTCCAGAAGTGCCGCGCTGCACACCGACAATGGCTTACTCAACCACTTCACTCGCCAACCCGATCCCGCTCCTTCGTCTCGAGCCGGACGGCACATGCTCCAACTACAAGGCTTGGCGCTATGGTGTCGACAAGCACCTCCTTAGTCGCGAGGTGAAGGGGCTCGAGCTCACCGACGTCCTTCTCAACATCGGTGACGGCAAAGAGCCTCCTAAACCCGAGAGGTCCGCCGATCCAGCTAATGCCGCCGCCGAAGCAGTTTATGCTGCTGCACTCCTCAAGTACAAGAATTGGGAGAAGGCCGATGGTGCGGTCATTAGTGTCTTCATGGGCACCACTCCTCCCGAACTCGTCGAAACCTACCACAACTACCCGTCTGCCAACGCCATTTGGCTCTACCTCGAGAATCGCTTCTTGAACAAGACTGTAGTGGGAGTTGCTATACTCATCCCCAGCATGTTCCAAGTGCGGCTCGAGGACTCGCCAGGCATGGCGGACTATGTCACCAAGGTGCAGTCCATTCATGGTGAACTCAAACAGTTGGGGATAGTCTTCCCCGAGCAAGCCCCTGCAGCCGCTCTCCTAGTCGGCCTCACTCCGGCATACGAAGTCACACGCAAGATGCTCTTGGGCCTTGCTCTTGCAGACCTCACATTTGCCAAGGTCTCATCCGCGCTCCTTTCTGCCGAAAAGGACAACAGCGCTCAAGCCAAGGCCAATGCAATCCGCGCTCCCGTGCCTCAAGCCTATGCCACTTCGGTGCCATTCCAGCGCAACCGCTTCCCCCCGTGTCCCTATGTCATCAAGCGCGGCCCTCATGCCGGCCAGGTGTGTGGCGGCACCAACCACGCCCTTGCCTCCTGCTTCAAGAAAAAGGATGACGATTGGTATGCCGTCAATGGGACCGCCTCGAAGCCGCCAAGCTGGATGGTCAATCGTGCGCCTCGCAAGGTCAATCAAGTCGAAGCGCAGGAATCCGTGCAGGCTGCTGTGGCTGCACCTGCTGATGTGCGCCTCAACATGTTGTTCCCTGGCACTGCCATGATTAATGAGACAATTTCGCAGTACCCTGGCTCACAAAGCACCTCAGCCACAATAGAGTTCACCCTCGACAGTGGGGCCACTCACACGGTTCTCAAGGAAGAACACTCCTTCAAGCCATACGAGACACCAATCCGTCTACTAGGAGCAGACTCCAGTTTCACAACACACGCCAAGGGCTCCTCCACAGTTCCGTGCCCAGCTTTTTCTTCGGGCAGTGTCACCCGCATGTGTGTTCCCACACTACGCCACAATCTCGTGGCCCAACACGAGCTCCAACGGGCAGGCGTCACCACGATCTTCCCAGCACACTCGAATCACTGTGACCTCTTCGACCCTAAGTCCAACAAGCTCCTAGCACGCTTCACACTCAACAGTAGCAAGCTCTACCCGCTGCGTTCACCTGCACCTCTCGCCGCCCTCTCCCAAGCGCAAGCTGCCAGCACCACTCCGTGTTCGTGTCGCAGCTTCGCCAACCCAACCATCCTCTACCACCATCGCTTGGGTCACCCCAACTTCCGTACACTTGCCGATATCGCTTCCAAGAAACTTCTTCTTGGCCTCTTGTCAGCGCTTCCTCCACCAACAGACTCACCTGCACCCACCTGCCTGGACTGCACCAAGAGCAAGCTCAGGCAGCAGCCGCACCCTTCCTCCCCATCCGTCGCAGCTGCTCCGCTAGACCTAGTGCACATGGATGTCTGGGGCCCAGCTCCAGTCGCATCCCGAGGCGGTCATCGGTACTTTCTTACACTAGTTGATGACCACTCGCGGTATGTTTCTGTGCACCTCCTGCATACCAAGGCGGAGGCACCTGATGTCATCATGGCGTGGGTGCGCCAGGCTCAAGTCACGTTCGGCACTCCTCTGAAGTGCCTCCATTCTGATGGCGGGGGAGAATTTCGCAATGGCAAACTCGATAACTTCTGTGCGGCCCAAGGTATTCGGCAAACCTTCACGCTCCCCGAAAGCCCGCAGCAGAATGGCATTGCAGAGAGCCGCAACCATACCTTGGTTCAGATCGCTCGCTGCCTCCTCAGTCACGCCAACGCACCACGGTCACTCTGGGGATATGCCCTCTTCCATGCGGCACTCCTCTACAATCTTTATCCGCATCCCCACCGGCCCGACACCACACCTACCGCTCTCTGGCTTGGGGTCACGCCTTCCGCCCGCTCTCTACGCGTCTGGGGGTGTACCGTGTATGTGTTGCTGAGCCCCCACACGCGCAGGAAGCAAGGTGGCAAGCTTGGTCCCAAAACCCAGACCTGCATGTACCTAGGGCACAACTCCGACTCTCCAGACTACTTATTCCTCAACCCAATCACCAGACAGCTGATTCGCAGCCGTGATGTCGTCTTCGATGAGACACGCCCATTCCACTCTGCGACCACGGGCGAGCCTCCTCCACCTCCCCCGACGCTTGTTTGGGCAGACTTCGATGCCCCACCTCCGGCCGCTGCCCCTTCTCCGGGGCCTTCTCCGTCCGGCGTGTCTCACCCGGCCTCCCCAGTATCCTCCGCAGCGGCACCTCCTCCTGCTCCGCCTTCCCCGCGCGTCGAGCCCGGCTCACCAGTCTCCTATCGGAGGCGCCCAGTCCCTCCGGTCCCACCGCAGCCGCCTTCGTCTCCGGTCTCTAGTCGCACTCGTTCCAAGGGACCGGCTCCGCCTCTCGCCTGGGGACCAGCCGCCTTCTCCATCCGGTGTTCGGTCACCCCGCCTCCTCCTGCCGGGGGTGATGTCCCCTCCATCCGTATTCCCCCCCGTGCACTTCTGGAGGACAGGCATGAGGAGCTGTTTGACCTTCACGCGGTCTGCCAATTTCTCTCTCACATCTTCCCGGACATTACTGACTGCCCTTCCCTCAACTTCACCGAGAACCCGACCATTCCGACTCCTCGCACAAAAGAGGAAGCTCTCTCGGAGCCTTATAAGAAGGAGTGGAAAGCAGCAATGGATGTGGAGAACGAGGCGTTCATTCGTAACAACAGCTTTGACGATGTTGTTCCTCCTTCCGGTGTCAACATCGTCGGCGGAAAATGGATCTTCCGAGTCAAACAACTCCCAGGCGAAGCTCCACTGTTCAAGGCACGATACGTGGCAAAGGGTTTCACCCAGAAGGAGTATCTCGACTTCTTCGAAACATTCTCGCCCACGGCCAAGCTCCCGACTGTGCGCGCTCTTCTTGATATAGCCGCTCGCGGCAACTTTGAGATCAAGTCCATGGACGCCTCCTCCGCCTTTCTCCAAGGCCAGCTCAAGGAGGATGTTCACATGGAACGCCCACCGGGGTTTCCTGGCACTTACCCTGCCAACACAGTGTGGAAGCTGAAGCGCCCAGTGTATGGCCTCAAGCAGGCTCCTCGTGAGTGGCACAACAAGGTGAAGGAAGTCCTCCTCGCACTTGACTTACATCCCTGTGCCTCAGATTCCAGTCTCTTCGTTCGTCACTCCCCCGAGCCCTTCTACATCCTCGTCTACGTCGACGACTTCATTCTAGCCGCCAGAGATCCAGCCGACATGGCAGCTGTCCAGTCTGCTCTCAGCTCCGCCCTTCTCATGAAGGATCTTGGTGACCTCAAGAACTACCTGGGAATGGATATCACTCGTGACCGCCAGGCTTGCACGATCACCCTCTCCCAGGAGTCCTACATCGACAACCTTCTCAAGCGATTTGACATGGACTCCAGTAACTCTGTCTCCACTCCACTCCCACTACAGCATTAGCTCACGACCCCTCCAGTTCCTTCTCCTGACGCCTGCAAGGACCCGTACCCTGAGCGTTCCCTTGTTCCTCATGTCCTTGCCTCTTCTGTTCTTGTCTCGAGTCTGTCGGCTCTTGTCGCTGCTGTCACTGACTTCGCCGCTACCCACTGTGTGGACTACGTCACCGCTCTGGTCTCTGACCCTGCCTGCCCTCCACCCGTCAGGGGTGTGGCTGCCCTTGGCAGTGACGTCCTAGAGGACAGGCAGTACGAGCTCGCTTTCCTCTATGAGGTCGCTCCTCATCTGTGTTCCATGCTACTAGTCCCTGAGGGTGACCAAGACGCCCTTGACATCCCGACCCCTCGCACCTACACTGAGGCCACCTTGGGACCCCGCGCCTCTCAGTGGATAGCTGCCATGGAGCAGGAGATGGCATCTTGGAGATCCACTGGTACCTTCGTCGACGCAGTTCCTCCACCTAGGGTGAACATATTCGATGGCCAATGGCTCTTCAAGGTGAAGCGCCCTCCTAGAGAGCCGCCTGTCTTCAAGGCGCGCTACGTTGCTCGAGGCTTCATTCAGCGTCAGGGGGTGGACTTCTTTTAGACCTTCGCCCCGACCTCGAAGATGACCACTCTGTAAGAAATAGAGTTGAAATGATTGATTAGGTCAGGAGCCCAAGGCTCTATAAGTACAAGGCAAGGTGAGAGAGAATGGATGAAGGGGGAATTGGAGGGAATCCCCATTGGGATCTCCGGAATCTCCAATTGGGTAATTGGAGATTGTGGTGTAAGAAATAGAGTTGAAATGATTGATAAGGTAAGGAGCCCAAGGCTCTATAAGTACATGGCAAGGTGAGAGTGAATGGATGAAGGGGGAATTGGAGGGAATCCCCATTGGGATCTCCGAAATCTCCAATTGGGTAATTGGAGATTGGGGGGATCACAATTGGGTGAGGTTGGGATTTGTGAGTACACCCCTACCCACTAGAACATTCATAACCTAAACTAGGATATAAAAGTACAAATACAAAAGTGGTATTTGCAGTCTATTTCTAACACACCCCCATAGACTGCAAACCCGGTCAAGGAGCACATAGCCCCATGGAACGGAGAAGGCGATGGTGGTCAGCCTTGCCGAGAGCCTTGGTAAAGAGGTCGGCAAGGTTGCAATCTGAGGCGATGTACCGTACCGTCAGCTGGTCACTCTGAACAAGATCTCGGATGAAGAAATGACGAAGTTCGATGTGCTTGGTGCGAGAGTGGAACACAGGATCCTTGGTGAGGTGAATGGCACTCTGGTTGTCACACCACAGGGTGGGCGACTGCTGGGGGTAGCCTAACTCAGCGAGGAGAAAGGAGAGCCAGCGTGCCTCTTGAGCAGCCATTGTGCCCGCGTAGAGCTCGGCCTCGCAGGACGACAGGGAGACTGCAGAGGACCGAGTGGAGCGCCAGCTGATGACTCCGCTACCAAGGGTGAAGCAGTACCCTTGGGAGGAGCGTCTGTCAGTCTGGTCATCGGCCCATGAGGAGTCTGTGTATCCCTCGAGCTTGACTGGAGAGGTACCACCAAGAGTGAGGATGTGAGACTTGGTGGCTTGTAGATAGCGGAGGACCCTCTTGGCTGCAGACCAATGCGAGGCAGTGTAGCATCCGGGGGAGACGTACCGAGAGAGGACACTAACCGGGTAAGCCAAGTCTGGTCGAGTGCACATCATGGCATACATGAGTGAACCGACTAGCTCAGGGTACGGGCCCTTGCAGGCGTCAGGAGAAGGAACTGGAGGGGCCGTGAGCTAATGCTGTAGTGGGAGTGGAGTGGAGACAGAGTTACTGGAGTCCATGTCGAACCGCTTGAGAAGGTTGTCGATGTAGGACTCCTGGGAGAGGGTGATCGTGCAAGCCTGGCGCTCACGAGTGATCTCCATTCCCAGGTAGTTCTTGAGGTCACCAAGATCCTTCATGAGAAGGGCGGAGCTGAGAGCAGACTGGACAGCTGCCATGTCGGCTGGATCTCTGGCGGCTAGAATGAAGTCGTCGACGTAGACGAGGATGTAGAAGGGCTCGGAGGAGTGACGAACGAAGAGACTGGAATCTGAGGCAGAGGGATGGAATTCAAGTGCGAGGAGGACTTCCTTCACCTTGTTGTGCCACTCACGAGGAGCCTGCTTGAGGCCATACACTGGGCGCTTCAGCTTCCACACTGTGTTGGCAGGGTAAGTGCCAGGAAACCCCGGTGGGCGTTCCATGTGAACATCCTCCTTGAGCTGGCCTTGGAGAAAGGCGGAGGAGGCGTCCATGGACTTGATCTCAAAGTTGCCGCGAGCGGCTATATCAAGAAGAGCGCGCACAGTCGGGAGCTTGGCCGTGGGCGAGAATGTTTCGAAGAAGTCGAGATACTCCTTCTGGGTGAAACCCTTTGCCACGTATCGTGCCTTGAACAGTGGAGCTTCGCCTGGGAGTTGTTTGACTCGGAAGATCCATTTTCCGCCGACGATGTTGACACCGGAAGGGGGAACAACATCGTCAAAGCTGTTGTTGCGAATGAACGCCTCGTTCTCCACATCCATTGCTGCCTTCCACTCCTTCTTATAAGGCTCCGAGAGAGCTTCCTCTTTTGTGCGAGGAGTCGGAATGGTCGGGTTCTCGGTGAAGTTGAGGGAAGGGCAGTCAGTAATGTCCGGGAAGATGTGAGAGAGAAATTGGCAGACCGCGTGAAGGTCAAACAGCTCCTCATGCCTGTCCTCCAGAAGTGCACGGGGGGGAATACGGATGGAGGGGACATCACCCCCGGCAGGAGGAGGCGGGGTGACCGAACACCGGATGGAGAAGGCGGCTGGTCCCCAGGCGAGAGGCGGAGCCGGTCCCTTGGAACGAGTGCGACTAGAGATCGGAGACGAAGGCGGCTGCGGTGGGACTGGAGGGACTGGGCGCCTCCGATAGGAGACTGATGAGCCGGGCTCAATGCGCAGGGAAGGCGGAGCAGGAGGAGGTGCCGCTGCGGAGGATACTGGGGAGGCCAGGTGAGACACGCCGGACGGAGAAGGCCCCGGAGAAGGGGCAGCGGCCGGAGGTGGGGCATCGAAGTCTGCCCAAACAAGCGTCGGGGGAGGTGGAGGAGGCTCGCCCGTGGTCGCAGAGTGGAATGGGCGTGTCTCATCGAAGACGACATCACGGCTGCGAATCAGCTGTCTGGTGATTGGGTTGAGGAATAAGTAGTCTGGGGAGTCGGAGTTGTGCCCCAGGTACATGCAGGTCTGGGTTTTGGGACCAAGCTTGCCACCTTGCTTCCTGCGCGTGTGGGGGCTTAGCAACACATACGCGGTACACCCCCAGACGCGTAGAGAGCGGGCGGAAGGCGTGACCCCAAGCCAGAGAGCGGTAGGTGTGGTGTCGGGCCGGTGGGGATGCGGATAAAGATTGTAGAGGAGTGCCGCATGGAAGAGGGCATATCCCCAGAGTGACCGTGGTGCGTTGGCGTGACTGAGGAGGCAGCGAGCGATCTGAACCAAGGTGTGGTTGCGGCTCTCTGCAATGCCGTTCTGCTGCGATGGTGGTAGAGGATGGTTGGGTTGGCGAAGCTGCGACACGAACACGGAGTGGTGCTGGCAGCTTGCGCTTGGGAGAGGGCAGCGAGAGGTGCAGGTGAACGCAGCGTGTAGAGCTTGCTACTGTTGAGTGTGAAGCGTGCTAGGAGCTTGTTGGACTTAGGGTCGAAGAGGTCACAGTGATCCGAGTGTGCTGGGAAGATCGTTGTGACGCCTGCCCGTTGGAGCTCGTGTTGGATCACGAGATTGTGGCGTAGTGTGGGAACACACATGCGGGTGACACTGCCCGAAGGAAAAGCTGGGCACGGAACTGTGGAGGAGCCCTTGGCGTGTGTTGTGAAACTGGAGTCTGCTCCTAGTAGACGGATTGGTGTCTCGTATGGCTTGAAGGAGTGTTCTTCCTTGAGAACCGTGTGAGTGGCCCCACTGTCGAGGGTGAACTCTATTGTGGCTGAGGTGCTTTGTGAGCCAGGATACTGCGAAATCGTCTCATTAATCATGGCAGTGCCAGGGAACAACATGTTGAGGCGCACATCAGCAGGTGCAGCCACAGCTGCCTGCACGGATTCCTGCGCTTCGACTTGATTGACTTGGCGAGGAGCACGATTGACCATCCAGCTTGGCGGCTTCGAGGCGGTCCCATTGACAGCATACCACTCGTCATCCTTCCTCTTAAAGCAAGAGGCAAGGGCGTGGTTGGTGCCGCCACACACCTGGCCGGCACGAGGGCCGCACTTGATGACATAGGGACACGGGGGGAAGCGGTTGCGCTGGAATGGCGCCGAAGCGGCATAGGCTTGAGGCACGGGAGCGCGGATTGCATCGGCCTTGGCTTGAGCGCTGTTGTTCTTTTCGGCAGAAAGGAGCGCGGATGAGACCTTGGCAAATGTGAGGTCTGCAGGAGCAAGGCCCAAGAGCATCTTGCGTGTGACTTCGTATGCCGGAGTGAGGCCGACTAGGAGAGCGGCTGCAGGGGCTTGCTCAGGGAAGACTATCCCCAACTGTTTGAGTTCACCATGAATGGACTGCACCTTGGTGACATAGTCCGCCATGTCTGGCGAGTCCTCGAGCCGCACTTGGAACATGCTGGGGATGAGTATAGCAACTCCCACTGCAGTCTTGTTCAGGAAGCGGTCTTCGAGGTAGAGCCAAATGGCGTTGGCAGACGGGTAGTTGTGGTAGGCTTCGACGAGTTCGGGAGGAGTGGTGCCCATGAAGACACTAATGACCGCACCATCGGCCTTCTCCCAATTCTTGTACTTGAGGAGTGCAGCAGCATAAACTGCTTCGGCGGCGGCATTAGCTGGATCGGCGGACCTCTCGGGTTTAGGAGGCTCTTTGCCGTCACCGATGTTGAGAAGGACGTCGGTGAGCTTGAGCCCCTTCACCTCGCGACTGAGGAGGTGCTTGTCGACACCATAGCGCCAAGCCTTGTAGTTGGAGCATGTGCCGTCCGGCTCGAGACGAAGGGGCGGGATCGGGTTGGCGAGTGAAGTGGTTGAGTAAGCCATTGTCGGTGTGCAGCGCGGCACTTCTGGAAATTGGTCAACAAGAATTGCTGAAAATCACTCTGACGGCTGTATCAAAATGTCGCTAAGTAGGAAATGGCGTCGGCGAAAATTCGTTAAAACGCCGACTTGAAACTGAATCTGAGCCTATGTCTAACCCCGGACCCACACACCCCCCCCCACACCCCCAGGCCCTGTCCCGCAGCTACACAGCTCCGCAACCAGCTCCGCAACCAGCTCCACAACCAGCTCCGCAACCAGCTCCGCTCCGCTTCAACCTGTGTACCTGCTCTTGATTTGACGCGAGACGTTCGTGGAGGTGATTTCGCGAGGGGAGTTCGCCTATTCTGGCGGGGTCTGAGGGGAAACTCGAGAACGAGTTTTAAGAGATGGTCGAAATTGAGATTCGACCAAGGAGAACCAAGGAGGAAATCGACGATGAGAAGTGTGAACGCTTCAGAGATGAGAAATTCAACGAGGTCGAGTGCGAAGGCGGTCGACGATGAGAGGCACGACTGCAGAGTGGAGCACGTCGAAATTCCGACGACTCGAAATGAATGTCGCGACGATGAAGTGCGCGTAGCGCGGGCACGTTCAGATTAGGACCTTGATCCGCGTGTGCGGATAGGTCGCTCTGATACCATGTAAGAAATGTAAGAAATATAGTTGAAATTATTGATTAGGTAAGGAACCCAAGGCTCTATAAGTACAAGGCAAGGTGAGAGAGAATGGATGAAGGGGGAATTGGAGGGAATCCCCATTGGGATCTCCGGAATCTCCAATTGGGTAATTGGAGATTGTGGGGATCACAATTGGGTGAGGTTGGGATTTTTGAGTACACCCCAACCCACTAGAACATTCACAACCTAAACTAGGATATAAAAGTACAAATACAAAAGTGGTATTTGCAGTCTATTTCTAACACACTCTTCGGGCACTACTATACGTAGCAGCACAGCGTGACTACAAGCTCCACTCCCTCGACTTCTCCACAGCTTTCCTTCAAGGCAGCCTACACGAGCAGGTCTACATGCGCCGCCCCCAGGGCTTCTCCGGTACCTTTCCCCCTGGTACCGAGTGGCTCCTCCGGCGCCCCATCTACGGCTTGTGACAGGCACCCCGTGAGTGGCAGAACATGCTTCGTGCTACGCTTGCTGACCTGCAGTTCTTCCCGTTGTCTGTAGACCCCTTCCTCTTTGTCTGCTCTGGCCGGACTCCGTTCTACATCCTTGTTTACGTAGGCGACGTGGTCTTTGCTACTGGAGACAGAGATGTGCTGGCCTCCGTGAAGGCCGAGCTGCTGAGGAGACACACCTGCACTGACCTAGTAGAGCTGCGCTGCTACCGTGGGTTGCAGATCTCCAGGGACAGAGCAGCGCGCACCATCACTCTCTCACAGTCACTCTTGGTGCGCCAGGTCCTTCAGAGGTTCGGCCTTCAGTTCTCTTCTGCACAGCCCACCCCTCTACCAGTAGACCACAGACTCTCTGCTCCAGTCCCCGAGGAGGCTGTAAAGCCTAGTGGCCCCTACGCAGAGCTGGTAGGTTGCCTCATGTACCTGATGACTTGCACTCTTCCAGATCTCGCATACCCTCTCAGCATCCTGGTTCGCTTTGTGGCCACCGGCAGACACCGACAACAGCACTAGTCGGCAACTAAGAGGGTTTTGCATTATCTAGCAAGTACATGGGGCTTGGGGCTAGTGCTAGGAGGACGCAGACTAGTGGTCCTTACTGGGCACACAGACGCTTCTTGGGCCGACGACGCCGAGACTCTCCGGTCCTCCCAGGGCTACGGCTTTAGCCTTGGTGCAGGTGCTGTCTCGTGGCTGTCCACCTGTTCATCGTTTGTTGCCCACTCTTGCTGTGAGGCTGAGATCTACACTGGTGCCATGGCGGCACAGGAGCTCCGTTGGCTGACTTTCTTGCTCACAGACTTAGGTGAGCGGCCTAGCTGTGCCCCAGTCCTGTACGCTTACAATAGGGTCATGATCCTCCTATGTCACGAGCCCAGACTTGAGGGCAGAGCGAAGCACATCCAGCTGCGGTACTTCTTCCTGCGCGAGCTACAGCAGCGTCGCCTGGCCTGCGTGGTACACTTGGCCACTGGTGCAAGGCCCTAGATAGCAGACAAAATCAGTCTGATGGTTTGAAAATCAGACTCGATTTTTTAGGTTCATCTGATTTTTAAGACCACCTGTTTTATTTCATCTGAACATTAAGACGGATGTTTAAATTTCGTCTTGAAATTCAGACAACGCGTACATTTTTGTCTGACAACGTCGCCCACTGGCCTTTGTATGTGGCTGTGAGGGACTTCACCAAATTGGCAAGTTTTGTGAGGGGTGTGAGTGAGAGCAATGTCTCTTGTTTGGGGGATTTAGCCTATTATCCTGGGTCTCGACTTTCGACGGGTGTGGGAGGAATGTCTCTGGTTGTGGGGACAACTTAAAATTCTAGGTTGCGAGGGGTGTGGGAGGAATGCTTCCGGCTTGGAGGACTTAGCCGAAATTCCTTAGCATGGGGGGATTGTGGGAGAGTGGTCACGTGTCTCGAATTGTTAGCAAAAATTATGCGCCCGCAACAGTACCGTACCGTATTCCCCCGTATATAACACCCGCCGGAATAGTCACTCCGTGGGTGCTTTATGCGGGGTAGAGATTATGATAGGGTGCATTTAGGAGAGCACCCGCTTTTCAGGGGTTGCATTTCACACAACACCCTCCTAGTTTTATGTAGCAAAGAACAGTATTTCGTAGTTTTTCAAGCTCAGCTCGATTGAGAAAAAAAAACGAACAGGATGAAAAACGCAATGTCAACTACCATTAGCAGCGAAAAAACGGGCAGAAACATCAACACAAGTTGCAGCGCGAAATCAAAACGTCAGCAAAGGTCGAGACTTGGGAGGATTTTGACCGTCGAAGTCGCGGATTCTGTTGTGATTTGACGGTCAAAATCCTCCCGAGCGAAATCCTCTCAGGTCTTGACGGTCGCAGGTGCGGCAGAAACCTGGCCCTAACCACAGCACTCATCAGGGATTGGCCAACGACGCCTGGTTCGTGAGTTTCATCTTAGTGGATGCTGTACTTCGCTAACAGTCGCTCCGCGCATTTGTGAACACACATGGCCTGAAACACTGAAATTCAAATTGCATTTTATATAACACATGGGCACTATATTTTTCCGTGCCACTGTTAACACCCAGTCATTTTTTTAGTGAATTCTTATATACACCATAGGGTGTTATATACGGGGGATTACGGTAAAAGCTGAGTTGGGTGAATGAGAATCCTTGTTGACCTGGCATAGCGCGTCGGGTGTGTGGACCAAAAAACACCCTGAAAAGGTAGGTAAGGAAAATATGCTGGGTCCGCTAGCGAACAAAACCTTCGGGTCAGTTCCTCCTTCCAGCTCATCGAGGGAGCCAGGGCACATCAGCAAGGGTGGAGAAATCACCTCGACACATCAGCAAGCGTGAAAATTCCCCCCCCCCCCCCCCCCCCCCCCCCCACCACACGAGAAGTATGACTTTGCGAGGCGTGTGAATGTACGAAAAAAAACTGAAATAAAGTACATCGTATAATATACCACAGTTCTGCGATTAATTTTGTCTGGTTTTTCAGACACATCAATTATTTTCATCTGAAAAAACAGACTCGTGCAATTTTTTCATCTGAACGTCAGACAAAGGCAAAAAATTGGTCTGATTATCAAACAGATCTAAAAGTTAGCAAGGTGCCTGCTCCGGTGCCAACAAAGCTGATATCTTTACGAAGACGTTTGCGCCTAAAGATCATCAGCAGCACTGTGTACAACTTGGTCTTGTTTCTGTAGTCTATCATTTGCTAGGACCTTGATTGTGTACAGACCTCTATATATATTACCCTGACCGGCCTTGTGGCCTCTTCTCAGTGGCTGGACTAGTAGTGCTGCCCTGGTTTTGCTCTTGCCTTGTCTGTACTCGTTTGACTGGTCTTCAGTCCCATGTCTGAGAGGTTGGATTAGTAGTGCCACCTTGAGCTGCTTGTCTCTCACCAGGCACTGCCCCTATCCAGTCTAGGGGGTGCGTCAAACATATCTTTGTATGTTGTTATATACTATACAGGGTTGTGCCTTAGAGAGTACAACCCACTAGGTTATATTCCCTTGTATCCCACCTTTCTAATCATTCATTAACTTTGATATCAACCCCATCTTCTTCACCCCCTTCTCCCCCCCCCCCCCCCCCCACACCCCTCTTCTTCTTCACCCGTCCCTCATCCAGCTCCCCTCCCCTCCCCTCTCTCCCCTCCCCCTCATCCCTCCCCTCCCACTACCCCCTCCCTTGCCTAGCTCCCTCCCCCCCTCCCCTTACTCCCCTTCCCCCTGACCTCTCCCACCCTCCCCCTCTCCCCCTCCCCCCTTCCCCCTCCCCCCATCTCCCTCCTCCCCTCCTCCCCCCTCCCCCCTCCCCCCTCCCCCCACTATCTTCCCTCCTCCCACTACCTTCCCTCTTCCCACCCCCCCCCAAAACTTTCCCACTTCTCCTTCACCCATTTTCTCGCATTCCACATCGAAATCCCTCTTCTCAAGGAATTCCTCCTTCGTTAGCTTCTGAATGAGCTGATGGGAGGAAGAGAAACACTAGAGTTGGCTAGAGGGAGACGAAGCATGATGGAAAGCGCAGGAATAAGACAGACAGAAGATACACAGGTAAGGGGGAAGATGCGAAAGAGTGAAAATAGCAAAACTAAGTAAGCAAATCTCACCTGCAGTTGGTGGTATGCTCGCTCCCCAAGTAGTTGCACATACCCTTGATTCTACATTACCCCATTTTCTCTTCTCTCTTCCGCCTCCCATCACAACAACAACTAGGCGACACCACGCACGCACACCACCCTCGCACAGCACCACGCGGGCACACATCGCCAAGATGCAATGCGCCAACGCCCAACGCGCCCGCGCGAAATGCGCCAACGCCCACGGCGCCAACGCGAAACGCACGAACGCGAAACGCGCCAACGCTTATGGTGCCAGTGCAAAACGCACCAACGTTTACGGCACCAGCGCAAAACGCGCCAACGCCCAACGCTCCAGCGCAAAACGCGCCAACGCCCACGGCGCCAGCGCGAAACGCGCCAGCGCCCACGGCGCCAGCGCGAAACGCGCCAACGTCCAAGGCGCCAGCGCGAAACGCGCCAACGCCCAAGGCGCCAGCGCGAAACGCACCAACGCCCAGGGAGCCAACGCGAAAATGCGCCAACGCCCAGGGAGCCAGTGCGAAACGCGCCAATGCCCACGGAGCCAGTGCGAAACGTGCCAACGCCGATGGCGCCAGCGCAAAATGCGCCAGTGCTCATGCGGGCTTACGGGCTCGGCGCCAGTAACATGCGACAAGGGGGTAACGAGTATGGCTAAGGTGGAAAATAGGCTTTATATGGGGCAATAACTAGGTATGAGCAAGCACAAGGCGCGAGCGGGACTAGGCACAAGCAAGGACTAGGCACCAGCAAGAATCAGGCGAGACCTAGAGATCTAGACCAGCAAGAGCGAGCAAGGGAGGAGCAAGAACATGAACAAGGCACCATTGAAAGTCTCACCAAAAAAACCCTAGCAGGGGCCTATTTGTTTAGCCCAAGTACACTAAACCTGGTGTCCACAAAATTTCGTGCTCGAGTCAGTCCCAATCGGTCTCCCCCTGAGCTATTTTTTAGTCCAGATTCTTTCCACGCGAGTCGCAAATAGTGTGTTCCATTGTCAGTCTTCAGTTGTAACCAATTGCAGGTCATGACATACTGTACCAGCTTGTTGCTTCAATATCAAAGCATTGAGGTTGTAACAGCAATTACAACAAGCACTACAAAACGTTTATTTTTAGAGTATTTACAAGTTTCAATCATATTAGCTACTTTAATTAAACATTAATATTAAAAGAAAGGAAGAAAACCCATAATGCACCTTTTATTTTAATACTTGAGCAACCCATCCGACGAAACTCGTCGAGCCTTGTTTGTTTTCAAGACAAAAAACATGTGCTTCTTCGTCCATGCCAGCGATCGAGAGAAGTCTAGGGGCGGAACGATATCCGCCCGATAGTGCCGATGCACCAGGTCGTACAGCCAATGTATCCACAGAAATACCGCGCCCAAACCGCATAGCTGCCAGTCGATGTGCCTTGCCACAAACTGGTGGGATAGCTTGTTGGTGGTGTTTGTCTTCGTTCCGCGCGAGGCGAAGACAAGGATGTGTAAATCGGTTTCTTCCACAGAAGTGCTGCTCCTCACTGTACGGACGTACATATTGGCGAAACGCATCTTCCAAATGCTGCACCCCCTTCCCAACACTTGGTGTGCTATGAGTATCATGACCCTCACTGCTAGGACCCTCCACAGCGACTGCGACGACGACTTCCTGAAGGCACAATAGAATCGCTTGGTCTGCAACGACAGAACAACATGGTGCAGCTTCTTGTACTGCTCGGGGGTGTAGCAATCATCCAGAGACTCGATGCTGGTCTTCACCCTTCCTGCAGGCGGCAGATCAATGGGGGACACGTTAGCTAGGCGCGACCAGAAATCCGACGGTCGAAAGGGGAACGGACGTGGAACAAACACCAACTCGCGTGGAAGGATGTGGGCATAGGGCGACCCGGTACTCACTCGATCTGTTTGGCTTCGAGCTCTTTCAGCGTCACAGCCACAAAGACCCTTGCCTCCTTAATCACCTCCATGACTTCTTAGGCTTCTTACCAGCAACGACCTTCTTCGTACCCCGTAGCTTCCTTGCCTGTTCGTCAGTCTTTGAAAAGAGGTGCCGAATGTACCGGAAAATCCTCCATCAGTAGTTCGGGGCCTGTGCATGTGAGTCTCCTCCCTGGGCACTTGGTCCCATTTATCCCCCATGTTCATATCCTCCCCCAAAAAGGCTCCCACCTCATCCAGCTTTACCACCCGTTCCGCCTCGGGGACCTTGTCATCCAGCAGCTTGGCCAGGAAGCGGACGCATCTCTGCCCGCGCAATCCGACCATCTTTGGAAAGCATCAGCCTCTGCCGACGTCTGCTCCTAAACCCCGATCCCACTGCAGCTGAGTTTGCCTTTGCCCCCTAAGCGCTGCTGAACAGGGATCGATTTGGAGAGAGACGGTGCGTCTGCTCCTGCCCAAACCCCTCTCCAGCCGCTCCTTCGCCTTCTCCCTCGACGCCCTCCGCCTCTACGCGTTCCCCCTCGATGCCATCCCCATCCTCGCTATTGTCTCCGTCATCATCCGCGTCTACATACTTCTTGGCCACTTCGTTATCGTCGTCGTCCTTTGCCTCCTCCCCTTCCACCGACTCCCATTTGCCCTCACTTTCCTCACCCGCTCCCCCCTCCCCCTCATCCCCGTGACCCCCCTCTTCCTCCATGTCCGTCTTAGACTCTGTCTGCTCACCATCTCCAGCATGGTCATTGCCTTCGTCCACCCCAATTGCGCCCGGGTTCCATTCCGCATCCCCCTCCTCTGCGTCATGGTACTCTTCTTCTACTTCCGCCTCGTAAAACTCGTCGCGGTCACCCTCCTGAGTGAGTTCGACATCCGTCACAGGTAGCTCTGCGTCGTCCTCGTCGTACAGTGGCTGGCCCTCGGCGTCATCATCCTTGAACCCCATGTGTATCCAGCCTGTTGGGTCCACCGGCTCGGTACCATGCGACTGCTCCATACTTCCGATTTGGCTACACCATGTGCTGTCTGCCTGTGACGCAGAATGTGGCAGGCAGAGTGGCCTTCAGTATACGTGGTGGACTTGGCAGAGCGTATGGGTGTAGACACGGCCCGATAGTGAACTGGCAGTCTTTGATTATTCCGATGGCAGATTTGAACCTATAGCAAGTAAGACCACCTCAGCCAATAGCCAGACAGGGGTCGTGGACACGGCAGAGAGCGCACGAGCTGGAAGATTTTTGCAGTGGCTGGCAGCCCAGGGACAGGGACTCGGCAGAGCTCGCGAGCTAGAAAATGATGTTGGCAGAGGTTGGCAGCACTGGGGAGGGGGACGGCAGAGCTCGCAGCACTGGGAAGGGGGACTAAGCAGAGCACGCGAGTTGGAAAATGATATGGCAGACTAGCTCGCAACATGGGACAGAGGCTTGGCAGAGACCACATGGCAGCAGTTCCGCACCGACCTGCTGAAACGTTTCGAGCCGATAAATTCAGGTTTCCTTGCCCGGGAAAAAAATCATCGCCATCGACGGTTCGGGAGTGTAGCGCAGTACACGCAGCAGATGGAGGAATTTTATAACCGCATTCCCGACCTGACCGAAGGGGAAAAAGTACAGTCGTACCTCGCCGGGCTGAAGACCGAAGTCAAACGACAAGTGGCAGCGACAAACTATGCGAGCTACAGTGACGTCGTATCGGCCGCGACATGGCCAACGCCGGGACACGACGGACGCACGTCGGCAGTACACGACAGGGCGACCGCTTGGCTCACCCCACGTTCGCCGACCCGATGGAAGTCGACAGGTTCGAAGGGCGGCCACATCCGAAAAACACCAACTTCACGTGTGATTTTTGCGGGGTGCCGGGTCATCGAATCTTCGACTGAAACAAAATGAAAGCCGCACGCGCTGAGTATCGGGCACGCAACAGTGGCTGAAATCCTTCGGCCAATCAGAAACCAAAAAAGGGGGCTCGCCAGTGATTGCGGATCTAGCTGGCGAAAAAGAAAAGATCCGAAAGTGGCCGCGGACTTCCGGAAAAATCAACTTCGGCGCTGTTGATTCGACGCGAACAGGAGAAAATGATGGGGAAAAATCTCCACCCCACGATTACCGAGCTCTCAACAAGCAGAGCATCAAAAATAAATATCCGATACCACGAATCGATAACCTGCTTTACCAGCTTCGGGGAGCTACGGTATTTTCCAAACTGAATCTGCGGTCTGAATACTGGCAGATACGAATGGCGGACAACTCCATCCACAAAAAAGCTTTCCGAACTCAGTACGGATCGTACGAGTATCTGGTAATGCCGTTCGGACTCACCAACGCACCTGCAACGTTCCAAGCCGAGATGAACTACATTCTACGCCCACTTTTGGACGAGTGCGTGGTGGTGTACCTGGACGACATTCTCATCTACTCGCGCGACATGAAGCAGCACGTCGAACACCTACGACGTGTCTTCGAAATTCTTCGACGAGAACGGTTCAACGTCAAATTGTCCAAGAGCAAATTCGCCCTTGAGAAAGTCCAATTCCTCGGAAATATCGTAAGCGCTCAAGGAGTTCACGTCGACCCCAAGAAAATCAAAGCTGTACGCACGTGGAAGACACCCAAGAATGTAAAGGAGTTACAGCAGTTCCAAGGCTTCACTAACTACTACAACAGGTTCGTGCCACAATACGCGAAGATCGCCGCGCCACTCACGAATCTGCTGAAGAAGAACACGCCAGGAAACACCAGGAAGCCGTGGAGCAGCTAAAACATGCACTCACGTCTGCACCCGTACTCATCTTGCCAGATCCTGAACGCGACTACGTCATCAAAGCTGACGCCAGCGACCAGGCAGTGGGAGCAGTCCTGATGCAAGACCAGGGGAATGGACTACAACCAATTGCCTACCTCAGCAAAAAATTACATGGAGCAGAACTCAACTACCTGATACACGACAAGGAGGCCCTTGCTATCATCATTGCCTTCAAAACGTGGAGATGTTATCTCGAGGGACGCAAGACGACAGTCCAAACCGACCGCTGCAACCTAAAATATTTGAAAACACAACCCAACATTTCCATGCGGCAGGTCCTGTGGATCGACTTCCTCAAAACACACTTCCACTACGACATCGTGTACAAGCCCGGCCACAAAAAAAAAAAGCAGACGCCCTAAGACGGCCTGCACAAGTTGGCGCCATCCAGATCGAAGGGATGAATCCATTGCTCAAGGGACTCTTCACACACGGGTACACCATCGACACCGAAATTCCCTTGGCAGAAAAGCGACACCTATTACAGTGGGACAACGACATCGCGTACCGGAAAGGATCAACGAAGATCTGGGTACCTAATTACCCTCCATTGCGACAGTTACTAGTCGAAGAATACCACGACGTCCTGTACGCGGGACACTTCGGTAGCAACAACACGCTCATCGGTATCGCCAAACACTACTACTGGCCCCACATGGCAGATGACGTACAGAAATACGTCACCTCGTGCAATATATGTCAGCGGATGAAGAGCAGCAAGCAGGAAAAAGCGGATCTGTTACAGCCTCTTCGTGTCCCAAAACAGCCATGGCAAGTGGTCAGCCTAGACTTCATCACCAGGCTACCAACTACCACAAGCGGTCATGACTCGATCCTCGTCATGATTGACAAGTTCTCCAAAATGGGACACTTCATCCCGACACACACCACAGCATGCACCGAGGAGACGGCCCAACTCTTTGTTCGCTACATCATCTCACAACGTGGCATTCCAACCACATTCATCTCCGACCGAAACCCTAAGTTCACCAGTAAATTCTGGAAAGAACTGATGTCTCTATTCAGAACCAAACATGCCATGTCATCCGCATACCATCCGCAAACAGATGGACAGACTGAGCGCCTCAACCAAATTGTGGAGCAACTCCTCTGCGCAGCCTGCAAGGACGACATCTCCAAATGGGACTTGCATCTGCCCGTCCTGGAGTTTGCCTACAACAATGCTACTCACGCCACTACTGGACAGACGCCGTTCTTCCTCTGTTACGGACGCCACCCACTCACACCTCAATAGCCAAACATACCAACCACAGTCCAACCCGCTCATGATTTTACCACGACTATGCACACACTTTGGGATCGGACCCACAAAGCACCTTCTCGACATTTAGCAACAACAGAAGCGCCAGGCCGATCGCCATTGCACAGACCACAGCATCACCATGGGAGACCAAGTACTTCTCGATACGCGCAATCTTGACGTCAGCCATCTCCCATCCAAACTGCGACCTCGCTTCTAGGGGCCTTTTCTCGTTGAAGCACAGGTCACACCTGTTACCTTCCGCTTACGCCTACCAGCTACTTGGAAGATTCACAATGCCTTCCATGTCCAACTTCTGAAGCCCTATCGGGATCCCAACACGATCTTCGTCGGACGCCAACCGCCGCCGGCGCCACCCGTTCTCGTACAGAATGAACCCGAGTACGAGGTCGAGTCCGTGCTTGCACACTGCCGTCGTCGGAATGGAACCATTGAGCTTCTCATTCGTTGGAAGGGTTATGATCCTTCTGTGGACAGCTGGGTACCTGAGTCCGACATGGGTAACACCCGTCGTCCTCTATATGACTTCCTTGTACAGCAGGGTGTTACTTCTACCACCCAGCTTTGAGGGGGGGAAGTGTGAGAGTACGACCCCGTTACACCACTTGTTCCTTTCCGTTTTTCCTTTCTATTCCATTCCTCTTTTTATCTCATCTCATTTGGTTTCCTATTCTTCATTTTCCATAATCCTTTAGTTTATCCTGCTATTATAATTATATCACCGACCAGGCTTAGGATGTACTGGCGCGCTATATCTAGCGTAATCCTGCCGTAATCCCTTAAAGCCAATAGCCTCGCGTGGTTATACGCAGGGTGATTCTATTTTCTAGAAGGGTGTATTCCCTTGGAATAGGGTAGACCTGGTTACCTGATGTACTTTGGAAGTATAAAAGCGCCTTGTATCAATCGATAGTACAACTTTTACTCGACACATTCGATCCTGTGCTAGTCGCCAGGTTGCACAACCACAGTGTCGCCAGCCAGTTGGTCCCAAACGACGACGCCGTTGCCCAAAAGACAGTCATGCGCACGTCGGCCGTCATCGGTGACGATCTTGGTTAAATTGGCGAAGGCCCGTGTTTCGTCGACTACACCGCTTTCGTACCTGAGCCTCGCCAACTACACTGCTTTCGAACGTGAGCCTCGGACGGGCCTGGCATTACAAGCCGCCCGTGCGCAAATTCTGGGGCGGGTGGCTCTGTCGTACTCGGCGCAAGCTTGCGCCCGTGCTCCGCCCAGTCTAGCCTCGCTAGACTCGCTCAAAACTCCGGTCAAATCCGTTAGACTGGTCCCTGGTCTGCGCAAACAAGTTTTTGTATTCCCCGCTTGACAGCTCTCGTCTGTTGGTGCAACCCTATGGCTTGCACTCGGCTTGTCGTCCTTGTTTGTGTGTGTGCATGCATGGCATGGAATGAATTGTGAGTCTATGTCATTGATATCTAGTGCTTGTGTGTGTGTTTGGATGGTGTATCACAATGTGGTTTGTGTCGGTCAAGACATTAGCGAGTTTTTACAACTCGCATGTCAAGTCGTCGTTTGCGTGTCGCATGTGTTTTTTCTATTTTGTCGAGTGTGAAGTGTCCATCGCGTCGCAGGTGTGTGCAGCAAGCCCCCATCAACTCAAGAAGAATTCATCTTGCAGATCCAAGACCAAGAGCTCAAGATTTCAAGCCCAAGGGACGCGGATAAATGTTAAATAGTGAAAATAGTAACGCTACTTCGTGTAGTGTTACATTTCGCTTGGTGTAGCCCCTTGGAGGGTTGCTTTCAAGACTCTTCGTGGTTGGGGACTCTGTGGTGGTGTACCACCAACCTGGACCTCGGCTCTTGGGGTATGTAGAGGCTGGGAACCATCTCCCCCTCGAATTCTTCTTGCTAAGTTTTGTACTTCCAAGACTATAGTGGCTGCTATACCTCCTGCCAGTCAAACCGCCATAGCGTCGTCAAATCTTCATGGAATTTCATGATTCAACTTGCTGCTGATAGACGACAGCAACGCGCTCGAGAGCCAACTTAGAGATCACAGATTGATTCAGCGACCAGATCGTTATCAATATTTGAAGCCGTCTGACGGAAATCCGACTGTGCTCTCTATCTCTCATTATAGGCACATCTAAGCCTATTGTGGTTATAACATCGCCGCAGTGCGATTTTTGTCTCGGAGGACGCGTCGGTATACATCCCATCTTTGCACCGCTCCTAGTTTTCGTTCCTTTCTTCTGTTCTTTATTTACTGATTAGTTCCCATGACGTCGAGTCTCCAGTACGCGTGTAGACGCACATCGCGGCCACTGCCACCTCGCGACTACCTAACCAGTCTGTCACAGATCGGTCGCCCGCGACTATCCGCTCGCTTGTAGTTATGGTATGCCACAAATTATGATACATAGCGCACGCTCTCCTGCCCGAGCCGGCCGTGTCCAGCGCATGGCGCTCGTTGGGATGCGTCGAGGCGATAGGTCGATGCTGTCGTTCCCAGCTCGCACATCTTTGATGCCACACCCATGCCGCCTCCCCTCACTCACCCGATGCTCTGTTTTCCCCTCGCGTGCCTGCCAAGTCAGACCAGTATGCCCATACCGCGTGCAACCATCTGTGCGTGCATACCGCGTGCGCCCAGCGCGGACAAGCGCAAGCCTATAGGGCGCGTCCAGGCGTGGCAGCATGCCGTCTCCGCTGCTTGAAGGTTATGAGAAACTCGCTACCGATTCAGGCTGAGGCGGTGGTGTGATGGGGAATACTAGATGTCACGACATTATACCTTGAGTACTGCATAGAGATGCGGTAAAGAGCAGTGCGTCGTGGCGTGTTAGGTCTTGTGGCTAGCAACATCTGTGATTCAATGGTTGCAACAGAAACAACGTCTCATCCATTTATACCCGAAATTATCTGGCCCGTCCACCACGCGTTACGCCTTCCTCGCTCCTCTCACGTTTGTGGCAGGCGCTCTGCCAAGCAATAGCTGTCAACTTATACGTATATTTGTATGTAGAAGTAATAGGCTAGGTAGGTGTGTGTTATTAGATGGTACAACTCCAACCCTATATCTCCCTTGTTCTTCCTTATTTCTAGTCATTCTCGTATTCTAGCATGGTATCAGAGTAGGTTAGGTCCGCCCACCCGCTTCCGCTCCTCGCCCTAGCCTACCGTCCCGTGGTACCCTAGCCTTACTGCGCCCCACCGGCCCCCTAGCGCCCCCCGGGCCCCTCGCTCACCCCGCCGGTCCCTAGCGCGTCCGCCGGCCCCTAGCATACCCGCCGGCCCCTGGCGTACCGCCGGCCCCTCGCGCACCTCGTCGACCCCTGGCATGCCCGCTGCCCCTTAAGCGCCGCGTCGGCCCCTCGCGTACCCCGCCGGCCCCTAGCGCGCCATGCCGGCTCCTTAGCGCCCTGCTGGCCCCTCGCGCCCAGCCGGCCCCTCACGCCTAGCCGGCCCCTCGCGTGCTCGCCGGCCCCTCCGTTACTCGCCGGCCCCTCGCGTACCCTGCCGGCTCCTCGCGTACCTCGCCGGCGCCTCCCGTGCCCACCGGCCCTTCGCGCCCCGCCGGCACTTTGCGCCTCGCCGGCCCTTCGCGCCCCGCCGGCCCTAGACGCCCCACCGGCTCCTCGAGCGCCCACTGGCCCACACGCGCCACCTGGCCCCAGTGCTCCCCCGGCCCTTTGCGCCCTACCGGCTTTGCGCGCTTCGGGCCCTCCTCGGCCTCCCGCGCGGTTTTCCTGCCGGGGAGTCCTGCCGCCACGCCACTGTGCCGTCGTGCCGCTGAGTACCTAAGCTGAAGTGACGCTGTGCCGCCGTGGACCTGTGCCGCTGAGGTTGCACGATGGTGGACGCCGTACTTCGCTTGGACGCGGAGGGGCACGCGATCGACTTCACCGCCTGGCTTGTCGTTCTTCGCCGGCACTTGATATGTCAGCGCCAAGATGGGCACTCCCTGACTATGCATGCCGATGGCTTGCTTCCCCGCCCCCTCACGCCTGATCCCCTCCCTGCTGACCCCACCACTGCTGAGAGTGAGGCCTTTTTTGCTGTTGCGCTTGCTTGTGTTGTCTGGGATTCTCGCGATGCTGTAGCGCAGCTCGCCATTAGTCATGCGCTTCCCCTGTCTAAGCGTCCGCGCTTCACTGCTGTCGCGAACGCCAAGGACTTCCTAGATGCAGTAGTTGCGCGCTAATCCACACCTGCCTCTGCCTCCACTGCCGCTTGATCCTCCCCATGTTATTCCCCGATCTTTCTGCCTTCCCCACTGTCGCTGACCTCGCCACTCACCTCCATGCACTACAGACTAGCTACCGCCCTACTAGCACTGCCACCCAGCTTACTGCCTTCCCCCCACCATTTTGCGCGCTTCTGTATCTTATTGCCATGCGCCTGCCTGACCGCTTAGCCACTGCCCGCGACCACTTCCTTAGCCAGCACCCTGGCGACCTCACCCTGACCGCCTTTGTCACTGCCCTGTCTGAGATAGAGACTCGCCAGCGCACTATCGCTCAGTCGAGCGGTGTTGCGGCAGTCCCTATCTTTCAGGGCTGTGCTCCCTCCCAGTGCACGTACACTGACGTCCCCGCCGCGGTCGCTGCCCCTGCCACTGAGACCGTAGCAGCGACAGCGTTGGGGCCACCGCAGCCCCAAGGGAGGGCGTGGTGGTGGTGCTGATTGTGGTAGTGGTGGTGGCGGGGACAATGGTTCTGACAAGGGGGTTGGGGTTGGTGTTCAGGAGCAGCAGCAGCCGCAGCGGACGCATCAGCAGCAGCCGTAGGCTCGCCTCCCGCCGGGGTGGTCAGGAGCCCCAGGAGGTGGCGGCCGCAGTGGCGGCCCTTGCAGCTCGGCGTCTATCGGCGGCTTCGATGATGTGAGCTGCCAGTACCAGCTCCAGACTAGGCCCCTCCGTGGCACTGTGTGCCACCGCCCGCACCCGACTGCCCGCTGCTTCCACCGCCTAGATGACCTCTTCCGTCGCTGCTTCGGCCCGGGCCCGGACCTCCCGGACTGGCCCAGTCTGCTGTGCCACAGTGTGCCTGTTTTTGACTTAGACGTGGATCAGATTAGTTCTGCCCCGCATTTTTCTGTAAGCTGACGCTTCTAGTGTGTCCGGATCTTAATACCCTGTGTTCTCTAGCTTAAGCGTAGCACCTCTGTTTCGTACAGACTCCCCTGCTGCGTCAGGCGTAGGACCGTTTGCTTTGTCGAGCCTAGGCTCTACTTCGCCCCTCCTTCGTCGACTGCTACTGCGTTGGCCTGCTACCTCCGCGACCACGCCACACTTACGCCGCTTGCCACGCCTGCCGCTGTCACACTTGCTGGCCCCTCCTCTGGTCCTGTCATTGCTCGTAGCTACACTACCCTTCCCTGTCCAGCGGTTCCCTCGGGTTCCCTTACAAGCATGCACATCCCTTCGTTCTCCAGGAACTTAGTTGGTGTCGGCTGTCTTCAGGACCTCGGCGTCACCACTACGTTCCTTGGTTACAAGCGGTACGCTGTCTCCGGGCCCTGCGTCTACCCACGTTGCCGCTGCTTGCTCGTGTCAGTCGCTCACTCACCCGTCGCTCCTGTGGCACCACCGCCTAGGTCACCCCGCAGTCCCCCGTCTGCGTCACATGTCCCAGCGCGGTCTCGTCCTAGGTCTCACTCCGTCGCTTTCTGCCCTCCCTCCCTCGCGTGTGCCACCGTGCACGCCCTGCGTTAAGGGCTGACTGCGCCATGCTCCTCACTCCTCCTCACTTCGTCCTGCCACCGCACCCCTCCAGGCCCTGCACCTGGACGTCTGGGGCCCAACCCCTGTCCCCGGACCTTGTCGCGAGCGCTACTTTCTCGTGCTCGTCGACGACTACACGCACTACACCACGGCGTTTCCCTTGGAGCGGAAGGCCGACGTGCTTGACGTTCTTATCCCGTGGGTCGTAGCTGCGCGCCTTGCCCGCGGTCTCCCTGTGCTGTATCTCCATTCTGACCGTGGCGGCGAGTTCGTCTCTGGTCGGCTTGGACAGTTCTGTCGTGCGGAGGGCATCACCCACTCGTACACCCTACCAGACTCCCGCACCAGAATGGGGTCGCTGTGTGACACATCGATTTGGTCATGGAGGTGGCTCGTACCTCCATGGTTCATGCAGGTGCACCCCATTTTCTGTGGCCGTTCGCCATTCACTACGCCGCTCACCAGCTTAACCTCTGGCCGCGCTCCCAGCGGCCCCACGTTTTGCCGACCCTTCTTTGGACCAGGTTCCCTGGTGACGCGTCCGCGTCCGCACTGTCCCCTGTGTCTTCCTCAGTTTCCCCCTTGACTCGTCTGACTGGCACTTTTACCACCCGCTGTCTCACCCCTTCTTTCACTTTCGTGACGCTACTTTTGACGAGTCTGTCTCCTTTTACCACTGCTTTCCCCACCGAGGTCTCCCGATTACCCCTCCCCTGTTTCTGGTTCCCACTCCCCTGGTAACCCCTGCTCACCTCCCTCCCAGTCTTGCTCCGTCTGGGGTGTCTCACGTCACTCCCCTCCCGTCGGTTGTCCCGGTCGAGGAGCCGGCTGACTGTGGTGGCCCCGCGGTGTCGTTCTCGCCGCCTGCCTCTCCACCCGTGTCTCCTCCTATGCCGTCGCAGTCGCCGCCGCAGCAACCACCGCAACCGTCATCGCAGCCACAGCAGCAGCAGCCGCCGCCACCGTAGCAGCAGCCGCCGCCACCGTAGCAGCAGCTACCGCCACCACAACAGCAGCCGTTCGTGGACTCAGGGTGTTCCTGTCGTGGATTGTCCCGGCAGGCCTGGGGATGGCACCAGTGCTGGAGAGAGTTCTCGCTCTGGGGGTGCTGAAGTGGAGTGTTCCGGAGGTGGCCATGGTGCAGCTAGCGGTCCAGGTGTTGGCGTCGAGCAGCAGTTGCAATGGTCGCTGCCGGTGTCTGCCCTTCGCCTTCTCAGCCTTCCCTCCCCTGACCGCTCGCCTGCACCTCCTTCGCCGCTGCCTCCCCTGCCTGTCTACGGCCCTTTGTTTCCTCCGACGAACTCGTCTCGGGATCGTTTTCCCCCTCGTTCCCCTCCTGTGTCTCCCCCTCTGTCTCCTGACGCGATGCCTCAGTCTCACGTCTGGTCTCGTCGTCCCTCTTGTGCTCATCCTGTCTCTCCAATTCAGCGTTCTCACCCTATATTTCTTCGTTCCCACGCGTCTCGTCCTCCCCTCCTGCCTTCGCCTCCTCCGTCGTCTCTTGTTGTCGCGCCTCCCACTGTCCGACTACCTCTGTGCCGCTCGTCCTCTTGTTCCTCGGGTTCTTGCCTCTCTCGTTACCGATCCGTCTGTTCCTGACTCGAGTCTTGACGCTCTTGTCGCTGCTCTAGCTGACTTCCCCTCTACTCGCCGCCTTGACTACGCCACCGCTCTGGTCTCTGACCCTGTCTGTCCTCCGTCCGTCGGGGGTGCTTCTGCCCTTAGCAGTGACGTCCCAGAGGATAGGCAGCACGAGCTTGCTTTCCTGTCTGAGGCTGCTCCCCAGCAATGTTCCATGCTGCTAGTCCCTGAGGGTGACCCAGACGCCTTTGACATCCCGACCCCTTGCACTTAAAATGAGGCGACCTCGGGACCCTGAACATCTCTTTGGATAGCTGCCATGGAGCAGCAGATGGCATCTTGAAAATCCACCGGCACCTACGTGAACGCAGCTCCCCCATGTAGGGTGAACGTAATCGATAGTCGGTGGCTCTTCAAGGTGAAACGCCCCCCTGGAGAGCCGCCTGTGTTCAAGGCGCTCTACGTGGCTAGAGGCTTCTGTCAGCGCGAGGGTGTGGACTTCTTTCAGACCTTCGCCCCGACCCCGAATATGACTACTCTTCGGGCGCTGCTACACGTAGCAGCACAGCATGACTAAGAGTTACACTCCCTCGACTTCTCCACAACGTTTCTCCAGGGCAG
This sequence comes from Closterium sp. NIES-67, assembly GCA_027943415.1. NCBI lineage: Eukaryota > Viridiplantae > Streptophyta > Zygnematophyceae > Desmidiales > Closteriaceae > Closterium > Closterium sp. NIES-67. The sequence goes on along the minus strand of BQMB01001198.1, from coordinate 64,002 downwards.
TCTACACGAGCAGGTCTACCTTTGCTATCCGCAGGGCTTCACCAGTACCTTCCATCCTGGGACCCAGTAGCTCCTCCGGCGCCCGGTCTACGGCCTGCGACAGGCGCCCCATGAGTGGCACGACACGCTGCGTGCTACGCTAGCCGACCTATAGTTCTTTCCGTCCTCTGAAGATCCCTCGCTCTTCGTTCGTTCAGGCCAAACTCCGTTGTACATCCTTGTCTACGTAGGCGACTTGGTCTTCGCTACTGCAGACAGAGATGCACAGGCCTCTGTGAAAGCCGAGCTACTGAGGAGACACACCTGCACTGACCTAGGAGAGCTGCGCCACTACCTTGGCCTGCAGATCTCCAGGGACAGAGTAGCGCGCACCATCACTCTTACACAGTCACACTTGGTGCGCCAGGTCCTTCAGAGGTTCGGTCTTCAGTTCTCCTCCGCACAGCCCACATCTCTGCCACTAGACCACAAGCTCTCGGCTCCTATCCCTGAGGAGTCAGTAGAGCCCAGTGGTCCTTACGTAGAGCTGGTGGGTTGCCTCATGTACCTGATGACTTGCACTCGTCCAGATCTCGCATACCCTCTCAGCATCCTTGCACGCTTTGTGGCCACTGGCAGACACCGACCACAGCATTGGTCAGCCCCTAAGAGGGTTTTGCGTTATCTAGCGAGTACATTGAGGATGGGGCTAGTGCTGGGAGGACACAGGCCAGTGATCCTTACTGGGCACACCGACGCTTGGGCAGACGACGCTGAGACCGTCAGGTCCGTCCAGGGCTATTGCTTTAGCCTTGGTTCATGTGCCATCTCGTAGAGGTCCACCCGCTCGTCACCTGTTGCCCAGTCTAGCTGTGAGGCTGAGCCACGGCGGCACAGGAGCTCCGCTAGCTGACGTTCTTGCTCACAGACTTAGGTGAGCAGCCTAGCTCTGCCCCGGTCTTGTACGCTGACAACAGGGCCATGATCCTCCTGTGTCAATAGCCTTGACTGGAGGGCAGAGCGAAGAACATCCAGTGCAGGTGTGTCTCTTCAGCAGCTCGACCTTCAGGGAGGCCAGTGCGTCTCTCTCTGCAGTAGCGAAGACTAGATCGTCTACATAGACAAGGATGTAGAGCGGGTTCTGGCCTGAACGAACGAAGAGCGAAGGGTCTGCAGAGGACGGGAAGAACTGCAGGTCAGCTAACGTAGTACGAAGCGTGTCCTGCCTCTCGCGCGGCGTCTGCCGCAGGCCATAAACTGGGCGCCGGAGGAGCCACTAGGTCCTTGCAGCGAAGGTGCCGGTGAAGTCTGGCGGGCGAGGCAAGTAGACCTGCTCGTACAGACTGCTCTGAAGAAACACTGTCGAGAAGTCGAAAGAGTGCAGCTCGTAGTCACGCTGTGCTGCTACATGTAGCAGCGCTCAAAGAGTATATCTTCGAGGTCGGGGCGAAGGTCTAAAAGAAAACAACACCCTCGTGCTGGCTGAAGCCTCTAGCAACGTAGCGCACCTTGAACATCGGCGGCTCTCTAAGAGGGCGCTTCACCTTGAAGAGCCACCGGCCATCCACTACATTCACCCCAGGTGGGGGAACTGCGTCAATGTAGGTGCCGGTGGATCTCCAAGATGCCATCTCCTCATCCATGGCAGCTATCCATTGAGAGGCCCAGGGTCCCGAGGTCGCCTCAGCGTAAGTGCGAGGGTTCGGGATGTCAAGGGCGTCTGGGTCACCCTCAGGGACTAGCAGCATGGAGCAGGGATGAGGCGCGACCTTGGACAGGAAAGCAAGCTCGTACCGCCTGTCCTCCAGGACAGGACACCCCAACGGACGGAGGACAGGCAAGGTCAGAGACCAGAGCGGTGGCGTAAACAAGGCGGCGGGTAGAGGCGAAGTCAGCGACGCTAGAGGCAAGAGTGTCAAGACTGGAGTCAGGAACAGACAGGTCGGTAACAAGAGAGGCGAGGACCCGAGGAACAAGAGGACTAGCGGCACGAAGAAAGTCCAACAGGGGAGGCGGAGTGACAACCAGCGATGACGGAGGAGGCGAGGGGAGGAGGGGAGGACGAGATGCGTGGGAACAAAGCAACATAGGGTGAGAGCGCTAGATAGGAGAGACAGGACGAGCACGAGAGGGACGGCGAGACCAGAAATGGAAGGGAGGCATTGGGTGAGGCAACACAGGAGGAGGCACAGGAGGCGCAGGCGGGCGGTCAGGGGAGGGAAGAGCGACGAGGCGAAGGGTGGAGACCGGCGGCGACTGTTGCTACCACGGCTACCTCCGGGACGCTCTACGACGGCACCCCCAGGCCTGCCGGGACAGCCACGACAGTACCCCCAGGACTAGCACCCTCCTCGACGCCCGCACCCCTCGAGCTCACAGACCCCTGCGACAGCTGACTCTTCCACCGGAACAACCGAAGGGAGGGGAATGACGTGAGACACATCAAACGGGGCAGGATGGGGAGGAAGAGGAGTAGGGGCTACAGGGGGAGTGGGGACCAGGAACAGGGGCGGGGCAACCAGCAGACCTCTGTGGGAAAAGCGGGTGTTGAAGGAGACAGACTCGTCAAAAGTGACGTTGCGAGAGTGAAAGAAACAGTGAGACGGCGGGTGGTAAAACTGACAGTCAGACGCGTCGAGGGGGAAACCAAGGAAAACACAAGGTACGGTGCGGGCAGTGAGCTTGTCCGTGCCAAAGGCATCAAAGTGAGCAAGGCAGCCCCAGACGTGGAACGCGGACGCATCAACAGGGAACCCGTTCTAGAGAAGGGTAGGCGAAATCTGCGACCGCTGGGAGTGCGGCCATAGGTTAAGCTGGTGAGAAGCGTAGCGAACAGCGAACGACCACAGAAAATAGGGTGCACCGGCATGGATCATGGAGGTACGAACCACCTCAATAACCAAACCGATGCGTCGCCCACTGACCCCATTCTGTTATGGGGAGTCTGGCAGGGTGTACAACTGGGTGATGCCCTCCGCATGACAGAACTGGCCAAACCGACCAGAGGCAAACTCGCCGCGACGATCACAGTGGAGACGTAGGATAGGGAGACAGGGGTGGACTCACGCAGCTAGGACCCACGAGATATAGTAAGAACGTCAGGCATGTCAGCCTTCCACTCCAGGGGAAACACCGTGGTGTAGTGCGTGTAGTCGTCGACAAGCACTAGAAAGCAGCGCTCCTGACGTAGCCCAGGGACGGGGGCTGGGCCCCAAACGTCCAGGTGCAGTGTCTGGAGTGGTGCAGTGGTAGGGGGGAGCGAGGAGGAGTGAGGAGCACGGCGCAGCCGGCCCTCGACGAAGGGCGTGCACAGCGGCACAAGCGAGGGAGGTAGGCCTAGGAACGACGCAGGGAGACCGAAGATAAGACAGTGATGGGACATATGACGCAGACGCGGGAGTGCCGTCCTCCCCTGCTCCCGCCGCCTCCTTCATCGTCGCTTGTTGTCGCTCCGCCTCCTCTCTCTGACTACCTTCATGCCGCTAGTCCTTTTGTTCCTCCATTCCTCGCCTCCCTTGTTTCCGAACCGTCTGTTCCTGTCTCGAGTCTTGACGCTCTTATTGCTGCCGTCGCTGACTTCGCCTCTACCCGCCGCCTTGACTATGCCACCGCTCTAGCCTCTGACCCTGCCCGTCCTCCGTCCGTCGTGGGTGTTCCTTCCCTTGGCAGTGATGTCTTAGAGGACCGGCAGGTTGAGCTTGCTTTCCTGTCCGAGGCCGTGCCTCATCTCTGCTCCATGCTGCTAGTCCCTGAGGGTGACCCAGATGCCTTTGACATCCCGACCCCTCGCACTTACGCTGAGGCGACCTCGGGATCCTGGGCCTCTCAGTGGATAGCTTCCATGGACGCGAAGATGGCATCTTGGAGATCCAACGGCACCTATGTTAACACAGTTCCCCCACCTTGGGTGAACGTAGTCAATGGCCAGTGGCTCTTCAAGGTGAAGCGTTCTCCTGGAGAGCCGCCGGTGTTCCAAGTGCGTTACGTTGTTAGAGTCTTCAGTAACCGCGAGGGTGTTGACTTCTTCCACACCTTCGCCCCGACCCGGAAGATGGCCACTCTTCGGGCGCTGCTACACGTTGCAACACAGTGCGACTACGAGCTGCACTCTCTCGAATTCTGCACAGCGTTTCTTCAAGGCAGACTGCACGAGCAGGTCTGCTTGCGTTGTCCACCAGGCTTTGCCGGCACCTTCGCCCCGGGGTCCCAGTGGCTCCTCCGATGCTCGGTCTACGGGCTGCGACAGGCGCCCCATGAGTGGCACGACACTTTGCGTGCTACGCATGCTGACTTGCAGTTCTTGTCGTCGTCCGCAGACCCCTCGCTCTTCGTTAGTGCCGGCCAGATTCTGTTCTATATCCTTGTCTACGTAGACGACTTGGTCTTTGCTACTGCAGACAGAGACGCACTGGCCTCTATGAAGGCTGAGCTGCTGAGGAGACACACCTGCACTAACCTAGGAAAGCTACCTTGACCTACAGATCTCCAGGGACAGAGCCGCGCGCACCATCACTCTTACACAGTCACACTTGGTGTGCCAGGTCCTGCAGAGGTTTGGTCTTTAGTTTTCCTCCGCACAGCCCACACCTCTGCCAGTAGATCACAGGCTCTCGGCTCCAGTCCCTAAGGAGTCTGTAGAGCCTAGTGGTCCTTATGCAGAGCTTGTGGGCTGCCTCATATACCTGATGACTTGCACTCGTCCAGATCTCGCATACCCTCTCAGCATCCTGGCTCACTTTGTGGCGACAGGCAGACACCGACCACAGCATTGGTCGGCCGCTAAGAGGGTTTTGCGTTATCTAGCAAGTACATCGGGCATGGGGCTAGTGCTAGGAGGATGCAGGCCGATGGTCCTTATAGAGCACAGAGACACTTCGTGGGCGGACAACGCTAAAACACTCAGGTCCTCGCAGGGCTACTGCTTTAGCCTTGGTGTAGGTGCTATCTCGTGGAGGTCCATCCGTTCGTCGTTTGTTGCCCAGTCTAGCTGTGAGGCTGAAATCTACACTGGTGCCATAGCGGCACAGGAGCTCCGCTGGCTGAATCTCTTGCTCACTGACTTAGGTAAGTGGCCTAGCTCTACCACGGTCCTGTACGCTGACAACAGGGCCATGATCCTCCTGTGTCAGGAGCCTCAACTGGAGGGCAGAGCGAGGGATGCAAGAAGACCTGCCCGTGCAGACTGCCTTAAAGAAACGATGTCGGGAAGTCGAGAGAGTGCAGCTCGTAGTCACGCTGTGCTGCTATGTGAAGCAGCACCCGAAGAGTTGTCATCTTGGGGTTGGGGCAAAGGTTTGAAAGAAGTTAACACCCTCGCGCTAACTGAAGCCTCTAGCAACTTAGCGCGCCTTGAACACCGGCGGCTCTCCAGGAGGGCGCTTCACCTTGAAGAGTCACCGGCCATCCACTACATTCACCTCAGGCGGGGAAACTGCCTCAACGTAGGTGCCGGTGGATCTCCAAGATGTCATCTCCGCGTCCATGGTAGCTATCCACTGAGAGGTCCAGGGTCCCGAGGTCACCTCAGCATAAGTGCGAGGGGTCGGGATGTCAAGGGCGTCTGGGTCACCCTCAGAGACTAGCAGCATGGAGCAGAGATGAGGCGCGACCTCGGACAAGAAAGAAAGCTCGTACTGTCGGTCCTCCAAGACGTCATTGCCAAGGACAGGAGCGCCCCCAATGGAGACCAGGGCAGTGGCGTAGTCAAGACGACAGGTAGAGGCAAAGTCAGTGACGGCAGCGACAAGAGCGACAAGACTGGAGACAGGAACAGACGGGTCGGTAACAAGAGAGTCGAGGACCTGAGGAACAAGAGGACTAGCAGCACGGAGGAAGTCAGGCAGGGAAGGCAGAGTGATAACCAGCGACGACGAAGGAGGCGACGGGAGGAGGGGAGGACGAGACGCGTGGGAACGAAGCAACATAGGGTGAGAGCACTGGACAGGAGAGACACGACGTGCACGAGAGGGACGGCGTGTGCAGAAGTGGGCGGAGGCGTCGGGTCAGGCGACACAGGAGGAGACACAGGAGGAGAGCGCGGGGGGAAATGAGCCGGAGACGAGTCTAGCCGAGGAAACACAGGACCGTAGACAGGCGAGGAAGGCGCAGGCAGGCGCTCTAGGGAGGGAAGACCGACGAGGCGAAGGGCGGACACCGGCGGCGATTGCTGCTACTGCTCTACACCGACAGCAAAACCTCCAGCTGCACCACGGCTACCTCTGGGACGCTCCACGACGGCACCCCCAGAACGAGAACCTTCTCAAGCACCGGTTCCATTCCCATGACAACCAGGACAAGCCACGGCAATACCCCCAGGACTAGCACCCTCCTCAACGCCCACACCCCTCGAGCTCAAAGACCTCTGCAGCGGCTGCTGCAGCGACGGCGGCGACTACTGCTGCGACTGCGACGGCGACTACGGCTGCTACAGCGGCGGCGGAGGAGAAGCAGGAGACACTGGGGCGGAGATAGGCGGCGAAGCCGAAGTCGCGGGGACCGAGAGGCAACCGGGAGACCTTGGTGGGGAAAGCGGGTGTAGAAAGAGATAGACTCGTCAAAAGTGACGTCACGAGAGTGAAAGAAACGGTGAGACAACGGGTCATAGAAGTGCCAATCAGAAACGTCAAGGGGGAAACCAAGCAAAACACAAGGGACGGTGCGGGCAGTGAGCTTGTCCGTGCCAGAGGCACGAACGTGAGCAAGAGAGTCCTAGACGTGGAACGCACACGCGTCACCAGGGAACACAGTCGAGAGAAGGGTCGACGAAATCTGCGACCGCTGGGAGTGCGGCAACAGATTAAACTGGTGAGCGGCGTAGCGAATAGCGAACGACCACTGAAAATGGGGTGCACCGGCATGGATCATGGAGGTATGAGCCACCTCCATGACCAAACTGATGCATCGCTCAGCGACCCCATTCTGTTGCGGGGAGTCCGGCAGGGTGTACGACTGGGTGATGCCCTCCGCACAACAGAATTGGCCAAGCCGACCGGAGGCGAACTCACCGTCACGGTCGAAGTGAAGATGCCGCACAGAGAGGCCACTGTGGACTCGCGCAGCTACGACCTCCGGGATAAGAATGTAGGGCATGTCGGCCTTACGCTTTAAGAGAAATACCGTGGTGTAGCGCGTGTAGTCGTCGACAAGCACTAGAAAATAGCGCTCTCGACGAGGCCCAGAGACGGAGGCTGGGCCCCAAACGTCTAGGTGCAGGATCTGGAGGGGCACAGTGGTAGGCGTAAGCGAGGAAGAGTGAGGAGCACGGCGCAACCGGCCCTCGGCGCAGGGCGTGCACGACAGCGCAGACGAGAGAGGTAGGGTAGGGAGCAACGCAGGGAGACCGAAGACAAGACCGTAATGGGACATGTAACGCAGTTGCGGGAGTGTTGGGTGACCTAAGCGGTGGTGCCACAGCAGCGACGGGTGGGTAAGCGACCGACACGAGCAAGCTGCAGCAACTTGGGAAGACGTGGCGACCTGGAGGGACGCTCCTACCAGAGGGGACGCGGTGCCTAGGGTGAACAGGCCAGACACGGGGTCCTGGAGGAACGTGGTAAGAGAGGCACCAGTGGCGGCCTCGGTACAGACTACGTACCGCTCGTGTCCAGGGAATGTAGTAGTGACGCCGAGGTCCTGAAGACAGCCGAAACCAACTAGGTTCCTGGAGAACGAGGGGACGTGCAGGCTTGTAAGAGAGCCCGAGGGAACCACCGGACAGGGAAGGGTACCGGAGGAGGGATCAGCAAGCGCTACAGCGGCAAGGGCAGCAAGCGGTGTGAGCGCAGTGTGGTCGCGAAAGAAACAGGCGGACGCACCAGAGTCTAGCGTGAACGAGAGCGCGGCGGTAGCGGTTGCAGAAGGAGCTAGGGTGGAGCCGAGGTTAATCAAGCCAGGTGGTCCTACGCTTGACGCAGCAGGGGAACCTAGACTACACCTAGGGGACACACATACACAAGGCAACACCGGATAATATGGTCCAGTCACACTAAAGTCATTAGCATACGTGCCATACAGAGCAGACCTAATCTGATCCATGTCAAGCTCAAAAACATGGATACGGCGACAAAATCATGGTGTACTAATCGGGGGGTTCTGACGCAGGGCCGAAGCGGAGATGGAAGAGTTCGTGCACATGGCGGTAGCAGCGGGCGACGGTGTGCCAGAGACGGTCGCGGACGGTGCCGCGGCGGGGGTTGGACTGAAGCTGGTACTGGCAAGTGTGACCACACTGGAGCCGCCACCGGACAACGAGCTGCGCGACCCACCACCACGACCAATACCACCAGCGCCGCCAGGCCACCACGGTGGCTGGGGTCCCCACGATGACTGCTGCTGCGGCTCCTGCTGCTCCGGGGCGTCAGCCTCGGTCCCCTCATCCGCACCACCGTCCCCGCCCCCACCTCCACCACCCTCACCATCCAAACCATCCCCACCATTCTTCCCTCCGCCACGCCCCCCCTTGGGGCGGCAGCCCCTATTCTGACGCGGCTGTGCAGAGGCCGCGGCGGCAGTCTCAGCAGTGGGGGTTGTCTCAACGACAACGGTTGAAACGTCAAAGTAAGTGCACTGAGAGGGAGCACAAGCCTGGAAGATAGGGACCGCCGTAGTACTGTTAGACTGAGCGATAGTGCACTGACGAGTCTCTATCGCGGACAGGGCTGTGACGAAGGCCGTAAGGGTGAGGTCACCAGGGTGCTAACTAAGGAAGTGGTCACGGGTTGTGGCTAGGCGCTCAGGAAGGCACATGGCAATGAGGTAAAGCGTAGTGCAAAGCAGCGGCGGGAAAGCAGTGAGCTGTGCCTTAGTGCTAGCAGCGTGGTAGCTAGTCTCAAGTGCACGGAGGTGAGTAGCGAGGTCGGCGATAGTGGTGAAGGATGCAAGTTCAGGGAACAGCATGGGGAGGATCAGGCAGCCGGCAGAGGCTGATGAGGGAATGGAATAGTGCGCAATGACTTCATCTATGTACTGTTTTGCGTTTGCTACAGCGGTAAAGCGGGGATGCTCAGACAGGGGGAGGGCGTGACTAATGGCAAGCTGTGCAACGGCGCCGCTCGACTCCCAGACAGCGCGGGCAAGTTCAGCAGCGGTAAAGGCCTCACGCTGAGCAGACGTGGGGGCGTCAGGGAGGGCAGCGGGTGTGGCGGGGCAGGGGAGCTTACCGTCGACATCCTGGCGGAGGTGGACGAGCCACGCCTCAAAATCAACGTCCCCACCCTCCGTGTCCAGGCGGAGCACTGAGTTCGCCATCACCACGGGTGCAGCAGCTGACTGCCGCTGACGAGGAGGGAGTGCGGAGGAGGGCGGTGGAGAGCAGTGATGAGCGATGGAGTGCGGTGAAGTGTGGTGGAGAGCGGTGGAGTGTGGTGAAAAGCGGTGGTGCCTGCTGGTGGGAGCGCCCGCTCAGAGGGGGAACCAATGCCTGTAAGTCAGTTCGGCTCGGCGGTAGGAAGGGCCGGGGCAAGCTGGGACCGACGGAGCTGTGGCCGGCGGAGTGGGGGCCAACGGAGCTGGGGCCGGTGGGAGCGTAGAGCCAAAACGGGGCAGGCAGGCACGGAGCCAGCGGCAAGTGGCTGGCGGACGCGGGGCCAGCGGGGTACACATTTTACTGCTATGTGAACTGAACGAAGGTGCTGCTGCACCTCACCCCTATCACTATAACCTTGCACTGCAGAGGTTGCTTATCAGTGATTTTCGTCTCCTTCCTCACCAGTCGACCCCCTTTGCTAGAACTCTACCGTCCACAGGAGCTGGTACCTCACGAACCGAAAAGGCTAAAGATGGGCTAACAATCAGAAGATCGTTCATGGATCCTCCCACAGATGGGTGCATGCATGCAGTAGACGTTCTCTTTTGATGCATTTTAGAGGAGCCCTTGTCAGTCTCTGTAAAAGAACTTCCATATCTCGCGCACGTTGGAGGAACCATCAGCAACCTCCTTCAGCAGATGACCGTGCAACTTTCCTGAACATATACATTCACATGCACATGGCGAGGCACATGGCGATGCACATGGCGATGCACATGGCGATGCACATGGCGATGCACATGGCGATGGACATGGCGATGCACATGGGGTGAGAAGGCAGGGGTGAGATGAGTAGAAATTACATGCCATCTTTTCCTGCTGGAGACACAGCAACAGCAGCCATCAACAGTGCATGCACATGCTGTGCGTGTGAAACAGGCAGCAAGGAGGGTAAAGGGCCAGACAGCACATGAGGGCAAAAAGCACTAGAATGGAGCGGTATGAGGCCGTCCTCACCCTCACCTTCTTTGTCCACAAGGCTCTTGAACTGCCGTGTGCCGCCGCCCACCCCGAAGTAGTGCTTCTTGCCCGCCACATACAGCACGCCGTGCGGCCGACGCAAGCACTGTGAGGGGGGGAAGCAGTGGGAAGAGAGTAAGGGAGATAAGGCGGGGTTGTGGTTTGTGAATAGACGTACAGCGTTCTGTTGAGGCGCCTCAGACACTGGCAAGGCAAGCAAGGCAGAGACAAGGAGGCGGGACTTGAGGGGGCTAAAACCAGTATAGCACTCTTTTTAAGTCAATTAAAAAACAGCGCAAGCACGCGAGAGACGGGGGGGAACTGAGGGGGCTATAACCAGACACAGCACTCCTTTTGCTGTCTGACAGTGGGGGGAAATCAGGGGAAAGAGCAGCGGAGGGAGATAGAGACATTGTGCCTAATGGACAGGCTGCGTGGAGACAGTGACGCCAGGTGGTGGCAAAGAGTAAGGAACGGCACCACTGCCCTCCTCCACGTTGCCAGGAAGGGAAGGCCTGTGGCCCCACCTTATTGACGAGCGCCAGCAGCTTGTCCATGGAGCGCGGCGAGTACACCGTCTCCGCCGTCAGTATCACGTCGTACCCGCCGCTGCTGCTGACCCCGCCCTCGTGAGCCAATGCCGCTGCACCACTAGGTGAAGCACAGAAGGACGGAGCGCCAGTTGCACCGTCCGATGGCATGCGGGTTCCAGCAGGGGGAGGCTGTATGTGAACCCTGGCATGCCTGTGCGGCTTGGCAGGACTGCTGTCAGCAGTACCAGTGGCTGTGGTGGCATCTGTGGCTGCGGTAGTAGCGGCAGCAGTAGCAGCCACAGCAGCAGCAGCATCAGCAAGTGGGGCAGCAGCAGCAGTGGATGGGCGGGGTGAGAGCGGCGAGGAGGGGGGGTGGGCGAGGGAGAGCAGCCCGTCCAAGGCGGACCAGTCGCCCGCGAAGAAGCGAGTACGCAGGTCAGGCAGGGGCGACTTGGGCGTGATGGGTGGGGACGAAGGGGAGGAGGGGCTGTCACTGCCCTCTGTGTGCGCGTGCGGGTGGGTGCGATGTGTGGCAGCAGCAGCGAGGTTGGCGTGCACGTTGGGGATGGTGAGGTTGAGCAGCACCTCGGGGTTGAAGTCCTGGAAGTGCGCGCACGCTGCGCCCTGCACACAGAGGCAGGGGGGAGGGCGGGGGAGGGAGACAAGGCGTGAGGGCGGCAGCAGAGCAGTGAGCGCGTGTGAGCAGGTTGGAGGGTGAAGGAGCCCCTCGGGGTAGTTGGAAGCCCTGGATGGATGTGCATGCACACCACGCCCTGGGGGTGCGGTTAGACGGACAGTGGCTCACCCAGCAAGACATGGCGATGCGTGGCAGAGCAGGCGTGTGCCGTGAAAAACACATCTCGGAACACTTTAGGGCTGACAGACGTGAGGGTCAAGAGCTTGGTAAGTGACGGTGCATCAAACAATGGGCATACGTGACAACATGCAGATGCGGTATTTGGCAGATGTGTCAACATGCAGACATGTCATGTGGTAGATGTGACAACAGGCAGACGTGGCATTTGGTAGATGTGACAACAGGCAGACGTAGCATTTGGTAGATGGGAAAGAAGCAGATGTGGAATGAGAGGCAGCATGAGAGGCGGTACGGGAGGTGGCATCACCTTGAGGCACGCGAGAATGCCGGGGAGGCCGTGACCGCACCCCAGCTGACGGGCGAGGCACGCACGAGAGGGAGGCAGCGAGCACAGTGGTGACGTGAGAGATGGGTGCAATGGGAGGATGGGCCCCGGTGTGCGCGGGTGAGGCGAACAGACTGCGAGTTCCGAACGCGGGAAACTAACAGAAGAGTGGAAACAAGGCAACCACAATATCACCACGCAGACAACCGCCAAGCAGACAAGCAGATAGGCAGACAGGCAGACACGCAGACAGGCAGACACGCAGACAAGCAGACACGCAGACAGGCAGACACGCAGACAGGCAGACATGCAGACAGGCAGACAGGCAGACAGGCAGACAGGCAGACAGGCAGACACGCAGACAGGCAGACAGGCAGACAGGCAGACACGCAGACAGGCAGACAAGCAGACACGCAGACAGGCAGACAGGCAGACACGCAGACAGGCAGACAAGCGGCTATCTTGCTCACGGCGCAGGTGGAGCAGCTAGAGTTGGTCGACTAGGGTTGGGTGGGAAGGCGTGCGGCACACCTCGAGCACGCGCTTGCGGCGGAAGGAGAGCGTGCCGTCGCGCATCTCCTGGCGCAGCGCCTCCATCAGGTCCACCGCCGCCTCCCACAGCTTGAAGCCCCCTGCCGCGTGGCACGTAGTGGTGCATGGCGGCACATGGTGGCACCGGCGTGTTGGATGTGCATGGGTGGGATGGCACCTACTACGTAACCCTCCCCCCCCTCCCTCCCCCCCTCCACATCCCCCTCCCCCCTTCCCCCTGCACCCCCTCTTTTCAAACACGCACACATGCATGCATGCACAGATGTAACCACAGACACACACATGCACAAAGCATGGTATGGCACAAACTGGTTTTCCTGCCAGCAGCATTGCTCACCTTCATATTTGCCCGGCACCAGGTCCGACGTGGTCCCCAGCAGCATGGTGGTGCTCGCCTTGCCCTGGCGGACACGCACCGAGGGGGGAGAAGGCAATTGTTGGGGCACGCGTTGGGCAGTGAGGAGGCGGGTACAGGGAGGAGAGGAGAGGGGCATCACTGGAATAATCGTCAGCAGGCTGTTGCGACTTATACTAGGCAGCTACATCCGATCTGCCTTCTACTAGACCACGTCAGCAGCACTCTCACCTCAGCCTGCTGCTCCTTCGCACATGCCTTATTCAATGTGATAGAAAGAACTTGACTGAATCTGAATCGAATCGGTGCCATTGACTCGCATTGACTGGGATTGACCGGCATTGACTGCGATTGACCTTAGTTGCACTATACACAATTTTTGCGTAGCGTATAGCGCATATACGCTATGCGCTATACGCTCGGCCAAACGTTTTAGGGCAGCCTGCGGAAGAAAACGCTTTTTTTCCCTGCGGTTCCGCGACATGGCGAATCTAACCACAATGCCGCAAAATCGTGACCCCCGACATTTTCGCCCAAAACCAACTTTCAACCAATTTCACCCACCACAGTGCAGCCCAATGTATTTAGAAAACCCCACCCCCTCTCTAGTGTGCTCCCCTCCCTCCCTCCCGCCAAAGGTTAACCCTAATTTAGCACGCGACATTTAGCAGCTGCATTCCCCAGCCCCTTTAGCTCGACTTCTAGCCTTCCAAGCGTAGTTCTAAGCTTTTATCATGGCGACCTCCCTGAGTGAGTCCTGCTGATGCTAGTGCTGCAGCCTTCAGATGGTGTTTTTTGGTTGATGTTGCGATGAAAAGGTATGCTCCACATCCCCTTCTCCCCCCCCCCCCCCCCCCCCTTTCCAGTTTTTTTACCCTGCCCGAAATGCTTTTTTGCCTGCTCGGACTAGCGTGTACGTAGCGTACACAGGGCCCCGAACAGAGCGTATCGTGCAACTAAGGCGCTGACCAGCATCGACTCTGACCTTGAGCAGCGTGAGGCCGCGGTCCAGCGTGACCACCTCCGTGGGGAAGGGCAGAAAGCTCACCGCCTGCCACGCACCGCACGCATGCGCCCGTGGGGAAGAGTGGGGGAGAGAAAGGAAGAGGACGGAAATGGGCGTGGCGCCCACGTGTGGAGTGATGGAATGATAGCCGGTGACAGGTGCAGCGAGGAGCGGAGGTGGTGAGGGGCAGCTGGCGGGATGGGGGGCCAGGTGAGGCTGCTTCCAGATACGAGAGAGAGGGAGGAGCAGCTGAACTGAGAATACAGTAGCTTTCGCCTCTAGCGCATATATTGAAAAGGGGCTGGGCAGCAAGCTTTGGTTGCGTGGAGCTTGAAGCACTGCATCCATGTGCGCCTCTGCTGGTCCAAGGGAAGACGCCTGGGAGGGGCGGGCAGCATTTGGTGCGGCCCGTAACTCGCTGGCACGGCGACGCGCTTTCACCTTGGCCAAACCAACCAAGCGCATGGCTGGCCCTAGCTGCTGCCAGTGCCTTGTGTCTTCTCCTAACGCCCCTCTTTATCTCTCTCGCTGCACCACTCTCCCTCTCATTGCAGCACCCAGCCTCCTCTCCCTGCACCCGCCCCCACCTTCCACTCCTGCACCCCCCTCTTCACGTCCCTTTGCCACACCGCCCCATCCGTCCCTCGCCTCCCTCCGCTCCTGTCCCGTCAGCCCTGCCCTCTTCCCCCGCGCAACCCACTCCCCAAGAACCGGCTCCCGTCATCCCCGATCCCCCCTCTCACTCCTCACTACTCCGCTCTCCCCAGAAATCCATTCTTCACGCCCCTCTCTTCCGCTCACCTCCGCGCGCCTCACTTCTCTCGCCACTGCCGCTGCTGCCTCCGCCCCCGCCTCGTCCCCGCGCTCCTCCTGCGGCGCACGGGGGTGGGGGGGAGAGAGACACGCGGGGCTTGGAGGGCGTGGAAGGGAGACGGGTGAGGCGGCAGATATAAGGCAACTGGTGTGAAGCGAGGGGAGAAGTAGGGAGGGGAAGAGAAAAGGCCGAAGAGAAAAAGCGGAGAAGCGGGGCGAGGGGAAGCGGGAGAGGAGAGGGGAGGGGGCAGAGGCTTGCGCGCGACGTTTTCATGTTTGGGAGGAGCTATCGGGTGTTGTTCGAGCGACACCATCTCAAATCGCTGGCCGCAGAATGCTCGATCTGCGCCTCGAGTATCAAACGCGCGCGAAAGGCGAGCTGTTCTCAAAACGCTACTCTTCGCACGATCATGCAAACGACAATGTGTTGACGGGCGAGCATTCGTGGCTCTGGGCGTCGACCAAGGCCACTAAGAGGGCGAAGACGCGCGGAATGAAGCGGTCTGCCGCGAATGATGCGAGCGCGCTTACCGCGTCCGCATTCCGCGTGAGGCGATCCAAGAAGCCCAAGGGCGCGGAGTCCATGGCGGCAGGGTGGTGCGCGGGAAAGAGAGACTGGAGCAACCACGACACCCACGCGATGCACCAGCACGAATACAGCGCCTGCAACAGACGCGCTCACCGTTGTTATGAATGAACAAGCAGAGTAGCGCGGAAATGAATGACGATACAAGGAACGGCAAGCCAAGATATAGGAACACCAGAGCTAGTCTAACCATGAGATGGGAAGGTTGGGGAAAGAGATCGAAGGGTATCGAAGTGACGAAGCGAGGCCCGGAGACCTTCCGAAGGTCTACCTAGAAGGTCTGGAGATGCCGAGGCGGTTCTGTCAGGAAGGTCCGGAACTGTCCCAAGGCTTGGCGTGTGTTCGAGCGTACACGATAGCAGTACCGCTCGGTAAGGAATGGAAAATTCCTTACACCACCCCCCCCCTTCGGCGAAGGTGATCTATATCAGCCACGTGCTTGCGGGCCAAATAATTCGCAAGTATCGAAGGCGACTGTATCTGGTCCGAGAGCACCCACGTGTCGTCCTCACTGGTACGATTGGTCCATCGTGTCAGAAAATCAACGTGTCGTCCTTGGCCGTCAATACGAATCCTGTGGCTCAAAATCTTCGAAGGCTCAATGGTCGTCTCTGCTGGTGGCCGTACATCCGGGAACAATCGCTGTCGGACGATGTCTGATGTGTCAGGTACGAAGGGTCACAACAGGCTTACGTGGAACTTGTTGTGAATACGCCAATCGTCAGGTAAGCGTAGCTGGGCGGTCACCGGCGTCACCATCTTCATGATCTTCAATTGGCCACAGGAACGTGGTCGTAATTTCATCGATAGTAGCAGCCGTAAATTCTTGGAGTCCAAAAGGACTAGGTGCCCTGCTGCCATTGTAATATACCGTCGATGTAAATCCGAATACCGTCGGGCAGTAGCGTTCGCCTTGCGAATAAGTTTGACAACTTTATCTCGGGCAATCTGTAATTCTTCGACGAACTGCTGCGACTGTGGTACTTGACTCTCAACGTTGGTGGAGATAGGTACAGTGGAGTCCATCCTGTAATTATGGTAAAATGGGGAGTGATTAGTCGTAGGAGAATTCCAACGTGGGAAGCGCGCCCTCCCATTTGTTTCGGTCGGGGAAGTTTGTCCGAATCAGCTCCTCCATCGTTTGGTTTGTCCTTTCTGTCTGATCGTCCGTTTGGGGATGATAAGCGGATGAAAATTGCAGACGCGTGCCGTACTAAACTTCTGATCTCGATCGCTAATGATTGCTGCTGGTATCCCGTGTAGGCGAACAACGGTCGAGATGAATAGTCGCGCGGTTTCTTCGCCTGTGATGGTTGTACGACATGGTGCGAAATGCGCCATTTTCGTCAATCTGTCGACGACAACCAGTAGTGCGTCGTTTCCGCTCGATCCGGACAGTAGACCTGTAACGAAATCCATCGTCACGAGTTGCCATGGGCGTTGAGGTGGCTCGAGGGGCTGCAACAGTCCTGTCGGTCGCTGATGTAATGATCTCATTCGCTGGCATATCGAACACACGGCCACGTAACGCTGCACGTCCGTCACCATATCTGGCCAGTAATAAAACCGCTGCAACGTCTTCAGAGTTTTATCAACCCCGAAATGTCCTGATAAATTCGAACTGTGGACTTCTTGAATTAGTAATTCGCAAAGTAGACGATAACTTGGGACCCGAATTCGATCCGTCCCGCTTCGTAGATAATAGACGCATTTCCGTGTAGTTATTTTGGAGATGGCCGTCATTTACGAAGTAGGGGTCGGTCGAATACCTGTGGGAAAATAGTCCACTCAGTAGCGGGTTGCTCTGGGCAACTAGTACTACTGCGAGTTGGGCAGACAGTCTGGAGAGGGCGTCTGCAATATTCATTGGCGGAAAGAATTGTCCGCATGTTTTGCAATTTTCAGAATTTTGGCCTTAATTGGAGGCCTTACCCACTATATGCAGGCCAATCTAGGGACACAAAACAATGCTTCACATTTGATGAAACTACTATCGTTAACAGTAAAAAGCAGACATAACCAATCACCGTGCATCCGGACAATTAGTTCCAGGCGGAGGCAGCAACTTGATCAACCCTTAAACTAGTACCTGGTCCACCGCCCTTTCGCCTTAATCACGGCATTCACCCTCCTGGGCATGCTGTCGATCAAATTGGTGCTCGCCTCTGATGGGATCTTCTCCCATTCCTCTTGTACACTCTCCCACAGGTCCACCATACCAGTGGGAGGTTTCTCATACTTAGCCAGCTCCCTTTTAAGATGAGCCCAAAGATGCTCAATGGGGTTCGACTTCCTGCCGGCCACTCCAGGACCCCAAACTCTTGCTCCTGAAGCCACTGCTGCACCACACGAGACTTATGCTTGGGGTCGTTATCATGCTGGAAGATCACATCCGAGGGGTTTAACGTGTAAAAGTCGATGGTATTCTTCAGCTCGTCCTGCAAAATGCTCAGATACAGCAGCCCGTCCATCCTACCATCAATTTTGCACATGAAACCCGGCCCCTCATACGTCATACAGCCCCAGATCATCAAGCCGCCGCCCCCGTGTTTGACGGTTTGCTTGATCTGGTGGTGTTGGAGGGTCGTACCTTCACGAACCCAGGCGTACGCGCGGCCGTCAGAGCAGAACCTACTGATCCTCATCTCATCTGACCAGATCACCCGTTTCCAATCCTCTATGGTCCAATCAGCGTGGGCCTGTGCGAACTCCAGCCTATCGCGGATATTTTTCTTCGAGAGTCGCGGCTTCTTAGGCTGCTGGACTGCGACAAGGCCGCTGGATTTGAGCGCATTATGCACCGTCCTAGGATGCACCGTAATGCCGTGCTGGGATTCGACGATCTGGGCTGCATGCCTCGAGGTTTTCGCCTCGCCGCTAGTAATCGCCCTGACGATCCCACGACGAATTCTATTCGTGACTATGCGTGGACGACCAGCAGTGGGCATTGAAGGACGCACATCCTTGCGACTAGACTCTGAAATCGCCTTGAGTCCAAGATCATGTAGTGTGCTTTTCCCCACGCCAAGCTCCTTCGCGATTCGCCTCGTGCTATACCCCCTACGCAACAGAGTTATGATCCGTGCGCGACGCGCCTCATCTATCGGTCTCATCTCGGCCTAGTCGAAGCCTCGGGTATAAACTCTTTCCTGACTAATCGAAAGTCACGGGAGAAACTATGGAGAGAATGCCGTACTCGAAAACAGATCTAGTCCGCTGCTTGGCCGAAACTGTCCGGATGCACTCACGCGACTCAAATCTTGTCCACGCTATAAGTGCGACCCCTTCAAATTGCAAAGGAGTTACCCCAATGCAACTTGCACTCGTTACTTACAACACAGCTTTGAAGATTCAGAGATACCTCGGTTAAAAGCATTCAAATCATTATTTGAACCTAAAAGTGGATTTTATCCGGGCAATACTTTCCGCCAGTGTTGTTGGCGCCCTTTTTGTACGTGATCTTGTACGTGAAGTTGGACTCCAGATATTCCAGCCAGCGTATCTGTCGCGGGTTGAGATTCGGCTGCGCTCTCAGCTAATGTAGGGATTTATGGTCGGTTCACACCGTCACGTCTGCTCCAGTCAGATAGCACCTCCATATTTTGAACGCATGGACAATCGTCAGCATCTCCTTATCGTGTAACGGGTAGTTGCGCTCAGCAGATTGTATTTTTCGAGACTCGTACGCGATTGGTTGAAGACCATTGCCGAAATCTAGCATGAGCACGGCTCCGATGGCGATGTCACTTGCGTCGATGATGACTTCGAAGGGTCGTTCCGGGTTAGCGATGCGAAGTACTGGTGGCAACAATAAAAGAGTTTTTAATGTTAAAGTGAACGAATAACAAGAACAATGACATACAAAGGAATATAACCTAGTGGGTTGTACTCCCTAAGGCATAACCCTGTACAGTCTATAACAACATACAAAGATATGTTTGACACACCCCCTAGACTGGATAGGGGCAGTGCCTGGTGAGAGAAAAGCAGCTCAGGGTGGCACTACTAGTCCAGCCTCTGAGGCAAGGGTCTAAAGACCAGTCAAACGAGTACAGACAAGGCAAGAGCAAGACCAAGGCGGCACTACTAGTCCAGCCACTGGGAAGAGGCCACAAGGCCAGTCAGGGTAATACATATAAAGGTCTGTACACAATCAAGATCCTAGCAAGTGAGAGGCTACAGGAATGAGACTTAGCTGTACACAGTGCCGCTGATGATCTTTAGGCACAAGCACCTTAGTAAAGATATCAGCCGTGTTGGCACCGGAGGCCAAGTGTTCTACGTGGGCCTGGCGACGCTGCTATAGCTCGCGCACGAGGAAGTACCGCAGCTGGATGTGCTTCGTTGTGCCCTCAAGTCGTGGCTCCTGACACGGGAGGATCATGGACCTGTTGTCAGAGTACAGAACCAGGGCAGAGCTAGGCCGCTGACCCAGGTCGGTGAGCAAGAAGGCCAGCCAGCGGAGCTCCAGTGCCGCCATGGCACCAGCGTAGATCTCAGCCTCACTGCTAGGTTAACGTTTCCTTGAGTTAAAACCATATTTTCAGGTTGCTCGATAGAATTTTCGTCGTCGTCGTCGTCGAAATCTGATTCTGTTGCATGAACTTTTGTAACGCAGCTGAAGACTTGTTTCCCTGATGTGGCAGGAGTTGTTGCCGGTGGATTCTGCTTCATGGGTTGCTTGAACTACTGCGACGGCTGCTGTCCTCCTCTTTTTCTATCACCTTGAAGCTTGTTGCAAAATTTTACACTGTGTCCATCCTTTTTGCAGTAGTGGCAGAAGTATTTGTTGACGCGTTTCATAGGCGTTGTATAAAAACTGATGTTGACTGCTCCTTTCTTGTTACGTGCTGTTTGCAGGTCAAGATCATGCTGCTCTGCTTGAAGAATGGAGCATATTTGTGCTTCCGAAAGATTTGGTTGAAGGCGAAGAAGGGATTCACATTGTCGCCATTCTGGTCCAAGACTGGCAAGAAGGAGTGTTACAAACATGTCCTTTGGGAAGTATCCGCCGCACTTTTTGAATTGGTCACGAAGTGTTCGAGCCCTGTTGACATAATCCGAAACGTTCTCGTTGCCCTGCATCTGTACAGTTGTCAGTTGTGAGAGAGTTTTACTCACGGAAATTGTATCCTGTGCCATATACAGCCCCTTCAAATGTGTCCACGCAGATTCTGCTGGAGTCAGACTGGTGTGAAGAGAGCGAATACCGAGCTGCTCCTTCAGCGACAGATTGTTGATAAGGACGGTGTAAGTGCAAAGTGAAGTATGAAGAAAGCTCTGTTGTTCCATCTGTGTTCCCGTAACAGGATAAAGGTAATCGCCACTGAAGAACGGCCACAATCCAACGGATTTCGTGAGAAGTTCGAATTCGAAGCTCCAGGCGTAGAAGTCAACGCCATTAAAAGGTACAGTTGTCTTTATCTGTGTGTTGCTTAAAAGATTCGGTGCTTGAAAGACTGGACCAGTGAGAGTAGTCTGCTGCTGCTGAGCAAACAGCTGTTACGGTTGCTGTTGTTGCTGTTGTTGCTGAAATTGTTGTTGCGCTTGCTGCTGTTGTTGAAGAAAATGAAATTGTTGTTGTTGAGCATGTGTAAACGCAAACAAAGAACTGGAGCTTGGAGCGGCTGCAGCTCTTGCATAACTTGAACCGTCGATACTCATTCCACTAAAGGCCGCTGATATTGATGCTACTGCTTGTTGCTGTTGTGATGCAGGTGTAGAGGACGAAGTCCCCAGTGGATGCACAGAAGGCAAACCTTGCTGCTGTTGCGGCATCCCAATTGAAGAATAAGTAGGTGGAAAAATTCCAACTGCAGGATTTCCTGTTTGACCAGTGTTGATTGTAGGATTTGTAACACCCGTAGGTCCAGTTGTTGAAGAGCCAGATGATGGAACCGTCGATGGTCCTGTCATGATTGTCGATAGTCGAATTGACAAAAGTCTTAATTCCAGACAGCTCTCATACCATGAAAGAATTTGAAAAGTGGTGCAGGAGACTAAGTATAGAATCTGCAGACACAAGTACTTGAAGTAGAAAGTAATACCGTATTCTCCCGGAATTAAGCTCCCATGGGTGGCTTGAGCGGGTATGGGTGTTTAATTAAACTGGATCTAGTTACCACCCTACTTTTGGGCTTGAAAACAATTGAACACCCCACTTAGAATCCTTATTTTGACAGGGAACGACAGAATTTGCCGTGCATAGTTGCGTGCGTAAATGTGAGGGCGAGTGGGGGAAACGAGCTGGTGGTCAACCCGAATGTGTCGGAACGGAAAAAAAAAAATGTCGAAACCTCAAAATCCAAATTGTTCATTCTCGACTCTCATGCCTTCCCGCCAAAACAAACCTATGCTGCTGCCCACTGATTGGAGGCAGTAAGGACGAGGCCTGCAGCACTCGTTGATTGGCTGATTTGCCCAGCCTCGTCCTTGACTTGACTAGTTTAGCTGACGATGTGGCAAGCAGAAGGGCCACACTGTAGGGTACGCGATGAGGACACGAGATGTTGACATGTTACACAAAACAATGTGGTGTAACATGAACAACCATTTTGGAATTGAAAAACGCATATGCACGTTCCATAGAACCACTATTTTGCTGAAATGGTAGACTAGTAAGACAGCGGAAGTCTTAGAACTTGTAAAGTGTTGACCAGAATTTACTGAAGAACAAGTTGATAATTAAAATTGTATAAGCTACTTTTATATCTGCTAGAAGTACCTATTTGGTGACGTACCTGTTCGAGCTATTTGTGTTAAAAGGCTAGCTTAGCTAGGAAGCTAGGAAAGGCATGAGGTTTAGCAAGGAGGAGCCATGGAGTGGCATGAGGTTTAGGAAGGAGAAAATTTGAGGAGAGAAAAAGGGATTGGAATAGAAAGAGAGAGGCATACAAGGAGGGGATTGTACCCTCTACAGTAAAGTTTGGTAACCTACCAAGCCTAACAATTATATAACTCAATATATAATTTTAACACACCCCCTAGGCTTGGTAGTCACAAGCCCACACACACCCCCACACCCCCTAACCTAGCACCCCCATTCCCATCAGCCACAACTACTCCAACAGGGCCCACAAGGCCTTGGAGATGGCGGCGGCGGCAGTCCCGGCCGCGGCGACAGTGACGGCGACGACGGGCGTGCGGCGGCGAAAGGCCTGCGGCGACGAGAGCGGCGGCGGCGACGGCTTCTGCTCACGTACGATTTTACCACAACACTTCTAGCATATATAAAAGTAGTTTGTACAGTTTCAGTTATTAACTTGTTCTTGTATAAATTCTGGTCAACACTGTCAAACATGTGTATCTCCTGTGTTTGCATAGACTGTATAGGGCCATCTCTTAGAGGGTACAACACTTAGGTATATTCACCTGTACTCTCTCTCTACTCATCATTCAGTTCTCATTCTAACAAACACTTACACGTTCTAAGACTTCCGCTGTCTTACTAGTCTACCATTCCAGCAAAGATCCTTGTTCAAGTCTTGAAGTATCACAAGGCTGTAACACTGACTCTGGTGTTACAACTTGTTAATACTGGCTGTTACTGGAGGTACTACCAATATTACTTTCTACCAATGGCTGTTACTCCCTGGCTGTTACATCAATGAGCTCCCACCTCCCATTCAGGGACAAGCAATGCATGAATGAATGCAGTGAGCATCACTGTATACCTCGCCACACTGCCACTGCTATTGGGGCAACTCCAACCATGGAGCATCGCTGTCCTTCTCACTTTCCTCCACTTGCCCTAGCGCATCTTTGCCTTCCTCCCTCTCTGCCTCACTACCTCCCACCCCCTCCACAGCACTGCCTGCCTTACCCTCCACAGCGTTGCCCGCCTCCCCCTCCCCACCCCCCTCTACCTCCATACTCGCGCTGCGCTTTTTCCTCCTTGGCTTGCCGCCACTCGCTGCTCCCTCTGCCCCACCTGCCAGCTCTCCCTCTGCCCCCTCCACACGTGCCGCCCCCCCCGTGCCCTCACCCTCGTCTGCGCCGCTGCTGCCATCCGTGCTGCTGCCACCACCCGAGCGACGCCTGCCCCTCCGTGCCTTGCTTGCCTTCCCCTTCTCCCGCTCCTCTTCCCCACCCTGCTGCCCCTCCACTCCTACCCCAGGAGCTCCCCCTTCCAACACACTCCCAGAGCCTATCTCCCTCCAACCCCCCACCGAGCTAATTTTATCCCCGGCTGATGCCGCCACAGCAGCAGGAGCAGCAGCACGCACACCTGCAGCCCCTCCACTCGGCCCGTAGCCCTCCTCCTCGCTGCTGCTACCACTGTACCCCCCGTCACTGAAGTCACTCTCCGTGCTCTCACCCCCCTCGCGCCCTCCCCTGCCACCCTTCCGACCCTGCCGCCTCCCTGTCCCCTGCGCCGTGGGGCCGAAGGCGCCCTCAGCCTCCTCGTCCGCAGCCAGCATTGCCTGCAGCTCGCGCTCCTGCTGCTCCCGCCGCTGCCACTGCCGAGCCTCCTGCTCCCCTGCTGCCTGCGCCTGCTCTGCCTTTGTGCCTTCCTTGGCGCCCCGCTGTGCGAAAGCGGAGAGGTCGGCGGAGAGGTTGGAGGGGGGAGGCGGCGCGGGCGGCGGCGGCACGGGCGGCTGAAAGGAGTCGACGGCGGTGACGATGACCTCCGGGCGGCGGCTGCTGTGGCGCTGCACAGCCTTGCGGAGCACCTGCGCTATGGTGCGCTCCACCAGCGACAGCGACGCGTCCCTGTGGGGGGGGGGGGGGGGGAAGGGAGGACCATGGGGGGAGTGGAGGAGATGGGGATAAGGGGGGAGGAGAGGCGAGAGGGAGGAAAGAAGCAAGGTGCTGATGAGCAGGCATGAGGGTGGTGATTAGTGGGAGTGAGAGGCAGGGCGGAGCGGCACCTGTTGAGTTTCTTGAGTGCGCCCATGCCAGCGGCGTGCATCATCTCAGTGAGCTTGCCGCGGTCCACCCACAGGCAGCGCGTGCGGATCTGCAGGCGGCCGTGCAGCCCCCTGCGGTCGCCCTGGGAGTCGTCGTCCTCGTCGGCGTCCGTGAACACCTCCAGCAGGTCCTCGCCGGGCGGCTCGCGAAACACCTCCACGCTGCACGCAGGGCACGCGGTGGAGGCGGGGAGCGCGAGAGGGGGAGGAGGAGAGGCTGGGATGAGGAAGGTGGGGTGGTGCAGGCGTGGTGAGGTGTTGCTCGCTCCAAGAGGCGCAACTTGATCACTTGCTCCCTCTCGGTCCCGCACTATGTGTACGGTGCAATGGGCACTACCATACATACGTGCGGCAATTTTTATCTGCCTGTTACGCCGCAATGACTATCCCCATGCCTTCGTGGCGACGACTATCCCCATGCTTACGTGGCGATGACAATCCCCTCTGTTGCCACGTGCAGTCTCTCCCCAACAGCCATCTCCCGCGCATTGCCAAACGCGATGCCGCCGTCGTTGTACATGGTCTGATGCACGCATGTGAATGGGCGCATGTGAATGGGCGCACAACGCATGTGCATGGGCACACAACGCATGTGCATGGGCGCACAACGCATGTGCATGGGCACACAACGCATGTGCATGGGCACACAACGCATGTGCATGGGCACACAACGCATGTGAATGGGCGCACAACGCATGTGCATGGGCACACAACGCATGTGCATGAGCACACAACGCATGTGCATGGGCGCACAACGCATGTGCATGGGCACACAACGCATGTGCATGGGCACACAACGCATGTGCATGGGCACACAACGCATGTGCATGGGCACACAACGCATGTGAATGGGCGCACAACGCATGTGCATGGGCACACAACGCATGTGAATGGGCACACAACGCATGTGCATGAGCACACAACGCATGTGCATGGGCGCACAACGCATGTGCATGGGCACACAACGCATGTGCATGGGCACACAACGCATGTGCATGGGCACACAACGCATGTGCATGGGCACACAACGCATGTGCATGGGCACACAACGCATGTGCATGGGCACACAACGCATGTGAATGGGCGCACAACGCATGTGCATGGGCACACAACGCATGTGCATGGGCACACAACGCATGTGAATGGGCGCACAACGCATGTGCATGGGCACACAACGCATGTGCATGAGCACACAACGCATGTGCATGGGCGCACAACGCATGTGCATGGGCACACAACGCATGTGCATGGGCACACAACGCATGTGCATGGGCACACAACGCATGTGCATGGGCACACAACGCATGTGAATGGGCGCACAACGCATGTGCATGGGCACACAACGCATGTGAATGGGCGCACAACGCATGTGCATGAGCACACAACGCATGTGCATGGGCGCACAACGCATGTGCATGGGCACACAACGCATGTGCATGGGCACACAACGCATGTGCATGGGCACACAACGCATGTGCATGGGCACACAACGCATGTGCATGGGCACACAACGCATGTGAATGGGCGCACAACGCATGTGCATGGGCACACAACGCATGTGAATGGGCGCACAACGCAGGTGCATGAGCACACAACGCATGTGCATGGGCGCACAACGCATGTGCATGGGCACACAACGCATGTGCATGGGCACACAACGCATGTGCATGGGCACACAACGCATGTGCATGGGCACACAACGCATGTGCATGGGCACACAACGCATGTGCATGGGCACACAACGCATGTGCATGGGCGCACAACGCATGTGCATGGGCACACAACGCATGTGCATGAGCACACAACACATGTGCATGGGCGCACAACGCATGTGCATGGCACACAACGCATGTGCATGGGCCACACGCATGTGCATGGGCACACAACGCATGTGCATGGGCACACAACGCATGTGCATGGGCACACAACGCATGTGAATGGGCGCACAACGCATGTGCATGGGCACACAACGCATGTGAATGGGCGCACAACGCATGTGCATGAGCACACAACGCATGTGCATGGGCGCACAACGCATGTGCATGGGCGCACAGCGCATGTGCATGGGCACACAACGCATGTGCATGGGCACACAACGCATGTGCATGGGCACACAACGCATGTGCATGGGCACACAACGCATGTGAATGGGCGCATAACGCATGTGCATGGGCACACAACGCATGTGAATGGGCGCACAACGCATGTGCATGAGCACACAACGCATGTGCATGGGCGCACAACGCATGTGCATGGGCACACAACGCATGTGCATGGGCACACAACGCATGTGCATGGGCACACAACGCATGTGCATGGGCACACAACGCATGTGCATGGGCACACAACGCATGTGCATGAGCACACAACGCATGTGCATGGGCACACAACGCATGGGAATGGGCACACAACGCATGTGCATGAGCACACAACGCATGTGCATGGGCGCACAACGCATGTGCATGGGCACACAACGCATGTGCATGGGCACACAACGCATGTGCATGGGCACACAACGCATGTGCATGGGCACACAACGCATGTGCATGGGCACACAACGCATGTGCATGGGCACACAACGCATGTGCATGGGCACACAACGCATGTGCATGGGCACACAACGCATGTGCATGGGCACACAACGCATGTG
Source organism: Closterium sp. NIES-67 (assembly GCA_027943415.1). Classification (NCBI taxonomy): domain Eukaryota; kingdom Viridiplantae; phylum Streptophyta; class Zygnematophyceae; order Desmidiales; family Closteriaceae; genus Closterium; species Closterium sp. NIES-67. The sequence continues at coordinate 37,213 of BQMB01001198.1, read as the reverse complement.
CATGGGCACACAACGCATGTGATGCACACAACGCATGTGCATGGGCACAACAACGCATGTGCATGGCACACAACGCATGTGCATGGGCACACAACGCATGTGCATGGCACACAACGCAGTGCATGGGCACAAACGCATGTGCATGGGCACACAAACGCATGTGCATGGGCACACAACGCATGTGCATGGGCACACAACGCATGTGCATGGGCACACAACGCATGTGCATGGGCACACAACGCATGTGCATGGGCACACAACGCATGTGCATGGGCACACAACGCATGTGCATGGGCACACAACGCATGTGCATGGCACACAACGCATGTGCATGGGCACACAACGCATGTGCATGGGCACACAACGCATGTGCATGGGCACACAACGCATGTGCATGGGCACACAACGCATGTGCATGGGCACACAACGCATGTGCATGGGCACACAACGCATGTGCATGGGCACACAACGCATGTGCATGGGCACACAACGCATGTGCATGGGCACACACAACGCATGTGCATGGGCACACAACGCATGTGCATGGGCACACAACGCATGTGCATGGGCACACAACGCATGTGCATGGGCACACAACGCATGTGCATGGGCACACAACGCATGTGCATGGGCACACAACGCATGTGCATGGGCACACCAAACCGCATGTGCATGGCACACAACGCATGTGCATGGGCACACAACGCATGTGCATGGGCACACACACGCATGTGCATGGCACACAACGCATGTGCATGGGCACACAACGCATGTGCATGGGCACACAACGCATGTGCATGGGCACACAACGCATGTGCATGGGCACACAACGCATGTGCATGGGCACACAACGCACAACGCATGTGCATGGGCACACAACGCATGTGCATGGGGCAGCACAACGCATGTGCATGGGCACACAACGCATGTGCATGGGCACCAACGCATGTGCATGGCACACAACGCATGTGCATGGGCACACAACGCATGTGCATGGGCACACCAACGCATGTGCATGGCCCCCATGGCGCACACAACGCATGTGCATGGGCACACAACGCATGTGCATGGGCACACAACGCATGTGCATGGGCACACAACGCATGTGCATGGGCACACAACGCATGTGCATGGGCACACAACGCATGTGCATGGGCACACAACGCCATGTGCAATGGGCGCACAACGCATGTGCATGGCACACAACGCATGTGCATGGGCCACACGCATGTGCATGGGACACAACGCATGCATGGCACACAACGCATGTGCATGGGCCACAACGCATGTGCATGGCACACAACGCATGTGCATGGGCACACAACGCATGTGCATGGGCACACAACGCATGTGCATGGGCACACAACGCATGTGCATGGGCACACAACCATGTGCATGGCCACAACGCATGTGCATGGGCACACAACGCATGTGCATGGGCACACAACGCATGTGCATGGGCACACAACGCATGTGCAATGGGCACACAACGCATGTGCATGGGCACACAACGCATGTGCATGGGCACACAACGCATGTGCATGGGCACACAACGCATGTGCATGGGCCGCACAAACGCATGTGCATGGGCACACAACGCATGTGCATGGCCACAACGCATGTGATGGGCGCACAACGCATGTGCATGAGCACACAACGCATGTGCATGGGCGCACAACGCATGTGCATGGGCGCACAACGCATGTGCATGGGCACACAACGCATGTGCATGGGCACACAACGCATGTGCATGGCACAACGCATGTGCATGGGCACACAACGCATGTGCATGGGCACACAACGCATGTGCATGGGCACACAACGCATGTGCATGGGCACACAACGCATGTGCATGGGCACACAACGCATGTGCATGGGCACACAACGCATGTGCATGGGCACACAACGCATGTTGCATGGGCACACAACGCATGTGCATGGGCACACAACGACATGTGCATGGGCACACAACGCATGTGCATGGGCACACAACGCATGTGCATGGGCACACAACGCATTGCCCCCGCATGTGCATGGGCACACAACGCATGTGCATGGCACACAACGCATGTGCATGGGCACACAACGCATGTGCATGGGCACACAACGCATGTGCATGGGCACACAACGCATGTGCATGGGCGCACAACGCATGTGCATGGGCACACAACGCATGTGCATGGGCGCACAACGCATGTGCATGGGCACACAACGCATGTGCATGGGCACACAACGCATGTGCATGGGCACACAACGCATGTGCATGGGCACAACGCAACGCATGTGCATGGGCACACAACGCATGTGCATGGGCACACAACGCATGTGCATGACACACGCATGTGCATGGGCACACGCATGTGCATGGGCACACAACGCATGTGCATGGGCACACAACGCATGTGCATGGGCACACAACGCATGTGCATGGGCGCACAACGCATGTGCATGGGCACACAACGCATGTGCATGGGCCACAACGCATGTGCATGACCACAACGCATGTGCATGGGCGCACAACGCATGTGCATGGGCACACAACGCATGTGCATGGGCACACAACGCATGTGCATGGGCACACAACGCATGTGCATGGGCACACAACGCATGTGCATGGGCGCACAACGCATGTGCATGGGCACACAACGCATGTGATGGGCGCACAACGCATGTGCATGGGCACACAACGCATGTGCATGGGCACAACGCATGTGCATGGGCACACAACGCATGTGCATGGGCACACAACGCATGTGCATGGGCACACAACGCATGTGCATGGGCACACAACGCATGTGCATGGGCACACAACGCATGTGCATGGCACACAACGCATGTGCATGGGCACACAACGCATGTGCATGGGCACACAACGCATGTGCATGGGCACACAACGCATGTGCATGGGCACACAACGCATGTGCATGGGCACACAACGCATGTGCATGGGCACACAACGCATGTGCATGGGCACACAACGCATGTGCATGGGCACACAACGCATGTGCATGGGCACACAACGCATGTGCATGGGCACACAACGCATGTGCATGGGCACACAACGCATGTGCATGGGCACACAACGCATGTGCATGGGCACACAACGCATGTGCATGGGCACACAACGCATGTGCATGGGCACACAACGCATGTGCATGGGCACACAACGCATGTGCATGGGCACACAACGCATGTGCATGGGCACCAACGCATGTGCATGGCACACAACGCATGTGCATGGGCACACAACGCATGTGCATGGGCACACAACGCATGTGCATGGGCACACAACGCATGTGCATGGGCACACAACGCATGTGCATGGGCACACAACGCATGTGCATGGGCACACAACGCATGTGCATGGGCACACAACGCATGTGCATGGGCACACAACGCATGTGCATGGGCACACAACGCATGTGCATGGGCACACAACGCATGTGCATGGGCACACAACGCATGTGCATGGGCACACACACGCATGTGCATGGGCACACAACGCATGTGCATGGGCACACAACGCATGTGCATGGGCACACAACGCATGTGCATGGGCACACAACGCATGTGCATGGGCGCACAACGCATGTGCATGGGCACACAACGCATGTGCATGGCACACAACGCATGTGCATGGGCGCACAACGCATGTGCATGGGCGCACAACGCATGTGCATGGGCACACAACGCATGTGCATGGGCACACAGTGCATGGGCACACAACGCATGTGCATGGGCACACAACGCATGTGCATGGGCACACAACGCATGTGCATGGGCACACAACGCATGTGCATGGGACACAACGCATGTGCATGGGCGCACAACGCATGTGCATGGGCACACAACGCATGTGCATGGCACACAACGCATGTGCATGGGCACACAACGCATGTGCATGGGCACACAACGCATGTGCATGGGCACACAACGCATGTGCATGGGCACACAACGCATGTGCATGGGCACACAACGCATGTGCATGGGCACACAACGCATGTGCATGGGCACACAACGCATGTGCATGGGCACACAACGCATGTGCATGGCACACAACGCATGTGCATGGGCACACAACGCATGTGCATGGGCACACAACGCATGTGCATGGGCACACAACGCATGTGCATGGGCACACAACGCATGTGCATGGGCACACAACGCATGTGCATGGGCACACAACGCATGTGCATGGGCACACAACGCATGTGCATGGGCACACAACGCATGTGCATGGGCACACAACGCATGTGCATGGGCACACAACGCATGTGCATGGGCACACAACGCATGTGCATGGGCACACAACGCATGTGCATGGGCACACAACGCATGTGCATGGGCACACAACGCATGTGCATGGGCACACAACGCATGTGCATGGGCACACAACGCATGTGCATGGGCACACAACGCATGTGCATGGGCACACAACGCATGTGCATGGCACACAACGCATGTGCATGGGCACACAACGCATGTGCATGGGCACACAACGCATGTGCATGGGCACACAACGCATGTGCATGGGCACACAACGCATGTGCATGGGCACACAACGCATGTGCATGGGCACACAACGCATGTGCATGGGCACACAACGCATGTGCATGGGCGCACAACGCATGTGCATGGGCACACAACGCATGTGCATGAGCACACAACGCATGTGCATGAGCGCACAACGCATGTGCATGGGCGCACAACGCATGTGCATGGGCACACAACGCATGTGCATGGCGCACAACGCATGTGCATGGCACACCAACGCTGTGCATGGGCACACAACGCATGTGCATGGGCACACAACGCATGTGCATGGGCACACAACGCATGTGCATGGGCACACAACGCATGTGCATGAGCACACAACGCATGTGCATGGGCGCACAACGCATGTGCATGGGCACACAACGCATGTGCATGGGCACACAACGATGTGAATGGGCACACAACGCATGTGCATGGGCGCACAACGCATGTGCATGGCACACACGCATGTGAATGGGCTCACAACGCATGTGCTGAGCACACAACGCATGTGCATGGGGCGCACAACGCATGTGCATGGGCACACACGCATGTGCATGGGCACCAACGCATGTGCATGGGCACACAACGCATGTGAATGGGCGCACAACGCATGTGCATGGGCACACAACGCATGTGAATGGGCGCACAACGCATGTGCATGAGCACACAACGCATGTGCATGGGCGGCACAACGCATGTGCATGGGCACACAACGCATGTGCATGGGCACACAACGCATGTGCATGGGCACACAACGCATGTGCATGGGCACACAACGCATGTGCATGGGCACACAACGCATGTGCATGAGCACACAACGCATGTGCATGGGCACACACGCATGTGCATGGGCACACAACGCATGTGCATGGGCACACAACGCATGTGCATGGGCACACAACGCATGTGCATGGGCACACAACGCATGTGCATGGGCACACAACGCATGTGCATGGGCACACAACGCATGTGCATGGGCACACAACGCATGTGCATGGGCACACAACGCATGTGCATGGGCACACAACGCATGTGCATGGGCACACAACGCATGTGCATGGGCACACAACGCATGTGCATGGGCACACAACGCATGTGCATGGGCACACAACGCATGTGCATGGGCACACAACGCATGTGCATGGGCGCACAACGCATGTGCATGGGCACACAACGCATGTGAATGGGCGCACAACGCATGTGCATGAGCACACAACGCATGTGCATGGGCGCACAACGCATGTGCATGGGCACACAACGCATGTGCATGGGCACACAACGCATGTGCATGGGCACACAACGCATGTGCATGGGCACACAACGCATGTGCATGGGCACACAACGCATGTGCATGGGCACACAACGCATGTGCATGGGCACACAACGCATGTGCATGGGCACACAACGCATGTGCATGGGCACACAACGCATGTGCATGGGCACACAACGCATGTGCATGGGCACACAACGCATGTGCATGGGCACACAACGCATGTGCATGGGCACACAACGCATGTGCATGGGCACACAACGCATGTGCATGGGCACACAACGCATGTGCATGGGCACACAACGCATGTGCATGGGCACACAACGCATGTGCATGGGCACACAACGCATGTGCATGGGCACACAACGCATGTGCATGGGCACACAACGCATGTGCATGGGCACACAACGCATGTGCATGGGCACACAACGCATGTGCATGGGCACACAACGCATGTGCATGGGCACACAACGCATGTGCATGGGCACACAACGCATGTGCATGGGCACACAACGCATGTGCATGGGCACACAACGCATGTGCATGGGCACACAACGCATGTGCATGGGCGCACAACGCATGTGCATGGGCACACAACGCATGTGCATGAGCACACAACGCATGTGCATGAGCGCACAACGCATGTGCATGGGCGCACAACGCATGTGCATGGGCACACAACGCATGTGCATGGGCGCACAACGCATGTGCATGGGCACACAACGCATGTGCATGGGCACACAACGCATGTGCATGGGCACACAACGCATGTGCATGGGCACACAACGCATGTGCATGGGCACACAACGCATGTGCATGAGCACACAACGCATGTGCATGGGCGCACAACGCATGTGCATGGGCACACAACGCATGTGCATGGGCACACAACGCATGTGCATGGGCACACAACGCATGTGCATGGGCGCACAACGCATGTGCATGGGCACACAACGCATGTGAATGGGCTCACAACGCATGTGCATGAGCACACAACGCATGTGCATGGGCGCACAACGCATGTGCATGGGCACACAACGCATGTGCATGGGCACACAACGCATGTGCATGGGCACACAACGCATGTGCATGGGCACACAACGCATGTGAATGGGCGCACAACGCATGTGCATGGGCACACAACGCATGTGAATGGGCGCACAACGCATGTGCATGAGCACACAACGCATGTGCATGGGCGCACAACGCATGTGCATGGGCACACAACGCATGTGCATGGGCACACAACGCATGTGCATGGGCACACAAACGCATGTGCATGGGCACACAACGCATGTGCATGGGCACACAACCATGAGCACACAACGCATGTGCATGGGCACACAACGCATGTGCATGGGCACACAACGCATGTGCATGGGCACACAACGCATGTGCATGGGCACACAATGCATGTGCATGGGCACACAACGCATGTGCATGGGCACACAACGCATGTGCCATGGGCACACAACGCATGTGCATGGGCACACAACGCATGTGCATGGGCACACAACGCATGTGCATGGGCACACAACGCATGTGCATGGGCACACAACGCATGTGCATGGGCACACCAACGCATGTGCATGGGCACACAACGCATGTGCATGGGCACACAACGCATGTGCATGGGCACACAACGGCATGTGCATGGGCGCACAACGCATGTGCATGGGCACACAACGCATGTGAATGGGCGCACAACGCATGTGCATGAGCACACAACGCATGTGCATGGGCGCACAACGCATGTGCATGGGCACACAACGCATGTGCATGGGCACAACGCATGTGCATGGGCACACAACGCATGTGCATGGGCACACAACGCATGTGCATGGGCCACACAACCGCATGTGCATGGGCACACAACGCATGTGCATGGGCACACAACGCATGTGCATGGGCACACAACGCATGTGCATGGGCACACAACGCATGTGCATGGGCACACAACGCATGTGCATGGGCACACAACGCATGTGCATGGGCACACAACGCATGTGCATGGGCACACAACGCATGTGCATGGGCACACAACGCATGTGCATGGGCACACAACGCATGTGCATGGGCACACAACGCATGTGCATGGGCACAAAACGCATGTGCATGGGCACACAACGCATGTGCATGGGCACACAACGCATGTGAATGGGCGCACAACGCATGTGCATGAGCACACAACGTATGTGCATGGGCGCACAACGCATGTGCATGGGCACACAACGCATGTGCATGGGCGCACAACGCATGTGCATGGGCACACAACGCATGTGCATGGGCACACAACGCATGTGCATGGGCACACAACGCATGTGCATGGGCACACAACGCATGTGCATGGGCACACAACGCATGTGCATGGGCACACAACGCATGTGCATGGGCACACAACGCATGTGCATGGGCACACAACGCATGTGCATGAGCACACAACGCATGTGCATGGGCACACAACGCATGTGCATGGGCACACAACGCATGTGCATGGGCACACAACGCATGTGCATGGGGACACAACGCATGTGCATGGGCACACAACGCATGTGCATAGGCACACAACGCATGTGCATGGGCACACAACGCATGAAGTGTGGAGTACGGAGAGTGGAGAAAGAGAGACAAGTAGCAGAGAGTCCCAGGACGCAAGAAGCATTGGTCACGTGCCACCTTGCACCTCATGGTAGCCCGCACCTCATGGCAGCCGGCACCTCATGGCAGCCGGCATCTGTGCCAGGGAACTGAGGATGATGATGCATTAGATTCCAAATGAACAGGCCACCGTCGATGCACAACGACTGGGAAGCGGTACCCTCCCAAAGGTACCCATTTGAATCAGGGCTCCCATGCTGGCATGCCATGTCAGCACCATTTGCTCTCGCTGCTGCACATACGGAGGGTGCGCTGCACTCACCTCGAGGTGCACGCGCGGCTGGTGGTAGAAGCCGTTGGACACCACCTTGGAGTTGCGCAGCGGTGCCACGCCCACCATCTCGCCGTTGCTGATCACCTGGTGGGAGAGGGGGGGAAGAGAGGGAGGGAGGGGGGAAAGGGGGTGGGCGCGTGAGAAGCAGACGGTGAGGCGAGGCTGCTGGATCTGAATGAGGGCGCCATGAGCCCAGCTTAGTGCGGCCGCCCTTGCCTCCAATGTGCTGGGCCGTCCAACGCCTACCCCATCAGCTGCATGCTACCCCTTCCCACATGCCACCCTCCCAGCCACATGCCACCATCCCCGAGACATGCCACCATACACATGCCACCATACACATGCCACCATACACATGCCACCATACACATGCCACCATGCACATGCCACCATCCCTTCTCTATAATATGCAACTTGCTTACCCTAGTAGATGTGCATCCGCACTACCTACCATGTACAATATCTAGCACCACAGTGACTCTTCACCCACCCCCTCACCCAGCCCCACGTGGTTGTAACACAGGTCATACGGTGGTGTGGCGGATGCCCTGGCGCTGCGCGAGCAGCTCGTGCTCCTTCAGGAAGGCGTACTCGCCGTGCACCGGCAGGAAGTGCTGCGGCTGCACCAGCCGGATCGCCTCCTGCTGCTCCTCGCGGTACGCGTGGCCCGACGTGTGCAGCCCGTGCTCGCGGCCCTGCAGGATGCGCGGGCCCTGCAGCGCGATGCGGTTCATCATCTTCACCACGCGCGTCTCGTTGCCCGGGATCATCTGGGGGGGATGGGGGGGGAAGGGGGGGGGGGGGGGGAGAGTGCAGGACGGCGGCAAGTGTGATGGCATAAGAGGGAGAGCGCAGGTGATGGCATGAGCGCGCGTTTGTGCAGCCTGAGGGTGGTCGCGATGGTGGCCAGGATGACGCGCAACTAGAGCATGCCCCATGCAGTCATACCAGCACACAATGATACGGGAGGGGGACAAAGGCGATGGCATGCGCATGACCTTGGCGGAGTAGAGCACACCTTGGCGGAGTAGAGCACACCTTGGCGGAGTAGAGCACACCTTGGCGGAGTAGAGCACACCTTGGCGGAGTAGAGCACACCTTGGCGGAGTAGAGCACACCTTGGCGGAGTAGAGCACACCTTGGCGGAGCAGAGCACACCTTGGCGGAGCAGAGCACACCTTGGCGGAGCAGAGCACACCTTGGCGGAGCAGAGCACACCTTGGCGGAGTAGAGCACACCTTGGCGGAGCAGAGCACACCTTGGCGGAGTAGAGCACACCTTGGCGGAGTAGAGCACACCTTGGCGGAGTAGAGCACACCTTGCCGGAGTAGAGCACACCTTGGCGGAGTAGAGCACACCTTGGCGGAGTAGAGCACACCTTGGCGGAGAGAGCACACTTGGCGGAGAGAGCACACCTTGGCGGGAGAGCACACCTTGGCGGAGTAGAGCACACCTTGGCGGAGTAGAGCACACCTTGGCGGAGTAGAGCACACCTTGGCGGAGTAGAGCACACCTTGGCGGAGTAGAGCACACCTTGGCGGAGTAGAGCACACCTTGGCGGAGTAGAGCACACCTTGGCGGAGTAGAGCACACCTTGGCGGAGTAAGAGCACACCTTGGCGGAGTAGAGCACACCTTGGCGGAGTAGAGCACACCATGGCGGAGTAGAGCACACCTTGGCGGAGTAGAGCACACCTTGGCGGAGTAGAGCACACCTTGGCGGAGTAGAGCACACCTTGGCGGAGTAGAGCACACCTTGGCGGAGAAGAGCACACCTTGGCGGAGGAGAGCACACCTTGGCGGAGTAGAGCACACCTTGGCGGAGTAGAGCACACCTTGGCGGAGTAGAGCACACCTTGGCGGAGTAGAGCACACCTTGGCGGAGTAGAGCACACCTTGGCGGAGTAGAGCACAACCTTGGCGGAGTAGAGCACACCTTGGCGGAGTAGAGCACACCTTGGCGGAGCAGAGCACACCTTTGGCGGAGCAGAGCACACCTTGGCGGAGCAGAGCACACCTTGGCGGAGCAGAGCACACCTTGGCGGAGTAGAGCACACCTTGGCGGAGTAGAGCACACCTTGGCGGAGCAGAGCACACCTTGGCGGAGTAGAGCACACCTTGGCGGAGTAGAGCACACCTTGGCGAGTAGAGCACACCTTGGGCGGAGTAGAGCACACCTTGGCGGAGTAGAGCACACCTTGGCGGAGTAGAGCACACCTTGGCGGAGTAGAGCACACCTTGGCGGAGCAGAGCACACCTTGGCGGAGTAGAAGCAACACCTTGGCGGAGCAGAGCACACCTTGGCGGAGTAGAGCACACCTTGGCGGAGTAGAGCACACCTTGGCGGAGTAGAGCACACCTTGGCGGAGTAGAGCACACCTTGGCGGAGTAGAGCACACCTTGGCGGAGTAGAGCACACCTTGGCGGAGTAGAGCACACCTTGGCGGAGTAGAGCACACCTTGGCGGAGTAGAGCACACCTTGGCGGAGTAGAGCACACCTTGGCGGAGTAGAGCACACCTTGGCGGAGTAGAGCACACCTTGGCGGAGTAGAGCACACCTTGGCGGAGTAGAGCACACCTTGGCGGAGTAGAGCACACCTTGGCGGAGTAGAGCACACCTTGGCGGAGTAGAGCACACCTTGGCGGAGTAGAGCACACCTTGGCGGAGTAGAGCACACCTTGGCGGAGTAGAGCACACCTTGGCGGAGTAGAGCACACCTTGGCGGAGTAGAGCACACCTTGGCGGAGTAGAGCACACCTTGGCGGAGTAGAGCACACCTTGGCGGAGCAGAGCACACCTTGGCGGAGCAGAGCACACCTTGGCGGAGTAGAGCACACCTTGGCGGAGCAGAGCACACCTTGGCGGAGTAGAGCACACCTTGGCGGAGTAGAGCACACCTTGGAGCACACCTTGGCGGAGTAGAGCACACCTTGGCGGAGTAGAGAGCAACACCCTTGGCGGAGTAGAGCACACCTTGGCGGAGTAGAGCACACCTTGGCGGAGCAGAGCACACCTTGGCGGAGTAGAGCACACCTTGGCGGAGTAGAGCACACCTTGGCGGAGCAGAGCACACCTTGGCGGAGTAGAGCACACCTTGGCGGAGTAGAGCACACCTTGGCGGAGTAGAGCACACCTTGGCGGAGTAGAGCACACCTTGGCGGAGTAGAGCACACCTTGGCGGAGTAGAGCACACCTTGGCGGAGTAGAGCACACCTTGGCGGAGCAGAGCACACCTTGGCGGAGTAGAGCACACCTTGGCGGAGCAGAGCACACCTTGGTGGAGCAGAGCACACCTTGGCGGAGTAGAGCACACCACGGCGGAGTAGAGCACACCTTGGCGGAGTAGAGCACAACTTGGCGGAGTAGAGCACACCTTGGCAGAGTAGAGCACACCTTGGCGGAATAGAGCACGGTGTCGTCGGAGTTGAGCTGCAGCATGCGGCTCGTGCCGTACGACGCCAGGTTCAGGGCGGCGCGTGGCTCACCCTGTCGCCACACACATGGGCAGACAGGTGGAATGAAGAATGAAGGGGCAGCAGGGATGAGACGAAATGGACCACGGCAATCCACACATCCACGCACTCATGCACGCATGGTGCACCCTCCGCACCCAGAATAGCCAGCCACGAGAGCCTGAACGAGCCGGCACCCACCTGAGAGCCAGTGGTGACAATAAGCAGGTCGCGCGGGGAGAAGGCACTCATGTCCTCCGCCTTGAGCTGAGAGGCACGTGCACACACAAACAAGCAATGCACGCACGCACACACACACACACACACACACACACACACACACACACACACACACAAGCAATGCACGCACACACACACACACACATCCAAGGCACACACACACACAGGCACAAGCAATGCATGCGCGCACACACACACACGCAAGGCACGCACACACAGAAGCATACGAACGCACACGGATGCACAGCGTGTGAATAAGGAGGGGTGCAGCGATGGTGGGGTGCAAAGGTGGTGGGGTGCAAAGGTGGTGGGGTGCAAAGGTGGTGGGGCGCAAAGGTGGTGGGGTGCAGCGATGGTGGGGTGCAAAGGTGGTGGGGTGCAAAGGTGGTGGGGTGCAAAGGTGGTGGGGTGCAAAGGTGGTGGGGTGCAAAGGTGGTGGGGTGCAAAGGTGGTGGGGTGCAAAGGTGGTGGGGTGCAAAGGTGGTGGGGTGCAAAGGTGGTGGGGTGCAAAGGTGGTGGGATGCAAAGGTGGTGGGGTGCAAAGGTGGTGGGGTGCAAAGGTGGTGGGGTGCAAAGGTGGTGGGGTGCAAAGGTGGTGGGGTGCAAAGGTGGTGGGGTGCAAAGGTGGTGGGATGCAAAGGTGGTGGGGTGCAAAGGTGGTGGGGTGCAAAGGTGGTGGGGTGCAAAGGTGGTGGGGTGCAAGAATGGGTGCGGGGATGGTGGGGTGCAGGATGCGTGGCGGGGCATACGAGCACGGAGGGGTCGAAGGGCGCCTGGCCGTCGCGGAAGGCGGCATCGAGGTAGGTGCGCAGCGACATGCCCAGGAACACCTGGGGGGACAAACACAAGGGCGGGGGGGGAGGTGTGGGGACTGGTGCAAGGGTTGGAGTATAACAAGACATACAAACAAGAAACGTACCCTCCCCCCTCCCATGCCACACCCAACCATCATCAACCGTGTCATACATCTCCCCGCCAAAAGCCCACCAGGCGCCTGGCCTGTCGGCGGCGTCAGCATGGGCCTTGACAGCCCCCAAGCGGTCCACGTTGGGGACAGCGGGCGCCCTCAGCCCATCACATGCCATCCCCCCACCCTCCCCCCCCCCCCTTTCCTCCCAGCCCACCAGGCGCCTGCCAGCAGCGTCAGCAGCGGCCTTAATAGCGCCGAGGCGGTGCACGTTGGAGGCGAACTGCGTGGTGATGACGCGCCCCTTGGCCGCCAGCACGGCGTCCATCAGCGCCGCCGCCACACTGCTCTCCGACGTCGTGCGCCCGGGGGCCAGGCTGTTGGTGCTGTCACTCATCATCTGGGGGGGGGGGGCAGAGGAGAGGGGGGAGGGATGAGGACGATGCACACAGACAGGCGTGGGAGGACGGCGCGAGGAAGGGGGAGGACGATGCACATATGGTGGAGAAAAGGAGACCGGTTGACATGGTGAAGGGGAAAGTGACCCTCTCTCCAGCGTCACCCCCTCCCTCCCTCTCACCAGCGTCACCCCCTCCTTGGACAGCCCCTCGAGGAACTCGCGGTCGAACTTGCGGCCGTCCAACGGGTCCTCATCAATCTGATGGCGCACGGGCACGCACCGCAACAACTGGGATTGCACGCTAGAAAGGAGGAGAGAGAGAGAGAGAACACGAGCAGGGTGACAAATCACAGGAATCACTGCGGTACAGACAGCCGTGCTTAATGCGCAATGCTCAATGCCAAGAGTCCAATGTGCGACACTTGATCTGGAAAGGCCAGTAAACAGAGTTCAGACCTCGGCGCCCATGCCCCATGCCCCATGCCCCATGCCCCATGCCCCATGCCCCATGCCCCATGCCCCATGCCCCATGCCCCATGCCCCATGCCATGCATGCCCCATGCTCCATGCCATGCCCCATGCCATGCCCCATGCCATGCCCCATGCCCCATGCCATGCCCCATGCCCCAGGCACCCAGTTGGCACGGCTTGCCTTCCAGTCGCCGGTGTGGAAGATGGTGCCGTCGTCGCAGCGCAGCACGAGCCCGCAGCAGTCGGGGATGGAGTGCGTCACGCGCACCGGCTCCACCTGGAACGGCCCCGCCGTGAACGGCGTGCGCATCTGCACTGCTTTGCACCGCTTCTCAAACGGCAGGTTGTGCTCCTTGAGGCGCCGCTTCACCAGCTGCAGGCGCAGGCAGGGGGAGTGGGAGAGGGAGGGGGAAAGGGGAAAGGGAGGGAAGGGGGAAAGGGGAGAGGAAGAGGATGGGGAGGAGGAATGGCAGGAGATCGAGCAGAGCATAGGAGCATATTAGGGAGTTGGGACGTGGGATCAGGGGAGAAAGGGTGAAAGTAAGCGACAGCAGCAAGATTGAAACGAGACAAGATCAAACTGGGAGGGGGGTGGAAAGGGAGACGGGGGGCCGGGGGGGAGTTGGAGGGAAGGAGAAAGGGTTTGATGGTACAAGTGGAGAGGTCAACAGAGGGGACGACGGGAGAGGGGGCAGGCGGGGAAGGTGAGAGAGGGGGGGAGGGGAGGGGATATGAGACGCATTGCCTGCATGGTGAAGCCCGTGGCGAAGACAGGCGTGGAGGGGTCCAGCGCTGGCAGCACCTGGCAGCACACGGGGGGCGAGAGGCAGGGAGAGGAGGGGGGCGAGAGGCAGGGAGAAGAGGGGGGCGAGAGGCAGGGAGAGGAGGGGGGTGAGAGGCAGGGAGTGCCAAGATGGGATGAGAAAGCATGAATGGATGTGCGCGGAGCAGCCAGTCCACAACAGAGAAGCCCCAATCCATGCCCTCTCAACACAAAATGCCACGTGGAAGCATGTTATTGGACCCGCGTGCGTGCCTCTCCCCCGCTCACCCAGGGCAGCGCGCCGATGTGGTCCTCGTGGCCGTGCGTGATGATGAGCGCCTCAATCTTGTGGCGCCAGCGGTGGATGAACGCCGTGTCCGGCAGCACGCGCTGCATGCCCACCTCGTCGTAGCTGGGTGGGGAAGAGGCGGGCAGGGAAGGGGGAAACGGGGGTGAGGAGGGGGGAGAAGGGGGAAAGGCGTAGGAAGAGAAGGTCGGGGGGGAGGAAAAGCATGACTGGAGGATGCTGCTGCTGTGGCGCCTCCATGGATGTGGCACGCACGCATGGGCAGCACGCATGGGCAGCCCGCATTGGGCAGCACGCATTGGGCAGCACGCATTGGGCAGCACGCATGGGCAGCACGCATGGGCAGCACGCATTGGGCAGCACGCATGGGCAGCACGCATTGGGCAGCACGCATTGGGCAGCACGCATTGGGCAGCACGCATTGGGCATCACGCATTGGGCAGCACGCATTGGGCAGCACGCATTGGGCAGCACGCATGGGCAGCACGCACGGGCAGCACGCATTGGGCAGCACGCATGGGCAGCACGCATGGGCAGCACGCATGGGCAGCACGCATGGGCAGCACGGATTGGGCAGCACGTATTGGGCAGCACGCATTGGGCAGCACGCATTGGGCAGCACGCATTGGGCATCACGCATTGGGCAGCACGCATTGGGCAGCACGCATGGGAAGCACGCATGGGCAGCACGCATGGGCAGCACGCATGGGAAGCACGCATGAGGCAGCACGCATGGGCAGCACGCATGGGCAGCACGCATGGGGGCAGCACGCATGGGCAGCACGCATGGGCAGCACGCATGGGCAGCACACATTGGGCAGCACGCATTGGGCAGCACGCATGGGCAGCACGCATGGGCAGCACGCATTGGGCAGCACGCATTGGGCAGCACGCATTGGGCAGCACGCATTGGGCAGCACGCATTGGGCAGCACGCATGGGCAGCACGCATGGGCAGCACGCATGGGCAGCACGCATGGGCAGCACGCATGAGGCAGCACGCATGGGCAGCACGCATGGGCAGCACGCATGAGGCAGCAGTGAGGGCAGTCATGGAGGGTGCGGTGAATATGCAAGCCAAGAAGCACCGCCTGCTGCATTGTTTCTGCCACGGGCGCCCAGCACAAGGTGACAGCAAGGGCCAGCGAGAATGGAAGGGAGTGGCACGAGGAGCAACCTTCAGACCAGCCATTAGGCGGCCACCCTTGGAAGGCAAGCGGCTGCCATGGCTCCCATCCCTCACCACTCCTCACCACTCTCTTCTCCCCAATCCCGCATTGCCCCCCGTGAAAGCGTCGCGAGATCAGTCCCCTGCCACCCAATCCCATGCTGGTGGTCAGCCGCTAAGCCTCCCCTAAACGCCGAACCTCGACCGCTCGTCCCGCCCCGTGGTTGGCACTCACTCGGGGAACATGAGGCCGGCGTCGATCATGACGTAGCGGTCGCGGTGGCCCACCAGCATGCAGTTCATGCCGATCTCGCCCACCCCGCCGATCGGCAGCACGCGCAGCGGCGGCCCCTCGGGCCCGTCGTGGAATCGCTCCAGCTTGCGCGCCACGCTGTCGTCGCGCGCCCGCCGCACCCCCGCCCCGCCCCTCCGTGCGCCTCCCCCTCCGCCCCCCCCGCCTCCCCCCGAGGGTCGGTCGCGTCTCGAGCCTGCGGCTGAGGGTCGGGAAGACCTGGGCTTGGATGGCGCGGGGCGGCTACCAGCGCCGGGCGCACCTGTAGATTCCGCAGCGGCGGAGATTCGAGGCGAGGCGGAAGCGTCCGCCACGCGCCCGCGCCCACTCACCTCCCTGCCGCAACCTCTCCTAAACTCGCTGCTTCGCGCCAAAAAGGCGGATCTAAACAACACGGGCTCTAAGGGTGCACGATGCGATACCCAGACGCCACGACGCACGCGTGAGCGTGCCGCACTATTTTCCGCCATTCCGTGGAGCCCGTGCTGCGTGCATTCCCGCCGATCAGCCTGTCGTGCCATGGGATGTCCGACACTCGCTGCGGGTGCACAGCCACGCCTCGAGACGCCATCGTTGCCGCAGCGGGACGAGCGTTGGCGCGCTATGCAAGGCAATTAATGACGCCACGTCCCTCAAAGCGCACCTCCGCAGCTCTGCGCGCTCTCCCGCCAACGAGCTGCTTGCTGACCATGCAGCCGAAGCCCAGAAGACGCAAACTTGCCTCGAGTGTTTAGTGTGAGGGGCAGGGGGTTCTGGTTCAGCGATGATCGAATGTGGGGACGGGTGACAGTGCAGATTCCCAAGACACTCGTCCCAAGAAAGATGGTGTTGGAATGCACCGTCAAACTGTAATGCGATATAGTTCTGTAGAAAATATCAAAGGCTGTATAGAGAGAAAAGGGAGTGTTCAAAGTAGATTGGTGTATGAATTTTAATTCCTTGCCGACTTGTACGGCTTATCGTGCACACTCGAACACCCCTGAACCCTCGGCTCAGTCCCGGACCTTTCGATCCGAACATTCGACACTATTCAAGACCTTTGGACCGAACCATCAAGGGTTCTCCAAGCCTCTCGACGACCTCACGAGTACCTTTGATCCTTTTCCTGAACCTTTTCCTCTCACAGCAAAGAGGGGATTACTATGAACCGGGGGGGCGTTCGTCTGCGCATTGCGGAGTGGAGCCGGAAGGGGAGTGTGCGACAATTTTCTAGGGGATTCGAAGTTTCTTGTGTTAAAGTGAGAACAGAATAATAGAGTAGAGAGAGAGTACATGTGAATATACCAAGTTTTATACCCTCTAAGAGGTGGCCCTATACAGTCTATGCAAACATAGGAGATACACATGTTTGACACACCCCCTAGACTGCATAGGGGCAGGTCCTGAACAAGCAGCTCAGGGCGGCACTACTAGTCCAGCCTCTGAGACAAGGGTCTAAAAGACCAGTCAGAAGGAGTACAGACAAGGCAAGAACAAGACCAGGGCGGCACTACTAGTCCAGCCACTGGGAGAGGACACAAGTCCAGTCTGAGTACACATATAAAGACAGTACAAAGTCAAGGCCCTAGCAAGTGAGAGGCTACAGGAACTAGACCAAGCTGCACACAGTGCCGCTGATGATCTTTAGGCGCAAGCGCCTTCGTAAAGATATCAGCTGTGTTGGCACCTGAGGCCAAGTGTACTACGCGAGCCTGGCGTCGATGCTGTAGCTCGTGCAGGAGGAAGTACCGCAGCTGAATATGCTTCGCTCTGCCCTCGAGTCGAGGCTCCTGACACAGGAGGATCATGGCCCTGTTGTCAGCGAACAGGACCGGGGCAGAGCTAGGCCGCTCACCTAAGTCCGTGAGCAAGAAGGTAGCCAGCGGAGCTCCTGTGGCGCCATGGCACCAGCGTAGATCTCGGCCTCACAGCTAGACTGGGCAGCAGACGAGGAGCGGGTAGCTCTTCACGAGACGGCACCTGAACCAAGGCAGAAGCAGTAGCCCTGGGTAGACCTGAGTGTCTCGGCGTCGTCTGCCCAAGAAGCGTCTGTGTGTCCAGTAAGGACAACTGGCCCACGTCCTCCTAGCACTAACCCCATGCCTGATGTACTAGCAAGATGACGCAAAACCCTCTTAGCGGCAGACCAGTGCTGCGGTCGGTATCTGCCTGTGGCCACAAAGCGAGCCAGGATGCTGAGAGGGTATGCGAAATCTGGGCGAGTGCAAGTCATCAGGTACATAAGGCAACCCACCAGCTCTGCGTAGGGGCCGCTGGGCTCTACCGACTCCTTAGAAACTGGAGTAGAGAGTCTGTGGTCTACAGGCAGAGGGGTGGGCTGTGCAGAGGAGAACTGAAGGCCGAACCTCTGAAGGACCTAGCGCACCAAGTGTGACTGAGTCAGGGTGATAGTGCGCGCTGCTCTGTCCTTGGAGATCTGCAAGCGAAGGTAACGGCACAGTTCTCCAAGGTCAGTGGACATGTGTCTCTTCAGCAGCTCTGCCTTCACTGAGGCCAGTGCGTCCCTGTCTGCTGTGGCAAAGACCAGGTCGTCGACGTAAACAAGGATGTAGAACGGAGTCTGGCCAGCACGAACGAAGAGTGAGGGGTCTGCGGAAGACGGAAAGAACTGCAGGTCAGCAAGGGTAGCACGCAGCGTGTCGTGCCACTCACAGGGAGCCTGGCGCAGGCCGTAGACGGGGCGCCGCAGGAGCCACTGGGTCCTAGGAGGGAAGGTGCCAGTAAAGCCCTGAGGGCGACGCAAGTAGACCTGCTCGTGTAGGCTGACCTGAAGGAAGGCAGTGGAGAAGTCGAGGGAGTGAAGCTCGTAGTCACGCTGAGCAGCTAGGTGTAACAGAACCCGAAGAGTAGTCATCTTCGGGGTCGGAGCGAAGGTCTGGAAGAAGTCCACCCCCTCACGCTGACTGAAGCCTCTAGCCACGTAGCGCGCCTTGAACACAGGCGGCTCTCCAGGAGGGCGCTTCACCTTGAAGAGCCAGCGGCCATCGACTACGTTCACCCCAGGCGGGGGAACTGCGTCGACGAAGGTGCCGGTGGATCTCCAAGATGCCATCTCCTGCTCCATGGCAGCTATCCACTGCGAGGCCCAAGGTCCCGAGGTCGCCTCAGCGTAAGTGCGAGGGGTCGGGATGTCGAAAGCGTCTGGGTCACCCTCAGGGACTAGCAGCATGGAACAGAGATGGGGAGCAGCCTCGGACAGGAAAGCAAGCTCGAACTGGCGGTCCTCCAGGACGTCACTGCCGAGGGCAGGAGCACCCCCGACAGACGGAGGACAGGCAGGGTCAGAGACCAGAGCGGTGGCGTAGTCAAGGCGGCGGGTAGAGGCGAAGTCAGCGACCGCAGCTACAAGAGCGTCAAGACACGAGACCGGAATAGACGTGTCGGTAACGAGAGAGGCAAGGACCCGAGGAACAAGAGGACGAGCGGCACGAAGGTAGTCAGACAGAGGGGGGGGGCGCAACAACAAGGTAGGATGGAGGAGGCGACAAGAGAAGGGGAGGACGAGACGCGTGGGAACGAAGCAACATAGGGTGGGAGTGCAAGACAGGGGAGACAGGACAAGCACGGGAGGGACGGCGAGACCAGACGTGAGACGGAGGAGTCGGGTCAGGAGACAGAGGAGGGGACACAGGGGGGGAACGAGGGGGAAGACGAGCCGGGGACGCTTCCGGCGGAGGGAACACAGGGCCGTAGACGGGAAGAGGAGGAGACGGCCAGAGAGGAACAGACGCAGGGTTAGGGGACGGAAGGCCGAGCAGGCGAAGGGCTCACACCGGCGGGGACTGCTGCGGCGGCGGCACAACTCCGACACCGGGACCGCAAGCTGCTCCTCGGCTACCACCGGCACACTCCACGCCAGCACCCCCAGAGGGAACACCTCCAGGGCCCGAAATCCCTCGAGGACCGGTACCACCCCCAGAGCTACCGGGACTAGCACGCACTCCAACGCCAGCACCCCCAGAGTCAACGAACGGGTGCTGCGACGGCGGCGGCAGCGACAACGACGGCTGCGGCGGCGGCGGCGGAAGTGACAATGGCTGCGACAACAGGGGCGACAGCGGCGGCAGAGGCGGTGGAGGAGGGGACGCCTGGGGAGGGGCAACCGGCGAGGACTGCGCCGCAGGACCACCAGAGTCAGAAGACTCCTCAACCGGGACCACCGACGGAAGAGGGGTGACGTGGGACACACCAGAGGGGACAGGATGGGGAGGAGGAGGGGGGGGGGCAGGGACTACCGGGGAAGGAGTGACCAGGAACAGGGGGGGGGTAACCGGGGGACCGCGGTGGGGGAAGCGACGGTAGAAGGAGACGGACTCATCAAAGGTGACGTCGCGAGAGTGAAAGAAGCGGTGAGACGGCGGGTGGTAGAAGTGCTAGTTGGACGCGTCAAGGGGAAAACCGAAGAAGACGCAGGGAAGGGTGCGAGCAGGGAGCTTGTCCGTGCCGGAGGCACGGACGTGAGCAAGGCAGCCCCAGACATGGAACGCAGACACGTCACCAGGAGACCCAGTCCAAAGACGGGTCGGCGAAACCTGCGGCTGCTGGGGGTGCGGCCACAGGTTAAGCTGGTGAGAAGCGTAGCGCACATCGAACGGCCACAGAAAATGGGGTGCACCGGCATGGATCATGGAGGTGCGAGCCACCTCCATGACCAAACCGATGCGTCGCTCAGCGACCCCATTCTGCTGTGAGGAGTCCGGTAGGGTGAACGTCTGGGTGATGCCGTCCGCACGACAAAAGCGACCAAGGACACCTGAGGCAAACTCGCCACCACGGTCGGAGTGAAGGCGCAAGACAGGGAGACCTCGGTGGACACGGGCAGAGACAAGCCAGGGGATGAGAGCGTCAGGCACGTCGGCCTTCCACTCCAGGGGAAAGACCGAGGTGTAGCGAGTGAAGTCGTCGACAAGCACAAGGAAGTAGCGCTCTCGACGCGGCCCATGGACGAGGGCAGGGGCCCCAGACGTCCATGTGCAGGGTCTGCAGCGGCGCGGCGGTAGGGGGAAACGAGGAGGAGTGAGGGGCATGGCAAAGCCGACCCTCGACGCAAGGCGTGCAAGGTGGGGCTGGGGAGGAGGGAAAAGCGGGGAGAGAACCAGGGAGATCAAGGACGAGACCGTGCTGGGACATGTGACGCAGACGCGGGAGCGCAGGGTGACCTAGGCTGTGGTGCCAAAGGAGAGTCGGGTGAGTGAGACCGACAGGAGCAGGCAGCAGCAACCTGGGTAGACGCAACCACCTGAGGGGGCGCCCCAGCCGGGGGGGTCACGGTGTCCAGAGTGAACAGGCCGGACACCGGGTCCCGGGGGAACGTGGACAGGGGGACACCAGTGGCGGCCTCGGTACAGACATCATACCGCTCGTGACCAGGGAACGTAGTGGTGACGCCAAGGTCCTGGAGGCAGCCGACACCAACTAGGTTCCTGGAGAACGAGGGGATATGCAGACCTGTAAGAGAGCCCGAAGGAACCGCCGGACAGGGAAGGGTGGTGGAACTGCGGGCGACTACCGGACCGCCGGTGGGGTCAGCAAGAGAAACGGCAGCAGGAACAGGAAGCGGCGTCAGTGTAGTAGAGTCGCGGAAGAAGCACCGGGAAGCGCCAGTGTCCAAGATGAAGGAAAGCGAAGCAATGGTGTCCGGCGACGTGGCGACGGCGGAAGCACCAAGGCTAAACAAAGCAGGAGATCCTATGCCTGACGCAGCAGGGGAGGCTAAGCTAGGCACACCTACACTAGACGACAGTGAGTAATAAGCGGGAAGCGCACTAGAGTCATCAGCATACATCACATGCAGAGTAGAAACAATGGCATCCATGTCCATGTCAAAAATCTGAATCCTACGACTAAGCAAACTGTGCCAGTCCGGGAGGTCTGGCGACGGGCCGAAGCGCTGACGAAAGAGGTCGTCCAGGCGACGAAAACTGCGGGGAGTGGTATGACCGAGCTTACCGCAAACGAAGCCGCGGCGAGGACCAATCTGGATCTAGTACTGACAACGCACACCTCCCGAACCACCACTCGGCACACCACCACGCGCCCGACCACCTCCAGCGCCAGGCCACCCGGGCGGGAGGACACTCGCCTGCCTCGTCTGCGGTGGCTGTTGCGGCTGCTGCGACTACTGCGGCTGCTGCTGCTGCTGCTGCTGCTGCGACTACGGAGGCGGCGGCTCAGCTGGACCGGGCAGGGTCCCCTCGTCCGCTCCAGCACCAAACGACCTGACTCCACCACCACCCCCTCCTGCACCCCCGCCTCCTCCGCCGCGCCCAGCCTTGGGGCGGCGGCCCTTCCCGGAACGAAGCTGCGCTGCAGCAGCAGTCTCAGCCACAGCGATAGAACCGTCGGAGAAGGTACACTGAGCGGGGGCACAACCCTGAAAGATAGGGACCGGCACGGTACCGCTCGCCTGGGCGATGGAGCGGTGGTGGGTCTCAATAACAATCAGGGTGTCTACAAAGTCGGGGAGGGTGAGCTCACCAGGGTGAATGCCAAGGAAGCGGTCGCGGGCGGCGGCAAGGCGGTTAGGGAGGCGGATGGCAAGCAGGTAGAGGGTAGAGGTAATGGGCGGCTGGTGGGCTCTAAGCTGTGCGTCAGTGCAGGCAGCGCGCCAGGTCTCATCTATCGAGCGCAGGTGGGCAGCTAGGTCAGAGACAGTGGGGAAAGACGCAAGGTCGGGAAAGAGCATCGGGAGGATCAGGCGACCCACCGAGGCAGCAGGAGGGGTGGAATAACGCTTCATGACAGCATCTAAGTAAGCCTGGGCGGTAGTGATGGACCTAAAGCGAGGGCGCTCAGACGGGGGAAGGGCATTGCTAATGGCAAGCTGAGCGACAACGTCTCGGGAAAGCCTGACGGAGCGCGCAAGGGCAGCGGCTGCAGTAGACTCGCGCTCAGCGGGTGTGGGGTTAGCGGGCAGCACAGCAGGGGGTTCTGGGCAGGGGAGCGTACCGTCAAGGTGTGCGGAAAGCGGGTGGCCATCCTGCCGATGGCCAGTGAGGTGGCGACGGAGGTCGGTGAGCCACGCCTCGAACTCCAGAGGCTGGCCTTCAGCGTCGAAGCGAAGCTCCGCCGCCATCAGGAGCAATGCAGGACTGTACAGTGCGGTGCAGTGCGGTGCAGGGCGGTGCAGTGCGGTGCAGGGCGGTACCGTGCAGTGCAGTGTGGTGCAGCTCAGTGCAATGCGGTACAGGTGATGGGGAACCGTACCAGGGAGGATGTAGGGCCGGGGCAGGGACGACGAGCGGGCCGCACACAGCTCGGGGCAGGACGGACGCGGGGGCCAGAAGTAGCGGGCACCAGGCTGACGGGACGGGCGCGGGGCCGGCTGGGACGGGCGCAAGGCAGGCGCGGCGGGGCCAGGCAGGCAAGGCGAGGCCAGGCAGACGCGGCGGGGCCAGGCAGGCGCGGCGGGGCCAGGCAGGCGCGGAGGGGCTAGGCAGGTGCGGCGGGGCCAGGCAGGCGCGGTGGGGCCAGGCAGGCGCGGCGGGTCCAGGCAGGCGCAGCGGGGCCAGGCAGGCGCGGTGGGGCCAGGCAGGCGCGGCGGGGCCAGGCAGGCGCGGCGGGGCCAGGCAGGCGCGGCGGGGCCAGGCAGGGTGCGACGGGGCTGGGCAGGGCGCGACGGGGCCAGGCAGGCGCGGAGGGGCCAGGCAGGCGCGGAGGGGCCAGGCATGTGCGGTGGGGCCAGGCAGGCGCGGCAGGGCCAGGCAGGCGCAGCGGGGCCAGGCAGGCGCAACGGGGCCAGGCAGGGCGCGACGGGGCCGAGCGGGCACGACGGGGCCAGGCAGGGCGCGACGGGGCTAGAAGGCGTGACTGGGCCCAGGAGGGGCGCGACGGGGCCCAGAAGGGGCGCGACAGGGCTAGGGGGCCGCGACGGGGCCCAGGAGGGGCGCGACGGGGCTAGGGGGGCGCGACGGGGCCCAGGAGGGGCGCGACGGGGCTAGGGGGGCGCGACGGGGCCCAGGAGGGGCGCGACGGGGCTAGGAGGTGCGACGGGGCCCAGGAGGGGCGTGATAGGGCCCAGGAGGGGCGCGACTGGGCTAGGGGGCGCGACGGGGCCCAGGAGGGGCGCGACGGGGCTAGGGGGGCGCGACGGGGCCCAGGAGGGGCGCGACGGGGCTAGGAGGTGCGACGGGGCCCAGGAGGGGCGTGATAGGGCCCAGGAGGGGCGCGACTGGGCTAGGAGGCGCGACGGGGCCCAAGAGGGGCGCGACGGGGCTAGGAGGCGCGGCAGGGCCCAAGAGGGGCGCGACGGGGCTAGGAGGCGCGACGGGGCCCAGGGGGAAGCGGCGGGGCCTAGCTAGGGTACGGGCGGAAGCGGTAGGTGGGGGATCCTAACCTACGCGTGATACCATGTTAAAGTGAGAACTGAATAATAGAGTAGAGAGAGACTACAGGTGAATATACCTAAGTTTTGTACCCTCTAAGAGGTGGCCCTATACAGTCTATGCAAACATAGGAGATACACATGTTTGACATCTTGGCCAAACGTAGGTCGAACTTTTTTTCGTGCCCGCATGGACCGCGAATTATATCAGTCAAGATTCATTGTTGCCACGGTTAAGAGAGCCGGCCTGAATAAAACAAGGTTGCCCATACTGAACAGTTGAGCCCATCAAAGGTCTCACAATAACGTAATTGAGCTAGAATGAGTGATACAGGTTGGTTTTGTCCTAAAGAGTTGTACTCTCTATGAGCATGCACCTATCTAGCCTATAACAAATACAAATATATGTTGACACACCCCCTAGGCTAGAAAAGGGGCAACGACTAGCAAGAGACATGCAGCTCAGGGTGGCACTACTAGTCCAACCTCTGAGGCAAGGGTCTGAAGACCAATCACCAAGAGTACAAAGGAAACACGAGTAACCCAAGGCGGCATTACTAGTCTAGCCACTGGAACAGGAGCCACAAAGCAAGTCAAGGTAATGTAACATATAATACACACTCAAGTTCCAAGCAAGCGAGAAGCTACAGGAAATAGACCAAGCTGTATACACTGTCGCTGATGATCTTTAGGCGCAAGCTGTATACCCTAAACCCTAAGCCTTCGTAAAGATATCAGCTGTGTTGGCACCGGAGGCCAAGTGAACTACGCGGGCCTGGCAGCGCTACTGTAGCTCGCGCAGGAGAAAGTACCGTAGCTGGATATGCTTCGCTCTGCCCTCCAGTCGAGGCTCCTGACAAATGAGGATCATGGCCCTGTTGTCAGCGTACAGGATCGGGGCATAGCTAGACTGCTCACCTAAGTCTGTAAGCAAGAAAGTCAGCCAGCGGAGCTGCTGTGCCGCCATGGCACCAGCGTAGATCTCAGCCTCATAGCTAGACTAGGCAACAGACGATGAGCGAGTGGACCTCCACGAGATGGCGCCTGCACCAAGGCTAAAGCAGTAGCCATGGGAGGACCTAAGTGTCTCAGCGTCGTTTGCCCACGAAGCATCTGTGTGCCATATAAGAACCCCTGGCCTACGTCCTTCTAGCACTAGCCCCATGCCCAACGTACTTGCTAGATAACGCAAAACCCTCTTAGCGACCGACCAGTGCTGTGGTCGGTGTCTACCTGTGGCCACAAAGCGAACCAGGATGCTGAGAGGGTATGCAAGATCTGGACGAGTGCAAATCATCAGGTACATGAGGCAACCCACCAGCTTTGCGTAAGGATCACTAGGATATACACACTCCTCAGGGACTAGAGCCGAGAGCCTGTGATCTACTAGCAGAGGTGTGGGTTGCGCGGAGGTGAACTGAAGACCGAACCTCTTAAGGACCTGGCGCACCAAGTGTGAGAGTGATGTTGCGCGCTGCTCTGTCCCTGGAGATCTGCAGGCCAAGGTACCTGAGCAGCTCTCCTAGGTCAGTGAAGATGTGTCTCCTCAGCAGCTCAGCCTTTTTGGGAGGCCAGTGCGTCTGTGTCTGCAGTGGCGAAGACCAGGTCATCCACGTAGACAAGGATGTAGAACGGGGTCTGGCCAGAACAAACGAAGAGCGAGGGGTCTGCAGATGGCAGGAAGAATTGCAGGTCAGCTAACGTAGCACGCAGCGTGTTGTGCCGCTTACGGGGTGCCTACCGCGCGCCGTAAACCGGGCACCGGAGGAGCCACTCGGTACCAGGGGCGAAGGTGCCGGTGAAGTCGGGCAGACGGCGCAGGTAGACCTGGTCGTGCAGACTGTCCTGGAGAAACGCTGTGGAGAAGTCGAGGGAGTGCAGCTCATATTCATGGTGTACTGCTATGTGTAGCAGCGCCCGAAGAGTGGTCATCTTCGGGGTCGGAGCGAAGGTCTGAAAGAAGTCAACACCCTCGCGCTGACTGAAGCCCCTTGCAACGTAGCGTGCCTAGAATACCGGCGGCTCTCCAGGAGGGCGCTTCACCTTAAAGAGCCACCGACCATCGACTACGTTCACCCCAGGTTGGGGAACTACGTCGACGTAGGTGGCGGTGGATCTCCAAGATGCCATCTCCGCGTCCATGGCAGCTATCTACTGAGAGGCCCACGGCCCCAAGGTCGCCTCAGCGTAAGTGCGAGGGGTCGGGATGTCAAGGGCGTCTAGCTCACCCTCAGGGACTAGCAGCTTGGAGCAGAGATGTGGAGTGGCCTCGGACAGGAAAGCGAGCTCGTATTGCCTGTCCTCTAGAACGTCACTGCCAAGGGCAGGTGCATCCCGACGACCGGAGGACGGGCAGGGTCAAAAACCAGAGTGGCGAAGGCAACGACAAGAGTATCAAGACTGGAGACAGGAACAGACGGGTCAGTTATAAGAGAAGCGGGAATGCAAGGGACAAGCAGACTTATGGCACGGAGGAAGTCAGAGAGAGGAGGAGGGGGGAGAACAAGCGACGACAAAGGAGGTGACGGTAGAAGGGGAGCACGAGATGCATGAGAACGGAGCAATATAGGGTGAGCGAACTGAATAGGAGAGACATGACGAGCACGAGAGGCCACCAGCGGGAGGGGGGGGGTTGGGTCAGGAGACAAGGGAGGAGACACGGCAGGAGAACGAGGGGCGAAACGAGCTGGGGATGAGTCCAGATGATGAAACACAGGGCCGGAGACAAGCGGGAGAGGCGGCAGCGGGGGAGGCGTAGGCGGGCGGTCGGGGAAAGGAAGACCGAGGAAGCGAAGGGTGGACACCGGTGACGACTGCTGCTGCTGCTGCTCCATGCCGATACCAGAACCTCCAGTTGCACCACGGCTACCTCCGGGACACTCCACGCCAACACCCCCAGAGCGAGAAACCTCTTCAGCACCCGTGCCACCCAAGGACTGCAGGGACAAGTCATGGCATTACCCCTGGGACGGGCACCCCTAGAACCAGCACCCCCAGAACAAGCAACCTCCTCAACGCCCGCACCCCTAGAGCTCTCAAACCCCTGCGGCGGCGGCGGCTGCTGCTGCGGCGACGGCTGCTGCTGCGGCAGCGATGACGGCGGCTGCTGCTGCGGCGGCGGCGACTGCGGCTGCGTTGGCGGAGGACGAGAAACCGGGCCAGAGACAGGCGGCGAACCCTGAGCCGCAAAGCCCCCAGAGTCAGCCGACTCCTCCACCGGGACGACCGACAGGAGGTGAGTTACGTGAGACACACCCGATGAGTGATGGGGAGGGAGAGGAGCAGGTGCTACTGGGGGAGTGCGGACCAGGAACAGGGAGGAGACCTCGGTAAAGAAAGCGGGTGTAGAAGCAGACAGACTCGTCAAAAGTGTCGTCGCAAGAGTGAAAGAAATGGTGAGATGGCGGGTGGTAAAAGTGCCAGTCAGACGCGTCTAGGGGGAAGCCACAGAGGACAGTACAGGCAGTGAGCTTGTCCATGCCAGAGGCACGAACGTGAGGGAGGCAGCCCCAGACGTGGAACGCAAACATATCACCAGGGGACCCAGTCCAAAGGAAGGTCGGCGAAACCTGCGACCGCTAGGAGTGTGGCCACGGGTTATGCTGGTGAGCGGCATAGCGAACAATGAATGTCCACTAAAAATGGGGTGCACCAGCATGGATCATGGAGGTACGAGCCACTTCCATGACCAAACAGATGCATCGCTCAGCTACCCCATTTTGCTGCGGGGAGTCTGGCAGGGTGTACGACTGGGTGATGCCCTCCGCATGACAAAACTGGCCAAGCCGACCGGAGGCGAACTCGCCACCATGGTCGGAGTGAAGATGCAGCACAAGGAGGCCACGGTGGACTTGCGCAGCTACGACCCACAAGATAAGAACGTCAGGCACATCAGCCTTCCGCTCCAAAGGAAGCACCGTGGTGTAGCGCGTGTAGCCGACGACGAGCACTAGAAAGTAGCGCTCTCGACGCGGCCCAGGGACGGGGGCTGGGCCCCAAACGTCCAGGTGCAGGGTCTGGAGTGGCGCAGTGGTAGGGGGAAGCGAGGAGGAGTGAGGGGCACGGCGCAGCCGTCCCTCGATGCAGAGCGTGCATGGCGGCGCAGGCGAGAGAGGGAGGGGAGGGAGCGGTGCAGGGAGACCTAAGACAAGACCATGCTGGGACATGTGACGCAGACGTGGGAGTGCGGGGTGTCCTAAGCGGTGGTGCCAAAGCAGCGACGGGTGGGTGAGCGACCAACACGAGCAAGCCGCAGCGACCTCGGAGGGCGCGACCACCTGGGGGGATGCTCCCACTGGGGGGGACGCTGTGTCTAGAGTAAACAGGCCAGACACCGGGTCTCGGGAGAACGTGGTGAGATGGGCACCAGTTGCGGCCTCCGTGCAGACTGCGTACCGCTCGTGTCCAGGAAACGTAGAGGTGATGCTGAGGTCCTGAAGACAGCCGACACCAACTAGGTTCTTGGAGAATGAGGGGATGTGCAAGCTTGTAAGGGAGCCCGAGGAAACTGCCGGATAGGGAAGGGTAGTGGAGCTACGTGCAACTACCAGACATGAGGAGGGGTCAGCAAGCACTACAGCGGCAAGGACGGCAAGCAGTGGTAGCGCAGTGTCGTCGTGAAAGAAGCAGGCAGACGCATCCGAGTCTAGTGTGAAAGAGAGCGCGGCGGTGGCGTCCGAAGGCGGAGGAGCTATAGTGGAGCCTAGGCTAAACAAGGCAGTCCTACACCTGACGCAGCAGGGGAACCTAGGCTACATACAGTGGACACACCTATACTAGGCAACACAGGGTAATAGGGTCGAGTCACACTAGATTCATCAGCATACATGACATTCGTAGCAGACCTAATCTGATCCATATCCAACTCAAAGACAGGCACACGGCGACGCACCAGGCTGTACCAGTCGGGGGGGTCAGACGCGGGGCTGAAGCGGAGACGGAAGAGGTCGTCGAGGCGGCGGTAGCAGCGGGAGGCGGTGCGATCGGGACAGTCGCAGACGGTGCCGCGGCGGGGGCCGAACTGAAGCTGGTACTGGCAGGTGACCACACTGGAGCCGCCACCTGACACCGAGTCGCGCGGCGCACCACCACGACGACCACCACCAGCGCCGCCTAGCCACCGCGATGGACGGGGTCCCCACGGCGGCTGCTGCTGCTCCTGCGACTGCTGCTATTGATGGGGCTGCTGCTGCTGCTGCTGCTGCTGCACCAGAGCATCAGCCCCGGTCCCTTCATCTGCACCACCGTCCCCTCCACCACTGCCACAACCTCCGCCACCTCCGCCACCCCTACCACCCCTCCTGCCGCCAACCCCCCCCCCCCCCCCCCAGCCCGACGTCCCCTACCCTGACGAGCCTGCACCGAGGCTGCTGCAGCGGTCTCAGCAGTAGGGGCTGTCTCAGCAACAGTGGCAGAGACATCAGAGTAAGTGCACTGAGAGGGAGCACAGCCTGGATGATAGGGGCTGCCGCAGTACCGCTAGACTGAGCAATAGTGCGCTGGCGGGTCTCTATCGCGGATAGGGCAGTGACAAATGCAGGAAGGGTGAGGTCACCTGGGTGCTGACTAAGGAAGTGGTCGCAGGCAGTGGCAAGGCGGTCCGGAAGGCGCGTGGCAATTACTGTGACGGAAACAATTGTTCAGATGTTCTGCATTACCTAGGGTTTTTGGGATTTTCGACCACCCTACATAAAGTCTTATGTTTAATGGTGGTACGCTTTGGGAGGGGCACATAGTGGATGTGTTTACAGCGCTAAAATCCATAAGATTTCTTTCGATCTAATTTAGTGCCCAAAGATATACAAAGAGTACATTCGGACAATTGTTTCCCAAGACAAAGAGCAAACTTCCGAACAACGTTTCTAGTACCTAGTCCACCGATCCTTGGCCTTGATCACCACCGGCACCCTCCTAGGCATGTTATCTATGAGGTTAGTGCAAACCTTTGCAGGGATCTTCTCGCACTCTTCCTGGACCCACACTTTTGCGTAAAGGGGAAAATCGTGAAGGATTTGGGCGTATGCAAAGAATTGTGCATGATTTTTTATTGAATGCAATCTCTTAGACTAGCCACGCTGAAGTGGGACCAAAAATGCCAGTAGCCGATTGGTCCCGTCTTTTCATGGGTCATCTCCGTCGTACCACTGTAGGGTAAAACCATGAACACAGCGGCGAAAACTAGCATATATGCCACGAAACTTAGGGTAACGTAGCGTGGTCAATTGTACACCCTTGCACTAATAGAACCACACTAGGATCTGCAGGTCTCGTCACGGTGCAGCAGTCAAATAAGTCGCGACTGTTCGAAAAGAATGCTTGAGGTGAGGTCTGGTGAGGAAAAAGGTCACTCGAGCGCAACATACGCATGCTCTCCAAGCCATTCTCAGCCATGTGTCCTGCCTAGGCTTGGAATGGCTTGGAGAACATGAGTATGTAGCACTGGAGTGACCCTCTTCCTCACCAGACCTCAACCTGTGTATTCTTCCCCACCAGCCGGGGCTTCTTCAACTACTGCACCATGACGAGACCCATGGATTTCAACGTGATTCTAATAGTGAAAGGGTGCACATTCGACTGTGCTATGTTACCCTAAGTTTTGCGGCGGATACGCTAGTTTTCGCCACTCTGTTCGTAATTTTACCTTACAACGATACGACGAAGCAAAACCATGAAAAGATAGGACCAATCGGCTAATGTCATCTTTGGTCAGACCTCAGCGCGGCTAGTCTAAGAGACCTTATTCAATCAGAAATCGTGCACAATACTCTTGCATACGTTCAAATCCTTCGCGATTTTCCTAGTGGTCACTCCCAAAGGGTGGATCCAAGAAGAGTGCAAGAAGATCCCTGCAAAGTTTGCACTAACCTCGTAGATAACATGTCCAGGAGGGTGCGGGTGGTGATCAAGGCCAAGGGTCGGTGGACTAGGTACTAGAAACGCTGTTCGAAAGTTTGCTATTTGCCTTGGGAAACAATTGTCCAGATGTACTCTTTGTATATCTTTTGGCACTAAGTTCGATCTAGTGTTCTATTATGGATTTTAGCACTGTCAACACATCCAATATGTGCCCCTCCCAAAGTGTACCACCATTAAACATTAAGACTTTTTGTACAGTGGTCGGAAAGTAGAAAAACCCTAGTTAATGCAAAACATCCGGACAATTGTTTCCGTCACTGTAGGTAAAGGGTAGCGCAAAGGGAAGTGACCTGGGCCTTAGTGCTAGCAGAGTGGTAACTAGTCTCAAGTGTGTGCAGATGAGCGGCCCGGCGGCACGGCGGCATGGCGGCACCGCGGCACCGCGGCACGGCGGGAAAAGGGGCTGGCGCGAACTGGGGCCGGCTCGAACGGGGGCCGGTGTGAGCAGGGGCTGGTGCGGACTAGCGGGGCCAGCGCGGAGGGACGGGGCCGGCACAAAATGGCAGGGCCAGTGCGAACTAGCGGGGACGGCGCGAAGTGGCGGGGACGGCATGGGCTAGCAGGGCCGACGCGGACTAGCGAGGCCAGCGCAGACTAGCGGAGCCAGCACGGACTCGCGGGGCCAGCGCGGAGTGATGGGGCCAGCGCGAACTAGCGGGGCCGGCGCGAAGTGACAGGGCCGGTGCGAACAAGCGGTGCCAGCGCGAACTGACGGGGCCAGCGCGAAGCGACGGGGCCGGCGCGAACTAGCGGGGCCGGCGCAAACTAGCGGGATCGGCGCTAAGTGACGGGGCCAGCGCGAAGCGACGGGGCCAGCGCAAACTAGCGGGGCCGGCAAGAACTGACGGGGGCCGGCGCAAAGTGACGGGGCTGGCGCGAACTAGCAGGGCCGGCGCGAACTAGCGGGGCCAGCGCGAATTGACGGGGCCGGCGCGAACTGATAGGGCCGGCGCGAACTGACGAGGCCGGCGCGAAGCGACGGGGCCGGCGCGAACTAGCGGGGCCGGCGCGAACTAGCGAGGCCGGCGCGAACTGACGGGGTTGGCGCAAACTAGCGGGGCCGGCGCGAACTAGCAGGGCCGGCACGAACGAACAGGGCCGACGCGAAGTGACGGGGCCGGCACGGACAGAGCTAGGGCGCGGGCGTGGCTACGGCTAGGGCACGGCTAGGACATGGCTAGGACACGGGCTAGGGCTAGGGCTAGGGCTAGGGCTAGGGCTAGGGGGGAAGCGTAAGCGGAGAGGGGGACCTAACCTAGCGTGATACCATCTCAGAATAACGCAATTGAACTAGAATGAGTAATAAAGGGTGATTTTGTCCTAAGGAGTTGTACTCTCTACGAGCATGCACCTATCTAGCATACAAGTGTATGTTGAAAATAGGGACCGCTATTTCAAAGCAGAAATTTTGAACCTTCTTGGAAGAAGGATGGCTAGAAAGAGGTTTGGTCGGTAGTTTTTGGGTTGCAGAGCAACCTATTGCGATCGATCGGACGATATTTTTTTGGTCAAAATTTGTTTTTTAAAATTGATATACATCGAAGCTCAATGATGGGGAATAATGGCAATATATTGGGGATCCTTCATCATATAAACTACATAGCTTCATTAGCTTCGCTTGGTAAATATTTGAAAGATTTGTCATATCACAAGTACAGCGTACTATCAGAACTCAGTCACTAACCACTGAGTTAAAAGGGCTTGTTAAGTAGCGAGTAAGTGCGCCCATAACCCCCCTGGCTCTGCACTTGTGACCCTTCCCCAAGGACCACGGGCAGCCCCAGCGTGTATCATGACACCCTCCCTCGCAGGGGTAGGCGGAAGACACAAGATCCTTTGCCACCTCTCCGGTGCACACTGGGAATTGAACCCGGGTGGTCACCCAGCTCTGATACCATATCAGAACTCAATCACTAATCCCTGGGTTAAAAGGGCTTGTTAAGTAGCGCGTAAGTGCGCCCATAACCTCCCCGGCTCTGCACCTGTGACCCTTCTCCGAGGACCAAGGGCAACCCTAGCGTGTATCATGACACCTACTACCGTAATCACCCGGATATAGGCGCAGCCATTTATTAAGCCTAGCGTGCTTATAGAGTGTAATCGCGCTTATAGCCGTTATTTCATTACAAGCGCACCCCAAATCCAGTTTCTAATCCGTATAAGCGCACCCCATTTTTATCGGATTTCACAGCGAAAAAAGTCTGCTGCGTAGATTCACTAATTAGAAGTTACAAATTAGCATCAAATGTTATGCTTAAAAACCTAAACTACCTAGCCAACGGCCTAACCTACTCCGCCACCACGGGCTCTGCCTCGTCTCCATCAGACTCGCCCGCAGGCGCTACCTCGTTGTCAGCAAAGAACCCATCAGCAGCTGGATCATCAGTGCACTCCACCTCTGCCTCTTTCGCCTTCTCTCTGGTCCTCCTGTGCTGCATGCACAGGTAGTCTTCACTACCATCTAACGCATTGCTGATGCTGCATGTGAGGAATGCCTTCTGGATGAGGGTGGCAGGCACCGCCTTCCAGGCGTTGGAGACCCACCTCAGGGTCTACTCTGGAGGGGGCTTCTTCAAGTTGCCTGCGATTAACAGAACGATTGGGTTAGTCTCAATGAGAGGGTACTGAGAAACAAATATAGAAGCAAACACAGAATACCACAGGACCACGCACTCACCCTTCGCCGTGAGGAGATTACAACCCTCGGATTAAAATCACTCTTGGTACTGCTGCCGAACTGAAGCCTTGAACGAACGGTTGACACCTCTGCACCTCTGCTGCACCTCTGCTGTGCAGCCTCCTGGGATGACGCCAAGCACGATGCAGAGCTCGGCATACTTGTCTTTGACCTCTTCAGTCAGGTGGCTGCGATACGAGTCGAGGATGAGGAGAGCTGAGCGCACGCGCAAGCCGAATCTTGGCTGGATGAACGGCTTCACTGCCTCATCCAGCCGCTGGACGACTCCAGCAGAGTCCATCCAGCCGTTCCGTTGAGCCGCGACAACGACATCTGCCACACATAAAAGTTACTGTTTGTGTTAGCTCATAAAACAAAGGGGAAATCTGCAGGCACACAGATTGAAGCACACCCAGTTCAATTCAATTTACAAGTGTGCAAACTCACCAGACGGGAAATCGCCCTTGGGTACCGTCGCCTGTTTGAAGAACACCCAGGGCTTGAGTTTCTCCCCGGTCGCGGTGCAGGCCAGCATCACCGTGACACGTTCCTTCTGATACCCCGCGCTCCGGATGGTCACAGTTTTGGTGCCTATCTCGTCAACGGTGTGCTCCGCTGGCATCTCCAACCACAACGGCGTCTGGTCCACGTTGATAATCCATCGCGTATCGATGCCGTAGATTTGTCGCGAATCCCTGATGAACTTCCAGAACTTCAGCACCTGCGCCTCACACTCTGGGGTGTATAAAAATATATTCAAATCCAAGGTAAGCTCATAGAAATAGATGGCGTAAGAGCACAGAGGCATTACATGCAAGACATCATGATACGATTACAACAGGAAAGCAAAGTAAGTGAAAGCACAACTTACGGTCCGAGAGCTTCTGACCGACTTTGGTTCGAGCTCGCACGCTGAGGTTCCACCTGCGGCGAAAGCGCTCTGACCAGCGGTACGACCCCATCCACTTTACCGTCGGATGCATCTGCCGCATTAGATCCCGCGACTACGTCTGCAGTCTGCTGACCGGCACGACGTGTCCAAGTGCACGCGCTGCAAGCACCCGCGAATAAACCTCCATCTCCATGTCCTTGTACCACGAGGAGCGCCCATGACCGTGAAGGTGTTTCCGACATGGTGCAGCTCCCGACAACACTTTCTCCTTCGGCACCCATGTGGCAAGGGATTTCCTTGAAATCCCGGACTCCCTCGAAACGGTCGTCACGCACTTCACCTCGGCGAGGCGAGCAATCCATTGCAGCTTCTGCTTTGCCGTGTACGAGTGCCTCTGGCGCTTGGTCGGATGGTTGCGGGAAGAGGAGGGACGGGCGTCACGGTTTTGCTTAGACGGGTGCAGTTTCGTCTTCTTGAATGGTGGGATCGTTGGAATCGGCAGCTCTTCAGGTAAACCATCACGAGACCAATACTCGGCCTCGTCGTCACCGCCAACACCAGGTTCTTTTCACTCTCGAGTGTCGGGGATTCCCCAGTCACGGGAATCACCATCAACCTCCTCGACATCGGTCCCGTCGCCGCCATCTTCTTCGTTGTTTGCAGGCGCAGGGGGGGGAGGGAGGAGAAGGGTGAGGATAGGCAAGCCGTCAGACGACATGGCAAGGGGTGCCTCAAGTTCATCGTGAGTAGATGCTGGAGGGGATTCAGGAGGAGGATCTGCAGGCGGTGGTTCAGGAGATGGTATGGTGAACCAGCCTGACGAGACGCCAACCCGTCGAACACGGGTGGGCTCGCTAGGTCACCCGAACAGTACAGCCATGGAAGACACAGGTAGTCCGGCCATGGCTTCCCCAACAAAGGGGGAACGTGAGTGGGAGCAAGCGAAGTTGGACAGAAATAATGAAGAATTGACACTCTGAGCCAAGACCCCCTTTCAGAAGGCGTCTCGAATTCCTCTTCGAGGGAATCTTCCAGAGCATAGGATGGCCTCGAAGAGGATCAAGTGGCAAAGGAATCTTGGCCACTTGGTCCTCTTCGCCATCCTGTCTGGCGTTGTGCATCGATTATGCTGACAGGCTGGCTATCAGACGCGGATTCGCATGTGCCCTGCTGCTCACAACCCCAGCCAGCATGATGCTCGCACAGCAGGGCGCCGCAAAACCTTCCAATTGGGCCGCTAAGAACTAACTCTTCTTGGCTGGCGGGGCTGAACCTTACAGAGCTGTTTACATGCAGATTCTGCATGCGATCCCTTTCAGAGAGATTGCCAAACAATAGTAAAACTCAAGGGCTACATTTTGATGTACGCAAATAATGATTCTGTAAAATCCATTTTTTAAGCACATGCGCTTATATTTTTTATTCGATTACAAGCGTATGTGGCTTTTCAAACCTAATCCCTATAAGCACATATGCGCCTATATCCGGGGGATTACGGTACTTGAAACAAAACAATGATGAAAAATAGTTCACATTTCCATCAATTCCCAGTTCGCATTTTTGTTGGTGGGAGTAGGATATCCCCTCCCCAACCACGAGTATGTGAAAGAGAGTCACTGAAACTTGCAATCTAGTGTAATATAGTAATTACACTATAGTATTGAAAAA